>CM062820.1:1144080021-1144805072 GCA_031772625.1 Pinus tabuliformis | reverse complement strand
TACTTGCATGTGCCTGATTGTATATGCACGGGATATAGGTTGAGGCCTTGCCAACTAGATAACACATGGGTATGAGCTTACAATCAAGTCTGACATGTCCGTGGAGTATTTAACGATACAAAGGGTACCTATGTCCCTGAGTGGGAGTCCATCTTGCCTAATAACAATATAAGCATAAAAAAATGCATTAAACATATATAGATATATAATTATAAAGAAATAATGAATAATACGAAAAATGTGAAGGTTCCAAGTAGCCTTACACCATGGGCTTATTTTAAATAATAGTAAATAATGAAAAATACAAAACATGTGAAGGTTCCATGTAGCCTTACAACATGGATTTATTTTGAATAAAAAACTGATAATAAATTGTAAATTGTATGAAAAGATGAGGTGTCAATTGCAGGTGTGATTATATCTGGGAAATTTGCATGAAAAGAGGAGGTGTAGATCATGCGCGGAAAAAGGAGGAGTAAATAGGATGGAGGTGCTGCCAAAATTTTGAATGAAAGAGTGAGCAAAAATTGGAGGAACAACTGGAGAGAAGCCATGAAATTCTGGGGTCCTCTGGTTGGTCAAGACCTGAGGGTAGGCTCATGTGGCTTGAGGGTGTCAGAGGAGGGTTTTCCATGAGAAATGCTTGGTGGAAAACAAGTTGGTCTTCAGCACTCGGCAGATACAGAAGGCGAATCAATAGAGGGAGCTTTTTATTTAACAACGAAGGGCTACCCACACAGATAATAAACTCTCTTGGTTTAGTTTTGAATTAAATTTATTCAGAAATTCTAAAAATAGTCTTAGAATAGAATTTTGTAGCCAGTTTATTTACTGTTGAGAAAATTACCAAATCATGTGGAAAATCATCTTTGTTTGAAGTTTGGTGCAAGTAATTTTTATTATTTGGTGAAATTTTACCACATTGGGTAGAAGATATTTTTGTATGTCCAACTTAGGGGTTTTGTTTTAGAGGAATCTTTCTGTTATATCAGATAATACATATTGTAATTGATACTTTGGGTTTTCTTCTATATTTATCTATAGAGTCCTAATATTCATGGTGAGTAGAGTCTTACGATTGTTCTAATTTTTATTATTTAATTGATAATTAAGCTACCTGTCAAATGTTTTTTTTGGGGGGTTGAGTCAACCTGAAGTAAACAAGGGGTAAAATAATTATTCCATGGGTTTGTTGCATTTATAATTTTATTATCCAAGTTTCAATAAATAAAAATAAAGAGATATATATAATGGAGATGGATTTCATGAGTAATTTGTTCTAACTTTGAATAAAGTAGATATTGAACTAATATGCTTGAACCATGTATTTTTATTGTATAAAATGCCTCTACAAAGCAAGTTATCTAAAGTTAATTTTTGTGCATTGAAGAGTTTTCTACATGGTAGTAATTTATGAACTTCAATTTCTGTTTTTTTCCACTATCAAATGTAAAAATATTTTTACTGCTTGGTAATGTTCAACCATGATATAATTGTAGTTAATTAATCCAATGATTATTTTTATTGAGGCATTTTTATTTATTCCTAAATAAAAATAATCTAAGTTACATTTGTTGCATAGTCTTTGTATTGATTTAATTGCATAGTTCTTTGTATTAATAGAGATTGTGTTTTTATTTCATTTTGGTTTTAACCCTAGCATGCAAACTGCTCACTAAACCTTCTCCATTGGTGGATTTGAAGGTTGATATATTCCCACCTCTCATCAAAATGAATTTCTTAGTTTTTGAGGTGCTTCCAATTTCCATGAGTTTCTAGTGCTGGTATGTGGGCTGTTTTGGAGTTGTATGCAACAGAGCTAGACACTGTTCAGATAATGGGGTCACCAATCTAAGATCAGACCTGGTCAAAGTTAGTATTGTAGAGACCCTTCCATGGCAGAATTCAACTCATTCCAGAAGCATAATCCTAGATTCCACCTAGTCCCTTCTATCGGGCTTCCTAATGTAGACTCCTTGGAAAGAGAGAAACTACAGGATTTTCTATAATCAAGGGAGGTCCACACCTATGATTTGGAAAACACTTACAAATAAAATCAAGGAGACCATTCAAGCAAGTGATAGGTATCTAGAATATTATATAATGATCTGGAATATTGTATAGTTAGCTTTTGGGTTGCTCCAAATTGTTTACACCGTGCTAGGCATGTGTTTCATAAGATGTGGGGTGCATGGTGAAACCTGAGCTGTTTGTTGTATCCCAGACTACTTTGGTTGACCATCATTTGGAGAGCTTACTATAGGTGGATGCTTGTCCTTGGGATACATGCTACAGGAGGTGCACTTTTTGTGGAGGCAGTTATCTTATTTTGAAATTGACGTCTTTTACATGGGCACATGTTAAGGAGGATGGGTGCTTCACGTAGGAGGTTGAGATATCTTGTGGAGTGTTATGCAGGTGAAGGTAGAGCACTTGGCTTATGGGAGTCTTACATAGAGACTCCACTAAAGGTTTTGTGTGGACCCAATTACACACTTGTGGAGGAGCAATAAGCATGGGAGCCTATCTTGAAGAGAGTGCAGCCTTGTGATGAGAAGTGCTTGACATGTGGATGCTTAGTTTAGAGAGTGCTCACTTGGAAGTGATGCTCAACCAACTAGTGACAATTGTACTCTATTGATAGAGGAGCACTCCAGGTATGGACCTAGTCTAGTGACTTAGAGTGGGTGGTTGTGGACCTAATCTACTTTTCTGTTGTTAGTCTCCCTCTCCTACTACTATATAAAGAAAGTAGAGCACGTTGGTTATTAATTACTATTAAAATATGTATTTGTGATCTTTATGTACTTGTCTTGGAGCCTTTGTGCTTTTGTGATACAAGAGTTGGAAAACTTGGGGTTTGTGTGAAGTAAATCCTAGAGAAGGCTTCGAGTGCTAGGGTTTGTCTTGAAGTCTTGGTGTGAAATAGACCTAGGGATTGTGGGATGAAACCCTCGAGTAAGATTTGTAGCACTTGGATGCAAATGGATGTTGTGTGATGCATACTTGGTGAATCTCCTTGAAAGCTTATGGATCGCAAGTGGAGGATCTACGAGTGGACTTGTTGGTGCTAATGCTACCTTTTATGGAGTCTTTTGTGTGGCTAGATAGCTTGGTGTGATAACTTGCTAGGCCATGTTTGTTGGTGAAGAATTTGTTGTTGATGGTGGGCGCCCTAGCTAGGATCTAGATGCAATTGGAAAGTCCTAGCTTGTGATAAACATATAGGACATGTTGTACTAGCTTGTGATGAGTTGATGGTATGTACATGCATCTTCACTATGCCGTAATATGAAATGCCCCTTTGTTGTCCAAATGTTGTGCATTGCAGATCTCAAAATGAACCTTGTATTTATCATGATGATGACCTTGTGATGAGCCAATGGTGTGTAATTGTATCTTCATTATGTTGAAATATGAAGCGTACCTTTGCTCTCCAATTATTTTGCATTGCATAACTAAAAATCAAACTTTTATTTGTCATAATGATGAGTGGACTCTTCTCTACTCGCTGAGTGAGAAAAGGGATTTTTTCTCATTTCGTTTTCTTTTAGGATTTTGGATTCTACAGTCAAATGGTGTGAGCCATAGGAGGGAGTTCAGCTCATAGTCATGGGGGATTAGCATTATGTTGCCCCACAGCAACCAACCAGTGGCTCCCATTCCACTTCAAAGTCATCTCCCCAAACAGACAATGTAACAAACACCTCAAGAGGTCGAGGGACAAAACCCTTTTGTGGACTTGTCTTTGGCCACAACAACTCAACGATGTTGACTAGGTCGTTGCCTACATAAGGCAGTTGTAGACCCAAAATATGAGGTTAAATCTAGCTACATTAAAGAATACATCAAATTTATGCAAGTTCATGCCCTAAATGGTAAGTTCATAGGTATATGGCCTAATGAAAAGGCCCTAATCTACTAGATCTAGAACAAATGGAACTTAAAGACCATAATGTCTTAGAACTGGGACCAAAGGCCTCTTCATAATCACATTTACTAATCTAGAAGATAAAACCAATGTCTTTGAAAATGGGCTCCACTTTTTCACCTCTACAAGTTTGTATATCCATTTATGGATGAAAATATTTTGCCCTAACAAGGAAGACTTTTTGACAACACCTGTTTGGATCAAACTCTTATCCCTCCCATACGAATTCTGGGAAGAAGAAACCTTGGAAGGCATAAGCAACACACTTGGCCACTTTGTCAAAGTATTCAAAGACACTACGCAAGGAAGTTATACCTCTTATGCATAGATCTATGTTTATATGAACTTTTCCCGACCCCCTCCCACCTCCATTGATACTTTGTACCATGATATTATGTGGAAGCAATCTGTTGACTAACACATCACCTTTTGGTATCGAAAATTATATGAATACAGGCATCTATTCAGAGAATGTCTTGTTACTGTTGTAACCACCCACCGCCACCCCGCCAAACCCCCCTAACCAAAAATATCTTGAGGGTTTCAAAAACCCTCCTCAAAATGCGGTAATCCCAAGCCCTTGCCCTCCTAAACTTCAAATAAGACCATAACAGATTTGAAACCCTAGCTTCTCACTTTGAACCCTCATTGACAGATCCATTAGAGATTGTATAGCCTTGTATGCTGAATGAAGTTCCAAAACAACCTCAGCCAAGTCAGAGCATTGAGCATCATAGTGAACAGAAGCACCAATCTTCAATTCTAAAAACATTTGAAGCCATGGTGGCAAAGTTGGACACAAACGAGTAAGAGAGAGTGGGAGATATGGATCTCAATGCATGGGATCTTTCTGCAATGGTAGAAGCATAGCAGGAAAGGACCCTCAAATCCACTATGGAGTATTAAGGACAAATTCTTCACAAAGCACTTCTTAAATCCATGACCAAGCGAGCCCCAAAACCTTCAAGCAATAATAATGTATCTTCCCATTTAAGCATTCAAGCTCATTCCTTCAAAGACCTCCCAAAACCTCAAAAGAGGACAAAAAGAGAGGCAGGAGAAGCAATAAACAACTCTTCCAAGATCTAGGGAAATGCTTGTTAATTTTGGAAGAATAACCCTTATGACAGAGGCATCCTCCTCCAACCCTCCCAAATTTCAATGAAGATCATCTCTTGGAACATTAGAGGATTTAACTGCAAAGGCAAGCAAACGCTTCTTAAAAATAGGATTCGTAAGGAATAGTTGGCAATAACGATGATTTTGTTGATTTTTCTAAGTATTCTCTACACTAATAATTACTTCTTATGATTTGCTTAGGTTTATCTTTTCTTGCATTGCATTACTCATCATCTTACATTCATTATCCATCATAAAGCAATTATACAAAAGATATCAACAGTAAAACTAAAATTCCAGTAGGATCATGTAGAGACAACCACACAAGAACACAACAATTTACCCTGGGAAAACCCACATGAATTAAAAACCAAGCAATCCTTTCCTTAGAGTATCAATTCAAAAAAAGACATCAAAGTCATAAACAAACTGACCAGCATAATAGCAAGATGGCAATCCACCAAGAGCCAAGTCAACCCTCCACCAAATTCCAAGTCAAAACATCTGCAATCTGTCCACAAGTGCTTACAGTCAAGGTTTGCTACAGGTTTGTACTAGGGCCGAATTTCAGCCTATTTCTCTGTCGCAAAAAGCTCGGACTGATCACAGATACCACCATAGAAAACTTTGGATCTACCTCAGAAAAGCATTACAGAAACTCAGACTAATCTCGACCTCCTGTAGACACTTGAGTGAGGGCAAAAAGATGACTTGTTCTTCCTCTTTTCGGCCTGCTTATCTTTTTCTCTTCCTTCGTTGATTGTAGAGATATACTTGTGATTTCATACGATGCAAAGTGCCTTGAGGGAGGATGAGTTACTCCCATATATAGTCTTCTTAAGGACCGAATGGGTGTCTCCTTGGGTAGGCCGACATGATCATAGGAGGGCCGACTTAGTCATGATCATAGGAGGGCCGACTTAGCCAACTTGTGGAACCAAAAATATAATTCTAAATTCTAAAATTTGAAATTGCAAAGGTCATGAAGAACGTGCCTTTTGGAATTTTTCTTTTGACAAATACATGAATAATAAAATTTTCTTTTGAGCATGACGAACATGCTTTACATAAATATCAATGACAAAATATATTATGAAGACCGACCATAGCTACAAAATTCAAAACTCCCTCTTAGCTAGGGAGTTATTAATAATGACTCTCAAGATGTTCTCAAGTTGATAGATTCTCTAAGGAAAGATCAAGATTAAGATAAGCATCATCATCAATATCATAATCACCAGCATCAATCTAATCACAGTTCACCATCAAACAACTATAGACATAGTCTAGGTGAAACATCAGAGACCTCATCAATGATAAACAAGCTCACTCTAGAAAGAGATCCGAGAATGATGTTGGGACGCTCCTGCTCCTTTCAGTAACCTCTACGACTATTCTCCAACAAAGGTCAAACTGACACAGGGAGAATATCCTTTATCGGACCATTCTTCAAACCAAGTTCAAAGTGACACAGGAAGAATGTCTTCTATTGTACCATTCTCCAACCAAGGTCAAAGTGACACAGGAAGAATGTCAGTCCATCGAACCATTCTTCAACCAAGGTTATAAAGACACAGGAAGAATGTCAGTCCATGATCTTCTCTACTCTGTCAAACCATTCTCCAACTAAGGTCATAATGACACAAGGAGAATGTTGGACCATTCTCCAACCAAGGTCACAAGGACACAAGGAGAATGTTGGACCATTCTCCAACCAAGGTCACAAGGACACAAGGAGAATGTTTATCCAAGATGGTGTCTTATCAACACTTCCGCTCAATGAGATGGGCATACTCCACGAGTCCAAAGCTTGTCCCTTCAGTATACAAACTTCACTATGGACAAAGGCTTTGTAAGAATATCAGTTGTCTTCTCATTAGTGAAGATATACTGGAGCTTCACTGCTCTCTTCTGCACCATGTCTTGAATGAAAGTACTTGAACCCAGTGTGCTTTGACCCAGCATCATGGTCATCACCTACACCTAACCAAGATAATCCTGCAAGTAGTCGCAGAAGCCACACTGATTCTCAACTTGCCAAACCAACTACAATATACTCGATCACTGAATGCAACAGATGTCTACTTCCAGCTTATCCAAAGAAACCATAACAAAGCCCAAACTAAAGTAATATCTTCATAAACTCTTCCTGTCTTCAGCGCTCTCTGCCCAAACTAAAAACTGCAGTTGTACTTCACAAATCTCATATCATCACTGACTTTTCCATGACCCACTGACCATGTTGATACTCCAATACATGTTGAGCAACATTATCTTGGCACAATCATGAACAGATCAGTTTCCTTCATCAGAGCTGCTTTCCAATCACCCTGACTGGATGCTCCACTCAAACTAAAACATATCCTATTGCGGTAATCGAGTCTGCTCCCTCTGCCACTGATGCCATTGAAGTGCATCAGCTATCAAAATCCTTCATATTGAATCCATAATTCAAATCCCTCTGAAGCTAAAAACAAGGGTTCCTTGACTTCTCTGAAGCAAATCTTCTAATCAATACACCTCCCTCTTAAACATGAGCTCCTCTGCTTTCGATAGTAGAGAAACCCTATAGGATCAACCTTGATCCACCAATCCAAGTGTAATAAATCTGAGGAGCCTATACAAGGCCTTCTTTCTGCTTACAAGTATAAGACTTCATCATGTAACTCACAAGTTTAAGGTAGCTCTTGTGTACACTTTTTCTTTCATCGAGAAAGACGTTCTATACATCCATCTGATGTAATTTTCAACAAACATCATAAAGTTAATAGATTTTACTAGAAGTGTGCCTTACAACATGTCCTTTCATAGTCCTCTCCCTCTCAATGAGGTAATCCTTTGCTTATACTTCTTGCTTTCTATTAATAATTTGTCTTGAAAGTCATCGCTGACTTCTTTTCGGCACAAATCAAGGCATACTTCAATCTTTACAATATCCCTCAACATAAATCATGATTCTGGAAAAAGTCCTCTTGTCACAAGCTTTGCTTTGTTCTTCCATTTCTTCCATCTTCAGGAAACCTTTAACATGTACCTGCAATTCTCACTAGGAGGTCATGGAAAAACAATTACAACCAAGCAAAGGATACAAAGCCAAGAGACTAACTACTAGTAATGACAACAATAGTAATAATCAAGAAGAGAGGCATAAAATACTTATCTTTTGTGAAATTTTCATCTCCCTCTTGGTCTTAGACTTCATGCATCAACTTAATCAGCTTCATCCACATCGTCATCATGATGTCATTCCTTCTTTGCAAGAGCTAGGGTTTCTTCTTTTAGAGAAAACATCCAATCCTAGGGTTTTGTCCATAAACCCTATGGCTTTTCTTATCCAAGCCTTGTTCCTTGCTAGTGTATACAAACCCTAGATATCCAAATGTCTAAAATCATAGAATATTTCATAGTCAAGACTTTCAATCCTCCAAACCCTAGTGCTTTCACTTTACATCTCCTTGCAAGTCTACCATTCTTTGACACCTACAAAATTTTCTTTCCATATACAAATATAGATTCTCAACCCTCAACAACAATCAAGGATGTCATATTGTGTTAAGGTCAGGGATCTTCCAATGACATATCCATATCATACTTAGTCACTGTGTTAGCATAAAAACATTAATTTCGAGCCATTCATTCCAAGAGCCTATCAAGTTTTGCAAATCACCCATCTTACTTGAGATGACTTCAGTCTTAAAGAGCAACTCGACTAATGTAAGCAGGATTTCTTATTCCTTTGATGTGCAAATGGTAGATTCTGAGATTGAGTGACCATATATATCATGCTTCAATGAATAGCAATGATACTTTAAGAGTTTGTAACTATAACATTCTGCTTCTAAACACAATGTAATTTCTTTCATAGGTTTGATATATCATACCCAACATTCAGTATAGACCTCGACTTGATTTGGACCATAACCCAAAGTTATAATGTTGTCAAGGTGACTTTCATTATATTTCAAGTATTAGACTTTGGCATATTTTTGCTTGACTCTTTATAGAATTGTATTCATACTCGTCTTAGCTCATGTGCTTCCTGTGGAGTCAATGTGCTTTGTATGTAGATAATGCGAGAAACCAAAGTCCTTCAGATTTGTATTGTAATTCATGTTAGTCATGTCAATCCTCTCCAATTCAAGGATCAAAAGTAGACAAAGAGATGACTTTGTTGGATTGTCTTTAGACGGATATTTTTCAAACTTCTTGGGTGCTTCCTTTAAGATGAAACTATCATTGCTCCATAACTTAGGATAAGAGATAAGATAAGCACTTCGGCCCATCTAAGATTAGGTTAATGGAATTTCGCTTTAGTCCAAGGTTTCTTGGCATATTCCTTTGTCATAGAGGTTGGATGATTCTTTTTGAAACAAACTTACTTGACAAGGTTGCTCTTTCACCACAAGCTCTAAAACCATGTTGATTTTTCTAGATATCCTCTACACTAATAATTACTTCTTATTATTTACTTAGGTTTATCTTTTCTTGCTTTTCATTGTTCATCATCTTGCATACATTATCCACCATAAAGCAATTATACAGAAGATATCAACAGTAAAACTTAAATACCAGTAGGATGATGTAGAGACAACCACACAAGAATACATCAATTTACCCTGGGAAAACCCCCAAGAGGTAAAAACCCAACAATACTTTCCTTAGAGAATCACTTCAACAAGAGACATCAAAGTCATAGACAAACTAACCAGTAAAATAGCAAGATGGCAATCCACCAAGATCCAAGTGAACCATCCACCAAATTCCAAGTCAAAACATCCTCAATCTATCAAGAAGTGCTTACATTCAAGGTCTACCACAAGTTTGTACTAGGACCGAATTTTGGCCTCTTTCTCTACAACAGAAAGCTTGGACTGACCATAGATTCCACCACAGAAAACTTCGGATCCGCCTCAGAAAAGCATCACAAAAACTCTAAATGATCTCAGCCTCCTACAGACACTTGAGGGAGGGCAGAAAGATGACTTGTTCTTCTTCATTTCGGCCTCCTTATCCTCTTGTCTTCCTTTGTTGATTGCAGAGTTATGATTTCATACGATACGAAGTGCCTTGAGGGAGGACGAGTTAATCCAATATATAGTCTTCTTAAGGACCGAATGGGTGTCTCCTCGGGCAAGACGACATGATCATAGGAGGGTTGACTTGGTCAACTTGTGGAACCAAAAATATAATTCAAACATTTAAAATTTTCTATTGCAAAGGTCATGAAGTACATGTCTTTCAGAATTTTTCTTTTGACAAATACATGAATAAAAAAAAACTTTTGAGCATGAAGAACGTGCTTTACATAAATATCAATGATAAAAATATATTATGAAGGCCGACCATAGCTACAAAATTTAACAGATTCAAGAATCTAAATGTACCAGTGAAAGATTAATCAATGATAGCCTCTGGTTTTTGGGTTGGTTGTCAGTCTATATAGCAACATATGCTTAAGCGCAAGGGGTCTTCCTCTTCTGTGGAACCCCCCTAGAGTCAACATTACAGATATATTTACTCCCCAAAGAATTTTATCTACTAAATTCCAACCAATTGGCTCAATTGATTTCGATTTCATATCCAATGTGTACAAGCCTCACACCATCGGGGGCAAAATTGGCTTTCTTTGCTCCTTATGTGATCTAAAGCCCCTCCTATTGAACGCTCCATGGATAGTGGGAGGGGACTTCAATCTTATCATGTCTTTGAAGGAAAAAAGGGGGACTCAAATGATTGGACACAGATGTAGAACACTTCAAGGATATGATGAAGCAACTAAGGCTAATTGATGTGAACATAGTAAATGGATTTTTCACCTAGAACAACCATTGTGGCAGTCGTATCAAATTGCCTCCAACCCGGAGCACTTCTTTGTCTATGAATCCTTAGTGGAGAAGGATATTCACCTTCAAGCATATATCTTGACAAGTGGAGGCTCCGATCATTGGCCTTTATCTTTGAGTTCGACATTCAAGCTAACCCCAAGAACTAGTTATTTATATTTGAAAGATTTTGGCTCACACATCCACCCTTCCATGATAAAGTTTATTGTTGTTGTAATGAGATATGTCATTTCATGGGCTCAACAATGTCTCGATCCCAACAAAAACTAAAACACATCAAATCTTGTCTATAGTACAACAAAGAAGAACTTGGAAACATTTTCCAAGCTAAACAAGAGCTAGAAGAACAAATAAGCCAAATTCAATAACAATTCATATTGGAAGGGCACTCAAAATCCATTTCTTCAGAAGAGGTTGATCTCCTTACCCAACTAGAAGAGCGAAGAAAATAGAAGGAAATTCTCTAGAGGCAAAAATCCTTAGTTAGATGACTACATGAAGAGGAGAAGAATACAAAATTCTTCTACAAATTAATGATGCAGCATATGCATCAAAACTTATGTTCCACCAAGACTATGGTGCTAGGAGATGCGGGTGCGGGGAGACGCAGGTGCGGCAAGACACACAGGGGGGACGTGTGGGAGTACCCTCAAATTTTAGGGAAATTTCAAGGGTGTGGGGGAACGTCGAGGTATATAACTTATATGGGGGAACATCGGGGTATATAACTTATATATATATATATATATATATATATATATATATATATATATAATTCAAGTTCATATTCAATAATGAAAGCATAAATAGACTAATAGTAATACATTGATCCACACATAAAATTTAAATTCATAATTGAATTAAATAATGACATGCATTAATCCGTCCTCATCATTCATTTTGATACACACGTCATTCATATGAAAAACTCATCATTCATCCATACCATGAGATTCAATAATAAAATTCAATAACGAAATATTCAAATACATTGATCCATATCATTCATCATTCATCATTAATCATTCTATAATCTACATTCATTTAAAAATTAAATTCATAATTCATCATTCTAGAGGAGCTCGACGGTTGGCAAGTGAGCAGAGATTGACAGCGGCAGGAGAGCACAGCTTGATGGCAGCAGGAGAGCACAGCTTGATAACAGGCATGAGAGTACAACTCGACGGTGTCAATAGAGCACTCAGCAGAGCTCGACGACAAGCAAGCTAATTTGGGGAACGAATAGGTAAGTTAACCTAGGTAAGTTTTGACATTTTAATTTTAGTTTTGTTTTATTATTTATTTATTTTTAATGTTTTTTAATAGGTGAATTTTCAATTTTTTTATATTAAGTGTTATTAGACATATTCGAGGTGGGACACACCAAGGGGGACGCCTAGAAGCATCCCTTTTGGGGAGTCGCATCCCCCACACTAGAGAAACAACCCCTCTGCGCCTCCCCGCAACTCCCCAAAAGGGGTGCGTAGGGAAATGCACCCCTAAACGCCCCCCATCCCAGGTGCGTTGGGTGCGAGGGGTGCGTGCACCCGACCCTAGGGGACGCGTCCCCGTGGAACAATGATCAAAACCAAATCTCCTTACTCAAAGATGTCGTTGGTCAAAAGCTCTACAACCATGAAGACATTGAAGTTGAGTTGGTTCACTACTATCATTCTCTCCTCTCTGAACCCCAACCCAATAGATCAAATGCAATCAAGAAGATTACAAGGCACATCCCTTCACTAGTGGCTTCAAAGTAGAATGAGGTGCTAATGAAGGACATTACACTAGTTGAAGTTGAGTTAGTTGTAATGGAAATGCAATAAAGTGCTGGTCCTAATGCTTTTACAATGTATTTTTCCAAGCGTGTTGCCTGCTTTAAAGGCAGGAAATAATAGAGCCTGAGGAAAAATCACACAAATCAGCTATTATTCTCCCAGCCAAGGCTCCTTGGAAACGGGAGCGGGAAGCGGGGAAGCGGGAGCGAGAAGCGAGAGCGGGAGTGGAAGTAAGAATGGGGGCAACAATTTTCAGAAGCTTCCGGGTCTGGAGTATTTTTGTGAGTGTTTTTTATATAATATATATTTCTCTATATTTTAAAGCATGTATGTCAACGTTGTTAACTTGGCAGCTCAGCGACAAATTCCAACCATTGCATTGAATTCCTCTTTTCGAGAGGACCAAAATTGACTTTTGAAGCACTCAATTAAAATAAGGAAAAGTGAATTTTTGAGGTCAAGCCCACAAGTGCAAAATTGTCAAGGTTGGCCTTGGGTCAAATTACACATCTCAAGGATAAGATGGCACCCCTCAAGTTGCACATAGATACAAGTTGAGTCCTCATTTGGCACCTCATCAACTCATCACATATCATTCTCTCTATTCATTTGATTGGTTCATACAGCTCAAAATCGCAGGGTCTTCTTCACACGTGTGGGTTGAAATGAGGTCAAATTTCAAGAGGACGAAATCTGCAATTTTTCTGCACTTTGACCAAGCATTGACCTACTTTCACTGACTTTCTAAGTAGTTTTTGAGTTCGATTTCTGGGAGAATTTATGTTTGGGCAAGTTGAGTTCCTGGGCACACAAACCAAGGCAATCTATTGACTTTGACTGTGTTGACTTCATACCTACAACTAGGGTTTTGCAGCATCCTTTGACCTTTGACTTTGACCGAGATTGTGGAGGAATTTTGGGACTGTTCTCAAGGCACTTTGACCAGCTCATCAAGTCACATCTTTTGATTGTTGATTGAGCTCAATTGGAGGATAGATTATCATTGACCATTGACTATTGTTGTTGCTTTTGTCTTTGACCAAAGTTGCTTTAACCAAATTTGACTATTGGATGATATTTTGATTTTTGGTTGGCATACTTGAACATTGGATATTGGTTTTGGATATTGGCTAGTCAAAGTTTGACTTTGAATCTTGGATGTTGTACTCTCTCTGCTAAACATTTGCAAACAATCTAACAAAAGAAGAATTGCAAAGGGTATTCCCTCTAGTGGGGTTTTTCCCTAGTCATTGACCAAATATTGTGTCACTTGTCTCTTGGTTGTCTTTCATTGTGCATTTGAATAATTGTTCTATATACTATTGCTTTATTGTCATTGAAGAAGTGAAAATTGTTAAATTAGATGCTATTGGATATTCTTGAAGTAATAGTTGCAGCGTAGGACAATTGATGAAAAATTAACATAGAATCAAAGTTGAGGTGACGACAAGACCAAGAGACATAGAGCAAGAGCATCCATCTTCTATGAAGCTAATTGAAAGGGGAAAATCTTTTGGTTAAAATGTCTACATCTTATTTCAAGGATAATGAAAAGTTAGCTGACTCATCTAGCTTTGCAGCATGGAAGACTAGGATCAATGTCACTTTAGATGAGTATGATGTCTTGGAGTACGTGGAAGGAAAGATCTCACCACCACCAGAAAATGCTCCTCAAGTCACCAAATCCAAGTATAAGAAAGGTGAGATTAAAGCTAAGATATTATTATTGATTCTTTAAGAGATCATTTACTTGTTTATATTTCATCCTTGAAGACTTCCAAATAAATGTACGATAAGATTGTTGGCATGTATGAGGTAAACAATTTGAGCCACATAATGGAATTGAAAAATCAACTCAAGGAGTCTAAGATGCATAAGGGAGAAACTGTGCAATCATTCTTCATAAGAATCACTGAGATCAGGGACCAACTCCAGACTGCTCAAGAAATTATACCTGACAGGGAATTGGTGATGACTGCCCTTAGTGGCCTTCCTTCTTCATGGGACATGTTCATTACTTCTATCAACAATAGGGAAAGGATCCCTTCTTTTAATGAGCTACTTGCTCTATGCAATCAAGAGGAAAGATTGATGATATCTAAAGGAAGAATTCAAAGGCCAAATGAAGGAGAGCCCATTGCCTTCGTTGCTCAAGGGAAGAAGAAGAATGTGATGAAAGGAAAGGGAAAGCCATCCAAATCAAGAAGACCTCCTCAATCCAGTTTTGATTCCAAGGATTCAATAAGGCGAGATAGAGATGTTGAATGCTACAATTGTTGTCAAAATGGCCATTATGCTCGAGATTGTCTCGAAAAGAGAGATGCTCCAAGAAAAAATTCCTCAAGGCCCTGCAACAATAACCATGGCTTCAACAACAATAGGTCGTATGAAAGAAGAGATGATAGAAGAGATGGAAGGAGAAATGAAAGAAGAAGAAGAGACTCTCTCAATGATCGTGAAGATAGCTATCATACACCAAAGAGGTCAAGGAACTCCAGGTATGAAAGTAATGTTACTAATCAATCTTAATATATTCTTATTTCAGCGTTATCTAGTTCATCTCCTCCAGATACTTGGGATAGTTTGTTGGTTGATAGTGGGGCCTCTCATCACTTATCTGGATATAAGGAGGTTCTCTCTAATTTGGTAAAGAAGGAGACTGATTTGAAGATTATTATTGATGACAACTCCACTCATCCCATAAAGGGCTTTGGTTCTGTCAAATTTCATTTGGACTCTGGGGAATCTGTTTTACTTCATGATATGATGTATGTGTCGGGATTGAAGAAGAATTTGGTATAAAGGGATGAGGATTGCATTCATCAAAGGAAAAGTACTTGCTTGGATTGTTGGATCCTACATGAGAAATGCCTTCACATTGGGATCTAGGTGTGAAGGACTCTATAGAGGCACTGGAAGAACGCTTCTAGCTATGGTCCATAATATAAATCATCAAAGTGAGTTGTGGCACCGAAGGTTGGCCCATCTACATTATGATGCTCTTCCAAAATTGAAGAAGTTGGTCTCTGAGATCCCCCATGTTCAAGTTCAACATGATGGAGTATGCCCTAGGTGTGTTAGTGGAAAGAAGACAAGGGGACTATTGCCCTTTAGCGAAAACAAGACGAAAGACATCTTTCATCTCATTCATTCTGATATATGTGATCCAATGTTCGTGCATTCTCTCGAGGGTCATCTCTATTACATCACCTTCATCGATGATTTCTCAAAGAAGACATGGATATATTATTTGAAGCACAAGGATGAGGCATTTGAAATATTCAAGGAGTTCAAGGCTTTGGTTGAAAATCATACAGAGAAGAAAATAAACATCTTCAAGTCCAACAACGGCGGGGAATACATCTCAATGAATTTATAGACTTTTGCAAGAAAGAACTAAGAAGGAGCCTATTGTGCCCTACACTCCCGAACAAAATGGAGTGGCTGAGAGAAAGAACAGGTCCATTATGGAAGTTGCCTGAGCCATGCTCCATGATAAAACGCTGCCAAAGTTCCTTTGGGCTAAAGCAACAAACATAGCGGTGTACGTTCAAAACAGGTTGTCTCATCAAGCTTTGGACAACAAGACCCCCAAGGTAGTGTTCACAAGTGTCAAGCCTAATATTGGTGATCTCTGGATTTTTGGCTGCCCCGTATACTTCCATGTGTCAAAGGACAAAAGAAACAAGTTAGAAGCCATAAGAAGAAAAGGTATGTTTGTTGGATATAGTGAAGATTCTAAAGCATTTAGAATATATATTTATGGTCAAAGGAAGGTTGAAATTAGCAAGGATGTAACATTCGATGAAGATGTTTCCCTTGGAAAAGCAAGGGACCTCCCTCCACCTCCTCCTCCTAAAGACAAGAGTGATGATATGGATATTCTAGAAGGTCCTTCTATGCCTGAATCTGAGAAGGACATCATTGATGATCCCATGGAGCCTATGGACCCCTTGGATCCTCCTCCATGTGATCCCCCTACGAGGAAAAGACCACTTTGGCTCAAGGACACACTACAAGATGCTGAGAAACATGTTGTTGCTCGTGGAACTTTCAGAAAAAGCGAGAAGCCATGCAAGTATCAAGCATATGAATCTATTATGAAAAATGACGTTTGGGATGTTTTGTCGAGACCGGAGGATAGATCAATGGTTACCTCCAAATGGCTCTACAAGATCAAGCATGGCGTCAATGGAAGCATTGAAAAATACAAGGTGAGGTTCATAGCCCGTGGATTCACCCAAAAAGAGGGAGATGATTATGATGACATATTTGCTCCTGTGGCCTGATATACAACCATCCGTTTGATAGTTTCCCTTGTTGCCAGTCAGGGATGGACCCTTCATCAAATGGATATGAAGACTGCTTTCTTACATGATTTACTGCAAGAAGAAGTGTATGTTGAACAACCTCTAAGATTTGAAGTTCATGACAGGAAGACCTGTTGAACACTACGTGTCAACGACCCATAGCAGTACACCCCTTTTTTTCACAAAAGGGATAGTGCCTGATCGATGTGTTTGTGTCGTCCAGTTATCATCATCAGCCTGATCATCATGTAAACTCATTCTGCATGTATATGATGTAAATAATCTCAGCGTATTCATGTCATGTATGTAATTGCCTAGGTAAACCTACTTTTCTTATGACGATCTACATTCCGGGAGGTTTTTTGTCTCACCAATCCATTCTCAGATGGTCGGCAGAGTTTTCCTTCAGTCTTACCCCAAAGTCGGAATGGATTTTATCACTGGGATCTTAGGCGAGTCCTAGTGTTCTAGATCGAGTCTATGTAAAAGTAATTTGGGAATAATCCTGACTATTGGTTAGGTTATTTTATTATAAATTGCTTGGTCTGTTGGATTATATTTATGTCATAGAAATGGATAGTCTGTGAGGGTCTTTTACAAATGGGTTTTTGATCCAAGTGGATATTGGTGGCCACTCGCCAAGTCCACTTGGACCCCCACCATTGTCTCTTTCAGCTTTTCAATTTCCTTAATTGTAGCACAGTTTACTATTTTTAGCAGTTTTTCGGGTCCTGAACTTCCGGAGCCGTTTTAAGGCCCTAAATGACGTTTTTTGGAAACACTGAGAGCAACATGGGTTAGACCAATGTTGCTCTTCCCAAAGTTGTAGTTCTCGGATAGATCTTTATAACGAGATATTGTGCGCGTCAAACGAAGATCGTATGCCAAAGTTACGACCCCGGGAAGTTGATGTACCAATTTACCCAAACGGGGTCCACAGTTTGACGTTTCATCTTCTCGGGTTAGGTTTTTGGATGTTTAGGGTTTTCCATTATTTCTCAACAATAAATAGGCCTTTGAGCCTCATTGTAACACAGTTCAGAGGCATGTAGCCACCACATCTATTCTCGAAGATAAGCTACCATCGCCCTAGCTAGTTTATTTCCATTTATGTTTGTAAGCATATTTTAGTATTTTACATTAATGAAATGAAGTATTATTTCCGCTGCATCTCTGTATTTATGGTTATCTCTGTAATTTGTTGTGTTCCTGTTTAAATCCGGATCAGTTTTCCCCCTTGAGATGTAAAAAATATGAAAATCATGATGTAAAAGTGTCTGGAGGGTTAGAAAAATAATTTATCCCCTCATAGGTTAATTAATTAAATTTTCTGGCCAAAAATTAATTAAAATCATAAGCCAGACATTTAATTAATTCTAAGTCCTAGGTAAATTTAAATTCTCCAAAAGCAAAATTCACCGGTCCTTAAAAATTAAATTTTAAGAGGTCCAAGGACTAAGGTAAATTAATTATTTTCATAAATTTTAAGCCTTTGATCCCTAGGGTTAAGTTAATGTCAAAATTTTGGGGAAATTTAATTTTTGAATTTATTAAAATGCATTTAATTGAAAAATTTGAATTTCCTCAAGAATTTAATATTTCGACGGATGAGATTAAAAGAAATTTTCATCAACAGTAGAGATTGCTTTGACGAGGATCACTCGAACTAGCCGTTGGAGGATTTCTCTTTAACTAGGAAGTCATTCGTAAGTCAATTCATCCGACCTTTGAGTCATGTGCTTAACAAGAAGCTCTTGTGTAATTTTTTCGAATAATAAAGAAAGACTTTGGGGTTAAGTTTCGCTGGTGTTACTCTTCATGGAAACACTGTAAGATGCGTTGTTTTCATGCATAATTTTTTTTACATTGATGATAGCTTTTGAAGAATGATTTTGAGTACAGGTATCTTGCTGAGTCGTTGGGGTTTGTTTAAGTGATAATTTAAATTTTGAATGTAATAGCAGGTATCTCTATTTATCTGAATTTTATTATTATTTTCTCGCTCTATTTTAATGGTTGGATTGATTTTTGTATGAAAATCTTGAATTTTAGATCCTCAAGCATTAGGGGAAGTTTTCAGTTGAACCAGCCAACTCCGATCCATGTTTTCTAAAGAACCCAATAAAATCAATCACAGGCTTATCATAAGAATTTTTGTTGGTGATGCACGAAGGGTTTCGAGTTAGCACCTCCATAAAATTTAAAAATTTAATTTTTTTGTGCGGTATAATGACAGATCTAGCTAATTAGAGCCTACAGTTTGTAAATTTTGTAATTATTTTTCTAACATGGGTTTTTCTGGGTTTTTATCATTGTATATATCATTTGGGTGTTTTCTTGTTGTCGTGCAGCTATAGATCTGAGGAAAAAATTTGTGTAGAGTCCAGATCTAGCCCCTGGAGGTTAAGATCTGGATCTCTAAGGTTCATCAACATCATTTTGCAAGAATACTATTCAAATTAATTTCGCAGTCCAAGGGTTTAAGAGTTTTGAATCTGAAAACTTTCACCAGGGTTTCAGGAATAAATTTGAAGCAAAAGGATTTAGCATGTAATCAAGAATTTCTAGAAATATCTTAAGGGGTTTTCTGGCTACCATTTGTCTGATTTTTGCTTATTGGTTTCTTTTTGTTGCCTGGGTTTTTGGGTTTACTGCAAAATTCGAAGAAAAAAATTAACCCTGCTCACTGCCCACGCCTGTCTCCATTATTGTTGTTTGGACCTGCATTTACCATCAAACCCTCGCTGCTTCGTCCAACTCTTCCCTGTCACTACGTGCTGCCTTTTCCTTCCACACAAACCTGCAACAGAAAAAAAAAATAAAGAAAAAAAAAAAAAAAAAAAAAAAAAAATAATTGAAATAAAATAAAATACATCCACCCCACTCCCTTGTTCCCCTTGAAACTCCTCTTGCGCCCTCTCCTCTTCCTTGCAGCACTCTCGCAGTCCTTTTTCTACTTACGTTTTTTTTTGTTGGTTGCATCTCAAAGCTTCATCGCCATCATTGTTCTTTTCGTCCCTCTTCCCGCAGCCTTCAAACGTTGTCAATCTCTGCTACATCCTCCTCGCTACTTCCTACGCCTCTCCCTCAAAACCCTTACTGCTCCTCTGCCTACCTTGCCTCACTGCCTTATCTACGCGGCTCCTAAAACCTCACATCTTCTCTTTTGGCCATAGCTCGCCCTCATTTCCTGACCCTCAACCTGCATCTAAACCCCTATCCACTACCTCTCTTTGCTCCATCGCAGCCTTATCCAAGCCCACACTTCCTCCTTGCCCAACATGAACCCTCGCACCTGCAAACTATACTCTGTGTGCATTTCTTGCTTTCCCTCGCCATTCATCTCGTTGAGCTATTGCCACCTTCGTGTTCCCTACTGTGTCCCTCTCCGCTGCTCCATTCACCTTCGCGTCCTTCATTCCCATCTGTTGTCGCTGCTCCGTCTAGCTCCTCGCCCATCGTTGCAGCTCCCTTCTCCTTCTTCCGTCGACCTGCAAAATCTCTCCTTCTATCGCTGTTGAGCCTCTTCGACCTGCACATAACAAACAAAACCATCGATTCCATTTGACCTTTTTTTTATTTTCTTGACTTTTATGTGTCTTGTATATGGTTAGGGTTAAGTATATATTTTTTATTTTCATTAGAAATTCGAATTTGTATTGATTTTGATTTATTTTTTATTGATTTTGATTTGTTTTTTATTTCTGACTTCTATATTTTTTGTTTTGATTTCATTTATTTTTGTTTTTTTTTTACTTATGATTCTTTGATTTTATTGTTTTTTATTTCCCTTTTCTTTTCTTTTTTATTTTCAATTTGATTTTTGTTTTACATTTTATCAATTTTTTCTATGATTTTGATTTTATTTATTTTCATTGAAAAACATTAAAAAATCTAAAAAATTCTAAATTCTGGTGACTAAGGAATTAAATTAAAAGAGGATTTGCGCTTTCACATTAAAAAATTTAATGTGGCCTATGGCCCATTAAAATTTCAATTTATTAACCCTTTTGATTTACTTTGTCGTATTAAAATTTGGTCTCTTCATTTTACCACATTGAATTAATTTCCCAAGGAATAATTATCTTGTTCATCTAAAGTTCCTTGGTGTCTTTTCGTGGTAAGTAATTTCTCTATTGTCAAGTGCGATTAATGTTTTAAGAATTATATTGGCTATAAGAGAAAATTAATTCTAGATTCGGGTCATTAATGAATATCATTTTAAATCTGGAATATCTTGCATGATTTTGGGCGTTTATAATTGTCACTATTCGTCACATTTGTAAATTGCTTTGGATAACTTGTTTTTTACTTAATCTATGGTTAATCGAATACGAAGGCACTAGTCTATAATCATTTCTATCTTGTGGATGTGTCTTGTGTTTAATCTATTCATCTCAGTTAACCAAGATTTGTCCTAAATTCATCAGGTTTTCCATCTTCAAGTCTTCTAGAGCCTGTGTTCCATGGGTTATTCTCATTCATTCACCTTAGGGACTACCCCCCTTGACTTGTCTAGGAGAGAGTCTAAACAGAGTAAGGATTAGAGTGACAGCCCTTACTCTGAGCGTTGTCGCGGTGCCTAGACACTTTGTGCGACAACATTTTTTGGCGTCGTTGCCAGGGATAGAGTTTTTTTGTCCTTGGTCCTCACGACATTTTTCTAATCATCTAATCTTTTCCACCATTCATTAGCCCATCAAGCAGCACAACATTTCTTGGTGTCATTTGATCTTTTCATCACTTTTAACTCTCGCCATCTCTCATTTAATCCTCTCATCTTTACTTTATGCACCTGGACATTCCAGCGGGTTTCCTGTTTGGGTGTCGACTCCACTTATTCATTCATTTAATCCCAAACAAGGAGCCCTCCCTGAATATCCATTGGCCTCCATCCGCTAACTTTTCGGTTTCGCCTTTGGAAACTTTGTGAGATATTCATGCTCAGGTGGCGACTCCACTTCTATCATTTCTTACAAGAATTTCTGCTAGAAGCTCGCTTCTTGTAGATGTTTTTCTTGAGCAGGGATCTCTCTCTCTGATATCCATTTGGCCCATCTTTTTCCCGTCATCATGGAATATGACTTGTTTGCTCCTTGTGATTTTACTAATATTCAGGGAGCTCCGCATGGCTGTCCTTCCTTTTTTGGTGAAGCCATCGATGAATTTCCTCCTTTTCAAGGTAACAATGCCTTTACCACTAAAGCTCACCTTCAAAATGTCAGCCTCTGTATAAACAAGTGTCTCTCATACTCTAAATATGAAGATGTGAAAATGAAGATTTTCATTCTTACCTTATCTGGAGATGCTTTTGTTTGGTATGTTAATTTCCCTAATAACACTTTTGATTCTCTACAATCAATCATTGATGACTTTGAAGATAAATATGGAGATAAAGACAAAGTCAAAGAAAACGCTGAAGTAAAGAAAATTATAGAAGTTGAAAATGATTTCAAGGAGTTAATTCAAATGGTTAATAACATACAGTTAAATCAGGCTCAAGTAAGCAATATTGCAGAAGTTAATCAGACTCAACTTATTAAAGATATGTAACTTAATCAAGCAACATTAACAACTGATCATGCCAGGGAAATTAATTCTATGCAAAGCGAGTTATTAGCCCCAGAGGAAAAGATGACGATCATGGAATTCAATCATTCAAATCAAGTAACTGCCATGAAAGCAAGTTATCAAGAAGAAATAAATTCGATTCAGAACAAATTGACAACTATGGATGAAGAAATGACCATCATGAGATTTGATTATAATAATCAGTTAGCTACCATGCAAGCAAATCATAAGAAACAGATATACTATATATAAAACTGCTTCATGGGCATGAAAGCAAAGAATGATAAAATTATAAAGGACATGGAAGTTGGTCAGATATGTCTTCAGAATAGGTTATTGACCATGGAGGAAAACCATGCCAAGTAAGTCAGTGCTATGAAGGTGGGATACTTTAACCAGATGGATGACATAACAATGGAAAAGATACAGGTACAGAAATTTAAAATTGGCAACTAGGGCCAAACTCCATGTGGGTCATCTTATTCATGGCTGATAATATTTTTATTAGATTCCTCTTGTCGAAAGGTGTAGGATTGATCTAAAGATCATCCGATTCCAATAAGTATTTATGGAGATATGAATTTATTTTGATTATGGAATTATTATCAAGTCGACCTACAACTCATGTAGGCTCAGAAGCCCAACAGTCGCATCTATTCAAACATCAACAATTGTGTATAAATACAGGAGGACTTTTCCTCATTTGCACTCACTCATCTCATCACATCTCTCTCTCCTGTGCAGAAAAGAGGCTCTTCTCTATTGCGCAGAAAAGAGACTCTCTCTCACACATGTGGAAGGAAGTTGTTGAACCTGAAGCTGGAACTGCAGATCCAAAGTTTGACCAGCATTGACCATCAGATCTCCTCCTCTGAACTGCATTGTAGGTCCATCTGAACCTCCTCTGAAGGCCGTATTTTTTGGTGGTAGAATCAAGTCGATCTGACGGTCGGTTTGCGAGATATCAACTACCCTAGTTTTGATGATGAAGCTGCTAATGTTGACGCTGCTGATCCAGGGTTTGCTACTACTGATATAAATCAGATTTATTGTACTATTTCTCTCTGCTGAATTATTGAAGATAAAAGAAGATTTGATCAAAGGGTTTCCCCACACATTGTGGTGTTTGTCCCTGGCTAGCTGCCACATCTTGTGTCTCTTGTCTTGGCTTGTTTTCTGTTGATCGTTTAATGTTCTATCTGCATTTTACTTATGCACATGTGATTGCTAATTTATGAATAATAATAAGAAAGAAAAGTAAATTGTTATAAGCATAGAATATACCATAACTTAACATGGTATCGAAGTTGAGGTGAAGACAAAGCCCGAGCAAGAGCAAGAGCAATCACCAAAGAGAATATTGGCAAGGCTATCCTAAAAGAACTATGGGGTCCTCATCACTCTTTCCTGCTGAGGACAAACTCCGTGAGAAAGCTGAATATCACAGATGGAAGATGTCTATCGATATAACCCTAGAAGATCAAGGAGTGTTGGACCATGTGAGAGGCAATATTGTTGGGCCTCCATCAAATGCATCCGCTGCTGCCAGGAACAAACGGAAAACCGGAGAAGTCAAAGCAAAGAAAATCATCCGGGACTCTATTGACAAGCGCTTGGTGGCCTACATCTCCGACCTGAACACCTCCAAGGAAATCTACGATAGACTGGTGAGTTTATTTAAAGTTAATGATGCAAATCAAGTTTTGTTTCTTAGAAATAAGCTGAAGGAAATTAAGAAGGGTAAATATGAGAGTATGCAAGCATACTTCTTAAGAATCACTGAGATCAGGAAAGATCTCCTATCTACTGGGGAGACTATTACTGATAGGGAAATGGCACTCACGACTCTTGGAGGATTACCATCCGAATGGTACGTGTTCAGGACTACTCTTCTGAACAATAATGTAATTCTTGGTTTCGAGGAATTAATGGCTAGATGCATCCAAGAAGAAACAAGGGTAGAAGAGCAAGAAATGCCCATGCCTAAAGGTCCTCCTGCTGCCTTTTCTTCTCATGCTAAGAAAAGAAACACTTTCGGGTCTAAATCGAAAAGAAAGGCAGGACCTAAAGGTGGAAGAAAAGGACGATGTTACATTTGCGATAAAGCAAGTCACTATGCAAGGGAGTGCCCTGATAGAAAGGACTCACACCGGGACGATGATCAAAATCCTTCTCATGGCAATCAAAGGAATGACAAATTCAATAGCAAAGGTAAAAGGAATGTTGGAAATCAAGAAATAGGACAACCATTCAAGAAGGCTAGAAATTCCAAGTATGAATCCAACATCGTTGAAAATAAGCAGGATGAATATTATCTACCAGCTGCTCTATGTACCTCTGCTCCTTCAGACTCAATGGGAATTTGGCTCATTGATAGTGGTGCCTCAAGGCACTTCACTGGTTACAAAGAAATTCTCCATAATCTGATAGAGAAAGAAACTAACCTGGAAATTGTCCTTGGAGATAATATGAAATATCATGTGAAAGGTGTAGGCAATGTCTCTCTCAAATTGAATCAAGGTAATACGATCCACTTACATGATGTATTATATGTACTTGACCTCAAAAAGAACTTGGTGTCCATCTCGGCAATGGAAGACAAAGGCTACAAGGTAACCTTCAGCGATGGCAAGGTACGTATATGGAAAAATAATGTTAAAGATGCTTTCACTCTTGGGTTTCGTGTTGATTCATTATATCAGGTCGGTGGAAGTCCGCTAGGTGTCATGTCTTATGACACATCTCTTCAGTCCGAACTTTGGCATCAGAGGTTTGCCCAACTTCATTATAAAGCTCTAACCAATGGAAGACAAATGGTGATAGGGATGCCCGAATTCCAAGTAGAGAAAGAAGGTGTATGTCTAGGATGTGCCAAAGGAAAGCTCAAAAGGGGACCATTCCCCTCAAGCCAAAGCAAGACCTCCGATATATTACAATTGATTCACTCAGGCATATCTGAGGCTGGCATTAAGAGGGAGACTACTACACCACATACTCCTGAGCAGAATGGTGTGACGGAAAGGAAGAACTGTACGATTATGGAAGTTGTTCGTGCCACGCTCCATGATCAAAGACTTCTAAAGTTTCTATGGGTAGATGATGTAACAATACCTGATGTGGAGGAACCCATGGATCCTATTTATCCACCTGAGCCTTCCTCTTCAGGAAGAGGCCTTCATGGCTTGGGGGCTACTTGATGATGTTGAAGGACATGATGCACCCCAAGGAACCTTTCGTGAAAGTAAGAAACCTAACAGGTATTAGGGATACCTGACCATCATGAGCACGATCATACAAAATGAACCTTCATCATTCTCAAATGCCGTCAAGCATCAAGTATGGAAGGATGTTATGACCAAAGATAATGAGTCTATTATGAAGAATGACGTATGGGAAGTAGTTCCCAGACCCCAGTTCAAGACAGTTGTCACTTCTAAATGGCTTTACAAGACAAAGCATGCAGCAGATGGAAGTACGGAAAAGTATAAGGCACGTTCTGTTGCTCGTGGTTTCTCCCAGAAGGAAGGTATAGACTATGATGAGATATTTGCACCTGTTGACAGATATACGACCATCCGCTCGATCATAGCCCGTGCGGCTTCACAAGGATGGAACTTACATCAGATGGATGTCAAGACTGCGTTCTTGCATGGTTCGATCAAAGAAGAGGTCTATGTGGAGCAACCCGAAGGATTTGAGATTAATGATCGACAATCTCATGTATGCAGGTTGAAGAAAGCTCTCTATGGGCTGAAGCAAGCACCCCGAGCATGGTATGAAAGGATCGATAGCTACTTGATAAAGCTGGGATTCCTAGGAGTGAAGCTGATCCTAACCTTTATTTTAAGGTTGAAGATGACAAACCTCTCATACTGGTGCTGTATGAGGATGACCTCTTCCTAACAGGTGCAGACCCTCTCATTCACAAATGTAAGAGGGAGTTGGCTTCTGAATTTGAAATGAAGGACCTAGGACTTGAAGTGTGGTAGAAGCCAGGGGAAATTTTCCTATCTCAAGGAAAATATGTGGTGAAGATATTGGAAAAATTCGGAATGGTGGACTGCAACCCTGTAACTACCCCGATGGAGCTTGACTTCAAGAAGTTAAGCCGTAGTGCTGCTAGACCTGTTTTACGAAACGCTGCCAAGTATCGGCAACTCGTCAAAGCATTAATGTTCTTAGTGAACTCTCGTCCAGTCATATGCTTTGTAGTCAACACATTGAGTCAACATATGGTTGAACCTCACCACAAACATTGGATTGGTGCCAAGAATCTGTTGAGATATCTTCGTGGCACAATCACTTATGGGTTAAGATACCCTGCCAGAGATGTGAGACTACTTGGATACACTGATGTTGATTGGGCAGGCAATGTGGACCACCGTAAGAGCACTTTCGGGTGCTGTTTCTCCTTGGGATCTGCTTCGATATCCTGGATGAGTAGGAAGCAGAAGTCGGTGGCTTTGAGCACCACCGAGGCAAAGTATATTACTACTAGCATGGCCTCCTGTGAGGCAATCTGGTTGCAAAAGCTCTTCAGTGAGTTGTTTGGATTTACACTGGATACCACCGTGATCCTATGTGACAACTAGAGTGGGATTTGTTTGTCAGAGAATCCCGTATTTCATGATCGCTCCAAGCATATCAATATCAGGTACCACTATATTCGAGATATGGTGCAGCAGGGAGCTATAAGGCTCCAACATATCGGTACAGATGAACAGGTCGCCAACATTCTAACAAAGCCCCTAGGGAAAGTAAAATTACTAACTTTCCAAGAACAACTTGGTGTTGTTCAAAGACCCTCTGATGAGGGTCCTGTATGATGCATTGAGCTCTGGGAGCTCCGAGGGGTGCAAGGTACTTCTTGGAGCGACATATGACCACAAGGTGATTCACTATCCCTTGGTGGTGTACATGTACACCCCGTGGCGACTATGTAGCAGGATGATTGGTTCTCCTGTGAGGTCTGGATGATGTGTTCTCCATGACGATTATGTAGCAGGATGATTAGCTCTCCTGTGAGGCCTGGATGATGTGTTCTCCATGGCAATTGTGTAGCAGGATGATTAGCTATCCTGTGAGGACGGGATTGATTAAGTTCTCCTGTCAAGGCATCCTACCCATGCAGTCAGGGACTCATGGGAAGTACCTCTCATCTAATCAATGAGCAGGGAAATGAAGTTAGGGACCATAGTAGTACCGATGGACGCATCACTGTATCTATCGTACTCCGTACGCTAGGATGACCTTCATTGATCTGGGATCACTGATATTAGTCTGGGACCAGTGGTAGGAGTTGTACCCACTATGACACTGACTTCAGGTCGGTTGAGACTGGTCTGGGACCAGTGGTACATACTCTGAGACTGACCTCGGGTCAATGCAGGACTGGTCTGGGACCAGTGAGAGTGGTACATACTATGACGCTAACTTCGGGTAAATTGAGACTGGTCTGGGACCAGTGGTGCATACTCTGAGACTGACCTCAGGCCAGTGCAGGACTGGTCTGGGACCAATGAGAGTTGTACATACTATGACGCTGGCTTCGAGTCAGTTGAGACTGGTCTGGGACCAGTGGTACACTCTCTGAGACTGCGATACTGGTCTGGGACCAGTGGTAGGAGTGGTACCTACTATGACGCTGACTTCGAGTCGGTTGAGACTGGTCTGGGACCAGTAGTATGCACTCTGAGACTGACTTTGAGTCAGTGGAGGACAATACTCGTCTGGGACCAGTGGTAGGAGTTGTACCCACTATGACGCTGACTTCGGGTTGGTTGAGACTAGTCTGGGACCAGTGTTACATACTCTCAGACTAACTTTGAGTCAGTATGATGCATCCTCAATCATTTCTTCTTCTTCATAATTCGGACAAAAGCAGAGCAAAACAAAACAAAGCAGAGCAGAGCAGTACAGATCTGTACAGGGTAGAACAAGCAGAATAGAGCAGAGCAGGGCAAGGGTCAGGCTATACAGGGCAGTGCATTTGATGGATGAATAGTAGCGATCGACAGACAGATTGCAGATGAAGTTCTCCCTAGTTGAGAGAGAGTGTTAAAATTGGCAACTAGGGCCAAACTCCATGTGGGTCATCTTATTCATGGCTGATAATATTTTTATTAGATTCCTCTTGTCGAGAGGTGTAGGATTGATCTAAAGATCATCCGATTCCGATAAGTATTTATAGAGATATGAATTTATTTTGATTATGGAATTATTATCAAGCTGACCTACAACTCATGTAGGCTCAGAAGCCCAACAATCGCATCTATTCAAACATCAACAGTTGTGTATAAATACAAGAGGACTTTTCCTCATTTGCACTCAATCATCTCATCACATCTCTCTCTCTCCTGCGCAGAAAAGAAGCTCTTCTCTATTGCGCAGAAAAGAGACTCTCTCACACGTGGAAGGAAGCTGCTGAACCTGAAGTTGCAACTGCAGATCCAAAGTTTGACCAGTGTTGACCATCAGATCTCCTCCTCTGAACTGCGTTGTAGGTCCATCTAGAGTCTAGACCTCCTCTGAAGGCTGCATTTTTTGGTGGTGGAATCAAGTCGATCCGACAGTCGGTTTGCGAGATATCGACTGCCCTAGTTTTGATGATGAAGCCACTAATGCTGATGTTGTTGATCTAGGGTTTGCTACTGCTAATATAAATCAGATTTATTGTACTATTTCTCTCTGCTGAATTATTGAAGATAAAAGAATATTTGATCAAAGGGTTTCCCCACACATTGTGGGGTTTGTCCCTGGCTAGCCACCACATCTTGTGTCTCTTGTCTTGGCTTGTTTTTTGTTGATCGTTTAATGTTCTATCTGCACTTTACTTATGCACATGTGATTGCTAATCTATGAATAATAATAAGAAAGAAAAGTAAATTGTTATAAGCATAGAACATACCATAACTTAACAGTTATTGACCATGGAGGAAAACCATGCCAAGGATGTCAGTGCTATGAAGGTGGGACACTCTAACCAAATGGATGACATAACAATGGAAAAGATACAGGTACGGAAATTTCAGCATCAGTTAGAGGATGAAAGAAACAAGGAAACGTCAAGAGATCATAAGCCTCCCTGTCTACTGCAGCAAGCTCCATCTTATTATGAGGAGGTCATTTGTTCCATTGAAAAGTGGCTAATTGAAGGTGACCCGGATAAAATAGAAATTGATAAGAATCAGGTTGATGCTTACATGTTTGATCCACCGGTGATAACATATCAGGTTTATAAAAAAGCACAGGTCACAAAAGTCTTGAACATTCCAAATTTTCCATACGAGCATTTTTCGGATCAAGAAGGAAGTTGTACGTCGACCGCATCATCATCAACATCACAACCTGCCACAAAGAAAAGGCACAAGAGAAAGAGAATGAGAAAGCGGTTTGATCCATCTGATGGCCGCGAGCAACTTGATTTTCGGATAGGAAAAAGTCCTACCATGTGCAGGATTGGACATGGCACATCTAAGAAACAGCGAACGGATTTGCCTGAAAGCAAGTAAATGCTCAACATGCACTACATTGAACGCATTTGATGCCATGGGGCATATTTTCTATTGTATTCCTAACCCTACACCCTTTTATTTCAGTATTTTATTTTGTAGGTAGATGTTTTTCATGTTATTAGGATAGTTAATAAATGAAGAACTTATATCTTTCCTCTGCTTAACGTTATATGATGATTTTTTGGTGGACGCTACTTATGTTATGTTGTGTGTTGCATGGATGCAGATTCTGAATTCTCACATTCCTCCGATGCAACAACGTGTCCCCAAGTCTTGATATACAAGGAGCAGTGTTGATCCAAACTTGTACTTCAAAACGATCCAAGGTATGCCTCTCATTTTGGTATATATGTTGATGAATTATTCTTGACAGGTGCATATCCTCTCATTCTAGAATGTAAGAGGGAGTTGGCTTCTGAATTCGAAATGAAAGATCTTGGTTTAATGCACTATTTCCTAGGACTTGAGGTTTGGCAAAGACCAAGTGAGATTTTCCTTTCACAAGGAAAATATGTTGTAAAATTGTTGGAAAGATTTGGCATGGTTGAGTGCAAATCCTCGCCTACACCTATGGAGATGAATTTCAAGAAGTTGTGTGGAGAGGTTGTTGGATCGGACCTAGCAAACCCCTCAAAGTATAGACAATTGGTCGGTGCTCTGATGTTCCTCGTGAACACTCGCCCCGACATATGCTTTCCAGTTAACACTTTGAGCCAGTTTATGACTGAACCTCACCACGTACATTGGGTCGTTGTGAAGCATGTATTGAGATATCTACATGGGACTATTAACCTTGGACTAAGATATGTTGTTGGAGACATCAGACTACATGGATATACAGGTGCAGATTGGGTTGGTAGTGTTGCCAATGGGAAGAGTACTTCGAGATGTTATTTTAGTCTAGGGTCTGCCCTGATATAGTGCAGAAATTTGTAACCCTTAGCATTGTTAAGGCTGAGTATATTGTAGCTAGTTTGGCAAGTTGTGAAGTAGTTTGGTTGAGGAAGCTCTTTAGAGAGTTATTTGAGCAAGTTCTGGACACGACAGTTATTTCGACGATAAAAGTGAGATTCGTTTGTCAGAGAATCTTGTGTTCCACAACAAGTCCAAGCATATAGAGATCAGATATCATTATATCTGAGACATGGTGCAAAGCGAAGCTATGAGACTCCTCCATATTTTGACAGATAAGCAAATAGTCGATATCCTCACCAAGGCTTTGCTGAAAGGGAAGTTCTTGGTCTTCAGGGAGCAGCTTGGACTGGTTGAGATGACCCTTTCAACTAAGGGTCCTGGCTGATCAAGAACACTGAGTAGTGCTCTTCCCCCCTATTGAGCTCCCAGGGTGAGGAATGGAGCAATAGGGCTCCTGGGGATGACAGACCTCTGACCAATAGGATGTTGAGACCTGGGATCTCCCCTAGTCAAAGTATGCCCTAGTTAGCGACGTGCCTACTCTGTGGGATAACCTCTCCCATCTGGCCAATGGGCTGAGGGACTTTGGATAGAGTGTGATCCCTACCCCTTGCAGTAGGTGGATCTTGCCCAAGTTGGTGGATGCAAGTGTTCTACCATCTGACTCTTTAGGGTTAAGATGGATGATCAAGGACAATAGATAAGAGTGTGATCCTTACCTCCAGTAAGTTGATCTCACCTATTGTGAGGGACTTTGGGCTAGAGTAAGATCCCTAGGCATTGGGGTAGGTTGGTCTCGCCCATTGCCTTTGGTTCCGAGTGGTAGCCATGGCTCCCCAATGATGACAATAATGATGATGATGATGATGATTCTAGGGGGTAGCAAAGTCACCCCAATGGTGATAGAGACAAGGTGGTCGCTGGAGCTCCCCTATAGCAATTCTTCTCCTTTAGATTCGAGAATGTTCAGTGTGAGATGAGCAGGGATGTACATGACATGATGATGAGATACATATGATGATCACATGATTCAGTTGGAATTTCTCCCAAGCTCAGAGGGAGTGTTAATTTGGCAGCTCAGTGACAAATTCCAACCATTGCATTGAATTCCTCTTTTCGAGAGGACCAAAATTGACTTTTGAAGCACTCAATTCGGATAAGGAAAAGTGGATTTTTGAGGTCAAGCCCACAAGTGCAAAATTGTCAAGGTCAACCTTGGGTCAAATGACACATCTCAAGGATAAGATGGCACCCCTCAAGTTGCATATAAATACAAGTTGAGTCCTCCTCATTTGGCACCTCATCAACTCATCACATATCATTCTCTCTCCTCATTTGATTGGTTCGTACAGCGCAGAATTGTCGGGTCTTCTTCACATGTGTGGGCTCGAATTTCAAGAGGACGAAATCTTCAATTTTTCTGCACTTTGACCAAGCATTGACTTGCGTTGACTTTGACTTTTTGGACAGTGTTTGAGTTTGATTTTTTGGGAGAATTTCTATTTGGGCAGGCCGAGTTTCTGGGCACGCAAATTGAGGCAATTTTTTAACTTCAGACCTGCAACTAAGGTTTTGCAGCAGCCTTTGACTTGACCGAGATCGAGGAGGAATTTTGGGATTGTTTTCAAGGCTATCAAGCCGCATCTTTTGACTGTTGACTGAGCTCAATTAGAGGACCGTTGACCATTGACAGCTACTACTGTTGTTGCCTTTGACCAAAGTTGACTATTGGATGATATTTTGATTTTTGGTTGGCATACTTGAACATTGGATATTGGTTTTGGATATTGGCTAGTCAAAGTTGACTTTGACTCTTAGATGTTGTACTCTCTCTACTAAACAATTGAAGACAATCTAATAAAAGAAGAATTGCAAAGGGTTTTCCCCCTAGTAGGGTTTTCCCCTAGTCATTGACCAAATATTGTCTCTTGTCTCTTGGCTATCTTTCATTGTGCATTTGAATAATTGTTCTATATACTATTGCTCTATTGTCATTGAAGAAGTGGAAATTCAAAAATTGTCAAATTGGATGTTATTGGATATTGTTGAAGTAATAGTTGCAGTATAGAACAATTGATGAAAAATTAACGAACATAAGCATGTAGAATGATGAATTAATTTTAAAAAAGATAAAACCATGGATTAAACCATATAACATCAATCATGTAGTAGTTATAATCTTCATTAACCACAGGTCCACAAGTTACAACATCTCAATTCTTATCAACCCTTATAGTGTCAAAATTCAATATATAACATTTGTCATCACTAAAATTGTACTTGTAACCATTACCAAACTATAACAAAGAATATCAAACATGAAATTAAACATTTCACGAAGCATCATATTCATAATTCATTACCAATCAGTTATAATAGCCAACTTCAAACTTAAGTTGCCATTGATTGTTTACAAAAAATACCATAATAAATATGAAAGAGTTAATAGTTATAAAATGTACTAGAAACTAGAAAAGACAAGTAAATCTACTTTCTACTAAAATTTCTTCTTGCCACGAGAAACTTCTAATTTCTTTTCTCGTGATCTATGAACTATGGGAGTCTCATCCTCCATAGTCTAATGACCACGTCCATAACCAAAATGCACATGACCTCCACGTAATGCTACAAATGGAGGTGGCGGCAAAGTCGATGCAGCTTGAGCCCTACTAGTGGATGGGGTGGCATTGTTGTTGCTACCGCTTCATTCTCATCATCCAAAAATTTTGCTTCCAACTCTTGAAAATATAAGACTCCATCCTCCAAATTATTCTCCTCGAGGTTGTCCCAAGTGACATATGCTCTATCAAATCAGGGCCACTCACAATAATGTGTCAACAACCTCAAGTTTTAATGTAGATAAACCAAGCTTTTTGAATGGTTTTCATTGAGGTAGTTTCTTTTGACATTGCGGATAAAGCTATACGTGCTCCAACACCTCTCTGCAAAAGAAGTATTAACCACCTATGAAAGCACTAGGGAGGGAGCAATTTTTTTTTAGTGGGAGAGACCAAGGAGTGAATTTTTTTTGGCAGGGGTGCACTCTCGATGATTTTCAAGAGCACACTCCCTGGGTCGCTCCCTAAGCGCTTCCGTTTGGAGCATGCTTCAGGAGCATGTACAAGGGAGGCCCTCCCCCACAACCCTGGGTTGAACAGCCAGAGTAGTAACCTAAGCGAGTAGGTCGAGGTGGCCTATAGTTGGCTAAGGTGGACAATAAGACTACAGCAAGATATACAAGGTTGGTTAAGTGACAACAGCAACAGTAGAGGACTGACAGCTAAAGGAACATGCCCATGTAAGTGAATTGGTTTGTTGTTTAACCTAGGTTGCTATAGCAATAGTATTTAAAGTGTTATAGGTGTTTGTTGTTGGGCAGATGAGAGCCTAAGGGACTTGGCCTTAACCCTAAGTGTACTGGTCAAAGGATAGACCTGATATTGGCATTGTACAGGGACTGTAAAGGGCCATTATCCCGAGTATGGGAGCCCTGAGTTTTCTTATTAAAGGACTAATAAAAAAAAATTGGGTCATAAATTCAATGTATTGAACATTGATCTGATTGTTGGTATATTTCGTCATGTAAAAATTATTTTAAGTTATGCATCTTTAGTGTGTTTATGCTTCCTAAGGCATAGACCAAACTTGGGGTGCATGGATTTCTAACATGGAATTAGAGCATCTTCGAAGAGCAGTTGAGTCAGATTTGTGCATAGGTGGTAGCTCTTAGAGGGAGTTGAGTGACTATTGCAGGAAGCAACAGTGTTGCCAAGTAAGTTGGCTAGACATGGAGCAAAATGTTTAGACAAGGAAATGTTGATTGTTGCAGCTTGGGGTGGCAAAATAGGAGTTTTGGTGGATTGGCAAAGAACATGGTGCACAGCAACATGTTGAGTGGTGAGTTGCCAATACCGTCGATGGACTTTCATTGAATTGTCAAAGTAAGTCACGACAACCCAGGTGCCTTAGCAAGGAGTGCTATGGCATGGATGAGGTAGCTTCATATGGATTGCAGTTTGTGAGATTTTTTAGATAATATCTTCATTGGGTTACAGAGTTGCACATGCAGCAATGGACCCATGTGCATAAGAGGTGTTTGACCAAGGAGGATTAGAACACTTGCAAAGTTGAGTTGTGGTGGTCTAGAGTGGACTAGGCTAAGTGTTAAATCACAACACGAGACTGACCTTGCAAGGACACAAATTCAGTTGTAGCACTTTCCAGGAGGGAAAGCGAAGTGAGACAAGGGAAGGTTGTGTAGGCTTAGAAGGAGACTGCGAACTCAAAGGGAGAGTCCACCACCCAGTGGAAGTCCAACCTTCAGGTTCAAGCGAGAAAGTGGAGTCTTCTAGGCCATGCAAGCAAATTCATGGTGCATGCAAGGGAAGTCGTAAACATTGCAAGTCATGGTGCACGCAGTGAAAGTCATGGTACATGCAAAGAAGTCATGAAGCATGCAAGGAAAGTCATGATCATGCAAGAAAAGTCATGGCACATGCAAGGAAAGTCATGCCCATGCAAGGAAGTCATGCCCATGCATGAAAAAGTCATGGAGCAAGAGATTCCTCAGAACAAGGAAAATAATGGTTCGGATGGCCAGACAGAATGCTTTGAAGTAGAAGGCTTCTAGGAGCATGGTATCTTCGAAGATCCAAGTCTTCTAGAAGGACGTGGTTGGGGATTGGTTTCGAAGGTAGGGCTACATCTAGGTAATGGTGGAAATACCTTCCTCACTAAGAGTGAGTGTTGAGATTTGGTAGCTCAGAAGGTATTTTTGAGTGGAAAGCCCTAGAAGCTTTGTGGTTTTGTGTTTGGGCTTTGCACCCAAAGGAGTGGGCTTGGAACCCAACGAAAAATATTTATAATTCTAATTTAATTAATAACTCGACTTAAGGGTCAAGTCTGCTCGAGTCGGCTACCAGGGCCAAGGGGCACACCACTTAGGGTTTCACAGCCCTTGGACAAGTATAAATAGAGGCCAAAGCAAAGGTTGGTTGACAAGAAGATGATGGATTATTTTTCTTGTGAGGATCAAGGCTAGAAGTGACCTAGCCGCATGCAGCAAAAGGACTCGCAAGAAAGAGATATTAGGAGCAAAGGACAGCTCAAGGAGAATAAGGATTTTGTGGTTTGTCGGGCATCTGTCTGTTGATTGGAGAGATGAAGGAGGCCACAACTACTTGAAGGGAGCCAAGTCGTGGCCAAGAAAGTAGTTGTCTGAGATTTTGTTGAGGCCGAGTAGGGCCTGTTTGGAGGGTCACAAGGCTGAACAAGGAGAAGGTTGGCCGAGTTGGAAAAGGGGCTGAAAAGCAAGGACTGTGACCTAAGGTAGTAGGCCAAGGTCGTCTACAGCTGGTTGAGGTGGATAGTAAGACTACAACTAGGTATACAAGGTTGGTTGCAAGGGGCAGCAGCAGCAGTAGCGGATTGTGGGCTAAAGGAACATGCCAAGGTAAGTGAATTGGTTTGTTGTTTAACCTAGTTTGTTAAAGCAGTAGTATTTGAAGTGTTGTAGGTGTTGGTTGTTGGGCAGATGACAGCCTAAGAGACTTGGCCTCGTCCCTCGGTATATTGGTCAAAGAATAGACCTGATATTGGCATTGTACAGGGATTGTAAAGCGCCATTGTCCCTAGTACAGGAGCCCTAAGTTTTCTTGTTGAAGGACTAATAAGAAATAAGTTTTGGGCCACTCGAGAGCCCTAAGTTTTCTTATTGAAGGACTACTAAGAAACAAGCTTTGCGCCATAAATTATGTATATTGTACATTGATCTGATTGTTGGTATATTCCGCTATGTGAAAATTGTTTTAAAGTTAGGCATCTTCAGTGTATTTATGTTCCCTATCTAAGGCATAGACCAGACATGGGGTGTGTGGATTTCTAACAACTTCAATTGTTATAGTGGAAGCTCTAAGAAAATTCTTAATGGCCTCCCTCCCGCAAGTCTATCCAAAAACTAGCATTTTCTATCAACCTTGCAAAACAAAAAACATGTGTTATATTAGTTTCAAGAGGCTAACACCTTGCACACTAAGTGCTATGCCAACAAACTCGCAGATTCTCTGAATAATGAGGGTGTGAATCTTTCAGGCATAATCACCCAGTTCATTTTCATGTTCAAATTTGGCAACAATGGAATCTACAAAATATTCCCCGAAGGCAAAAAAAACATTCAATAAAATTTGCCATTAAATTCAAAAATATATCAAACACAAGCATAGTGTTTCAGCAGCTTAAAATCAAGTTTCAGACACAAGTAAAGTGTTTTAGCAGCTTAAAATCAAGTTTCAGACACAAGCAAAGTGTTTCAGCAGCTTAAAATCAAGAGTGTTTAAGGAACAGGCATGATGTTTCAGAAGAAATGAGTGTTTAGGTAAAGTCAATTTAGCAATAGAAGCAAGGGTGAGTTTATGGGAAGCATTGAGGAGAATGTATGATGGCTTTAGGCTAGGGTGTGAATTTAATTTCATTTTTTAAAGATAACCTAAATAAGTCATAAATTTAGTCAATTGGGGTTATCCTGGGTGGTTAGGCAAAATGGTTGTTATCTTCCCCACCCAGGTTCAATTCCCTATGAGTGACATGATGAGAAATATTATTGCAATGGCTACATGTCTATGAATACTGTTGTATTGCCCCTCACTCTTGCCCTCGAGCTGAGAGAGAGGATGATTTCCATTGAGATATAAGTCACAAATTTAACTTGAAATTAAATTTGACACTTTTGATGGCAAGATTTGAAATTCACCAAATTTAGAATCCTGGGAAAAACTTCAGAGAGCCCTGTGACAGAGCTTCATGGGGAGAAGTTGGTGCAGAAATAGGAAGATTTTCCCTCTCAGGAGTTGCAAAGAGATTGTGAGATTTTGATCAATTATCCCATGCAGCAAGAAGATAAGATCAAATAATTGTATTGACATCTAACAAAAGACCAAAATAAGTAGGTCAATAGAACTGAAAATTACAACCAATATAACTACTTAGTAAGTGTGCAAAATCAGCTCATATTGCTATGCCATCAAAAACATGTAAGAATATAAGTATCTAGCTAAAGGAATTGTAAAAGACTTGTGATGATGCCATAACTTCCCACCTGGAGACGACCAACATGAACTGCTGGGAAGACTCTGGTGGGCCCAGGGCCATGAAGAAGGTTGAACGAGAGGGTGACTCTATTCCTGAAAGTCCCCGAAGAATTTTTTCCAACACCTATCGTAAGGTGGTGGGGACAAGATCCTTGGTTTCTCAATTTCGATATGTTGGGTAAGATTTTGCATGTTAGCTTTCATAGTTTCTACTGCTCTACTGACAAAACCTCTGGTTGTTATGATGTTTTGTCCTGCTTACATTACCTCGAGAAAAACACTATCACTATAAATTGCTTCAAAAACTTTTATGCAATCTCAAAATGTATCTGTATTTGCTGCAAAGGATGAAGGAGAAAAAACTTTGACAGGGATATTTCAGTGAGCAAAAAATGGGCAGCACACCTAGATAAGCACAAGTTTTCTATAACGTTACCAAGAAATTAATTGTCAAAGAGGCGAAGTAGCCTATCGATCCACGTAGGCTATAGTCATTGATAAAGGGGAAAACCCCAAAATACCCAATGTTTGAGCAAGTTTTGGGGCAGTTGGGCAAAGAAACCCAAAGTTGGGGTTTGGTGTGAATTTTACTCAATTAATTAAGGAGAGAATCCCCTCAAGGAAATCTATAAATACAAGAGGGTTGAATTCATTTGGATCATTTTATCTCTGTTTGTTCTTGAGCCTAAGGCTATGACCCCCTTTTTTCTCCAATCAATTTCAATGGTGAAAGATTCCACCCTAGTTGATAAAATTCCTTTCCTCTTTATTTTCTATTTGCTTGTTCTAGCACAGGTTATTGAGGAGAACTATATTTGAAGGAAGATTAACAAATCAAAATTCTGTTTTGAAGCAATCTCTGTCTGAAGCAGCCTAATCCGAATACCCCAGAAGTCAGTTTGTGGAGAAACAGACCAAAGCGAGTTTGTGAATAAGTCAAAAGAGGTCATACGGATTCTCTTTGTGCCCATCCCTGAGGCACACTAAGTGTCTTGAGGCCAGTGAAACCTGAAACAAGGGTTTTCTGTGACTGCGTCGAGCTCCATGTAGCCAACAGACCCGAGACTGAGGCTCACAAAACTACCTCAGGCAGAAACGTGAGTTCTTCAGGCAGTCTGTAACCAACAGGTCGAAGGCTGACACAAATACCTAAGGCGGGAACCCCGAGCCCTCTCAGGCAAAGCGTATTTTTCAGGAGTAATTTTTGTGCACAAGACCGGAGTGTCACGTAGAAGTCGAACCACTAGGGATTTGCTACTCTTGCGTTAATTCACAGATTCCAAGCCAGGAAACTAAGTACGAACCTGTAATGAGAAAGAAGAACGCCCTGACGAAGTGCAAGAATCCAGATTTGAGCAGAATCGAATTGTTGCAGTGTTTTGGACAGAATGTGGAGACACAATCCTGAGGCACGCTAGGGTGTTGAAATTTTGTAGTATCAGTCTGTAGATTGTAGTGGCGTCTCTTTTGGTTGGAATCAAATAATATAGCTCGGATAATCAGCGAATAGTTATCTAGTTGTTAACTGTTTATATTGGCGCTCGAACTGGCTGGTCATACCGAACAATTGAATTTGGATTATATTATTATTGTGCATTATTGATTTAAAAATTGTTCTGTGTGATTGACATACTGTATACTGGAAGCGGGATTCATTTAATTTGAACAGAAAGGAGAAAATTATTGTAATCCCTAGTTACCTACAGAAAACCTAGGGCAAAATTCTCTTTGTCCACTACATTTTCTACTCTGTAACTGTAACTTTTTGGCAAGCTATTAATGGAAACGCTCTTTATTTACCAGAAAACAAAAAAACAATACAGTGAAGGGCAGCTAATACTAGCCTGTTCCTCGGGAAGGCTGAACAACACATCGCGTATAAGTGCTACAGCATCTTCCAAGCGCTTAGTCTTTGTATAATCGACGCTGACTTCCTTTAAAAGCTCGGAGACTTTCAAATCGGACAATTCGGTATCCAAACCGAAAGCCATGTTGCTCTGTTCTTACAAAATATTTGTCCGAAACAACACTCAAATCCTCAGTTCTTGGGGGCTTTGTGCTGGGGTTTAGGGTTTTAGATAAATATTGATGCATAAGTTACGAACCACGGTTGCAGCCGCGTATTTTTTCTACAACGAAGATGGAGTTTCAAATTTTAATGCGCACATAGCGCTGGCATGCACACAACGTTAATCTCACAGGTGAGCGCAGCTACAACAAGGTCAGTGCTTCAATGACGCCTCCAGGGGACTATGAAGTCAGAAGAAGCTGCATGGGAGAGAAGAGCAAGGCTGGTCTATATGAGCAAAAGTATCCTAGCTGCTAATAACCTTTTCACCCCTAGCTCCGACCCTCTGTTATTAGTTGGGACTATTGGCTCGGAATACATAGGAAGGTTAAAAATCAGTGGAGTTGGATGGCCCTCGTTGGAAGGTATTAACGTGAATTTACAAATATGATGCGGATTTGTGATCAAAAGTAACTTGCTCCGATTTCTCAAAACGGAAATTCGCTTACCTGAGTTTTACCAAAATAACCTAAAGTTCATTTAAAAACAAATATTATTATGCATGGAAAAATTTTACATATATCCCTAATTTAAGAAATTAAATTATTATAATAGTTTGTTTTTATTTTTTCATTGGTTTTTATTTTATTGTTTTATGACTGGGAACAAATATTTTGCGCAACATTTTTAAACTTTTCCATTAAGAAAATAATTTTTTTGAAATTTATTTATATATTAATTTAAAATTTTATTATTTTAATTTTCTATCTCCTTTGTGGTTTTTTATTATTTTCGATTCTCTTTTAATATGTAATAAAACTTCAATTTTTCCTATCAATTAAGTATTACAAAAATCAAATTTAAGGTCATTGACAAACGGAGAAATATATATATACAATATAAGCAAATATTTAATTATTTAATGTATTATTTTTGTTTTTCATAAGCTATATGCTTTTTTCATTCCAATTTTATTATCTTTTAATTTTTTCTATTCTATTCCTTAAGGTATTTTTCATGAGTTTGCTCCTATTTTCAACTCAGCGACTTTTTAGTGGTCACTTCATTTTTAGTAGATAAGTATAACTTTTCATGTAATCTTTATTAATTTTAATTTAAGAGTTAGTTTAAGTATTAATTTTAATTTAAGAGTTAGTTTAAGTAGTTTAGGTTAAAAAAATCTCAAATTCAACTCTCTTGATATAACTAAACAAAGTATTTAGACACCACAATCCATTTTGATTGCAACTCTTTCAAAGTATTTAGACACCACAATCCACTTTGATTACAACTCTTTCATAAGTGTATGAATACATACTCAAAACAATTACTATATCATTCAATTATATAGATATAACATTTAAATAAAAGATAATGGGTAATATACCTAGGGGCATAGAATAGAGGATGGCAAGGTGCTCTATTAAGGCACTTTGTAGTGTAAAGGTCACCATTCAAACTTTGTGGGCAAAAATTTGGCCATGCTAACCTCCTCCCGACAATGACTGGAATGGCTAAAGGTTGTAACAAACCTCGGATCTTAATTGGCTCAACTTTATTTTGTTGGCAAACCAAACATTTGGCCACAAACTTTTGAATATCAGAATTAAGGTCATCCCAAAAAAAATTCCTTCTTGACCCTGTTATAAGTTTTTTTAAATCTTGAGTGCCCTCCTAAGGGAGAGGTGTGTAATTCCAAAAGAATATTTTGTTTGAGTTGGGAATTCTTACAAAGATTTAAGCGATCTTTGTACCATAATGAATCATTTTTCCAACTAAATGTATCATATGTACTAGGATCTCGCTACAACTTTTGAATGAATGTCCACACCTCTTCACCATTCTTCCATTCATCCCTTGCTTCAGTTATCCACTCAAGTTGGATAATGGAAATGGCATAAAGCAATGCTTCCATATCCTCATCCTTTCTTAAGAGTGCGTCGGCAACAACATTTTGCTTCCTTTTTTTGTAGATGATTTCAAAGTCATAACCCAACATATTTGTGTCCCAGTTTTGTTGCTCTTCTGAAGATATTTTTTGTTCCAAAAACTATTTAAGAATATCATGATTTGTTTTTACCTTGAAGTATCTTCCCATTAGGTAAGGTCGTCATTGCTTTAGTGCATGTAGTATTGCCAACATTTCCTTCTCATAAATTGGTTTGTGTAAATACTTTTCTTTGATTGGACGACTTTCAAAAGTAGTGGGTCTTCCTTCTTGCATTAAAACTGCACCAATTCCATTTCCCAAGGCGTCACATTCCACAATAAAGGTTTTTGTAAAGTTTGGCATAGCTAAGAATGGTGCTTGGCACATTGCCTCTTTAAGATGTTCAAAGGCCTTAGTTTCTTCTGGAGTAAAAGAAAAAGCACCTTTCTTCAGTAATGATGTTAGAGGTGTTGATATTCTCGTATAATTATAACAAACTTACGATAATACCCTGTCAACCTGAGAAATCCTCGAATATGCTTTATGTTTGTGGGGATTTTCCATTCCTTAATGGCTTTAATTTTGTTAGGGTCTACCTTAACACCCTCATGAGATACAATATGACCCAAATATTCCATCTTCTGTACTCCAAAGAAACATTTGGAGGTTTTTGCATATAATTGTTTCTCCTCCAATAGTTTGAGCACCCTGTCAACATGTTGAGCATGATCTTTCCAAGACTTCTTGTAGATTAGTATATTATCAAAAAATACTAACACGACATTTCTAAGGAAGGGTTTGAAAATGGAATTCATCAAACCTTGAGATGTGGAAGGTGCACTAGTAAGGCCAAAAGGCATGACCAAAAATTCATAATGACCCTTGTGAGTTCTGAATGTTGTTTTCAGAATGTCTTCAGTCTTCATTCTAATTGTGATATCCTGAATGAAGGTCCAACTTGGTGAAGTAAATTGCTCCATGTAATTCATCTAACAATTCATCAATGACAGGAATATGCCATGATCCATCCTTCTTGTGCACCAATACTACTGGAGCAGAGAAAAAACTTTAACTAGGTTGAATTATACCAGGCTCTAGCATTTTGCAACCATACGTTCAATCTCACTCTTTTGGGCATAAGGATATCTGTAGGGCCTGATGTTTGGAGGGACACTTCCTAGAATCAAATGAATAGCACGACCATGATCACGAATAGGTGGGAGGCATTTGGGAGTCTCAAACACCTTGGAATGATTGTCGAAGACTTTTTGGAGATCTGGAAAAATAGATGATTTCAATGTTTGAACCTCTAGTGAGCATAATTGTGCAATTACAACTCATTGTTTTTTCTTTAGAATCTTTGTCATTACATTAGAGTTGGTGATCTTTCTTGGTTTCCCTGTGATGCCCCTTAATTCAACTTCCTTTCCTTCCCAAAAAAAAATCAATAAAAGTTCTTGAAAATTAAAAGATATTGTCTGCAAAGATTGTAACCATTGGACTCCTAGTACAACATCAGCACCACCAATTAGAATGGAAAGCATTGGACTATTCAATACATATTCCCCCATGGTTAGCTTGATATTATGGCACTTTCCAGATTAATTTATAGTTCCTCCATTTGCAACCATCACTTGACACTATGGTGTTGGATATAGGAAGTAATTCAATTCCTTGGCTATCTTATAATGAATAAAATTATGGGTACTACCTGAATCAATCAGTACTATTACCTTTTTCTTATTGATATATCCTTCTATTGTGAGAGTTTGAGGAGTGGTAATTCCTTCCAATGCATTACGAGATATGATTAGATTCATCTCTTCTTTCTTTGGGGTTGGTTCATGGTATATATCCTCCTCTTTTGATGCTTATTGTTCCTTTTCTTCCTCCTCTTCACAATCTATGTAAAATAATTTCTTCTCGACAAACTTATGACCTTTAGTGTATTTGCTATCACAACTATCACAAAGTCATTTTTCTCTTTTTTTCCTCCAATTGTTATGGTGTCAACCTTGTAAACTGTGGAAGTCTCTGAGCAATAACACTTCCATCTTTATAATTGTGAGTGGTCGACTTCCTTGTTGCCATAATTTTGCTTTCAACTTTTCTTGCCACCCTCAATGCCTTCTTTAATGAATCAGGTTCCCAAAGGCGAACCTCATGCTGGATTTTACCCTTGAAATTCCCTCTGAAGACATAAATCTTATGCTCCTTTGGAATATCAGTTACCCTGATATTCAATTTTTGGAACTCCTCAATGTGCTCCTCCATTGAACCCTTTTGTTTGAAATTTATCAATTGGCTAAAGAAGGTGTTTCTCTTTGTATACTCATAATGTGTTATCATTTCATCCGTAAAAATTGACCAAGTGACAAGTGGTTTACGAGAACAAAACCATCGATACCATATCAAGTTGATTAGGTTCTAAATATAAAGTTGCAATGCATACCTTTTGTGTGTGATGCACATCATGGAGATCAAAATATTGCTCCATTTGTAGTATCCATGTTACCGGATCCTTGTCATCAAACTTTCTCATATCAATCTTTGGAATGTGGAGGGTCTTAAACCCAACATTGGAGTCTCTAAAATCATGATTGGCATTTCTTTTGTTCTCATCATGAGTTTCATGGAATACCTTTTCACCATTAAGAATCATTTCTTGTGCAACTTCGTCAAACCTTCCATGTCTTCTTTTAAACCATTCATGTTGCCTTTTAAACCATCCATGTTTCCTTTTAAACCATAAACACATATATACTCTCTTTTCCTTATTGCTTTTCAGTTTGTAGTGCGTCCAATTGTGAGCTAAGGGTGCTAAGAATATAAATTTTAAAGTTTTCTAATAAATTTCATAGTCCAAGTTTAGTTACTCCTTTTGTTGATGATGCAGTGACTTTAAAAAGAATGTCTCTAGGCCCATTACTAGAGTTAGGTTTACCTTAAGATTAATGCCTACATAAGTCACAAATATCCTGATAAGACGATTGAGATACATCTTATGCTCCCGTAAGATTAATTAAGTCTATGCAATAGTCTCTAATTCATTTTAAGAAAATAATTCGAAGAGTATTAAGATCTAGTTTACTTTGCTTGGATCTTTGAAGATTATACGAAAATCTTTCAACATAATCTTCGAGACTTTCATCTTCTTTTTATGTCATTTAAATTTTTTTATCATGCAAATATCTAGCCTTAAATATGTTTTACCCAATATTTCCCCTAACCAATATTCCTAATATTTCTTTAGAATTTTTTTACACATATCATTCCAAATTCAAATAATATTTTTCCCTAATCCCATAAACCAATGGAAAGATGCATCTTTAAATGTAGTAAGAAACAATTTAAGCTTTTTCACATCATTAGAATAATTATAACTATAACATAACACATCAAATTAAGAGAGAAAGGTATTAGGATCTTTAGTATCCATTCCATGGAAATTTGTTAAAGTTGATAGTGGAACTATTTTCATCTAAACTATTGTTGTTGGATCTTGAATAGAAAACCCAAAGGTCACCTCTTATTCTACATTTGATGTTTCCTCTTCATTTGTAATGGTGTGTCCCCAAATAGGTGTATATTATCCCTCGGTCTATTCATGCATTCCTAAACGAACATGATTTCTAAATATATACATGTAAGAAATGCTTGGTTTAAAAACGGTTCAAAGAAAATAGTTGACAATTTTTTCAATGCTAATTTTCAAACTATGTGCTTCCTAAAAATACAAATTCCCCAATTCTTTTCAACATTTCCTCATTATTGGCGCAAAAAAAGATAGTTTATTTATAATTTCCATCTTTACTACAAAGTTTTTTTTTTTCACAGGAACGGCTATGGATTATATTAGCTGGTTGGCCTAATTGCCAGAATTCTGATTACAATGGGAGTTGTCCAGGTCCAAATAGAACCGACCTCCTGAAGTATTGAAGGGTTTGTATTCCTCTTCCAGCTCTTTTTAGGTTCTAGAATGGAGTTGATTTCTGTAATTTGCCCAAGCTTGAAAATGCAAACAAACTGATTTAGAATCAGGCAATAAAACATAGTTGCTGAAATGTTTATGGAATTGGGTCCCAAGTTTCTTGCCCGTCCCTTATCATTGTCCCGGCGGAGAGAAGAACGGCCTTATTTGCTTCACGATCTGCTTCTTTATTATTTTCTCTTAGTACATGAAAGTATTCCAGGTTTTGGAACAACTTTCCCAAGCTTCTAATTCTTTGAATCTGCCTTGCTAATCTTAAGTCCCGGGGGGCAGTATTGATCACCATGAGCTTTATGATCACTTGAGATTCCCCTAGGATGATTGCCTCCTTGATTTCCAGATTCAATAGCAACTTGAGACCTTGATAAAGGGCCATTGCTTCCGCTTGTATGTTGGAATTGAACCCCAGCCAGCTATGGATCAGAGTGCCTTCCGTGCTATTAACCGTTCCTCCTGCCCCAGCCTTGCCAGGATTTCCTTTTGCTGCCCCATCGAAAAAGAGAGAATGAACCTTATGGTTGGAGATCCAGTCTCGAAACTCTTCCTTATTTATCCCCCTTACTTGCCATTCCTCAAAAGGAATAATGCTTCTGTTGGCTTGACGAAATTGAAGGTTTAAGGAAGTCCCCCAAATAATGTCGAGTTGACTAAGATTTGAATCATCTTTATGATCCTCCAGGCATTCTTTTAGCTGGATTTTTATCTTAGCCACTACCACTTTGGCATCGTGCTGGGTATTTCTGAATATTCTGCTGTTCCGCTCTAGCCAGATTTGCCAACAACAAATTTTGAGGAGGGAAGACCAGGCAGCCTTTATCACTTTATTTTTAGAAGGGGGAGCTGGATATCTATTCTGCCAGTTAGTGAAGAGTTCGGATATGGAGGCAGGCAGTTCGAAATTTGGATTCCAATGCTCCATCAATTCTCTCCAGACCTGCTCTGAAAATTTGCATTTTAATACCAGATGGGTGACACATTCCGCCTTCTCTCTGCACAACGAGCATCTAGACGGGCCATAGATGCCACGCCTCTGCAGGCTCTCGTCAGTGAGTATTTTACCGTGACAAAGAAGCAAATTGAACATATCGAGGGTAGCGATGGAATGTCCCAAACTGTTTTCCACGGGGCCGGGTCAGGAGGAACATACGGGATTGCATCAAGATTCGAGTAGCCACACGACACAGTATAACCCGCAGCTAAAGAGACCCAACCTCGTCTGTCTCTCCTGTGAATGTGTGAAGGGGCAGCTCCGTTTAACAAGTCGCAGAGAAGACTGACGTCCTGAAGAAGTTCCGCCAGTGGATCGAGGAAGTTCCAGCCAACCCAATGCGTCCCTTCCCACTTGGAGATGTCCCAGAGAGTGTGTTTACCTGTATTTGTGATCCAGTCACGCAGCTTCTTCATGGAATGACAGTCCCCAATCGGATTGCGATCCATTATGCGATCTGACCATATGTTGATTTTTTTTCCATTTCCAGGGATCCAATAGGCCTTGGAACGGATCAGAGGGGTAGCTTTAGAGCTAAGTCTGGCGAATGAAGAGGTGCCTTGGGGAAGAGGCCCGTCCAGACATCTTGACCTCTTGCCTGTGAAGTATTTCCTCCAGAGCGCTAGCTGAGCCCAACCAGGCTTGGGCGCTATGATTTTCCAAAGTAGCTTAGCTCCCATGGCGATGTTTTGAAGGGGAAGCTTCTTGAAGTTTAGGCCTCCCTCCATCTGAGGTTTGAGGATTGTCTCCCAGTTGACCAGGGGGAATTTCCTCTCGTTTTGCTTACCTCCCTTCCAAAAGAAATTTCGAATGTGCTGGTCCATTTTCTGAAGGATGCCGACAGGAGCTAGAAGCACAGAGAACTGGAATAAAGGGAGACTGCAGAGAACATATTTGATTAGGACTATCTTGCCTGTAATGTTGAACCAATTATAGCCCCATGCCTGAAGTTTGACCTTGAATTTTTCTAGCTGAGGTATCCAGTCCCTGCTATAAGCACGCTTGAGGAAGATAGGCATTCCTAAATACTTAAATGAGGTCCATACAACAGAGGCAGCAAATCCTAAACATCTGGCAATGGAGTTGAGCATAGGGGGCGAGGTATTCCAGCTGTATATGTGACACTTTCCTTTATTAAGACAACTTCCAGACATCATGCCAAACTCATCCAGAGCCTCTTTGAATCTAGTGGCTTAGTGGATTGAAGCAGCCCCAAGAAGCAGTGTATCGTCTGCAAACAGGGCATGATTTATGTTCTGAACTCCTCTTGCAATGCAAATCCCTGGAATCTCCTGATCTTGAATTTTTTTGTTTAAGTGAAAGCTGAGAACTGAGGCTTGGATAACAAACAACAGAGGAGATAGGGGGCATCCCTGCCTTAATCCTCTTGTAGCTTTAAAGAAACCTGCAGCTCTGCCATTAATTAAGGGGGCTATCCATGGCTCCGAGATGCAAGCCCGGATCCATTTTATAAAGCTCTCTCCGAATCCAATTTTTTTTAAAACATTCAACAGAAAGCTATGCCTAACACGATCAAATGCCTTTGCTAAATCCAGTTTGATGGCCATACCTCTTTCCTTGCGCTGGTGACTGGATAGGATTGCCTCTTGAACTAGAATGAAGTTATCCACCAGCTGTCTTCCATGGATGAAGCCCCCTTGATTCTCAGGAATGATTTTAGGGAGGATGTGTTTCAGCCTGCTAGCAATGATTTTGGTGATCAGTTTGTAGCCAATATTACAAAGAGAGATGGGGCAAAATCTGTTGAACGAATTGGCGCCCTTCTCCTTAGGAATAAGTGCAAGGAACGAGGAGTTTGTGCTTCCTCCAATTTTCTGGCAATCTTGTGATTTTTTGTATCATTTTAAGGAGATCTTTTCCCACAATGTGCCAGCAGGATTGAAGAAATCTGGCAGAGAAACCGTCAGGTCCTGGGGCTTTATCAGGTCAAAGAGAGTAGCTTTGACCTCATCCATGGTGACTTTAGCTTCTAGCTGGAGGTTCATATGAGCTGAGATTAAAGAGGGGACCCCGTCCAGCAGACAAGAATTCTGAGATCCATTCGCCTCTTCGCTGTACAGTTTTTGGAAATGGCGAAAGGCTGCCTGCTTGATGTTTGTAAAGTCTTTGTGGGTCACGGCTTCTTCTTTGATTTCTGCTATATAGTTTTTTTTTTTCTAAGTAAAGACTAGTTCTATATTAAGAAAATAAAAATATGTACATGTAATCAGACCTTCCGAGGAGGCCGAGGCCAGTCCTCATACAGTAAAACCTGGACCATACTGTCTATCCGAACAAACTGATTTACAAAAAACCCTCCATAGTTCTGATGTGTCTTGACTCTCTGACTGACTGGACTTAGACTGCAATTAGCAAACCCATCAGGGGTCATAACTAGACAAAACCAGTTGACATAACAGACTCTAGTACAGAGAAGTATAACTGTAATAGATTGAAACAGACAGGAAGAAATAGACAAAGACATGAGACTGATACAAACAGGATGAAATAGCTGCATTAACTTCGACACAGGTTCAAAAAAGCTTGGCAGATGCACCCGATGAAGATTAGGCTGCATGGCTGGGCGACGCTTGCTGCTCCTCTTTCTCCGGACTGGGCGAGGCCAGCCAAGTGACAAACCCTTCTTCATCTAGAATTGGTTCTCCACGCGAGTCAGTGACTAGATGGAGGCAGCCAAAGCCATGCTGAGAGTGGTCGCTGAGCGTCTCCCTCTCCATAGCAGGATTGGAAGACGGCGGGTCTCCCTGAACTGTGGCCGCCTGAACCGGAACATCTTGGACCTGAGTACCCTCGAGACCATCCGCATTGTAAACTAGACCGTTCATATCCCCCAGTAAAATACCACTGTTCTGAACGCTTGCTGAGGTAGGGGAAGTCGAAATGGGGGCACTGGGCTCCTCCTCAGAAATATAAACAGTGAAATTAACCACCACCTCAGGCCTGACAAGCCGGCTCGGGAACCTGAGACGGAAGGCTTGATAAGTGCCTTGCGGAACAAGGCTCTCCTGCTCCGAGCTCGAAGATGAGGGAGGAACCATCGCAATTGGGGCAGCAGGTATCAGATCTTCATGAGCAAGGCCGGCTCTAATGCCCGACCTGCCTCCCCGTCTCGGAACGCCTCTGCTTCGAGGCATGGTACTCAGAACCAGAGACCCGAAATAACGTTCAAGCTCGTGAACCCCGGATGCTGGAGTATCCCTGCTAGCACCCCAAGCATCGATAGAGGAACAATGACCCTGAATTTGCCCAGAATTCGCCATATAAAGAACAGAGACGGTGACCTCCGCGGGAGTATGACGCTCCTTCATTAAACTGGTTCGCATCGAGGTCAGAGCTGCCATGCTCGCCTTGAATGCGACATTCTCTCGAAACTGAACCAAAATACGCTCACTTACCTTGAGCATTAACTGTATACCGTTCCCCCAGATTGCCAGGTACAGAGGCCTGCCATCCGTCAGTGTCAAGGGTAGCGTGGCGCACAGCATGTTAATGGCTAGTATAAACACCCGCATCCGGGTGTAGATCCTGGATCAATGACTTGTCCTGAGAGACAATTTCCTGCAAACTGGCCCTTTGGTCCCTGGAAGTTAAGCTTTCTATGGTGCCTTCAAAGTGGTTTTCTTTAGCCTCCACTCCAAGGTTGGCTAGAAGGTCAGCAACCTTATTCCCTTCTCTTCTGGTATGCTTGAATGTGATTGCTTGGTGCTGAGAAAGCCAGTGATCTATTAGTTCAAGCCTCTGGGCCATCCTCCAGCTGCTGCTTACCTTGTGAATTGGAGAGCCGTGTTGAAGCTTTGTGGCCATTCTGATTATGATCTGCGAGTCTCCTTCTATGATGAGGGGGAAGAGGTTTTTTCCGTGTGCTAGTTTAAGACCTCGCCAAAGACCTTCCAATTCCGCTGAGTTGTTAGTGTCCCAGCCTATCGAGCCCATGTAGATACATAAAGGGTTGCCATTATGATCTCTGAAGACTCCTCCATAGCCTGCTTGCCCGGGGTTGCCTTTAGATGCCCCATCAAAGTTGAGTTGGAACATATCAACAGGAGGCGGATTCCAAGAGTTTGCGTCCTGACTGTGTTTGTTGGGATTCCTGCCAATGATTGAATTTTGATTTATCCGCAGTTTCCAATTGTCCCAAACAGTTTTTTCCTGAGGAAGAGTGGGAAAGTCTTCGGAATGCCAATCTTTGAGTGACAGAGTCTCCATAATGTTTTGATGGAAATTGTTCCAAATTTTTTCCAGCGGCATCGTTTGATCTTTGAATATTCTTCTATTACGCTCTTTCCAAATATTCCACATCAATAAGCCTGGAATGAGTTGCCACAACGCATTGAGGAGATTACTTTGGAATGGTGATTGGCCCCCTTTGCAGATGGTTCCTTTGAGGTCTCCTTGCACTCTTCGTTCATTTTGACAGCGGAAAGCGATCTTCTCCCATAATTTCCTTCCCACTAGGCAATTTTGCATAAGATGAAGGGCTGTTTCTTCCTCCTGTCGGCACATATGACATATGGAAGGTCCAGAGAAACTCCTTTTTCTGAGATTATCCCACGTTAGGATTCTGTTGTGACAGAGAAGCCATAAAAATGTGGATACTTTCGGCCAGTTAGACTTGTACCATACTTTTTCCCATAGGTTGTCTTTATTCATCTGCCCTTGAATGATTAAATTGTAAGCCTCCTTAGTAGTGAATGTACCCTTTTCTCCGTAACCCCATCTTAAAATGTCCGGTTCCTCTGAGATTCTTATTTGCCTCTTTTGTAATTCTGTTTCGAGGAGCTGTTGAGTCTGGACTGAGCTATGCGGTAGGAGCTGATTGACATTTTTCCATTGCCGGTGTTCTTGAGTAGTAGCTGTAGTCCAGAAGAGGTTGACTTTGGCCAAGTGATGTATCTCTCTCTCATCCGCTGGAAGTTCCTGGAGAATGTCTTTGATTTTTGGCAACTGCTGCCAGGAGTCTTCCCAGAAACGAGCAGTGTTCCCATTTTTGATCTCCCAGAAGCAGTGCTCTTGGATGAGGTGTCTATGATGAATAGCTGAATTCCAGATTGCGGATCCTGAACTTGTCTCTGTCATACGCAGTCTTTCTTCCAAGGGATAATTACTTGCATACTTAGCAGTCCAGAGAGAAGCCCAGGGAGTATTAGAGTGGGCAAGCCACCTCCACCAGATTTTTGCTCCCATCGCTTTGTTGCTATGCTCAGGGTCTTTAAGGCCTATGCCGCCAGCGGACTTGGGAATACAAACCTTATCCCATTTGAGTAGAGCCCATTTTCGATTCTGTCCTGAGCCCCCCCACAAAAAATTACGCTGGAGATTCTTGATTTCCTTGAGGACCCATTTTGGGGCGGCTAGAATAGTAAAAAGATACAAAGGCATGGAGTGAAGAACTGCTTTGATAAGAACTATTCTGCTTGCCATGTTCAGAGCTCGATTAGTCCATAGGAACAGACGAGCTTCTAATTTTTCTAACAGCTGCTTCCAGGAGGAATGTTTAAGAGCTGAGGCCATAAGGGGGGCTCCGAGATACTTGGATGGCAGAGAGGCACAGGTGAAGCCCAGAATACGCTCAATGGCTCTCTGGGTAGAAACCGGAGTATTGAAGAAAAAAATTTGGGATTTGAGTCGATTGATGAGGGCGCCAGAAGCTTCAGAGAAGGTGGATAGAATGGACTTTAGAATACGAGCTTCCTGAACCGATGGATGACCAAAAAGCATATTATCATCTACAAATTGCTGGTGGGAATAGACAGGGGAATTGTTAAATGAGAGCCCTTTTAGCCGCCTTTCATTCCTAGCCGACGTGATGCTTCTACCCAAGCCCTCAGCCATGATTACAAAAAGAAAGGGTGATAAGGGATCACCCTGTCTAATTCCTCTGGAAGGACGGTAGGTGGCAGAAGGGGTACCATTGATTAACACAGAGAAGAAAGCTGAGGAAATAAGATTGTAAATCCATCTAACCCAAGAGTGAGCGAAGCCAAAAGCAATAAGGATTTTTTGTATGTAGACCCAGCTGAGGCTATCAAAGGCTTTAGAAAGATCAAGTTTAAGCAACATACCTGGCTTCTTGGTGAGCTTTAGGGAATGGATTAGCTCATGTGTAAGAATGATCCCATCTGTTATTTGACGCCCTTCTACATATCCCGACTGCTCAGGCGAGATGATGAGCGGGAGGATCGGTTTAAGCCTGGTAGCAATAACTTTTGAGATAATTTTATATATCATATTGCAAAGGGCAATGGGCCTGAATTTATCAGGGGTGTTGGAACCTTCGCCTTTAGGTACCAGGGCTATGAAAGTAGCATTTAATCCAGGGTACATCCATCTGAGCGCTCTGGATTCCTCTACGACCTGCCAGACTTCATTCTTTATCAAGTCCCAGAATTTGTGAAAAAAATTGGCTGTAAAGCCATCCGGACCTGGCGCTTTTCCTTCCTTCATTTGTTTCACGGCCTCTTCTACTTCCTGCATACTGATAGGTTTGATAAGTAGACTGTTGTGCTCCTCCGTTATGACCTTGGGTATGTGCTGTAGAAGTTGATTGATAGCTGGCATTCTGTTGAGATCGGGCTCCTGGTGGGCTTTTTTGAAGTAATTTATAAATTCCCCTTCAATGCCATCATGTGTTTCAATCTTCTCTCCCTGCTCATTTTTAATGTGCGTGATGTGGTTTATCATTCTCCGCTGTACAGTGGTTTTATGAAAAAATTTAGTGTTTTTTTCTCCACTTTTTAGCCATCTAATTCTGGATTTCTGCCTCCATAGAGTTTCTTCCTGCTTGTCTCTTTCAATAATTTTGGATTCTATGGTGTGTTCCTGTTTGGAGAGTTCCTCTGTTCGCCCTCCATTGATAATGGCTTGTTGGATTTTCTTCATTTCTGCATTGAGCATAGCCTGGTCGGCAAAGATGTTACCAAAAGTTTTGTGATTCCATTGTTTGATGGCTCTTTTTAGATGCTTAAGTTTTTGTTGGAACCTGGACATTCTTGTGCCCTCGATCGGATTGAAATTAAGCCAGTTTGATCTGACGAGCTCTTCAAACTCTGGATGTGAGAACCAAAACTCTTCAAAACGAAAAGGGCGTCTGAGGTTGTTACCTGGCCTGTTCCATTGGAGCTCAATAGGCCAATGATCCGACCCGGAGAAAGGGAGAATGGATGCAGTGAATTCCCCTCCGATGTGAGTTGCATTGTCTGAGATTAGGAATCGGTCAAGACGCGATGCTATTTGTTGCGCTCCTGCTCTCTTGTTTGTCCATGTGAATATCCCATTGCTTGTTGGAATGTCCATTAACCAGTTGCTGTTGATGAAATTCTTTAGGAGGCTGTCATCATTGTTTGTATTACTTCTGCCCCCTTTCTTTTCATCCATGCTGGCAATCATGTTGTAATCCCCTCCCGCTATCCATAGAGGGAATGGTCTATCTTTGTTGAGATCTGACAGAGTATTCAGGATGTGGTTTTTTTGAGCAGTTTCCTGTGGGAAGTAAACATTAGTTATCAGTCCATGAGTGTTCGTACCTGAGAGGTGGAACGTGGCTTGGATGAAACTTTTGTTAGCTTGAATGTTGTTGAGATGAATGATCCGGGCATCCCAAAGAATTGCTAGGCCTCCCGAGGCTCCTTGTGCATCCACCGCTGTGACTAGCCCCCCTGGCCAAGCCTTTGCAGCTATCCTTTCCAAAATTGTGGAGCTACACTTCGTCTCCTGCAAAAAGAGTATACTAGGTTTTTCTTGCATCAACATGTTTTTTAATATTCTGCCTTTCCTTGGGCCGTTGAGCCCTCTGATATTCCATGATATTAACTTCATAGTGAAGGGTGGGGGTTTACATTAAAGTACTTAGTCAGTTTGGCATACCTCCCTGACTCCACCAGAATTTCTCCTATCTTGATTGTTCTTTCTAGGGTTGTTTTCCTTCCCCTCTTCTTGCTATCCTTGGTTATAAATTTTCCATCCCATGGACTGCCAATCTGGACTCCTAAAGAGTATTTCTTCTGTGCCCTGTTTAGAACTTCTACTAGGTTATCCACTTGCGTTTCCGGGATTTTTTCAAAGTTCCTTGTGCGACAAGCCTGTTCCAAGCCCAGTATGTCCAGCTCCCCTATATCTAAGGGCTCCGGATCCTCATCCATAACTTGGGTCGATTGAAAAATATCCTCAGGCTCATTTGGGACTTTTTCGTTTATCTGCGGGTACTCAACATCCATGCCTTGGGTTTGCCCCGGCATGGTTTTGGCCTGAGATTTCAGGTGCGCTTGACCTGTGGTTTTCTGACCTCCTTGCACTGATGATTCGCCTGGCTGTTCTTGATGTGCCGTTTTGCCCTTCTCCTGTTCCTTTTCCGGCATCTGCTCATCAGTTTTGTTCAGGGCTTCAAATCTGTTGCTTGTTGTAGGCATTGCCTTGTTGGTGGGATTTACTTTGGGATTGCTAGCGGTTCTCTTGTTTCCTCTCCTTCTGTTTACAACCTTGGTAAATCCATCTGCAGTATGATTGTCAGGATTATCTTGATAAGAGGGTATCTTATTTTGAGGACAGTCTCTGTAGAGATGCCCTATATCATGGCATTTCCTACATCTAAATGGCACTTGTTCATAATCGATGACTTGAACCCACTCCGAGTCTTCATGAAAAAAACTTACCGTGTCTGGAAGCGGTTGCTTGAGATCCATGTATACACAGATCCGAGCATATGAAGTGTTTTTGCATAACTTTGTTTCCTCTGCTACCCTTACAAATTCACCTATAGCATTCCCGATTTCCTGTAGAGACTTTTCCTCCCAATATTCCCATGGCAGTGAGTAAAGCCTTATCCACACTGGCGCACAACTCAGATCCTCCTTATCTGGGTTGAATCTTTCGACCCAGCCTTTGAGAAATAGACCTGCTGAGTTGAAAAAATACGGACCTCCCTCCAATATCCTGGTTCGGTCTTCCAGACAGTTAAATACTGCAGTGAAGAAGCCCTTGGCTCCCAAGTGCAGTGTTATATCTCCCTTTGGATGCCATTTGGTGCTGATCCAACTTCTTAGAGCTCTTTCTGTTGGCCAAATCCCGATAAACTTGCCAATTAGTGCATGATCTCGCATGTACTGTATCCTGGCATTGATGCGTTCGCTGGGGAAGTAAACCCGTGGTCTATGGGTTGCTACAGGTTTGCAAGTTGAGGAGCTTGCTTTGTTTCTTTCCTCTGTAGCAATGTCCTTTCCTTTTTGTTGTCTGGTGTCCATTGTGCTGCCGCTGGTACCGTTTTCATTCTCCCTGTCAGCCGTATGCCCTGATCTGTTACTCGGGGACGGGGGAGGCTCCTGGCCCTCCCCCTGAGGGGGGATCATTGTCCTGTTCCTTATGGACGCGTCCTCCTGCGCTCTGCCTCACCAGAATGCGCCGCAGGTACCCTGCTCGACAGACCTGCCGCCTGCAGGTTTCCGTCAAAACCCTAGGGTTGGTCGCCGCCGCTGTAGCTCACTAATCCTCCTGTCCCCAAAAGGTTTTGATTTCGATTTCTGCTATATAGTTGAAGCTTTTTCTGGCTTGAGATTGTTTGTGGAAATATGAGGTGTTTTTGTCTCTTGCTTTGAGCCATAGGCAGCAAGATTTAATCCTCCAGGCTTCCTCTTCGTTCAAACAGGCTTTGTGATATTGCTGTTGAAGATGGGCCTCTTTGTCAAGAATTTCTTTAGAGATGTGGGCCTCTTCCAAGATCTAGTGGTGGGCATCTAGCATGCATTGGATCTTTTTCCTTTTAGTAGCTGGATTAGGAAGAGATTTGGCCCTGCTTTTTAGGGCAAATTTCACTCTTCTGAGTTTCTCTTCCCAGATATAGAATGGAGAGCCATTGACTGGTTGAGACCAACTTTGCTTGACAATCTGCAGGAAGCTGGGTTCCTTGATCCAAAGAGGGCTGAATTTGAAGGGGATGGGACCAAGATCCGTGAGGGTTTGGAGGATCAACTTGATGGGGTTATGGTCAGAGGTGCTACAGGGAAGGATATGCATGTTGGCATCTAAACCAAACAGAAGGAAGGAACTTTGCGCAAAAAATCTATCCAGCCTTGCTGCAATATGCCCAGGCCCTATTCTTTTATTTGACCATGTGTACTTACCTGAAACAGGCTTGATATCTAGCAGATCCCAGTCTTGGAGAAGATCTTCTGCCCATTCCCTTGCCGGGTCTCGCACAATGTTTCCTCCACGCTTTTCTGTAGAGTGCAGTGTGAGATTTAGGTCTCCTGCAATGATGATGTTTTCTAGAATGCCCAGATCCACTTAGTTTCTTAATGAATCCCAGCAAGACTTTTTTTCTCCAGCGCTGACCGGCACATAAATGTTGAAGAGGCAAAATGTTTCTTTAGTAACTAAATGTTGCATCTTCAACATCAACCAGTGGGTGGTTGAAGTTTCAGATATTAGCGAGAACATGCTATCATTCAATAGAGATCCCAGCCCTCTAGAGGCTCATCGGGCTGAGACAACAGCTGCTTTGTTCTTATTCCATAGCTTTCTACTTAGGTGAAGGAGGCCCGAATCCTCCTTCTTGGTCGCCTGGAGGAGGAGTATGTCTGGGGCTTCTATTCTTATTAAATTTCTTATTGCCTCTTCTTTGATTTTGCTCCCCATACCCCTGTAGTTCCAGGAGATGATTTTCATTATTTACCTTTGCTTTGGTGGGCTCCCTTGGAGCCTTGATGCTAGTTTCTAGCCATCTTTGGTTTTTTTGCTAACAGCTTCTTCAATGTAGGTTGGTTGCCCTGCAACTTGTCGTTATACATTTCATGCTCCCTTTTCTCCCGATCTATTTTGCGCCCTCTTGTAGATCTCCTTACAGAGGCTTGGGAGTCTCCTATTTCTCCTTCCTCCTCCGAGTCTTCCGATTCTTGGTCCTCTTCCTCAACTTCTTCTGGGGTTCCTTTTGAGCTTTCTGCTACGCCTGAGTCTTTGGAGGGATTGGGCTGACCGCCTTTCTCTGGAGTGACTGATTTCTGGGCCTCGACTTCATGGGTGTCCTCTGGTTGAGAGTTGAGGGGATCAAACCTGTTTTCTAGGGCAGTCTTGGGCTGGGTCTGCTGAGTAGGGCCCTGATGAGGATTGCCATTAGATCCTCCCACCTTCTGAGCTTTGAGAGAATTTTTAGTTCGCTTGACTTGGTTCCAACCGTCCTCCTTCCCTTGCACAGATTCAATATTGGACGGACAGCTTTTGGCGAAATGTCCATAAACATGGCATTTCCGGCATTTAAAGGGTAGTTGTTCGTAGTCTAGTTTCTGCATGTGTGTCCAGCTTCCAACCTTGATTTTAATGGCCTCTGGAAGTCCCTCCTCCAGATCCACCTCCACGTAGATCCTGGCACAATCATATTGATCCTTGTTATTTGCCCGATCTATAAATTTCCCCAGGGCATTTCCTATGTGCATCAATGAGTCCCAGTTCCAGCAATGCACTGGAAGATTTGGCAGCCTGACCCACACTGGGACAGCTTTGGGTACATCCACTGCAGGATCAAAGTCCAGATTCCATTTGTTCAGGTACAGACCCTGGGGGCCCATGAAGTAGGGGCCGTTTCGAAAGATCAGGTCTTTGTCGTCCTTTGAGGTAAACTCAAAGAGGAAGAATCCTCTCCCCAAGAAGTAAGAGGTCACACTTTCTTGGATCAACGACGCCCAGTTTCTTTTGACCCAGTTCTCTGTGGATTTGGGGGAAGGCCATAGTCCGGTGAACTGGCCGACAAGAGCTCTCTCGGACAAGGACAATGCTACCTGGATCGGGGTTTCCGGAGGGAGGGAGATCTCAGGAATATCGTCCAGTTTCTTGATGAATTTCGCAGCTTCGACATTCTTCTTCTTAGGGAGACCTTCCAGGAGACGATTGAAGGCCTCAGCTGAAGAGGACGGAGGGGGGGGGAGGGGAGAACACCGCCTGGGGAGTGCCCAGCACCTCCATGGTCCCAAGCAGCCTGCCAAGCTCGATCCGGGCCTGCTCAAGCCTTCAATGAATCGGTCGACCGCATGGCAGGCGGAGAGTAACGAGCGAGCCCTCCCGCAGAGCGCAGAACGACGGAGTGCGGGCTTGCGCGCAGCCTGCAGGACGCGCAGAAAGCGGATCTGGGCAGGGCCGAGGGCGATCAGAGCAGCAGCGCAGAGCAGTTGATCGTAGATGTGTCATCTTTACTACAAAGTTAACATGTCTAGAATGTTCATTTAATTGCCAACTTGTGTTTGTAAACTTTTGAAATATTGGGCACAATATATAGAGAATAATATATTTATAGTGTCTACTTAAATAGTCTTATTATTAATTAAATGCATTTACTATTTTATTTTAAAGTGAAATCAACGATCCAATGTGAAAATGATTGCTTTACCTTATCTAACTAAGACAAAACTATCACTATTATGATTTTGAAGGATTGGATGTTAAAAACCAAAGTTTAAACTAACGAGATATTTTAAATCAACTTCGCAACTGTTGCAATTTCACCACTGAGTTATATCCCACTTTATCGATAATTGTTGAAACATCATATTGCATTCTAGTGTTCAATTCTCAGGAATTGAACCTTCTTGCAATAATGCTTTTTTTTTGTAATTGCGTGATACAATTTAATTAATCATTATGGAATTATCATTGGATAATTGAATGAAAGATCTTTACTCAAAAGTCATAAATGAATTAACACATAAAAAATAAAAAAACTATTACAATTTTTAAATGAAAACAACAAAATACTTCAAAAGTGTATTATGAGAAAAACATGGGGCACTCCCTTTCTCTAGGCAATGCTGTAAATTCTCTCCATCACTAAAGAAATATTACTATATTTAAACTTAATTCAATTATACTTCATCAAGATTAATAAAATGTATTTGATAACAAATGAGTGACTCTATATTCATAAAGTGTTCACAAATTAATTCCCCTAGTTTTGTACAAATCACTCTATTTATATAGCCTACATAGTTCTTAATAAATATATTTTTAGTTTAGTTACAATGAGCAATTGGAAGCCCAATTGTGGGCTTTAAATCATGGGCTTCTAGTGTCATTTGAAACTTTTTCCAAAATTTTGTTCCCAACTCTTAAATCTTGTGCTATTTGAAACAAAATATAGATTGATATACAATTTGAAGTTATTAGTGATTGTGTACATGGTTAGAGTTTGTTGATGAATTTACATTTGATATGGAATTTTTTGTCTGACATCTATATTTTCATTTCCTATATAAACTCGAGAGTTTACTTCCGTGAACTGACCAGATTACATACAATGACCTCATATTTGATGGGAAACAAATTGTCTTGTTAATTTATGGGATATGCCCATGTTGTCCTTTTTCTATTTGTTCCTACATTGATTTTAGCTTAAATGTCTGATACAAGTCTCAAAGTGTCTCAAAGCAGAATAATAAGATAATAAGATAATATTCTTGTCATACTAAAACTATCAAAAATTAGAAAACATAAATAAAACAACTATTATCACCTTAATTTCTTCCCTTTGGATTTTATCAAAGGTATGGCATGAAAAGTGATGGCAAAAGGATTATTTAAGGCAACAATGATGGAAAAGGCATCATCATCATCATTACACATTGCATTACATCCTCTGATGTGACAACCTATATTTAGCATCAATTGATAAGCTTCCACTATGGAATGCATTTTATGCATGCCTATTTGATGTAGAATGGTGAATTTAACCCATTCGTGTATTTGAAAACTTGTTGATCTTCTTCTTACTAGTATCCAACATATATCAACAATATATGAAACTCATTTGTATACTTTTGCAATATATGTTCCTTCTAATGTAGATTATGCATATGTTTGAACAAAGCCTACTTATAATCCCATGATAAGAATTTATTGTGCAACCTATAAACCATGTTATTCCAACTTCAGATTTTCTCCTTGTTTTGGCACTCTCTTTTTGGATATATAAATTCCTTTGAGAGTGTTGTGTGCCCTTTCAATTGTATGACTACACCTTCTTCTCTAGAAATATTTGACCATAATGCATTATAAGTATCTCTCCATGGTTTCTATCCAATCCAGTAGGGATTTAGCATTCAAGTTTCCATGACAACAAGGAATGTCCATCCTCAAATATCCCATTTTTTATATTTTATCAATTATAGTGTATGATCATTTTCTTATCCACTTTGCTTTTAATTATCTTCTAGTTATTGTTTAGAATCAACTTCTTTGGGCTCACCAATCTACTTGGTTTTGAGTTTTTCTATATCCATCCTCAATTCATGAAATTACTCTTATCACAATTCTTCCACCTCTGTTTACCATATCTCCAATTGTGGTCCACACAACTGTTACACATCCATTTGGGCACATCAACCCTGACTTACAGATCAGTACTATTAGGGCCCATCAAACCCTAATTCAGTTGTTACATGCCCTAAAGAAGTCAACCATCAAAATGCCTAGCTTCCCAAGAAGTTCCATGACTGAAATCATCCAAAAACTGCTTTTAAGAAGATCAGCGTAGGTAGGCCTTCATTAGGGTGCGCTGCAGTGCAGTCCAGTACACTGCTAGGGTGTTATGTAGCGCACTTGAGCCCTCTTTGGCCTACGCTGGGTGAATTTGAGCAAATTGCATTGGGGTTTGGGAATATTCTTATCCATTGGATGCATCTAGAAGTTTCCTAAGTTTATCTACTCCTTTGAGCTCGAATTTGGATGAGGTAGGGAGTTAAGGAACATCAATCCCTTTATCCCTTCCTCCATGGAACTAAATCCTAAGTTTGGGAGAGCATTCATTGTCACCATTTATGGTATAACTTCCTTCATTCACCTATAAAAAGACCACTCATCTAAGTGATCAGAGGCTGGAAATCATTGAATTATAGGGAGATTGTTAGGTCCCTATACTACTAGTGTAACCCCTTATTGTTATTAGTAAAACCCCCTTATTATATTGTTGTGCCCATGTAGTCCCCATATTGTTATTATTGTGCCCCATAGAAACCCACTATTGTTATTATTGTGCCCTTACATTATTATTGTTATGTCGGCTCTGATTATATTATGACCCCTTAGACTCCTATATATAGAAAGGAGGTCTTGTCATTTGTATCATCCAAGAATTGTTCTCTTGTGTAATGTAAAGGAGGTTTCCCCCTCGAAGAGGCTTATTTCTAAGGCGTTCATCTATCTTTTTGTGAGCTGGTTTCATAACATTTGGTATCAGAGCTTTGGATTCTAGGGTTTTGCTGCTCCAAACAGGTCATCGTGGAATTTTTGCTATAACGTTTTCGCAACAAAGTTTCAGAAGCTAAAAAAAAAAACCATTTGAGAAGAAATCGGTCTGAACATCGCGTCTGAATTTCAAATCTTGTCTCACTATATTTTCGGAGATATGATCTAAGGAAGTTAGAGATTTTGAAGCTCCAGAATTTCATCTAAAACAGGTCATCATGGAATTTTCACTATAATATTTATTCTATGAAAGTTCAGACTCTGAAATTAAAACCCATTTGAATCGAAACCTTGGTGAAGCTCGGGTCCGAATTTTAGATCTTTTCTCGCTATATTTTCGGAGATATAATCTGAGACATTAAGGGTTTTTGCAGGCTCCCGAATTACATCCTAAACAGGTGACCTTGGGAAAATCGTCATAAATTTCTCTCCAAGCATCAAATTGAAATTTTGTAAGTTACAGAAGGAGGACAGATTGTAGTTTCATGTATATATTTTTCAAATCTGAAGGTAAAAACAGTGATACGTGGCACTTCATACAAGTTTGCTCTTCTGAAAAGGTATATAATCAGGTCATCTTAGGAGATTATGCATAACTCTTTCTTGGAGAATCCAAATTTGATCAGACTACTGGCATTGGAAAGAGGACGTAGAGAGCTACCACAGGAAGAAATTTCAGAACTTGGAGATCTGAAATTACAGAGTTACAGTCATTTCAAGATCGAACTCCTAAAATCAAGAAAAGGCGATATGAGGAAGTTTGGTGGCAAGGATCCGGTAAACTGGATACTACAGATGGAGCAATATTTTGATCTACATGGTGTACCACTATTACAAAAGGTATGTATTGCACCTTCATATTTAGAACCGAACCAATTTTTATGGTATAAAGGGCTTTGTTCTCATAAACAACTTGTTACGTGGTCAATTTTCATGGAGGAAATGATAGCACAATATGAGCATACAAATAGCAACACCACAACAATTGGAAGAAAAAAGAAGTAAAGGGCTTTGTTACAAAGTTGAAAGCAAAATTATGGAAACAAGGAAGTCTACCCCTCACAACTATAAAGATGGAAGTGTTGTTTCTCCTAGCCTTCCACAACCTACAAGGGTTACACCACAACAATTGGAAGAAAAAAGAGAAAAAGGGCTTTGTTACAATTGTGATAACAAATACATTAAAGGTCATAAGTGTGCTGAGAAGAAATTATTTTACATAGATTATGAAGAGGAGGAAGAAAAGGATCAAGAAACATCAAAAGAAGAGGATATATACCAGGAACCAACCCCGGAGAAAGAAGAAATGAATCTGACCATATCTTGTAAACCATTGGTAAGAATTACCACTTCTCAAACTCTAAAGATAAAAGGACATATCAAGAATAAAAAGGTTCAAGAAGTGAAAGATCACATCGAGAAAAAAGAAATGAATCCAACCATATCTTGTAATGCATTGGAAGAAATTACCACTCCTCAAACTCTCAAGATAGAAGGACATAACAAGAAGAAAAAGATTCAAGCAGTGAAAGATCACATCGAGCATCAACGACAAGTTCTCCAACTTTTAAAGGATAACATCACTTTGGTGCAAAATTGAATGAAACAACAGGCAGATCAACATTGCAGTGAAAGAAGTTTTGATGTAGGCGATTGGGTATTTTTACGGCTACATCTCAAGCAAGATATTTATGAGAAGGAAATGTTGGCAATACTACATGCACTTAAGAAATGGTGACCCTACCTAATGGGAAGACACTTCAAGGTAAAAACAGATAATGATAGTCTTAAATACTTTTTAGAACAAAGATTATCTTTAGAAGAGCAGCAAAAATGGGTCACAAATATGTTGGGTTACGACTTTGAAATCATCTACAAAAAAGGGAAGCAAAATGTTGTTGCAGATGCACTCTCAAGAAAGGATGAGGATGTGCAAGCATTGTTTTGTGCTATTTCTATTATCCAACCAGATTGGATAAACAAAGCAAGGGATGAATGGAAGAAGGACGAAGAAGTGTGGCCACTCATTCAAAAGTTGCAGAAGATCCCAATTCAAACAATATTTCCAGAACTTGACGAGGAAGGAAAAATCATTTTGGAACCTGGAGCAGTCACAGAAACAAGAACCTGACAGCTACAAAATCGATCAATTTCAGAGTATCTCATCAAGTGGAAGAACTTACCCGCTGAAGATTCGACACGGGAGGACAAGAATTTTATTCAAAGCATCAAGAACTACTCAAGCGTTGAGGACAACACTTTTTGAAGGAGAGGGGCATGTTAGGTTCCTATACTACTAGTGTAACCCCTTATTGTTATTAGTGCAACCCCCTTATTATATTGTTGTGCCCATGTAGTCCCCATATTGTTATTATTGTGCCCCATAGAAACCCACTATTGTTATTATTGTGCCTTTACATTATTATTGTTATGTCGGCTCTGATTATATTATGACCCCTTAGACTCCTATATATAGAAAGGAGGTTTTGTCATTTGTATCATCCAATAATTGTTCATTTGTGTAATGTAAAGGAGGTTGCCCCCTCGAAGATGCTTATTTCTAAGGCGTTCATCTATCTTTTCTATCTTTTTGTGAGCTGGTTTCATAACAGAGATGATGTTAGTATGAGACTTGAGTTGATTTCAAGTATTGTAATGATGTCAAAATGTATTGCTTGTTATGAGGAGAGGATGGGATTGAACTGGAGGAGTGATACTGAATCAAGCAAATTGGGTTGTAACTCTTCCTTTTACTAATAAAGTGTTCAAAGATTTTTCCATATGCTTGTGTTATTCATTGATGCTTTCATATGTGTACTATGTACTTGATTCCATACTATGTTTAACCAATAGATCATTATCATATGCTTTGATCAGTTTTTGTCTTATGTATATGTGCGAGTACTCTTCAAGCGGATTAAGTACGGGAAGGAGCGACAAAATTGGTCAAGGGAGATAAGGAGTAAGCGAAAGCTTCAAGTAGGCTTCTTTACGTCTTATTTAATCTATTGGTCATAGAAAAAGTAGAGAATGCTTTGCACTGTTGTTCTAGACTTAGCTACTAGTCTAGGGGTTTAAACGTTTATTCGTAGACACTAAAACTTCCCAAAACAACAACCCAAAAATTTATGTGACTATCCACCTGATATTTGTTAATTTTTGGTAGCGTCGAACATGTGTTATAGTCTCTATGGTGTCTATGATGTTAAGGAATGAATTTGATCCAATACCCAGAAAAGGTTTCACAAGAAAATACCTTAATTAGATTAATTAGCCAATTATTAATTATTTTCCTAAGTTTAACTTAGGAAAACTAGTTAAATAAATCAGATTAACTGAGATAAATTGATTTTTCTCTAGAGACTTCTAGAAAATTCACTTGATGGGGTCAAGATGATCTTAGCCATCGATTGAGATTAGATCATGGTCGTTGGTTTCTCAACGAAAGATTATAAGAGCAAGTTGATGGGGTTGTGGAGATCACTATGAGATAGCAAATAGCGGTGATAGCAAGGGCGCAAAGGGAGACACCGATAGCGGGGTTTCAATGGAGATATTGGGAAGAGAATTACCAAATAAATTCTCCACACAGTTTCTAGCATTCCAGTGAGAGGAAGGGAGGTCAAACATTCTGCAGAGAGGTCATACCAAACAGTACGAATTAGCTAATGCGGAGAGTTGGGTAGCAAATCGATTTCCAGTTAACAGAGATATGTGTCGGAGGAGGTGCGAGTTGCTTAGTCGATTTGCAAGAGGAAGAGGTCGTTTCCTGAGTTGATTTCTAGAGGCAATGCGAGTTCCAAAGAGGGCCATATGCATTTCCAATACAGGCAGTGCGTGTATCAGGCAAGGAATGTGAATTGCAATGAGGCGACCAAGTTGTTTTTGCACAAGGCAACTTGTGTTTCTAGATTTATTTTTCCACTGGAGATATTGTACGTTGAAGCTTTTCCTGTGAGAGGTACGCTGATTTTATTTCTAAATTTTGCTGAGGATTTATTAATAATATAAATTCTCATTTGCATGATTGGTTTTCCCCACATTAGGGTTTTTCTAGGAACAATTTGTTCTAAAATACCGGTGTCAAATTATTTTGTGTGTGTGCATTATTTCTCAATTATTGTATTTATTTATGAATATTTCAGTAGTGAATTAATTGTTATTTTCCGTAATTAAATTTTTGAAGACAAATAATATCCCGTAGATAGAAGATTAAATTCCAGTTGCTACAATTAAGGAAATTTCACATAGTATTAGAGTTGATATAAGCACAGAGAGTTTGCAAGAGTAAATCAGCATTGGGCACAAGAAGAGAAGGCCAAGGGTTTATAACCCAATTCATTATTATCCAAATTTATTTGAGTTTCGCTATATTTCAATATTTCCAGAGATGGCCACAATAGGTTTGAGAGATCATGAAAGGTTTGATGGAGCCTCCAACTTTGATGTGGTGAAATCTAGAATGTCATTCCTATTGGATGATTTTAGACTAGAGGTGTATGCAGATAATGTTATTATCATACCGACAAATGCACAATAATTGGCCACATACAAAAAAGAGAATTCCAAAGCGAAGAGGATTATCCTTGATGGAGTTAAGGACCATATTATTTTGCATATCACAAAGCTATATACAATGAATAAGATGTGGGACACAATTGTTAATTTGTACCAATATCCTACATAGAATAGAAAGTTGATTCTCTAAGAGAAGTTGAGGACCATCGAGATGCATAAGGGTGAGGATGTTGTATCCTATCTCACCGGAGTTCGACCTTCCAGGGATGAATTGGTTGCAATAGGAGACAATCCAAGTGACGATGAGCTAGAACGATTAAAACTGATTGGGTTCTTTAAGGAATGGAATGTGCATGTGCAAGTTATCAATGGGCGAGATACATTTCCAAGTTGGGATCGCCTATAGAGTGACTTCACTCAAGAGGAGCTTAGGATCAGCATGGTCAATGTCACTAGTAGCAACAACAAAGCACCGAAGGTGGAGAATTAGCAAGAAAAGGGAAGGAAAAGAAGGATTCCAGTAAGGGGAAAAGCTCAAAAGGAGATAAGAAGAAGAAACACTTTAGTAAGGTCAAGTGTTTCGGTTGCATTCAGCATGGATATTGTGTCAACCAATGTCCTGACCAAAAGAAGGAAAAGAATGGGAAGCAGATAACAACTTTAGTGGACATTGAGGACTTGTATTCTAGGTTGGAAGATGAATTCATTCTCATAGCTTTCCTCTCTAACTCCACGCCTACAAGAGTTTGGTATATCAATAGTGGAGCATTAATAGATATGATAGGGGTTAGAGACTATTTCTCCAGGTACAAGGGAGAGGAGATGGAATTCCAAATACATATGGGAAATAAGACAAAGTATACTTCAGTATGGAGAGGCATCATCAACATTAAGAGGAAGTCATGTAAGAGCAATAGTGTTACAAATGTATTACATGTGTCTAGTTTGGGCATGAACTTGATTTCAGTTTTTGCATTATACAATAATGGGTACAATGTCTAATTCATGGGTTAGAAGGCGTACGTCAAACACCAGAGCTAGAAGAAGGTTAAATAGATTGGGGTTCAAAGCAACAAGTTGTACAAGTTGTAGTTCGATTCTCCAAATGCACTGATTAGCGATAACAATAGTAGTGGCAGAGATTTGGGAGAGCTATGGAATAGGAGGATGGGACACTTACATCATGGAGCACTGAATTTGCTCAGGGAGACTGTGACAGGAGTTCCAGAATTGAGCACGGAACATGATGATATATGCAGAGGGTGTGTACTTAGGAAGTTCTCAAAGGAAACGTCCCCAATAAGTGACCATAGAGCCAATGGTGTGTGTAACAACCTCAGGTTAAACGTTCATGTAATAAAGTTAATAAAGGAAAAATTAGACCAAGGTCATGGGACACATATTCCGAGCTGAATGTTGGGAAAAACATCCTAGTGGGCATGAGTTTATTATGGCTAAGGGGAATTTGGCAAAGGAATTGGCAAAGGAACTAGCAAAGGATTTGAAAAGGAAAAGAGGCATTTATTTATGAAAATAAATGAAAATACGAGAAATGGGAGATGAAAGGTCACAGGTTTTCATGATGAGGAAATTGAAGGAAAATGAAGGAAAAATAAAGATAGGCCTAAATGATAAAAAGGCTTATGAGGATCAAATCATAGCTTTTGTCGACTTTTTGTCAGTTGACTTTTTAAATTAGTCTTAGAGAGGAGAAGAGAACCAAGAGGAGAAAGCAAGCAAAGGAAGGACAAAGAAGTAAATGAAAAGCAAAGGAAATTTGGATCAAGCAACTTCAACATTAATACTTGTAGGTAACAGGTTTCACGTGTGATTTCCTAGTTGGTTTGTGCATGCATGGTGTATGCATGTGTGTATTTGGTTCTCTTGCTACCATTGGCATGGGTTTTTCCAAGTGTGAAAATGGTTTCAGCTTTGCCTTGCCAATTTTTGGATCGCCATGGTGTGATGGGATTCATTATTTGTTGAGCTATGGATTGTCGAAAGCTTTTAGATCCGGGTGAGGTGGTCTCAGGAAAATCCCAAGGGTTGGGGGTGGAGATAGTTTTCTTCGGGAAGCCCTCAACAGGTAGGTGGAGACACAAAAATTCCTCAAGGGATGGTGAAGGAATTCTGAAGCATCTAAGCTTTATTTGATTTTGTGATCTTGGGATTGGTTTAGGTGAGATCACGGTAGTGTGAGGGTGGAGGCAGTTTAACCTATGGATTCCCTTGGCTGTTTATGCATTGATTTATTCCATGAGATCCCACATTTATGCTTGGAATATGGCATGGGTTTGATTGGCTAAAAGAAAGTTTTGGTTCAACTCAATCTATGGTTCGGTGGTACGTGGAAGTCCTAGACTTGGTTGGCTTTTGCATATGTTAATACAAGCTCTTTCCTTATTGTAGTTCATGAGTAATTTTACTTGTTATTATGTGGCTTTTATGGTTGTTCTATTACTATTATTATTTTGGTTATATGCTGGTTATAAGCATGGTTTCATAACAGGTTTTAGTTATGGCCCATAACATGTTTTGATTTGTAAATCAATGTTATTGAATCCATGACCTAATAAATGTCATTGCAGCTATTATGAGAGGGAATTAGACCTTATGGATGATTCTTAGATAAGTATCAATCCCCTATGTTTAGATATACAATCGTGACCTATAGATTTCATGTTAACTATGTGTTTGACGAAATGATTGTCATGGTTAGACCTGGTTAGGTCAAGTCATTGATCAAGTTTTGTGTTAGAGGCTTTGTACTTATGTCATTTATTATTTTGGAAAGTCTCATCAAGTTATGGGTAGTGGTTTGGATACTATCATGTAACGTACCCCCTACCTTACTAAGGAAGGAGAGATGTTACTTGTGAATTTGGTCCCCATTATGTGGTCATGGAGATGGGATTAGGAGGGTCGCGCCCTCGGTTTTTTCTTGTTTTCCTTTTTTCCATTCACTTCTATATCTTTCCTCACACCAAGTATAGCAGTCACTAATCTCATGCTTCCATGTGGTGGCTCCTCGTGGGCTTGTACAACAATAAGTGAGCGGATGGTCGGGTTGGAACATCGCCCTACTTCACAGCACCACCTTACACCCTGACTCTCGACTTGCTGACCTTCGACCTAGTAAGGGTTGGCATGACAACTGCGCACTTTCCCAACATCATACAACTCTACCTCCCAACCTCCGACCTAGTTGGGGTTAGCTCATCCTGGAGCTCATAACTTGGCCTCCCTTCAACCACCTGACCCCTGACTCTCAACCCAGTCAGTTCAAAATATCACCCGCATATCCTTCCGTCATAACATGACCCAACCTCCCGACCTCCAACTAAGTTGGGTTTGTCACTACCTTACATATGCTAGTGTCCAAACATTGCTTCATCCTCTAACCTTTGGGTTATCCATCTGGCTACGTGGGCCCTGTTAGCACTCAGTTTTCCCAAGGTTGAGAAAGGAAACCAAAGAGGTAACCATAGACCAACTTTAGACTTGGTAGCTAGCCCTGCCAAATCATAGAGGGCTCTCTCCAAAACAATCTCACAGCCAATGGAAAATATCAGAGAATATATGGATTTTAGGCTAGGTATTAGCTAAGTAGGGTTTGATTAGGGTTTGCTGGATAGAGAGCATAAGGTTTAGGAAGTAGGTCAAGTAATTCTAAAGGTTAGTTGTAGTCATAAGATGGGGCAAGGTAGGTGAAATCAGTGGTACAAATTGTTTTGTCATTGCAGTGTGGTGAGGAGAATATACTAGGAGTTTAAGTGAGAAAAAGCATGAATTCACTTGGCTAGAAGAAAAACACTTAAATGCTTATCTTAAACAAAAACAGAGCATTAAACAATGATTTTTGTTTCAACCCTTAAAAGATAAAGCATAAGGAGAAATATAGATGGTCGATAAAAAGATCTAATCATCAAATATATAAGAAAATACAAGAAAAACAGAGCCATTAACCACAACACAAGAATCCCATAAAAATAGCTGCAACTGTCTGTTATATTTCTGCAATAGTCAAGTACACTAATTCCAAGTTTGAGCTACAAGTATCCAACCCTTTCTATGAGTTCGTTCTGACTGAATATAGATGCAAAACAACATTCCCCCTCCAAGTGGTCGAATCCTCCTTCCTGGGAACTAATTACACAATCTTCTCTAACCATTGCCAAAAAATAGGGAGGTTAGAAACCAATTCCCTTTTTACAATAACTAATTTGAGTTTGACTTTGAAAACATTTAATTACAAGGCATTCACTCCAACCATCATTAAAACACTCAACAACATCAGGGAAAATCATTTAGACACTAATTACATCAATGAAAGTCAACTCTACACCACGAAAATGAAGAAAAAGGCTTCCTCCATGGAAGCGCATCAAATGCTTCAGAAATGCAGTGAGTGTTAGCAGAAGCGCAACGAGTCTTTAGGTTGATGTTTTGATGACCTTGAAGTGGTTTTGAACTTTCCTGATGACCTAGGAAAATAGTTTAGGATGTCTACTACACCCTAGGACCTTTAAGTCACCTAAACTCCATCATTAAGACTCCTCAAAACTTATTTGAAAACAAGTAATCCAGAAGCGCAGCGAGTCCTCTGAAACAGTGGCAGAAAGGAGAAAAATAGGCAGTTTTTGGTGTTTTTCTAAAAATTTATGAACTATTAAGTGACCCAAGTAGTTTTCCAGTATGTACAAGTCCAAAGCTATCTCCACATGCTTTCCATTCTTCATTTTGAGCCTCTGAGAAAAAGCGCAATGAGTACTCGTTGCGTTTCTGTAGGGTACACTTGAATATGTGCACAAAAAACTTCAAAATTTCAAAAATTTGCAAAACTTTATCTCCTTACCTTGCTTTCTGTCATGCCTTCAGACAACCAGTGATGCCTCTGCCAAAAGATTAAGATTATCTTTCTTCTTAAGCTTCCTTAGGTTCTTCTTAAGCTTCTTCTTCATGTTCTTAACCCTAATCTTGCACACCATGTTTCTTGTGTAATAGTGCCTTTCCATATGCCTCTGCATGGTAGTGTCTCTATTTGCCTTCTTCAGTAGTTTCTCTAGGTGCACATTCACCTTCTCAAACCAATACTCCTTGTCCTCTTCAATTTCAGCAACTATGGAGTCATCTAAGGTTTTTAGGGTTTGAGGAGGAGAAGGATTTTCTGCTTGTTGTCCCTTCTTGGCCATGGCTCTAGTTGTAGGTCTCCTTGGCTACACCTGAATGTTCTCCTCTTCCAAATGCTCCACATCAATGACTGCTTTACCTTTATCCTTTGCTGCCAAAACATCTGCCTTGCTAGATGATGGAGGGTCTTCTTGTGATTTACTCTGTTGCATTAAGCTCAGTTTCAATTGTCTATTCTCTTGCTGCAAGAAAGCCACCATGAAATTGGCTTTGGCAAGGTCATCTTTTAGCTCCCTAATCTGTGCCTCTTTCTCCTTAATTATATAATCTACAGCCTTATCTCCATGTTATTCTCCTAGGTCAGCCATCTCTATTTCCGGAGCTACATCTTCATGATGTTGGAAAGGTGAATCATCTCTATCTTGAGGTGATTCTATCATGGCTTCAATCTGCACTTTTTTTTCATTGATAACCTCCTTAGGTAGTATTTTAGCTTGAGACCTAGTTCTAGGTTTAGGACTAGGCATCTCCTTTTCTATCTCAGGGGCAAAAACTAACCTCTTACCCCTGTTGTATGTTTTTTAAATTTTTTCTCTAGGCTGATTTCTTGTCACTGATGGTATGCTTGATGGTTGAAGTCTCTATGGGCCAGATGATGCAGGGTATTTAGGCTCTTTGACTAGGAGGAGACAGGTAAGAGAGTAGCTGCTTTCAAGAATGCTTCCCATGACATATTCACCTGTGTTATCTAGTGGAGAACTATGACTTTGATTATAGCATGATGAAATAAACTTGCTTGATGATCTCTTCCCTTGGTTTGAACCTTCTCAGTCATTTTCACCAAGCTTCTAAACAAGTAATTAGGTAGGTTTAAGAGCTTTTGAGAAGTGAAATGCATCAACAACCTGATGTGATACTGATATAACCTGCTAAACTTGCCCTCACAAGTGAAGTACTTCATGATCATCCTCATCAAGGGGTTGTAATTGTCCAACAACTGTCTGCTAGGAAAAATATGAGAAGGGGACTCCTTGTACTGTGGTTTCAAAAACACTTTGTAGTTCTCTATGTCTAAATCCATCCCCTTGAACCAAATCTCACCTTGGTTAGGGATACTAGTTGTTGAAGCTATGATATCTGCTGACACCATAAAGTTCACCCCTGCAATTGTGACATGATCTCTTTTAAAATTGATGGCAAATAAACTTGTTAGGTCATGATTATAACCCACCTCCTGCACTTTCTTACAAAACCCTAGGCAACCTGCCTACTCAAATGATCTTTTGATGAATTTTGATGCATTGATCTCTTGCATATGAGTTGGCTCATATCTTGAGATATCTCCCCCCTTGAACTTCTTACTTTCACTGTCCATGCTTTTGGCTTTACTCAACATAAAACCCTAGTTTGAAAATAGAGGGGATAAGGGATTTAAATTGCAAAAACAGGGAAAAACCCCAGCAAGTTTAGGGAAGGGGATGAAGGGGAAGGAAGTTAGGGAAAATTATAGGGAAATTTTAGGAGGTAGGAGTAGATGTTAGGGACACATTAGTGGTGGAATTTCTCAGAATGGGTGAGAAAGAAAGGGTAAAAAGTGGAAAACACAGTCACAACCCATAAACGCAACAAAAGCGCAGCAAAACCTTGGGTTTTTGGGGGAAAATGGTGGAATGAGGGAAATTGGTGTGGGAAATGATTAGGGAATGCTCAATGAGGGTTTTTAGGGATGTATAAGTTTAGAAACAAAAGGATTCCTTTGTCAAGTAAAGCAAAAGCCCATAAAATGAAAAGCGCAACAAAACCCTAGGAGAGGGATTTAATCACTTTTTGAAAGAAATGATTGCATCAATGAGTTGGTGAAGGCTTTACTTACTTGCTCAAGAGTCTTTGAAGCTTGTAGAGTGAGAAATGAGCCCTTTCTTTGCTCCCTTCAACCTTCAAACCAAAAGCGCAACAACCCTACCAGAAACACAATAGACTGACAAACTGAGCAATTGGTGATGGAATTCGAACTTCTGATGGTTGTGGCAAGTGTTACAATGGCAGAGAGGAGCTCTTGAAGCTTTGGAAGGATAGAATAAAGTATTTAAATTCTTTATTCTCCTTTATAACTCAAAAAACTTGATTTTGGCTTGATGAAAACATGACATCATGTGTACTTTTGAGAAAATGACAATTGACTGATTTGATTGCAGCATAATTTCTTCAAAAGGAAATGTTACCTTATTTCAATTTATTCCCTAATTTGCTAACTCCCATGATGGTGATCAAAATGATGTCATGACTCCCTTGTTTGAAATTGATGACTCATATAATGATGTCAATCAAAGGTGAATCCTATACCATGACCTATATGATGACATTAACTCTTTTGATGACCTAGGACAGGGGATGATGACATGACCATGATGGGTGATGGTGACCTTGAGCAAGTGGAGGGAGTAGCAATGACCTAGACAGTAACTAATGACCATTTGACAACCAAGAGGTATCAAATTTTATTTGAAAATATAACAATTTGGTCTAATGACCCTATCAACCACATGGAAATAGTACATTTCATCACTGATGACTCATAAACACTATCAGGCCCCGTAGATAATCCACGTCATATGTCCAATCACACAAGAGGAGAATATGGATGCTCTAATCAAGAGCTTTCTCGCCCGCGGTTTCGACTGCAATAGGATAAACCTTATCTGATCCTTCCCTTAAGTTCGAGGTTTCGCCCCTTTACTCCACAATGAACTCCATTTCCTTGTCATTCAATGATGGCTCGATCAAGGGACTTTGGCTCTACACCATGCAAAGCCTTCAGTGCAGATCTCTGCACTCTCCCTAGAGACTAGATATACTACTGCGTGAACTTCCTTGAGCTAGTCCTCTCGACTATGCCTTGGTCTAAAAGGTCCATTCAGTTGCTAGATCTACATCAAGACCTCACCACTCCATCGAATTCATACTAAGACATTCCACGACATTACCACTTCTGAGCTTGGGTGAGAGCAACATTGAGGGGTTCCTACCCTGCGAGCCTTCCCTGCCTTTAGGTAGGGAATTCCTCGCATGGCATCATAGGAACTCCTGCATCTCTTATCTATGAGAAGACTGGTGCAAGATTTTGGTAGGCTCCCACCTCTCCTACTACACGCCAACTATTCTAGAATCCTCATGAACTCTCTTAGTAGCTCCTTGAGACTCTTCATTGGTAGTGGGAGCATTTAGCTATTGGTAGGGACTTGTGGCCCTCATCACAAAAATCCTTGAGGCGGGCATGGAGGTTTTTGCACATGTAAGGTTAATGCCTATGGAATTATGATAACAGGGCATGACCGACCCCCTGGACACTCCCTTGATCTTTAGCATATTGCTCGCCTGTCGGCACAACAATTTGTAAACAAACACCCTAATGTATACATCGATCGAGTCTGGTCAATAAAGGGTCTTTCTTATAAATTGTACATTAATACAAGGGTCTCGGAACCCACTTCTTCTAATTGTTCATGGTTTGGGACTAAAATAGATCATTAAACTCATTAGCTTCAGTTATTGAATTATTTAAGACACAATTAAGCATTTCATTCAGGGTGAGAGTCTTCCTCTACTCTATAGCGTAGGCAACATTGTTTAGGACTCTTCTCCACTCTGAATTCCAAACATTTTGTTTTTACCATTTTAGTATGTTAACTTATTTACTTTTACATGGAAGCACTGCACACAAGTACCCATGCATATTCAAAGCCATAATCAACATACAAATCAGAGAAACATCCCTGCATAATTGCATCACAAATATACTGTTGGGCCCCTATAATACTAGTGATTACCCTATTACTATTGTAGTTATACCCCTTATTAATATTGTTGTGCCCCTATTGCCCCCATATTGTTATTACTGTGCCCCATAGAATCCCTCTATTGTTATTTTTGTGGCTTTATATTATTATTGTTAGGTCGGCTGGATTATATTGTGACTCCTTAGACTCCTATATATAGAAAGGAGGTTTTGTCATTTGAATCATCCAATAATTGTTCATTTATGTAATGTAAAGGAGGTTTCCCCCTCGAAGATGCTGAATTCTACTGTGTTGATCTATCTTTTCTATCTTTTCTTGAGCTGGTTTCATAACATTTGGTATCAGAGCTTTGGATTTTAGGGTTTCGCTGCTCCAAACAGACTCCTGAATTACATTCCAAACAGGTGACCTGGGGAAAATCATCATAACTTTCTTTCTGAGCATCGGATTGAAATTTCGTAAGAAGGTCACTGCGGGAGATTGTGCATAACTCTTTCTTGGAGAATCCAATTTGGATCAGACTAGTGGCATTGGAAAGAGGACACAGAAGGCTACTACAGGTCACAATTTCAGAACTGGATGATTCGAAATTACAAAGATACATCAGATTCAATATCAGGCTTCTACAAAGTGAAAAAATGTGTGTAGTTTTTATTTTTATTTTTTGCGTAAGCTTGGTTTGAAAGAATTCAAAGGGCATAGTAAAGCATTATTATCGGTAATTGGTGCCCCGAGGAAAGAAAATGCAAACACCTAGTAAGCACCCTGAAAGCTCTAGCATGACTTATGAAGAAGAGGAAGAAATGCAACATGATATAGCAAAATTACGAGACCAAGTGCAACAAGTGTCACTTGCACAAAAAAAAAACAAAATCTAAGATGGATGGTGTTAACGCTCGATTTTGCCTCAGGCTGAAGAAGGCGAAACTCAAGGTAACATCAAACCAAGCTCAGCCTCGTAGCTAGCCCTACGAGGACAGGAATGGAATGGAAAGACTGCTGAGGAGCTGACAAGGGCATAGAGGATGAATCCTTGTCAAACAGAAGAAAACATTAAATATGAACAAACTTAAAGGCAGAGCATACAAAATATGAATTCTACCTTAACACTTCATTTGTTCAATTGGAAATGATCATGAAATGAAATGAACACATAACAGGCTATACATGAAACAAAGGAGGACACAAATGTTAAATCTCATACCACAGGAATCTCAGAAGCCAGAGCTGTGTATTTTCATTAAAATCTCTGTCAAAGACTGTACAATGGAAGCTCTGTTTTCTCTTACACGCACACCTCTCAGAATTCTCTCTCCCTCCAAATCTCTTACAAATGATTTTTTAATACATTAAATAAACGCTGCTAGGGGAAAAACAAATCGACCCCAAAACAGGGGCGCTGTTTCACCTGCAGTTACAAAAATAGAGATAGAGTCATTTCTTTATTCTAAAACAGGAGATCGTCCCCCTTAAAATCCTCTGATGGCTAATTAAGAGATAAATGCTGGGGCGCAGATCCCTTTGAATCATTAACTGAAGTCTTGAAATAGGAGTCGAATCCTATGTCTTCTGCTGTTTTGGCTCCGTTTGAATAGCGCTCTGTTGTATGCCTTGATTCAGATAGGATACGCAAAGCGTTCATTGGAGCAGTCTTGAAGCAATGTTATGGTACATGGAGCAACGTATTGGAGAGCGTCAATTTGCAAATGTTTTCTCACATATTTGGCAGCATGCTCACTCATTATCGCTTGGGTTTGGCATATTATTACTTGCAGTTGGCTTATCGATTCCTTTGTACCCGCGATGGCAAACCAATTGCAGCTGACACCTATGAAATATATCAATGTTTTCGATTATTTGAAGTGTTCCCCTTCATTTGCAATGGCAGGGAAAAGACCTGATGCCTGATCACAAAGTAGCACATAATGGCCAATGTCGTAAGCTTAATTGATCCACCTACTAAAGTCACGACAATTACTGCCCACTTGAAACGTTGATCCACAACAACGTAAGCTAAGGCAATAAAAGACACAGAAATGCAAATAGAGGCCAGCCACATTAGTTTGTTAATTACAATAACCACCCGCTTTTGAGCCTTGGTTTCCCATGCAACTAGCGATATCGGAACCACCACAACAGCCAGTGATACGAATAATGCCAGTGAATCAAAGATGACAAATATTTGAAATGCTATCTTGTGGGCTACAAGGGCTTCACCAGCATTTGGGCCCGCGCCCATATATTGACCAGGCACAGTAAATAATGCCGCAAAAGCAATTGCGGCAATAAGAACAGCAACAACCGTCACGGAGTTTGTGGCGTTCAGTATCCCCTCTCTATGCATTTTTCTTAATTTCTTTGCAATTCCAGTAACTCATTTATCTGTTGTCACTGTCTGCATAAGTTGTGTATGTACACCATGCTTTATATCACTAACAGTTTTTGTGAGTTCTCTTGTATCCTTAGGTTGGTTTATGTTTTTGGCACTCTCAGCTCCTGCGTCTTTCAAGGCGTCTTTGATTTCTGATGCGTGTTCTGCACATGGCAACTTCTCTGCAATATCCAGAGCAGTTTCTTTTAACTTGTTAACCACATTAACATTGATGTCTGGGCACGACAGTAGCTCTTTCACTATCTTCATTAGTAGGCCCACCTAGAACTAGGATAGAACGCTCCTTGTGGAAACAACAATAAGATATACCTAATGGATGTTGTTGTCTTAGTTTCAATTGTTGATTGGGTTTGTTGTTCAAGAGATTAACTGCACTATTTTTCTCATCAATTACAATCCACTGGAAAATGCAATCTGACGTAATAACCATAATCCTATACCCATCAGATATCTTTGCACTACTATACTCCCAGACAAACAACCCAACAATTCTTCCTGCCGCTTGTAAATGGCACTTTGAAATCTCCCTCAGCTCTTCTTCATTTGATTTTAGAAAATATATAATATCTGAGTTATCAGATACTACAAGAATGTTCCAGTGATCCACCCAAACGCCGTGCAACAACACCTTGGATTTAGGCAAAGCAGAAAAGGTTTGAAAAGCTCTTGTGAAGTTGTCATCTTTCCTTAAAATTGTGATCTCATTTTTTACCAAGACTGCAAGGTATTCGCCACTTGCAGAAAAACAATTGATCTTCCCCTACCCTCAATCAAGTGCTCTTTACTAGCTAACCAGCCAATACTGAATAGTCTCAGCCCTCTGATAGGAAACCAGGGGAAGATACTTCTATGGTTACGATTAATGTCTTCATCCTTTATACAAGAAGCATCCACGAGTCCAGAATACTTCTGAGCATGATATTGTGTTGCAAATAATGTTCTCGAATGAGATTTCTTTGAAGATGCCATCCTAATATTCTACCGTTAATTCATCCAATGGTTGCTCAAGAAGTAAATAAGAAACCCTCCATGAAGTATTCACTGAGATGACGAGACACTGTGGAGATTGTGACACCATTCGCTTCTCTGCTTAGAACCACTTGAGGCTTCCTCGTAGTCAAAGTAATTTCTGGGACATTTTTTATTCCACCAAAAATCAATTTATTTGAGTAGCTTCCAATGGCACCTTTATCAAAAATAAAGTTACAGATGCATCTATTCTTCCCTGTCGAACATATACAGATTTGATTTCCATTTGATCTGGCAACTGAAATGCTAACCACACTTGAGATACCATGGGCTCCTTTAAATGAGCAAAATGTTTGAAACTTCTCTGGCATAATTGAGTTTTCAAGATCGATCAATCTCACTGGAAATTCAAAAGCAACGATGTTGCCCCGCTGATCACCATAAACAAGTAGTTGATCCACAAGGCTCACATCAATACATACAATGTGTGCCAAGAATGCTGATGTGAAATCAGCAACTAAAGATGCCTGATACTCTTTTGATGGATCCCCTCCAACCATTGACTTCTCTAAATGTGTACTCCAACCTCCACAATTTTAATCCTCCTTTTGGATCTGTTGTAAAAACATGCCTATGCCCTAAGGACTGCACCAGTAAATTCCAAGAAGTTTCATGTCTCTTTCAGCAAACCAAGTAAAAGAGCATGGGTTTTCATGATTAATATTATTAGATACAAGTTGCACACAGTCACTCTTCCTTTGCCACCTGTCAAATTTGACTCTGACAGAGGACTTTGAGGAGACGGAGTCTAACAGATGGTTTAAAGAAAGTTGTAGAAGCTAAGATGGATGGTTTAAAGAAAGGCGTAGAAGCTAAAATGGATGATTTGAAGATAGATTTGAAGACAGACATGGAAGAATTGAAGAAGTTGCTACAAGAAAGGGTCACTAATGGTGAAAGGGTAGTAAAGGAAACTCATGATGAGAACAAAAGAAATGTTAATCATGATTCCATAGACTCTAATGTTGGATCGAAGACCCACCATATTCCAAAAATTGATATGAGGAAGTTTGATGGCAAGGATACCACAACATGGATATTACAGATGGAGAAATTCTTTGATCTCAATAATGTGCAAAACACACAAAAGGTACGTATGGCAATTTTATATTTGGAACCAAATCAGTTTGTATGGTATCAATGGCTTTGCTTTCGTAAACAATTTATCACTTGGGCAATTTTTACGGAAGAATTGATAGCACATTATGAGGATATAAAAAGCAACACTTTTTTTAGCCAATTGATAAGTCTCAAACAAAAGGGTTCAATAATGGAGCACATTGAGGAGTTCCAAAAATTGAACATAAGGGTAAAAGATATTCCAGAGGAGCATAGGATTGATGTGTTCATAGGGTCTTTAAAGGATAATATCCAACATGATGTTCGCCTTTGGGAACCTGATTCATTAGAGAAGGCATTCAGGTTAGCAAGAAAAATGGAAAGCAAAATTATGGCAACTAGGAAGCATACCACTCACAACTATAAAGACGGAAGTGTTGTTGCCCCTAGTCTTCCACAACCTATAAGGTTGACACCACAACAATTGGAAGAAAAAAGAGCAAAAGGGCTTTGTTACAGTTGTGATAGCAAATACACTAAAGGTCATAAGTGTGCTGAGAAGAAATTATTCTACATAGATTGTGAAGAGGAAGAAGAAAAGGAGCAAGAAAGGTCAAAAGAAGAGGATATACTCCAGGAACAAAGCCTAGATGAAGAACAAATAAATCCGACCATATCTTGTAATGCATTGGCGGGAATTACCACTCCTCAAACCATCAAGATAGAAGGACAAATCAAGAAGAAAAAGGTAATAGTGTTGATTGATTCAGGAAGCACCCACAATTTTATTCATTGTAAGGTAGCAAAAGAATTGAATTGCTTCCTATATCCAGCACCAGAGTGTCAAGTGATGATTGCAAATGGAGGAACAATAAATTGCTCTGGAAAGTGCCATAATATCAAGCTATCCATGGGAGAATATGTATTGACTAGCCCAATGCTTTCCATTCCAATGGGAGGTGCTGATGTTGTACTAGGAGTCCAATGGCTACAATCCTTGGGTACAATAGCTTTTAATTTTCAAGAACTTTTCATCAAATTTTCTACGGAAGGAAAGGAAGTTGAATTAAGGGGTATTGCAGGGAAACCAGGAAAGATAATCAGCTCTAATGATATGACAAAGCTTCTAAAAAAGGAGCAAAGAGGTGTAATTGCACAATTATGTTCGCTAGATGTTTCCACATCGGAATCATCTATTTCTCCAGATCTCCAAAAAGTCCTGGACAATCATTCCAAGGTATTTGAGACTCCCAAAGGTCTCCCACCTATGCGTGATCATGATCATGCTATTCATCTGATTCCAGGAAGTGTTCCTCCAAACATCAGGCCGTACAGATATCCCTATGTCCAAAAGAGTGAAATTGAACGTATGGTTGCAGAAATGCTAGAGGCTGGTATAATTCAACCGAGTCAAAGTTCTTTCTCTACTCCAGTAGTATTGGTGCACAAGAAGGATGGATCATGGCGCATGTGTCCGGATTATAGGGAGCTCAACAAGCTCACTATTAAAGATAAGTTCCCCATTCCTGTCATTGATGAATTACTGGATGAATTGCATGGATCAATTTACTTCACCAAGTTGGATCTTCGTTCAGGATATCATCAAATCAGAATGAAGACTGAAGACATTCCGAAAACAGCATTTAGAACTCATGAGGGTCATTATGAATTTTTGGTCATGCCTTTTGGCCTTACCAATGCACCTTCAACATTTCAAGGTTTGATGAATTCAATTTTCAAACCATTCCTTAGAAAATTTGTGTTAGTATTTTTTGATGATATACTAATCTACAGCAAGTCTTGGAAGGATCATGTTGAACATGTTGACAGGGTGCTACAACTATTGGAGGAGAAACAATTATATGCAAAAAGATCCAAATGTTTCTTTGGAGTCCAGGAGGTGGAATATCTGGGTCATATTGTATCTCATGAAGGAGTTAAGGTAGACCCTAGCAAAATTAAAGCCATTAAGGAATGGAAAATCCCCACATCCATAAAGCATCTGCGAGGATTTCTCGGGTTGACAGGGTATTATCGCAAGTTTGTTAAGAATTATGGGAGAATAGCAGCACCTCTAACAACATTATTGAAGAAAGATGCATTTTCATGGACTCCGGAAGCAACAAAGGCCTTTGAACATCTTAAAGAGGCAATGTGCCAAGCACCGGTCTTAGCTACACCGGACTTCACAAAAACCTTTATTGTGGAATGTGATGCTTCAGGAAATGGAATTGGTGCTGTTCTAATGCAAGATGAAAGACCCATTGCTTTTGAAAGTCGTCCAATCAAGGGAAATTTTTTAAGCAAAGCTATTTATGAGAAGGAAATGTTGGCAATACTCCATGCACTTAAGAAATGGCGACCCTACCTAATGGGAAGACACTTCAAGGTAAAAACGGATCATGATAGCCTTAAATACTTTTTAGAACAAAGATTATCCTCTGAAGAGCAACAAAAGTGGGTCACAAAGATGTTGGGTTATGACTTTGAAATCATCTACAAAAAAGGGAAGCAAAATGTGGTGGCAGATGCACTCTCAAGAAAGGATGAGGATGTGGAAGCATTGTTGTGCGCCATTTCTATTATCCAACCAGATTGGATAAATGAAGCAAGGGAGGAATGGAAGAATGACGAAGAAGTGTGGGCACTTATTCGAAAGTTACAACAAGATTCCAGTACGTCTGATACATTTAGCTGGAAAAATGATTCGTTATGGTACAAAGATCGCTTATACCTCTGTAAGAATTCCCAGCTAAAACAAAAGATTCTTATGGAATTGCACACTTCTCCCTTAGGAGGGCACTCAGATTTTTAAAAACTTACCACAGGGTTAAGAAGGAATTTTTTTGGGATGGCCTTAAATCAGATATTCAAAAGTTTGTGGCGGAATGTTTGGTTTGCCAACAAAATAAAGTTGAAACAATTAAGACACCGGGTCTATTACAACCTTTATCCATTCCAAGCCAACGTTGGGAGGAGGTTTCAATGGATTTTATCACAGGTTTACCCAAGTCTGAGGGAAAGAGTGTCATCATGGTGGTAGTTGACAGACTTACCAAGTATGCACACTTTTGTGCATTATCACATCCATTTAAAGCCAGTACAGTTTCTACTGCATTTATGGAAACAATTCAAAAGCTACATGGAAACCCAAAGATTATTGTAAGTGACAGAGATCCCATTTTCACTGGAAATTTTTGGACAGAATTATTTTCTTGTCTTGGTACTCAGTTAGCTCATAGCTCATCTTATCATCCTCAATCTGATGGGCAAACTGAGATAGTAAACAAATGTTTGGAAGGATATCTTCGTTGCTTTGTATCTGATAAACAGACACAATGGGTCAAATGGTTGCCTCTGGCTGAATGGTGGTATAACACTTCCTTCCATACAGCAACAAAAATGACCCCATTTATGGCACTTTATGGGTATCAACCACCATCCATCACATCATATTTAAGAGAAAATTCTAAGGTTCAGGCAGTGGAACATCACATCGAACATCAAAAACAAGTCCTCCAACTCTTAAAGGATAACCTCGTGTTGGCACAGAATAGAATGAAACAACAGGCAGATCAACATCGCAGTGAAAGAAGTTTTGATGTAGGTGATTGGGTATTCCTACGGCTACAACCATATAAGCAAATGTCCCTCAAGCAAGCTAAGAAGGATAATAAATTATCACCAAAGTATTATGGTCCGTACAAGGTGTTGCAAAAGATTGGTACTATGGCATACAAATTGGAGCTTCCTGCAGCTTCTCGATTGCACCCAGTTTTCCATGTTTCATGTTTAAAGAAGGTTATAGGCGACAAGCTCCCAGTTCAAACAATATTGCCAGAACTTGACGAGGAAGGAAAAATTATATTGGAACCGGAAGAAGTCACAGAAACAAGAACTCGACAGCTACGAAATCGATCAATTTCAGAGTATCTTATCAAGTGGAAGAACTTATCCGCTGAAGATTCCACATGGGAGGATGAAAATTTTATGCAAAAGTATCCAAAACTACTCAAGCGTTGAGGACAACACTTTTTTGAAGGAGAGGGGCATGTTGGGTCCCTATAATACTAGTGATTACCCCATTACTATTGTAGTTATACCCCTTATTAATATTGTTGTGCCCCTATTGCCCCCATATTGTTATTACTGTGCCCCATAGAATCCCTCTATTGTTATTTTTGTGGCTTTATATTATTATTGTTAGATCAGCTGGATTATATTGTGACTCCTTAGATTCCTATATATAGAAAGGAGGTTTTTTCATTTGAATAATCCAAGAATTGTTCATTTATGTAATGTAAAGGAGGTTGCCCCCTCGAAGAGGCTGAATTCTAAGGCGTTGATCTATCTTTTCTATCTTTTCTTGAGCTGGTTTCAAACATATACACACAACAACACATATTGTAGTCCTTGTTTATCCATATATATTACAATTGACAATGTAACATAACCCATTAGTTTAAGACAATGACCATACAATACTTTTATTTTCATCTATAGGGAAACTTAGTTTGGGACTACGACTCTCCACCCAACCATAGACAGTTGCAGCCACTGCTACTTGCATATGTCACCCCTGAGCTAGACTCCAGAGTTTGGGGGGGAGTTTTATTGTTTGGACCACACTCAAGATGCCAATTTTGCCAGAGACTCCAAAGCACCTCCTACCTTAATCCCCACAGTTGTTCATCTCTTTCTTGCTTGCATGGGGAGTCTAGAGATGTCCAACCTCACCCCCTCGTGCACATACAATGTTTCACCCCATCCCAGGGAGTCCAGAAACCACTGCACCAATCAGGGAGATAACTAGGAACTATGATCTAACTTGTCTTTATCTCCACTTTAGGAGGGTCTCCTCCCAAGCTGTTATAGGGCTCCAGAGTAGTTAACTCAACGCACATCTTTTAGGGAATCCCAAGCTATTACAGGGCTCTAGAGATTTCAATCCACCCACAACCTCTAGGGACCCAAGTTGTTACAGGGCTCCATAAACCTCTTGTCTTAGCCCACAACCTCCAGGGATAGAGAATCGATCCCCTTCTCTTCTCTTCTCTTCATTAATTCTTGCTGGAAGCTACGGTCACTAGTTTACTTCTCATCTTCCCTCAATTTGATTCCTGAACAAAAGTGAAGCCTTTGATTCTTCCCACTCTGTAATCCTCTTCCTGATTCTGAATTCTCTTTCTCTTCTCCCTACGAATGTGCTCTCTTCCTCTGTCCGCAAATTTTCTCTCTCCCTTTGTCCGCGTCCTCTTCTGTGAATGCCTCTCTTTTCTTTTGGGGCCACCTCCCTACCCCTCCATTACTGTTGTGTCCTTGTTGTTTCACCCCTCCATAAATTTTGTCCTCTTTTTCTTGTTGTATTTTCTCAAGAAAGCATGGCCCTTAGTACTTTCCCTCAGCCCAATTTAATTTTAGGAACCAAACCCTTCATGCACCAACTAGCCTTTAATGCTTGTCTCGAAATTCAGGTTTCTTCCTTGCACAAGAAACCATAATATCCCTAGCAACAATTCTCCATTCCCAGCTCTGGAATCTGTGTCCCATGACTCAGTCCCATTTCTTTTATGTTATTTCAAATATTACTAAATATTTACATCTTTTTTACAATGTGGCTCGTACCCAAACTTTGGGTGGGGTTGTCACATAGCCCTGAAAAGGTGGTTGTGATTCCGTGGTCGCATGCTCAAAACTGATAAATTGGGATGACAATCACTTGGAGGTAGGGTTATGCATGCGACTGGAGGGTTACAGTTGTTGAATTTCCTTGCCGTGCATGCGAATGGGAGTCCAGGTCAGTAAAAACAGTAGTATAGCTCAAGGTTTGGGCACCTGGAGTGGTTGTTTATGTAGAAAATCTGTTATAGGTTAACCCGATAATGCAATATAAATCAAAGCAGAATGTTATAACCTACTTCTACTATCAATTTGTGGAAGCTTAAAGATCGAGCTGAACAATATAACCAAAAGAAGAAGAATCAATGGCACAATACACATGAAAATACTTTGGGAAAAAGTCTTAGATAAAAACCCCACACTATTGTATTATCATACATGGTGGAATTACATAGGAATTATACAAAGCCTTAGCTCTCACAGCTAGCCAACTCTCAGTACAATCCTCACAGATGCTCACAGGCAATCTTGGCTTCTCTCCAGCCTTCCTCTCTGCCCTCCAAGCTCCTATTTCCTTGCGTTGTTCCTTGTGGATGATTAGCCTATTACCAAGTGGAAAAACAATCCTTCAAAACTGCGCAATCCTCAAGGATGGATCCTTTACTGCATGCATGAGTTTTCTCCATGATAAAACACATGCAACTGATAATACACTGTACTTGAACATTAATCTCAATTGGGTCTTTCTCAGAATAGACATGCATGAGTTTCTGATGATGTAATCTTCAATTAACTAGAGTAGCACTAGTTGAGTGCATTAATGGATCAACTGACTGTTAACTCACTATTAGTTCCTCAAACAGTCTAGAACTAATTCAACTGGACTTTAACTCAATAAATTGAGTTAACTAATTACAACTCAAATATAACTCAATCTTATCTCCTTAATTTAAGGGATAACTCTTGCATGACTTCAAAAAAACTTCTAACTTGAATTTCTCCAACTAATTAATTTAAAATAAATAAATTAGGTATTTCCAAGTAGCTGTTAAGACTAAATTCAACTTTAATTCACAATTTAATTCAAGGACAAATTAGCTTGGAATATTCTTGTTGCCATATTTCAACAGTTTAGCTCCTATGGGGCCCGTAGCTCCTAAGGAAGGTCAGTAAGGTTTCATCTTGTTAACTCCATTTCATTAATGTTATCTGGGAGGCTGAGTCATATCACAGTAACTCTTCCTCTCATGTTTACCCCAACATGCTGGAAAACCTCGGTAAATGTGGGAGGTGGCGTTACATATAGGTATTAGATCATGGTTAAAAATCTTGGACTGGATGGGTAGAATGTTCTTGTCATACACGCATGTTAGTGATATATGTGATTGTTATGCATGCATTGTGATAGTCATTGTTGCAGTTTATGTCATCATGATGCTAATGTGTTGGCTAATTACACGAGGAGATGCAAATCATCAAAGCGAGGTTGCAACACTGAACCTTAGGGTAAGAGCAGATTGTCATACAAGTTTGTATGTTGGGCATGCAGGTATGTTGGTTAATGGTTGTCATATACATTATGGTTATGTATATGATTTCCATTCTATTGTTGTTGCGGTTACATGCATAATAGATGTCAATTGATCAGTGTGGTCATATGCACATGCATCAGATAGTCATGAATGATAGTAACTTGTTTTTATATGCATTACGGTCATATGAATGATGATTATAGTCATTACATTTAAGATCTTGATGTTATATGTATCGTGTTAATCTAGATTGGGTTGTGCAGATGGTTATGGTTATGATATTCAGGTATGAGTCGATATTTTTGTGATATTGTGTCGTATTAATCTAAACTGACTTGTGTAGAGGTGATAGCCTCCCATGAGATATATTGAGGTATGAGTTTTATTATGTTTCTATTTGGTTTATCTAGAATTTTATGTTTATAGGTTGTTTGAATGTTTGAATAATTGCATGATATGAGTATGTGTTTATAACATTGCATGAATGAATGATCTTCTTTTAAGATGGTTATACTAACACTATATGTGCTAGGAAAACTTATATGTACTTGAGTGCAAGTGGCTGATAGTTGTAGTATTATGATTAATGACTGTGAGTTGATTGAAAATTATGATATGGTTGTTAGTTTTGGTAAGGTTGATTTCAAATTAATAGACATGATATCTTGATCTTTGGGATGTGTGACTGACATGTGTGAGTAGTTGCAGGGCAACATGTTTTGTATTAGCAGAACAAGGTAATAATTGATTTGTCTATATAGCTAATAGTCGGGTGATGTGATAACACCTAAGAAGACTCAATTGTAGTAAGGTAAAAGGTAAAAGAAAGGAATTGGGTGAGAATTCCTCTGTCTATGTTTGGAAACCGCAATTCCAAACGAATGAGTGCTTTGCATTGATACATGAAGTCTTCTAACCTTGAATTTGTCTGACATTATGAGGAAATCTGTTATATTCATGAGTATGTATTTGACAGGTATAACAACTAGTTTCCAGTTATGGCTAGACCTGTCAAGGAATCAAAGTCCCTTGAGAGATGATATATGTATGTGTTCAGTTACAGGTCAACGTTCTAGGTACAAGAATGTAAGGTAACTGGTGTATTGCTATATTTATTTAGGCCCTGACAATTATGTGTTTATGGCAGCATGGTGCAGGGGATTGCATGGCAAAGTGACTGCCATGGAATCTTGGAGAAGGCTCAAGTTGAGCTTTCCTTTGGAAGCATTGGGAACCCATGGGGATTGAGTCATGGTGTTTGTTGCTAGTCTTGTGCTTGATTTGTAGTTTTGTTTGTGTCTCATGCATGGACATGCCACTTTGTTTGTGGTGTTGTATTGCTATTGGTTTTCCATGGTGTTATTCTTATTTGTTTCTTGTCTTGCATTTTTTGTTTTGAGGGTCTTGGGAATTGGTTTGGGAAAGAGGAAAAATAATGGATCTCATGGAGAGCTGAATGAAACCCAACATGTAATGCAAGACCTAGATGGATCTTAGTGCATGAGTAAAGGGAAACTAAAGGCAAGAATATGACAGTCAGTTGGATTGGTTGGGTCCATTGGGATAAATGGATGGTGGCAGGATAGTCATGAGAAAGGTAACAAGAAATGTGAAGTAAATGGATTTGAGGTGTCAGATGCCTTGGCTATGTTGGGAATTGTTGTTCTCAATGTTGTACATGTTGTGCATGGATAAAGGGAGTTCTCTTAACGTTCACCTTATGATATCTGGTAATTATCTTGTAATCGTGATTATGTTGATATCTATGTATGTATACATGTATGTATGTATGTCGTTGTTTGATAGGGTCGTTAGGGATATTTCTTGTGGAAGAATGATTATTTATGTAGGTGAATGGCATGAATATGTTCTTGGTTTATGAGGAATCAAGTGGGAAACGTAGCCGTGACAGATCTATGAGGTCAATAGCATGTGGATATGAGTTAATATTATGTGATTGTACTATGCCTATGTTTATGCTATGGCAGGTAATGCTGAGAGATACATCAACGGAATGAAAGCAGTGTGCTCTATGGCATGTTGGAAAAGTGTGGATGGTGGAAAGACACTAGAAGCAAGGTTACCTGGTAGAGACAGTGTGGTCTTTGGATGTGCAGTATGGTGCTATGTACATGTTTTATATGCGGTGCTATGTACATATGGTGTTGTGTACATGTTGTACATGTGGTGATATGTGCAAGTGGTATTGTGTATACATTGTGCGGGTGGTGTTGTGTAAATGTGGTGTTTTGCACATGTTGTGCAGGTGGTGTTGTGTACATGTGGTATTGTGTACACGTTGTGCAAGTGGTGCTGTGTACAAGTGGTATAATGTGCACATCGTACACATTGTGTTGTGCACATGTGGTACTATGTTATGTGTATTGTGTCGACGTTGTATCATGACATGTGTATTCGTTGTGCTCTACTTTCTGTACGAATATGTGTTGTGTTGTACACTAGGTGCGGGTGTATGTATTGGGTTGTACACCAGTTATAGGTGTATGTGTTATGTTGTACACTGGGTGCAAGTGTATGTATTGCGTTGTATACCAGGTGTAGGTGTATGTGTTGTCTTGTACACCAGGTGTAGATGTATGTATTGTGTTTTATATCAGGTGTAGGTGTATGTGTTGTGTTGTACATCGGGTGCAGGTTGAGGGTTGGGGCAGTTTAGTCTCTGGATTCCCTTGTTGTTGTTATTGAGAGTTAAGGCGGTTTATTCTTGGGATCCCTTGTTGCTATTGAGGGTAGAGACGGTTTAGTCTTTACATACCCTTATTGCTGGTGTTGAGGGCTGAGGTGGTTTAGTCTCTAGATACCCTTGTTTCTATTGAGGGTAGAGATAGTTTAGTCTCAAGATACCCTTGTTGCTAATGTTGAGGGTTGAGGCGGTTTAGTCTTTGGATTCCCTTGTTGCTTGAAGAGAAGAGAAGGCATTGGGTTCTTCCCGGGTTTAGCAAACCAAACTAGTGTGTATACACAGTTAAAGAGAAGAGATGACATTGGGTTCTTGCCAGATTTGGCAATAGATTCAGCGTGTGTACAAAAAGGACAAAGAACAAAGGCAAAAGTAAAAGAACCAATAAGTATAAGTATTTTATTTCAGTTTTAATTATGCGAGCGATCTATGACTTGTATTTATGATGGTTACATGTGATCTATGATGGTTAAGTTTTTAGCTAACTGGATATGATATGTTTATACATGATGATTTGATCGAAGAGTTAATTTGACTTGTTGTGACAGGAAGTAAATAGAATTGCAAGTGTACCTTATTGAGTGGCCATTTATGAGGGATGATTTTAAATATTTCAATTTATTTTGACTCTAATGGGAACTGTATGCTTGGTATAGGAAAGCATGGAAATGCTCAGGTTTCAGTGGTTGGAAATGATAGGTTTGGGTGGTTGAAACCGACTGCAAGAATTAGCAGCAACAACAAAAGGAATTGGAACAGGCAACAATATGTTGGTAAAGAATCCAAGAGTAGAGCCATTGTAGGACATTAGTACCCAATAGTGTCCATTGATTTCCATGATAATGCTATGACCAGTATGATGGTTTTGAGGCAGGGATGCCTTGGTTTTTGGACCATTTGATGCGAGGAAATCTTGCCAAGGGATGGATTGCCCGGGATAGGGGATGTTGGGGAACTTGGAAGGTGAGTGACTGCATGAAAGGGGGTGACCATATTTCTTGAGGCATTGTATAGGAGAGAAGGGAAGGTTGAGGAATAGATTTATTTTGGTCAATAACATTGCCAAATGGAATCATATATACATTGGGAGTGTGCCCTGGAATAACGAGTCAGTAGCTTTTCACTGAATGAACAAGTAGCGCAATGATTATAGTGCTGGACATTGGATGCATGTTTGACTTTGGCTGTGGACTTTGGACTTCCTGGGCAGGAGGTGAATCTTGGTATTACTTTGAGGGTGGAGTTATAAGCCTCTGGATTCCCTTGTTGTTGATGCAGGCATCGTATCCTTTTATTTAATCGGTGAAGCAAATGTGCATATGTGTATATTATTGTAAATATTGTATCGAGCTAGATTTATAAAGATCCATAGACAACATGATTATTTGTTGGTCAAAGCAAATGTGCATGAGTGTATATGTGGTTATTATTATAAATACCATAACGAGCCGTGTTATAAAGCTCCAATAAGAGGTATGTTGTTTGGTTTCAATAGTGGCCATTGTAAATATTGCAACGAGCTGTGTTATAAAGCTCCATGGGAAGTATGTTTTGGTTTTCAGCGGTATTGCTCGTCATATGTGTCATAGAACACCGAGGATAGTGTTTCCATAATGGGGAGGCCATTGTAATAGCCCCAGGTTAAAAGTTCATGCAATAAAGTTAATAAAGAAAAAATAAGACTAAGGTCATGAAGCACGTATTCCAAGATAAATGTTGTAAAAAACATCCTAGTGGGCATCACTTGTTGTTTATTATGGATAAGGGGAAATTGGCAAAGGCAATGGAAAAGGCTTTGAAAAGGAAAAGAGGCATTTATTTATGAAACTAAAGAAAAATAGGATAAAAGGGAGATGATATTGATTTTGGGTAGCATCAAATGTGCTCTAAGCCTCAAATTTTGCAAGGAGGATTGGGCACATGTATTCCAAAGAACCCAAAAAACGTTTTCGGAAATTCTACCCTCAAGTGATTTTATTAAAATTAATTATTTTTAATGGGGTTCCTATGTCTAAACTTAGGAAAATTAAAATATTAATGGGTATTAATCTAATCATGGGTGAAACTTCTAGAAAAAAACACGGATCAAGCCAAAATGATCTTAGCCTTTGATTAAGATTTAATCTAGGCCATTGGTTGTCCATAAGAAGGGGTTGAGGGTCATTTGGAAAACACACTAAGAGATCAAGAAAATCAATTTTTTGAAGTGAGAAGTTCTCAGGATAAAAAATAGATTGAGGAGATTTCTTGCAGCAGAGGGGTAGTGAGAATCCGGAAGAAGGAATTTCTAGAGAGTATAAGGTAGAGAGAGGACAAAAAGACGTCTAGAGGAAATTCGATGTTGGCCCACGCAATATTGACGTACAGGCAATGTAGTCCTTGAGGGGAAGTCGACTTTCAGTTGTCGGGAGCTGGGGTGTGAGTCTAGGAGGTAGAAGATCGATTTTCTTAGCCATTAGACGATCCAGAAGAGGGACAACGTAATACCCAACAAGGGTGACACAGAAATTGTTGGGAGTGACATAGTTCTGCGTAGAGGCCACAGAGAGGGTGACACAGAGCCTTCAGTTTTAGCAGGATCAATCACTGATTCTCCCAGTGACAGGATGAGATCATTTCACCACTCCTTTGTTCAGTATTCTCTTTGTATTAGATTGCTAGTTGAGCATCCTATAATTGTACTCAGATTTTCTCCTACTTAATAATAAAACCTTTAGAGCTGCTGCACCGATTTTCCCACATTGAGTTTTTCTGGGGACTATTGTCCAAAAATAACGGTGTCCTATGTGTTTATATTTTCCTTTCTTAGTTTCTACGTTTCAAAATCATATTTAATTTGGTGTAGGCTGCTTTAGTAATTTACTTCAATGTTTCAAGAAGAAATCTGAAATAAGTTTGTAATGTAATTTACGATCTAGGTGAAGTAGATTCAGTTGGTTGCAGTAGGATTCCAGAGATTGTTAGATCTAGGAATTTTCACATGGTATCAGAGTTGTTGATGTGAAACAAGGAAGAGCAGATCTAGCACTGAAGCAAGGGCCAACTTGCTGCAACAAGCAACAGTTTGAATCCCCTGAGGGATTGCACAGTTCTAGCCATGAGGGTTATATTTTCGTGGGCGTCTCTCTCTGAGTGAGACGACAGAGAGGTAAGATTGTCAGATCAAGAATTTTCCAAGGTAGAGGGAACCACACAGAGCATCAACGCAGAGCTAGAGGGACGCGTTTTTCTGCAAGCTGATTGCTGGGCAGAAAAGCCATCAGAAGAAGGAAGCATATTGCATAGTGAGGGAATACTTCCTCGGTGATTTCTTGGCTAAGAAATCAATATTTCTCATTTTCTGGGCAACAAAGGAGCAACAGACTTACGAGTTCCATCAGAGAGTGTGTAAGCTACCTTAGAAGCTATGTAGTAGGGAGAAAGGGGGAGTTGTTCGACAATTTTCAAAGGATATGGCAACCAGTGGCTTGAGGGATCATGACAGGTTGGATGGAGCTTCCAACTACGTCATCTAGAAGGCTAGAATGTCTTTCCTTCTAGATGATCATGCCCTTAAGACGTATTTTGATAGTGTGATAGTTTTCCCTACGGATGCAGATCCGCTGAAGAAGTATAGATCTAAGATGGCAAAGGCCAAGAGGATGACCCTGGATGGAGTCAAGGATCACGTGGTGTGCTACGTTGCTAGCCAAGAAACTGCTAAGGAGATGTGGGATGCCTTGGCCACATTGTATCAGGGATCTTCCAAGCAGCGGAAGATGTACTTAGAGCAGAAGTTGAGATCTGCTTAGATGCAGAAGGGAGAACGTGTGGATCCATTCCTCACGAAGCTGAAGGAGACCCGTGATGAGTTGTCAGTTGCGGGTCATACACCTTAGGATTTAGAGTTAGTTATATTGGCCCTGAATTCTGTCTAAGATGCGTGGCAAGTCTTTGTCCAGAGTATCATGGGCAGAGCAACAATTCCTAATTGGGATGAGATGTGGGAAACTCTAAAACAAGAGGAGCTGAGGAGAGATCTGCTCAACGTCAAACTTTATGGAAGCAGCAACAACAGTGGGTCGAAGCCAAGGAGTAGGAGGATAATGCAACCCTTGCATCGAAGGGGCAGTAGGGGCAATAGAGATGAAAGAATGACATCTCCAAGGTGAAGTGTTTTAGATGTGGTGAAATGGGCCACTATGCATCCCAGTGTCCCTCGAAGAAAAATGACAAGTATGAGAAGCACAATCCTAAGGTTGTAACCACAAATATTGAACAGGAGGAGGAGTTCGCCATGATAGCCAAGATACCTCCAGGAGGGAGGTGGGCTAATATAAAACTGTAATTTGATAGAGCTATAGATGGGCAGGACCCTTGAGGAGCCCACGTATTGGATCATCACCTTTCTACGGGAGCTCATGATTAGTAGTAACAAAATGGTGGAGCTTTTAGTTGGTGCCATGGAGTGTTGATTCGACAGATGTAGTAGTTAGTAGCACCAGAGCAGCGCAAAGCAGAGGGCAGCAGTGCGTGGATGCACAGTGCAGAGCTTCAACAGTGCAGTGGCTTTAGAAGACAACATCATACTAGAAGCAGTCAGGATTTTAGCACTGAGGTGTATCCGCTGGATACTTGTTTAGCTTTGGGTGTTTTTAGTTGCTTCTCTCAGCAACTGAGTTGCAGTACAGATGCAGTGTTAGCAGTGGCAGTGCTAGCAACATAGCAGATGCAACATTTGAGAGGGAGTTGTAGTACAGATGTAGCATTGGCAGTGGCAGTGTCAAAGGCAGCAGTACAATAGTAGTAACAACAACACAGTAGTTGGTGGACAACATGTTAGACATCAACAGTGCAGAAGACGATGGTTCAGAGCCAGAGCAGTATGCAGTAGCGATGTATTGCTAGAGCACATTCCTCGCTAACATGGAGTTTTGATTTGGGGTAGCATCGAATGTGCTCTAAGCCTCAAATTTTGCAGGGAGGCTGGGGCACATGCATTCCAAAGAACCCATAAAGAGTTTTGGGGAATTCCACTTTGAAGTTATTTTATTAAAATAATTAATATTTTTAATGAGGTTCATATGTCTAAACTTAGGAAGTATTAATTTAATCATGGGTGAAACTTCTAGAAAAAGACATGGATCAAGCCAAAATGATCTTAGCCTTTGATTAAGATTTAATCTAGGTCGTTGGTTGTCCAACAGGAAGATATAAGAAGGGGCATCAGGGTCCGAGAGATCAAGAAAATCGATTTTCTGAAGTGAGAAGTTCTGAGGAGGAAAAATTGATTGAGGAGATTTCTTGCAGCAGAGGGGTAGTGAGAATTTGAAAGAAGGAATGTCCGGAGAGTACAAGGCAGGGAGAGGACAGCAAGACATCCAGAGGAAGGCTGTTGTTGGCCCACGCAGTGCTAATATATAGGCAACACAATCCTTGAGTGGAAGTCGAGTTTCCTGTTAAGGGAAGTCAGGTTTTTGTTGTCGGGAGCCAAGGTGTGAGTCCAGGAGGCAAAATATCGATTTTCTCAGCTAGCAAAGGATCTGGAAGAGGGGTAGCGTAATACCCAGCAAGGGTGACACAGAAACTGCCGGGAGTGACACAGTTCTGTGCAGAGGCCACATAGAGGGTGATGCAAAGCCTCCAGTTAAGCAGGATCAGTCACTGATTCTCCTAGTGACAAGGTGAGATCATTTCACCGGTCCTTTGTTTAGTATTCTCTCTGTATTGGATTGCTAGTTGAGCATCCTAGAATTGTACTTAGATTTCCTCTTGCATAATAATAAAACCTTCAGAGTTGTTTCACCAATTTTCCCGAATTGGGTTTTTCAGGGGACTATTGTCCAGAAATAACGGTTTCCTTTGTGTTTCTATTTTCCTTGCTTAGTTTCTATGTTTTATAATCATATTTAGTTTGCTGTAGGCTGCTATAGTAATTTAATTCAATGTTTCAAGAAGAAATATGAAATAAGTTTGTAACATAATTTGCGATGTAGGTGAAGTAGATTCAGTTGGTTCGCAGTAAGATTCCAAAGATTGTTAGATCTAGGAATTTTCACAGATGAAAGGTCACATGTTTGCATGAGGAGGAATTTGAAGGAAAATAGAGGAAAGATGAAGAAATTAGAGGCCTAAATGATAAAAAGGCTTCCGAGGATCAGATCACAACTTTTGTTAGCCTTTTATGAGTTGATTTTTGGAATTAGTCTCAAAGAGGAGAAGAGCATCAAGAGGAGAAATCATGCAAAGGAAGGACAAGGAAGCGAAGGAAAAACAAAGGAAAGTTGGATCAAGCAGATTTAGTAGGATTACTTGCAGGTAACATGTTGAATGTGTGATTTCCTAACTGATTTGTTCATGCATGGTATATGCATGTGTGTATTTGGTTCTCTTGTTGTCATTGGCATAGGTTTTTCTAGGTGTGATAATAGTTTAAGCGTTTCCTTGTTAATTACTGGATAACCATGGTGTGATTGGATTCATTCTTGTTTGAGATATGGATTTTTGAAAGGTTGTGGTCTTAGGAAAATCGCAAGGGTTGGGGTTGGAGATGGTTTTCTCTGAGAAGCCCTCAACAGGTCGGTGGAGACAGGAAAATTCCTCAAGGGATGGTGAAGGAATTTTGAGGCATCCAATCTTGGTTTGGTTTTGTGATCTTCGAATCATTTAGGTGAGATCACAGTACTGTGATGGTGGAGGTGGTTTGACCTCTCAATTCCCTTGGTTGTTCATGCATTGGTTTATTCCATGAAATCCCACATTCATACTTGGAATATGGCACGTGGGTGATTGGATGAAAGCAATATTTGGTTCAGCTCAACCTATGGTAGGGTGACTAGGTTGGATTTTTCATATGTTTATAAGAGCCCCTTTTTAATTGTATTTCATGAGTAATTATACTTATTATTATGTCACTTTGATGGTTATTTTGTCAATGTTATTATTATGGTCATATGTTAGTTATAAGCATGGTTTCATAACAGGTTTTGGTAATGAACCATAACATGTTTTGATTTGTAAATAAATGGTTATTTAATGCATGATCTAATATATGCTATTGCAACTATTATGAGAGGGCATTAGACCTTCTAGATGATTCTGAGATAAGTATCAGACCCTTATGTTCAGATATGCATTCATGATCTATAGATTTCATGTTCACTATGTGTTTGACGAAATTAATGTCATGGTTAGGCTTGGTTAGGTCAATTCCTTGATAAAGTTTTATGTTAGAGGCTTTGTCCACTTGTTATTTATTATTCTGGAAATTCTTATCAAGTTCTGGAAAGTGGTATGGAGACTAGCCCTGAAAAGGTGGCTTTGATTTTGAGTTCGTAGTCTTAGAACACGAAATTAGGACTACAGTCGCTTAGAGACATGGTTATACATGCGACTGGAGGGTTACACTCGATGGAATTTCTTGTGCATGTTACTGGTAGTTGAGGTTAGTGAAAAAGTAGTCTAACTCAGGGTTTGGGTAGCTGGAGTGGTTGTTTATCTACTAGGGGTCCTGTAGCTCCTAAGGAAGGTGAGTGAAGGGAACTCTACTTGAATGGTTCATGAGGCACAATACTTTCTAAGGTTTTGCAAATGGGGTGGCAAGCTAAGTGGGCTTGATTGTGGGGAAAACTACATAGTTAAACATGCTTGAGGCAGAGGTGATCTGGGATGGGTAACCTCCTGGGATGTCCTGGCTACCGGTTGTAAGCCCCGGAAGTGATGATTGACACTATGTGATTCATTTCACTAGTTTCAATCCCACTTTTTCACCCATGTGAGCATCACCCAATGCAATGAGTGCTAAGTGGACTATTCAAAAATCATGGGAAATTAGTCAGTTATGACTCCTCTCATGGAAATGGTCATAGATGAATGACTTACTTAACGCAATTGATTCCCAAAAAAATGATATCTAGGTTTCATCTTGTCGATTCCATTTCCTTATTGTGATATAGGAGGTTGAGTCATATAATAGTAACTCTTCCTCTCATTTTTACCCTGAAGGCTGGAGAAATTGGGTAAATGTGGGAGGTGGCATTACATATTAGTATCAGAGTGTGGTTCAAACTCTTGGAATGGATGGGCAAAATGTACTGGTCATGCATGCATGTTAGTTGTCTATGTGATTGTTATGCATGCATGATGATACTCATTTTTGTAGTTTATGTCATGATGATGATGATGTGTTGGCTAAGATAGAGAAGAAGATGCAGATCATACGAGCGAGGTTGCATCGTTGAACCTCGGGGTAAGAGCATATCGTTATACAAGTTTGTATCTTGGGCATGAAGGTATGTTGGTTAATGGTTTCCATATACATTATGGTTCTGTAAATTCTTGTCATTCTATTATTGTTGTGCTTACATGCATGATAGATGTTAGATAATAAGTGTGGTCATATGCATGTGCGCAAGGTAGTCATGAATGATAGTAACTTGTTGTTATATGCATTAGGGTCATATGCATGATTATTATGGTCATTACATTTATGATCTTGATGTTATATGTATTGTGTTAATCTACATTGGCTTGTGCAGATGGTTATGGTTATGATATTCAGGTATGAGTCGATATATTTGTGATATTGTGTCATACTAATCTGGATTGACTAGTGCAAAGGTTATAGCCTCCCCTGAGATACATTGAGGTATGAGTTTTATTATGTTTCTATTTGGTTTATCTACCATGTTATGTTTACATGTTATTTGAATGTTTGATTAATTGCATGGTATGAGTAAGTGTCTATAAGATTACATGAAGGAATGATCTCGTTTTAAGATGGTTGTACTAACAAAATATGTGCTGAGACAACTGATATGTACTTGAGTGTGAGTGGGTGATAGTTGCAGTATTATGATGAATGATTGTGAGTTGATTCCGGATGATGATATGGCTATTAGTTTTGGTAAATGTTGATTTCAAATTAATAGACATGATGTCTTGATCTTTGCAGTGTGTGACTGACATGCGTGAGCAGTTACAGGGCAACATGCTTGGTATTAGCACAAAAAGGTAATAAGAGATTTGTCTATATAGCTAACAATTGGTTGATGTGATAACACCTAATAAGACTCAATTACAACAAGGTAAAAGGGAAAATAAAGGAATTGGTTGAGAATTCCTCTGGCTATGTTTGGAAACCACAAGTTCAAATGAATGAGTGCTTTGCATAGATACAAGAAGTCTTCTTAACCTTGACTTTGTCTGACATTATGAGGATATGTGTTATATTCATGAGTATGTATTTGACAGGTATAATAGTTGGTTTCCAGTTATCGCTAGATCCATCAAGGAATTGGAGTTCCTTAAGAGATGATATATGTACGTGTTCAATTACAGGTCAATGTGTTAGGTACATCAAGGTAAGGTAACTGATGTATTGTTATATTTATTTATGCACTAACAATTATGTGTTTATGGAAGCATGATGTAGGGAATTGGATGGCAAAGAGATTGCCATGGAATCTTTGAGAAGGCTCATGTTGAGCTTTACTTTCAAAGCATTGGGAACTCATGGGTATTGAGTCATGGTGTTTGTTGTTAGTCTTGTGATTTCGGTGTTTTATGATTTTCTTGCGCTTGATTTGCAGTTCTGTTTGTGTCTCATGCATGACCTTGCCACTTTGTTTGTGGTGTTGTATTGCTATTGGTTTTCCATGGTGTTCTTCTTGTTTCTTTCTTGTCTTGCCTTTTTTGTTTTTAGGGTCTTGGGAATTGGTTTGGGAAAGAGGAAAGTTAATGGAGCTCAGGTTTTGTTGAATGAAACCCAACAGGTAATGCAAGACCCAGACGGAGCCTGGTGCATGAGTAAAGGGAAGTTGAAGGCAAGAATCGATAGTTAGTTGAATTGGTTAGGTCCATTGGGATAAATGGATGGTGGAAGGAAAGGCATGAGAAAGGTAACATGAAAGGTGAAGTAAATGGATATGAGGTGGCATATTCCTTGGCTATGTTGGGAATTGTTGTTCTCAATGTTGTGCATAGATAAAGGGAGTTCTCTTAACCTTGACCTTATGATATCTGGTAATTATGTTGTAATCATGATTATTTTGATGTCTATATATGTATACATGTATATATGTATGTCATTTTCTGACAAGGTCATCAAGGATCGTTGTTATGGAAGAATGATTGTTTATGCAGGTGAATGGCATGAAGAGGTTCCTGGTTTATGAGGAATTAAGTGGGAAGCATAGCCCTGATAGATCTATGAGATCAGTAGCATGTGGATATTAGTTGATATTATGTGATTATACTATGTCTATATTTATGCTATGGTAGGTAATGTTGAGGGATACATTAGCGGAATGAAAACAATGTGCTTTGTGGCATGCTAGAAAAACGTGGATAATGGAAAGACACTAGAAGCAAGGTTGTCTAGTAGAGACATTATGGTTTTTGGATGTGCAGTATGGTGCTATGTACATGTTTTATATGTGGTGCTATTTACATATGGTGTTGCGTAAATGTGGTGTTGTGTGCAAGTGGTATTGTGTACACATTGTGCCGGTGGTGTTATGTACATGTGGTGTTGTGCACACGTTGTGCAGGTGGTGTTGTGTACATGTGGTATTATGTACACATTGTGTAGGTGGTGTTGTGTACATGTGTTATTGTGTGCACATTATACACGCTGTGTTGTGAACATGTGGTAATGTGTTATGTATATTATTTAGACGTTGTATCATGACATGTGTATTTGTGATGTTGTACTTTGTGTATGTATATGTGTTGTGTTGTACACCGGGTGCAGGTGTATGTATTGTGTTGAACACCGGGTTTATGTGTATTCATTGTGTTGTACATTGGGTGCATGTGTATGTATTGTGTTGTACACCAAGTGTAGGGGTATGTGTTGTGTTGTACACTGGGTGTAGGTGTATGTGTTATGTTGTACATCGAGTATAGGTGTATGTGTTGTGGTACACTGTGTACGTGTATGTTTTGTGTAGTGTCATGGGACAGACATGAATGGGACTCTTTGGGACCTTGTTGTTGCTATTGAGGGTTGAGGTAGTTTAGTCTCTGGATGCCCGTGTTGTTGTTATTGAGTGTTGAGGCGGTTTAGTCTTGAGATACCCTTGTCGCTATTGAGGGTAGAGACAGTTTAGTCTCGAGATACCCTTGTTGTTGATGTTGAGGGTTGAGGCAATTTAGTCTCAGGATACCCTTGTTGCTATTGAGGATAGAGACAGTTCAGTCTTAGGATACCCTTGTTGTCAATGTTGAGGGTTGAGGCAGTTTAGTCTCCGGATTCCCTTGTTGCTTTAAGAGAAGAGAAGGCACTGGGTGCTTGTTAGGTTTGACAAAACAAACCAGTTTGTATACATGGTTAAAGAGAAGAGAAGGCACTAGGTGCTTGTTGGGTTTGGCAACCAATTTGGCACGTGTACAAAAAGGACAAAGAACAAAGGCAAAAGCAAAATAACCATTTGAAAGATAAGTACAAGTATTTTACTTATATTTTTGATGGTTACATGTGATCTATGACTCTGATTTATGATGGTTACATGTGATCTATGATTTGATTTTTGATGGTTAAGTTTTGAGCTAACTGGATGTGATATGTTTATACATGATGATTTGATCGGAGAGTTAGTTTGACTTGTTGTGAAAGGAAGTAAAGATAATTGCAAGCGTACCTTAGCATTGTCAGATGGAACCAGATACGCATTAGGAGTGTTCCCTGGAACAATGAGCCGATAATTGTTCATTGAATGAACATGTAGTGTAAGGATTATAGCGTCGGACGTTGGATGCAAGTTTGATGTTGGCAGTGGACTCTCACTTCTTGGGAAGGAGGTGAATCCTGGTATTACTTTTAGGGTAGAGGTGTGAGCCTTCAGATTTCATTGTTGCAGTGTGAGCATCGTATCCTTTTATTTGTTGGTTGAAGCAAATGTGCATATGTATATATCTGTATATTATTGTAAATACTATATCGAGCTAGAATTATAAAACTCCATAGACTCCATGATTATTTCCTAGTCAAAGCAAATGTGCATGAGTGTATATGTGGTTATTATTGTAAATATCGTAACGAGTTGTGTTATAAATCTCCAGTAAGCGATATGTTGTTTTGTTTCAGTAATGGTCATTGTAAATACTGCAACGAGTTATGTTATAAAGCTCCATGGGAAATATGTTTTGGTTTTTAGCGATCTTACTTGTCATAGGTGTCATAGAACACCGATGACGATGTTCCCTTAAGGGGGAGGGGTCTGTAACAGCCCCGGGATAAAGATCATGTAATAAAGTTAATAAGTGAAAAATAATACCAAGGTCATGGGACACATATTCCAAGCTGAATGTTGGGAAAAACATCCTAATGGGCATCACTTGCTGTTTATTATGGCTAAGGGGAAATTGGAAAAGGCATCAACAAAGGCTTTGAAAAGGCAAAGAGGCTTTTATTGGCATTTATTTATGAAAATAAAGGAAAATAGGAGAAAAGGGAGATGAAAGGTCACAAGTTTGCATGGGGAGGAAATTGAAGGAAAATAAAGGAGTAATGAGGAAATTGGGGGCCTACATGATAAAAAGGCTTTTGAGGATCAGATCATAGCTTTTGTCGTCCTTTTTTTAGTTGAGTTTTGAAATTAGTCTCAGAGAGGAGAAGAGCACCAAGAGGAGAAAGCAAGCAAAGGAAGGACAAGGAAACAAAGGAAAAGCAAAGGAAAGTTTGATCAAGCAACTTTAGCAGGAATACTTGCAGGTAACAGGTTGCGTGCGTGATTTCCTAGCTAGTTTTTGTATGCATGTGTGAATTTGGTTCTCTTGTTGTCATTGGCATGGTTTTTGTGTTGTGTGACAATGGTTTCAACCTTGCCTTGCCAATTCCTAGATAAACATGGTGTGATGAGATCCATTATTGGTTGATCTATGGATTGCTGAAAGGTTTTGGATCTAGGTGAGGTGGTCTCGGGAAAATCCCAAGGGATAGGGGTGGATATGGCTTTCTCCGAGAAGCCCTCAGTAGGTGGGTGGAGACAAGAAAATTCCTCAAGGGACGATGAAGGAATTCATGTGAATCCAAGCTTGGTTTGTTTTTATGATATCAAGACCATTTATGCGAGATCAAAATAGTGTGAGTGTGGAGGTAGTTAAACCTTTGGATTCCCTTGGTTGTTTATGCATTGTTTTATCCCATGAGATCCCACATTCATGCTTGGAATATGGCACGAGGATGATTGGATGAAAGAAAGATTTGGTTCAACTCAATCTATGGTCGGGTGGTACATGGAAGTCCCTAACTTGGTTGGCTTTTGCATATGTTAATAAGAGCTTTTCTTATTGTATTTAATGAGTAATTATACTTGTTATTATGTGTCTTTGATGGCTATTCTATTACTATTATTATTCTCGTTATATGTTGGTTATAAGCATGGTTTCATAACATGTTTTGGTTATGGTCCATAACATGTTTTGATTTGTAAATGAATGGTTATTGAATGCATGACCTAATAGATGTTATCGTAGATATTATTAGAGGGCATTAGACCTTCTAGATGATTCTCAGATAAGTATCATACTCTGATGTTTAGATATGAATTCATGACCTGTAGATTTCATGTTCACTATGTGTTTGATGAAATGAATGTCATGGTTAGGTCTGGTTAGGTTAAGTCCTTGATCAAGTTTTATGTTAGAGGATTTGTCCTTGTGTCATTTGTTTTTATGGAAAGTCTCATCAAGTTCTGGGGAGTGGTTTGGAGACTAGTCCTGAAAAGGTGACTCTAATTCGAGGGTCGCAGGCTTAGAATTGAGAAATTGGGACTGCAGTTGCTTGGAGCCAGGGTCATGTATGAGACTAGAGGGTTACAGTCATTGGCTTGCCTTGTTGTGCATGTGACTGGGAGTCCAAATCAGTGAAAAAATAGTCTAAATCAGGGTTTGGGCACCTGGAGTGATTGTTTAGCTCCTGGGGGTCCTGTAGCTCTTGAGGAAGGTCAATAAGGTTTCATCTTGTCGACTCCATTTCCTTAATATGATTTAGGAGGTTGAGTCATATCATAGTAACTCTTCCTCTCATGTTTACCCCAGTAGGTTGGTGAGACTAGGTAAATGTGGGAGGTGGCGTTACAGTGTGCTTCAATTAATACACTCAGATATTTGTGGCTCGTTGTCTACCATATCTCTCAGGGATTATGAGTATATTGTAACCTTCATCAATGGATTCTCCAAAAAAACCTGGATCTATTTTTTGAAGACAAAGGATGAGGCCTTCAGTCACTTCCAAGAGTTTAAGGCTCTTGTGGAGAACATGACAGGTAAAAAGATCTAGGTGCTTCAGATGGACAATGAAGGTGAGTATATAGATAAGGCCTTCACAAGGTTTTGTGCGAAGGAGGGTATCAAGATAGAGTGGAAAACTCCATAAAACCATCAAAATAATGGGGTCATAGAGCGAAAGAATGAGACAATAGTTGGAGTAGCAAGGGAAATGTTATATGACCAGGATATGCCTAAGTTTCTATGGGTAGAGGCATGTAACATTGCAATGTACATACATAATAGGGTTCCTCACAGAGTGTTGGGGAAGATAACACCAGAGGAGTTATTCACATGGAAGAAGCCATAGGTCGGGCACTTCAAGATCTTTGGCAATATATCTTATTGTCACATGTGGATGATAAACACACCAAATTGGATAAGACTACAGAAAAGGGATATTTTGTTGGCTATAACGAAATGTCCAATGCATACATGATCTATATTCTTGGTAGCAGGAGGATTATCATGAGGTGGAACATGAAGTTACAAGAGGAGAAATCCTTTAGGAGATCTCACGAGTTTCCAATAGATCATTAGAGTGGATCAACAGAAGCTCCAAGGGTTGGGTAGTAGCCACAAGAACAACCACAAGGAAAACAAAGCATGAGTACAGTTACTAGTACGATCACTAGCTCAAATTCATGAGGTCCTATGAGTTCACATCAGACAGAGTAGCATGGGTAGGATGAGGAGCAAGAAGCTCCAACCACCAGTAGAAAAAGAAGGAATAGAGAGGTGATTTGGACATTGAAGGATACATAGGAGTTCGTGGGAGCTCCTGGGGCAAGCACCAAAGAGCATATCTATAAGGCGTTGGTGACAAAAGTCGTCGACAAAGAGCCTTCTAGTTATGAAGATGATGTATATCATAAGGTGTGGCAAGATGCAATGGTGGAAGAGTACAAGTCCATCATGATCAATGATGTATGGGAGGTTGTGCTTAGACCAAAGGGTAAGTCTGTAGTTGGCTCTCGATGGAACTACAAGATCACGTGTGATCCATATGATAGTGTGGAGAAGCATGAGGCTTGGTTTGTGGCCAAGGCGTATGCACAAAAGGAAGGCACACACTATGAGGAGACCTTCACACGGTGGCTAGATTCACTTCCATTAGGGTCGTGATCTCATTAGCAGTGTAGATAGGATGGAAGATTCACCAGATGGATGTTAAGACCGCTTTCTTGTATGGGGTGATAGAAGAGGAGGTGTATAATGAACAACCAAAGGTATTTTAGATGCATGAGAGAGATACACATGTATGCAGGTTGAAGAGGGAATTATACAGACTCAAGCAAGTTCCCAGGGCATGGTATGGTCAAATTGATAACTACTTGAAGCAGATGGGCTTTGTGAAGGGTGAAGCAAATTCCAACCTCTGTTATCTTATGGTAGGAGGTGAGCCACTCATCCTAGTATTGAATTTGGAAGATCTATTCTTGACAAGGTCATCAGGGCTCATAGAGGAATGCAAGAGGGACTTGGAAGTTGAGTTTGAGATGAATAAATTTTCACTGAAGCATTACTTCCTAGGACTGGAGGTATGGCAGATGGACGGGGAGGTCTTTCTTGAGCAAGGGGGATATATTATGGATATCTCGAAGAGATTCAGGATGCATGACTATATGCCCATGTCAACACCTATGATTACTAACTAGAGGGAGATAAACACATCATAGGACGCAGATATGGACCCAACCTTGAATAGGAAACTCATAAGATCTCTCATGTATTTGGTCAACACAAGGCTAGACATTTCTTTCGCAGTAAAAACCTCAGCCAGTTCATGATGGAGCCAAAGAGATTAGATTAGACAACAACGAGACTTGTATTGAGGTATCTACAAGGTACAATCAAGTATGGATTGAGATATGCTCAAGGTGATGGTGTACGTTTGATGGGATATACAGATGCAGATTGGGTAGGTAGTTCACGATCAAAAAAGCACCGTAGCGTGTAGCTTCAGTATTGGATTAGGGGTTGTCTTTTGGTGCAATAGGAAGCAAAAGTCCATGGAACTGAGTTCTATAGGGGAAAAAGACATGGCAACGAGCATGGCTACATGTAAAGCTATTTGTATTTGGAAGTTACTAGTGGGATTGTTTGGTCAGTTTTGACCAGTATCAGTTGTAATAATTAGAGTTGCATCAAGCTCTATGAGAATCCAGTTTTTCATGATATGTCGAAGCATATCAACTTCAGATACCACTTCATGAGAGATTGTGTACAACGTGGATCAGTTCAACTATAGTATGTTCCCATAGATCAACAAATTGCATATATTCTCACGAATGCCTTGGGTAACACAAAGTTTGTCTACCTCAGGGATAAGAGGGGAGTAGTGGAGAACACCTTCCTTGCTAAGAGGGAATGTTAGTTTTTGGTAGCAAAAGATAGGTGTTCTAGTCTCTACAGTGTTTAAGAGGCTAAGGAACACATTTTATCCAATACCTAAAAAAGGTTTCACACGAAAATATCTTAACTATATTAATATCCAATTATTAATTATTTTCTTAAGTCTAACTTAGGAACAATGGTTAATTAAATCATATTAACTGAGGTAAATCATTTTTTCCCTAGAGACTTCCTAAAAAGTCACTTGATGGGGTCAAGATGATCTTAGTCATTGATTGAGATTAGATCATGGTTGTTGGTTGTTCAACGAGAGATTATAAGAGCAAGTTAATGGGGCTTTATATATCACTCAGAGATAAAAAATTGTAGTGATAACAAGGGCGCAAAGGGGGAAACTAGTAGCGAGGTTTCAACAGAGAGATTGGGAAGAGAATTTCCAAATAAATTCTCCATAGATTTTCCAACATTGTAGTGAAGGAAGGGAGGCCAAATTATTCTGTAGAGAGGTCATACCAGGTAGTGCGAATTAGCCAGTGCATAGAGTTGTGCAACAAATTGATTTCCAGTTACCAGAGACAGGTGCCAGAGGAGGTGTGTGTTTCTCACTACATTTGCAAGAGGGAGAGGTCATTTCTAGCATTGATTTCTAGAGGCAATGTGATTTCTAGATAAGTCCATACGCATTTCCAGTTCAACCAATGCGTGTAATAGGCAGGGAGTGTGAATCACATTGAGGAGGCCGAGTTGTTTTTGCAGAAGGAAACTTGGGTTTCCAGATTTGTTTTTCCAGTGAAGATATTGTATGTCATATATTTGCTAGTGAGAGGAAAGCTGACTATATTTCTCAATTTTCCTAAAGATTTATTAATAATATAAACCCTCATCTAAATAATTAGTTTTCCCCAAATTAGGGTTTTTCTAGGGAAAATTTGTCCAAAAATATCAGTGTCAAATTATTTTGTGTGTGCATTGTTTCTCAATTCCTGTATTTATTTGTGAAGATTGCAGTGGTTGCTCAATGAGAGATTATAAGAGCAAGTTAATGGGGCTTTAGATATCACTCAAAGATAACAAATTGCAGTGATAACAAGGGCGCAAAGGGAGACACCAACAACGGGGTTTCAACAGAGAGATTGGGAAGAGAATTTCCAAAGAAATTCTCCATAGAGTTTCCAACATTGTAGTGAAGGAAGGGAGGCCAAATTATTCTGTAGAGAGGTCATTCCAGGTAGTGCAAATTAGCTAGTGCATAGAGTCGCGCAATAGATTGATTTCCAGTTACTAGAGACAAGTGCCAGAGGAGGTGTGTGTTGCTCACTAGATTTGCAAGAGGGAGAGGTCATTTCTAGCATTGATTTCTAGAGGCAATGTGAGTTCCAGATAAGTCCATATGCATTTCTAGTTCAACCAATGTGTGTAGCAGGCAAGGAGTGTGAATCACATTGAGGAGGTCGAGTTTTTTTTGCAAAAGGAAACTTTGGTTTCCAGATTGGTTTTTCCAGTGGAGATATTGTATGTCAGAGATTTGCTAGTGAGAGGTAAGCTGATTGTATTTCTCAATTTTGTTGAAGATTTATTAATAATATAAACCCTCATATAAATAATTGGTTTTCCATAAATTAGGGTTTTTTAGGGAATTTTTTTACCATAAATATCAGTGTCAGCTTATTTTGTGTGTGCATTATTTCTCAATTCCTGTATTTATTTGTGAAGATTATAGTGGTGGATTAATCGTTACTTTTCGTAATTAAACTTTTGAAGACAAATAATCTCCAGTAGATAGAAGATTAAATTCCAATTACTGCAATTAAGGAAATTTCACAATATTCTTACTAGAGCCTTTCCTCTCTTTAACACCAAATAGTATAGAGGAATTAGTAATAAATCCATTATCTATGTTTTGCATGGATCAACTCTTAATTTTCTTCAAACCCTATATGTTTTTAAAAATGAAAAGAAAAAAAAGATATTAACGATTTTAGAATATTACAAAATGTAAAGTAAAGTTAAACTAAAACATTCAAAGACAAGAGAAAAGACCAGAGGAAAGAAAAGTGGACCATTAATCCTCATTAGCTTTGAGCAATATTTACAATAAAGATATTGTTGTGCTCTAACACTTTTCTTAATCTCAAATTTCTTTACACAATCTATGGCTTCGTGTGTAACATCACTCTCATTTTATTTTATCTTCATCTTTTTCACTTTGAGATCTTTTCTTTCGCTCACGTTATTCTCAATAGGAATTAAGCCCACCTACCGGTAGAGAATCAACTTCTAATTCAAACTAAAATAAGATTACTAGGTTAACAATTTCTTTCTCATTTATTTATCTTCCTTTCAAGTTGCTTTGTATTCCTTCCGCTTCACCTTCCTTATATTTCTTTCTAAAGGGTGTCAAAAGTTGCTTTGTATTCCTTACAGTTCACCTTCCTTACGTTTCTTTTTTAAGGGTGTCAAATATATTTGCTTCCTTTCTTTTAAGGACTAGATACACATAATACTCTTACTTTACTAATTCTCATTTAATAAACCTTTTTCCTTTTTTTAAGATAGTATTAAGTTATCTTTTAGTGTTTTTGTCCAACTAGTGTTAGAATGGATACTATGGTTATGAAAAAATACAGTTTAATTGAGCATGTGGGATGCCAATCTAGATTGTATTATGTAATTTAAAATATTTATTAGCGAAATAGAAGCAACCCTTTTATTACTATAATAACTAATTACTATGGGGTAAATATACTTGTTTAAACTTCCCTCCTTTTTATACAAAATAACACAAAACTAATTTATCTAATAACCATATTAATAAAAGAAAATGATTTTCCGTATTGATCTAAGGCGAAGCTTGATTAAGTAAAGTTGTAATTTTAGTTATGTAAAATTTAAATTCTTAAAACATTTCAGGTTAACAATTCAAAATTATGATTTTAATCTATTTAAAAATTATTTTAAATTTAATGTGAGGTGATATAAAATTTTGGTAAAAATTACATAAAAATCTTGATTTCAAGTTGGTAATATTTGAATATATTGGGTTGATAGGAGCGGGAGGGGTTATCTTTCGTCCCGATGAAAAAAGAGAAATACAATACACTTGAGGTCTCGGTATAATGATAATCAATCAAGTTGAATACCTAGTGCTTTAGAAAGGATTAGAAATTGCCATAGAAAGATGAATCTAGAGATTATTGGTATTTGGAGATTTAATGCTAGTAATTAAACAGGTTAGTAATCTTAAGGAAGCTCGAAGTAAATCCAATCACAATATTATGTTGAGGATCAATGTTGCAACACCGCCATAATAATTGAATTTTTTCATTATTGGGGGTAGATAGTAGTCGGAAAATACTTCATTCATATATTGAGAAGAAATTGATCAATTACAATTAAGGTATTTTATCTAGAAACTTCTTTTTTTTTTTTTTTTTAACAACATCGTCTACTTGTATATTATAAAACTTGTAATTCAAATCTCTATTACAATAAGGGGGGAGTTCCGGGAGTTGATATTCAAAATTGGGTTCGCAGACCCATAGTTCTCTAGACTCCTCTTAGCTATACTTAAAACTGAACATAAACGGCTATATTGCCTTACGAAGGATCCTCCTATCCAGCTATAGATGCACTGCATGAGCGTTAAGGGGAGTGTTGGGTGACCGAGTCATCAGGGAGGGGTTCCCTCCTGCTCACTCTTGTTGAAGCTTCTCCTTGCTGACTTTCTGTTAAGGTGCGGAGATGATCTATTACTGCTTCCATGTGAATGCAGCGGTCCTTGAGGTCTTCAGTGTCTTTTTTTCCTCTTCTCCAACTTCTTTCGTTTGGAGTTTTCTGTCCGCATGAAAGTCCTCCGTTAGTTCATTCACCTGTTTCTTCAGGGCGTTTATCATAACTACGTGAGCCTTGCACATATGACAGTCTCTATTATTGAAGATGTTGTCCATTGGGTTCCTTGGTTGCTGCTGGTTGGCTTGTTGGTTATTCTGGTCAGCCATCTTACAAGAAGCGATGTCTGCTTTGTCGAAAGCTGATGATTTGGGCGGCTTGCCGTTTATGTGGCTGGACTGATTGGCTAGAGCAGAGTGTAGATAAGGGCCCTGTTGCTGGTTGCGAACACTGCTTGGAACACAAGCCCAATAGTTAGTTTTATAAAAACCACAGATAAGAGGAGGAGTGTTTACCCTGCGCTGAGAGAGGCCGGTTGTGTCTCCGCTCGAAGTGAAGTGCCACAGATGATACCGGCTGCCACAGTGTGCTGAGAAATTCCGTCGATTGTTGTCCGCTGAGGGGGTCTCAGAGTTTCTTTGATCCTCAGTGTTGGCCTCGCTGCAGTGAAGGAGACCTCCTTGGCCCTTCCACCGATTCAAAAGTGCTCTCTGTCTCTCTCTGAGATTGTGATGAATTGTGAGAACCTTGGTGTGCTTGCTGAGATTGAAAAGGCTGAAGCGGGCTTTCTCCCACTCGTGCTTGAGAGTAATGGATCTGATCTTGTCTGTCAAGAAAGGATTTGAGGTGATATGCCTCAGTCCTTGAAATCTGACGCAGGCATGGGTGCGATCACTTCTTCTATCAATTCCTGGTGTATGTCATGAAGAGCCCCTTTTGATTGCTTCCCTGCTCGGATCCTGAGGCCGATTCCCCGTCCTGATTCCCCAGTTGTGGCAGTCAAGAGAGATTTTGAAAGCAGAAGATCGCTGATGCCCTGATCTATTATCACGAGTTGGATGCCTGAGGTGACCCATAGTCAGAAACATGAGGATCAAGAGGTGACTAAGGAATATCGTACTCATAGGTTTTCTCATTCTCCCTCACCTGGCCCGTGGGTCTTCTTATGGCCTTGTTGGCCAACTCATCTGCCGTCGTGTTGTGTATTCTGAGGACGTGTTTATATGTCACCTTGCTCATACCCCTGACTTGTTCCAGAATTCTGTCCTTTATTCTGTTCAGTGCGCATTGTTTGAAGTTGTTTCCTGTGTTCATGGCTGCTATAAGGATAGCTGAGTCCCCCAACGCGAGAAGGTCGTGAATGCCCATCTTCCAAGCTATGGAGACCCCCAGAAGGAGGCTATATGCCTCTGCTTTGTTGTTTGACAAATTCCCCAAACTCCATTCATAAGTGGCCATCGTTCTCCCTTGGGGGTCCCTTATTACTCCCCCTGCTCCAGCTATGCCTGGGTTGTTTTTAGAAGCCCCATCAAAGTGGAGCGTGTGCATCTTTTGCCTTTGAATCCAATTGTTTACTTCCTCTTTTGACCCTCTGATCTTCCATTCCTTCTGTCCAGATCCTTTGATTAGCTTGCATTTTGGAATTATCCTGTAATTGAATCTTTGTACCCATTCCTTCACCTGCTCAACTGTGTAGTCCGGATCTGCATGTTGGATCCCATTTGCTTCAATGGTTTCAGTTATAAGCGCAATAGTTTTGGCCAAGATACTTTGGACACTAGGCTTTTTATCTTTGAAAATGCTTGAGTTTCTGGCTAGCCATAACTGCCAGCAGAGGTTGGAAGGTATGCTGGACCAGAGTCTCTTGGCGAGGGACATGTTTTTGTTTGCGAAAGGGAAGAGTCTTCCCCAGCCTTTCTGAAGGAGAGGGACTTGATTTGGTAGATCCCCAATCTCAAGAGGACTGGTAATGAGTTTCCAGCAGGATGAGGCAATTGGGCACTCTATGAATAAATGGTTAAGAATTTCTTCCTCTTTCTTGCACATAAAGTAGATTGAAGGCCCCTGGATCCCCTTTTTTCTCAGGTTTTCTGCTGTGAGGAGCTTGCCATGAAGCAAGGTCCAATTGAAGAATTTGATCTTCGGTAGGCTCTCGATTTTCCAGGCTTTCTTGTGATATTGCCAATTGTTTAACACTGCTTGGTTTTGGAGCGCTTTATACCCTTCCTTGACCGAATAATTGCCTCCATTAGGATCCCATATGTAGCTGTCCTCTTTTCCTCTGCTTGAGGGAGCTGCCCCTGCCAATGAGAGTTTGAGGTTATTCCAAAGTTCCTTTAGACCATCCGGTAGGTGCCTAATATTCCATCCTTTCCATCTGTCATGGTCCCAATTTGAGATGTCAAAGAGGTTTATATGATTTGTGTCCAGCATCCACTGTTGCAGCGGCCTCAGGTGGGGGAGCTTTTCCTTGGCTTCCTGGCCCATTATTCTATCCCTCCATATGCTGGTTTGTTTCCCGTTGCCTGGGACTTTGGAGATGTGAGACTTGAGGAGAGGCAGAGTTTTCTTGATCAGCTTCCAGACCGGGGTGCACTGCCTTTCTATGATTGTGTCTGAGAGTATATTGCTATTGCTCCCACTCAGGTATTTCTTTTTGAGAACCTCTGCCCACCAGGTGCCCTTCTCGGTTAAAATTCTCCATATTAACTTGAATCCCATTGCCAAGTTTGCAAGTCTAGGGACTCTAATTCCCAAGCCTCCTTTTTCTATGGGGAGGATGACCTTTTCCCATTTCACAAGGCTGAATTTTTTCGTTTCTTGCTTTCCTCCCTTCCAAAGGAAGCTTCTGAGAATCAACTCCATATGTTTGTGTATGCTTGAAGGGGCAAGCATTATGGCGAATTGGTAGATAGGGAGGGCAGAAAGGATGGATTTGATTAGGATAGTTCTACCAGCCAGATTGAGCCAGTGCATCCCCCAACCTTGAAGCTTCCCTCTCATCTTCTCCACTAGTTTGACCCATACTTCGCTTTTGATTGTCTCTCTTGCAAGCGGAAGTCCTAAGTACATGAAGTGTGACCAGCTTGATTGGGCTGGGATTTCTAAAATCAAAGAGATTCTTTGAGTTATATATCTTGGGACGTTCCATGTATAAATCTTGCATTTGTTGTTGTTTAATTTACCCCCCGAGGCTTGAAGGAAGAGGTCCAGGATGGCCTTGAATCTCCTTGCCATAAGACTAGAGGCTCCACCTATTAGCAGCGTGTCATCTGCAAATAGGGAATGGTTGATCCCTTTAGCTCCTCTTATTATGTCCACTCCAGTTATTTCCTTCAGTCTTCTTTTGTTTTCCAGATGTAGACTTAAGGTTTCCGCCATGATAATGTAGAGGAAGGGGGAGAGAGGGCAGCCTTGCCGCAATCCTCTAGTGCTTTTGAAGGCCCTGCAAGGCCTCCCATTGATTAGCGGGGCTGTCCAATTCTGAGAGACACATTCCATGACCTTATTGATGAAGAGCCTTGAAACCCCGAATTTTGTAAGCACATTCTCCAAAAAGGAGTGGTTTACCCTGTCAAAAGCGCTGGCCATGTCCAGCTTTATTATCATGCCTTTCTCCTTTCTAGCTATACTGCTATGTATTGCCTCTTGTATCAGAATTACATTATCAGTTATGTGTCTCTTGGGGAGGAACCCACCTTGGTTGTCCGAGATAATTGAGGGTAGGATTTGTTTCAGCCTGTTTGCCAGAATCTTTGAGATTATTTTATAAGAGACATTGCATAAAGAGATAGGTCTGAACCTATCAAAGGATTGAGGGCTTGGCTCTTTTGGGATGAGAGCTAGAAAAGAGGATTTAACGCTGCTGCCCAATTTGTTTTTCCGGTGGAAGTTTCTCACCATTCTGAGAAAATCTTTTTTGATGATTTCCCAATGAGTTTTATAGAAACTTACCGTGAAACCGTCCGGCCCTGGAGCTTTGTCAAGGGGCATGCTGTTGATGGACCATTCCACCTCTTCTATGGATATTTCTTTGTCCAAATCGCTGTTCTGAGCTTCTGTAACCTTCTTTTCAATGATGTTGATGAACTCTGGATTGTCTTCATACTGCGGGTCTTCTGAGAGCAGCGATTGAAAATGATTTGAGGCAGCGTCCTTAATTTCCTCTCTGTCTGATATCTCTTTCTCGTTGAAGGTTATCTTGCCTATATTATTTCCAGCTCTTCGTACCTTGAGACAGTTATGAAAGAACGATGTGTTTTTGTCCCCCGAGTTGAGCCAGAGGCATCTGGACTTTTGCCTTAACTCTTCCTCTTCATTTCGATGCTGGTTGTATAAAGCTTTGTGTAGCTCACCTTCTATTCTTTGGTCCTCCTCCGTTTCTTGGACTGTCTCCTTTTCCTGGTTCCATTTCTCCAAATTTCTTTGCAGCTCGTTTTTTGCCCTCCTTTCCTCATTTGCGTAGTTTCTCGCCCATTTTTTTATGGCCATCCTTAGTTGTTTAATCTTTGATTCCCAAACAAAATGTGGAGATCCTATTATCTCTGTCCTCCATGTTTCTTTCACCAGGGTTTTAAAATCCTCGTTGGCATCCCATACCTTGTTATATTTGAATGGAAGCGGCCCCAGGTCCTCCTCTTTCTCTAAGTGCAGTGCAACAGGCTTATGGTCTGAAATGTATCCCTGTATGATTGAACTGTGGATCCTTTGAAAATTGATTGCTGCACTCTCCTGAACAAGAATTCTGTCAAGTCTCTCTTTGATATTACTCCTTCCCGTCCTTTTGTTTGACCACGTGTATCGCCCATTTTGTGGAGGGATATCTATGAGTTTGTGAGCTTGGATGATTTCCTCCAATTTGTCTCTGAATGGATCAGTGAAATACTTCCCTCCTAGTTTTTCCTCTGCGTTCCTGATTAGATTCAAGTCTCCTCCAAGAAAGATTTTCGCCCCTTGTGAGGTCTCGATGTCTGCTTTCAGAGAATCCCAACATGCGGCTTTGTCTCTGAAGTGGGGAGGTGCATACACATTGTAGATTGTGAATTCCTCCTTCTGGTCTGAACTTTGCATGTCAATTCTAATCCACCATCTGTTTTGATTGTTACTGATGAGAGTCCACTTGTTTTTTTTCCATAAAACTCCTATGCCTCCTGAAGCTCCTGAGGCGCTCGTGGCTATTCCTTCATACCTTCTGCTTTTTAAAATGCTGTGTTGAAATTCTTGGTCGCTGATTTTGGTCTCCTGGAGTAGGAGGAAGTCTGGTTGTTCTGAATTGATTAGGTCTCGGACTGCGTTTGTCTTAAGGGAGGAGCCCATCCCCCTACAGTTCCAAGAGACCAAAATCATCATTTACCTGTTTTATTGTGGTTCCCACTTTTCTCCTTCATCTTCTCGCCACTTCCCCTATTCTTGTCCAAGTATGTGTCTATTGGTTGTTGAGTTCCTGTGGTCATCTCTTTTGCTGCATTCTCATCTCTTATTTCCTTGTTCGATTTTCTTCCAACTTTCCTTGGAGGATCCGTGGCTGCAATGTTTTCCTTTGTTTTGTTTCTTGTTAAGATCCTTTCCACGGTATGAGGAGGGGAGGCCTGAGGGGGGGAGGAGGGGGGGGTTCTGATGCTCTTGGGGGATGGAGGGGGAGATGAGGGTTCCTCTGGGGCTAGGGTTTCAAAGGGATTGGAGGATGAGGGGATGGATTGGTCTATGCTTGCGGGGACAGAGGAGGGGGGAGGGGGATCAGAATGGGGTGCCTCTGGTTCCGGGGGAGGGTTTGATTTCTTTTTTTTCCTGACCACTTCCCATGCTTCCTCTTGGGAGTCCGGGTTGGCATTAGTTTCTGGTCTAGCTTTAGAGCACCTATTTGCGAAATGACCATATTCATGACATACCTTGCATTTGAAGGGGAGTTGCTCGTAGTCCACCTGCTGGATATGCGTCCACTGATCCACTCTGAGCTTGACTGCCTCTGGTAGCCCTTTACCCAAGTCCACTTCTACACAGATCCTCGCACATGCATGCATGTTTTCTTTTGGTTCCGATCTGTCCACATACTTTCCTATTGCGTTTCCGATTGCTCTGACTGATTCGTCTGCCCAGCAGTGTAGCGGCAGATGCGGAAGGCGAACCCATACCGGGACTGCGTTGGGGACATCCATTTCTGGGTCGAAGTCTGGGGTCCAGCGATTGAGGTACAGACCTCTGGTGTCCATGAAATATGGTCCATTCCTAAAGATTAAATTTCGATCCTCCACTGATTCGAAGAGGAAGGTGAAAAAGCCTCTTCCACAAAACCTTATCGCTATTTTCCCCTGGACCATGGCGTTCCAGTTTCTTTCCACCCAGCGCTGAACCGTTCTGGGGGAGGGCCATAACCCCGTGAACTGTCCAACCAGCCCACGTTCTGCCAAGGCAACAGCGGATCTCCTTGGAAGGGTTGGGGGGAGTGGGATTTCCGGGATTTCGTCAAGCTTCTTAATAAATTTTGTGGCGGTAGGTCGGATCCTTTCAGAATTGTTCTCTGGAATGAGTGTTGCAAAAGCTTTCTCCATGTCAGCCTGTCCAGAACCGGGAGAGCCCATCGTGCCAGAGCAGCTCCCCTGAAGACGGAAGGAAGGAGGGATGAGCAAGAGGCCCAGCTAAAAGGTGGAGGCGGAAGGCTGCCCGCAGGGGCAGCGCGAGCTGAATGGGGCCGGACAGAAGGCCCAGGATGCTGGGGAGGCGGACAACGGATGGAGAGGCACGCAGCAGAGGCTGCGGCCCGGCAGCGGGCCTGCCAAACGCTCAGGGCTCAGGGTTTCCAACGGCGGGGGACTCCATCGCTCCAGCGCTCCAGCTCTCGGGATTCAGATTTCCTCTCTAGAAACTTCTTTCATTAAAAAAAAAAATACATAACTCAGATATTGCAGGGTATACCTAGACTCATTACTAAAGAACACAATTTATATTTAATGAGACCTATCTCTTTCCAAGAGGTGGAAATGGTGGTGATGGGTTTTCCAAAAAAAATGCGCTCGGGCTTGATAGTTTTACTGTAGATTTCTATCAAGCATGCTAGTCCTTTCTTGGATAGGAGATATACGAAATAGTTGAAGAATCTAGACAAACTTAGTCAATTTGGAAGGGCCTAAATGTGAATTTTATTACTCTAGTACCCAAAAAAAGACGCTCTAAGGATCTTAAGTGTTTTCGTCCCATAACCTCATGCAATATTATATATAAAGTTATTTCCATGATTATGGTGAAGCATTTGAAACCTTTGCTTTCCTTCTTGATCTTACCAGAACAAATAGGTTTTGTGGAAGGGCAACAGATCATGGAAGGAATATTCGCAGCTCAAGAGATTATTCATTTGCTCAAATCTATGAAGAAGCCAGGTATGTTGATCAAACTGGACTTGTCTAAAGCTTACGATCACCTCAACTGGGATTAATTGTTACAGGTTTTAGATGCCTTTGGGTTTTCTTGGCAGTGGATCTCCTGGATTTATTCTCTTATTTCATCCCCCTTATTCTCCATTTTAATCAATGGGTCTCCCTCTTCTACTTTCCGCTCCTCACGAGGATTAAGGCATGGAGATCCCTTATCACCTTTTCTCTTCATCTTGGCTATGGAAGGATTGGTCATATTTCTGAAGAGGTCTTGCTCACAAGGTTTTATTAGAGGACTTTCATTACTTGGAAATGATCTCCTGCTTATATAACAACAATTTGTTGATGACATCTGTTTGTTTGGTCAAAATTCTCTTTCGAAAGTTAAAGGCCTCCAAAATATTTTATGAATTTTTGCTTATTCTTCGGGAATTGTTATTAATAAAGAGAAGACCGATATATTTTTATTCAATTGCAAAGACTCTATTCAAAACCATCTAACTAGTGTTTTCGAATTTCGTCGAGCCTAGTTCCCTGTGAAGTATTTGGGGGTTCCATTGGTGTTATATCCAAAACGAATTGCTTGGTGGTAAGATTTATTAACAAAGTTGTCAAATAAAATTCAGAATTAGACTTTTAGAGCCTTAAATTTTGCAGGCAGGTTGGTGCTCACCAAGTCAGTGTTACAGGCCATCCCAGTGTATTAGATAACGACCATGACACTTCCAAAAACCATAGCAGCTAAGCTCAGAACTTTATGGTGTGATTTTCTATGGTGAGGTTCAAATAAAGCTATGCATTGGTCATTATTCAGTTGGGAGAAACTTATTTTACCTAAATCTTCGGGAGGTCTAGGCTTATGTGATCCATATATTATGAATATTGAATTCATAGCTAAAGTATAGTGGCAATAGGTAAAAGGAGGCAATCAACTTTAGAAACAAATCTAGACATGTAAATGATTATTTGCATACGCAGTTAGATAAATTATGTTACGATTCCAATATTGCAGGTTCTAGCTTATGGACATGGGCTCAAAACAACCGAGATATGGTATGAAAATATGCCTTTTGGGACATTAAGTCGGGTGATAAGGCACATTTGTGGGATGAAGCTTGGAAACAACTGCCAAGATTGAATGTTAACAATAATCTTCAGGAGATCCAAATATTCATGGAAAATATGGGTAACATCAAAGTCTCAGATGACTGGAAATAAGGTTTTGATACATCACTTTGGAGACTTTGGAAATAAAAGCACGATTGGCCAAAATTTTTACAAAGTCTTCCATGGAACATCTTGGATTAGTAATTATAGGAAAGGAGGATTCACTACTCGATTGACACAAATTTTCTAAGGTGGAGTACACTCTCTAGTGGTTCCTTTACAATCAAAGAATCCTACTCTATCGCCATAGGACATTTGCAGTTGGAGAAGGTGAATTTGTAGAGATGGATCTCGACGAGATTTGGATGGCTGAAAATATCGACTTTCTTATGGTTAATAGCCTAGAATTGTCTTCTTACTTGGGAGAATTTGAAAGAAGGGAGTGGAAGGACCTTCTCTTTGTTTTAAGGTGGAGGAATCAACAAACCATCTACTCCTTTCATGCAATTTTGCAGTGGAGGTATGGGTAATATTTACTAATATTTTTGTCTGCATCCAGGTTTCTTTCTATGATCTGCAAATTGCAATGAAACTTTGGCTAGCAGTACAGTTTAAGAATCCAATTATAAACAAGGCATGGAGTCTCATGTTTGGATTTACATTATGGAATTTGTGGAAGGAACGTAATAATAGAATTTTCCGACCGAAGGAAAGAAATCCAAAGTTTCTCATAGATCAAATTCTCTCAAACCTTTGAGAAACTATCCTAATTTCACTTTGTTCATTGAATGATTGGGAGGTGGATGAAAATGAGGCCCCAATACTACGAAAACTCAACCTGGAGAAGGAAATGATACCGTATTCTCTTATAAGTACTCAAACTTCACAATCTATCACTAATTCATTATATAGTCCTCCTCCTACTCATTTTGTGAAGTTGAATTTTGACGGTGCTTCCAAGGGTAATCCGAGTATTGCAGGACTTGGGGAAATTTTCAGGGATGAAAAATCTATTTCCTTGTGAGTCTATGCAATGGATTGTGGAGTTACCAACAATAATTTTGCTAAGTTCATGGCTCTAGAGAGAGGTCTCCAGATAGCTCTAAGAGAAGGATTTAAATTATTACAGATTGTTGGAGATTCTTTACTGGTTATTCAATGTGTTCAATGACTTCTAAATGGCCAGGTTGCTTCAAAAACTATTCATAGTTGGCGATTAGAAGGGGTGGTGTCCAATATCTCTAATATTTTGAAACGATTTGAGTATGTCCTAGTGCAACATACACGGAAATCTGGGAATGGAGTGGCATATTATTTGGCTAACATGGGTTGTAGTTTTAAGAATATTGATATTGACATGTCCTGGCCATTACAAGATTCAGAGGGGAATAAACAACACATACAAGTTTTACTTGCAAAGGATAACGGTAATTTCAGGAAGTTTCCTTGTGGGTGTTCATTTATTCCTTAATACATTTCTTAAAATGTGCACCAACTACACCACTTGTATACTCCTTGCTTCAACATGTCCAGTAAATACATGTCTATATAGCATACCTCAACTACCGTCGAGTCATATTAAATGCATGAAGAATGGTGATTTTTTGTGGAGTCTCGGGGTTATTACTGGCATTGTGGGTTTTCATTTCTCTGTGAAGATGGATGGTGGAGAATCGAAGGGATTGGCTCATCCTTTAGTGGAGTCGAGTTATGGTTGTTATGACTACAATAATCTCATTGATGAAGGTGAGTACTAAGCGGGGAATGTTTGTCTCAAGAAGTGTGCCAGGAATTACACCTATCCTTTCTAGGTCCCAGGGTGGCATGGAAACCGTTGGTTAATCTTGTGCCATTCTCCTCAGTCCTTTCATTATAAATGCATGGAATTTGATCAGGGTGGTGGTGGTATGACATGATTTGGGGTGGTGGGGAGGAGGATTCCTCACCTTGTTTTTTATGCTTCTCTGTGGTCATATATTTGGTAACTTGGGGTCGCTTGTATCCTTACCGTGTCAATTTTGGGCTTCTTCCTTTTTCTTAGGGAGACCCAAAAATTGCATTAATATTTCCCATAGATGTGAACAATATAGTAGAGGGTCAATGTTTTTCATTCTATTTATACACAGTATTGCTACGAGGATGATTTTTGAATAGGTTGTGGTTTTACCCATATCGACGCTCTAGGGCATTGATTCAACGGGTATTTCTTTTAACTATGCAGACTTAGTTTGTGGTGTTTGGCACTGAAGAAATTTCTCAATTTGGTTTTAACATAAATCCTTTCTTTTACAATCTAAAAGAAGTTTTTCCTTTTTGGGTTAATCATTTCTCTTGTCTTTTTCCTCTTCGGTCTCAGTATTTGGTTTGAGGCTAACCCCAACATCTAATTTGTGATTTTGTACAAAAGGTTTCTCAGTATACACTGTCTTCGTTGTGGGTTTGTCAGGGTTATCTCTTTGTATTTTGTTTGTTCCAATTGTTGTCTTTAATACCCGGGTTGTGTTTGATATTGTTTTTCCCACGGAAAATATTGTGGCTAATGATGTGCTCTTTCACTAGTTAAAGGTAAAATACTCTAAGTATTCCTTAGGTTGTTAGTCTTGTCTTAGCATTGTTTAGGTCTCTGTGAAATATTTTGTATTCTCTACAACTATGCCCCCTTGATAGAGGATGGAAAGTCAGAGAGGTGGTATAAATACTTCAACTCATCAACATAGGAGTCTATTTGGTTGGAATTCAATGGCCACATATTTTGACTCGGTTCCTATGGAGGTCTGAAAAGAAAATATTCATCTAGAATCTAGGGAGTTCAGGGATCCTCCCTACTTCTCAGATTCTGAGGTGAGTGCTGAGAATATCAAACGGGTCCCTAACCTTGGGAAATTAAGAAAGAGCAGATTACATTTTCTACATTCTATGGTTGTGCATTAACAAATGGGTACCCTCATCTGTCTAGTTCTTTGTTATAAGTAGGTGGACAACTATAAGATTTTTGTAGGGTAAGAGGACATTAAGAGACTTCTAAAAAATGTTTATTTCTACTTGGATGATATTGTTTCATGTCTGCATAGGGTGGAGAAATATGTCCTCTCGGATTCAGATTCTAAGGAGACAATAAATATCCCTATTGTTGTCAATGATCCACCAACTGCTACTTCTCCACCCTCTCATACTTCTCCTTTGTCACCAGTCATCATATCAGACTAAAATGGCTTTTATATGCTCAAAGTTTTGTCTATGGTTTTTTGAAGGTATTGCCAATGCTTCTTGGGTATCTTTGAATTATCTTTTTTGGGATGACAATTGTTTTGTTTTCTGCAAAGTTTTGGCATTGGTGACAAATCCCCTGCTCTCTTGGAGAGGCAATATGCTCAAAGTGATCTTTGTTGGTGTCGCTGGTTTTAATGAATGACTCTTGGTGTAAGAGTGTGGCGACCTTGGTGATTTCATCTCCTTCTCTCTTGGAGAGGCAATCCGCTCTAATTGCTTTATGTTGGAATCGTTGGTTGTAATGAATACTCTTAGCATACGAGTGTGGTGATTATTACCTTAGTTTCCTGGCCTTCTGATGGTGTTACTACATGGGTGGTCTTTTGTAAGCGTTTGGTTTGTCTGGTGATTATATCGGTTGTATGTTTTTTTGGGTTTGTCTTGGAGGTTTGTTTTTAATGGGATGTAATTTCTTAAGTTTATCCTGAACATTTCAATTTTGTAGATGGATAATGGACTCAAATTGACATATGTAAAATGATGTATCTCTCTGGTTTCTAGTTCAGTAGATCAACATGCTTAGTTTACTCATTTGGTTGAAGACTTGAGCTCTTAGATCAATCATTGTAAGATTCTATAGACTCTTTGTTATCACTTTAAATTTTGCCTTTATCAATAGAAAATTTTGCACTAGCTTACAAAAAAGAAGAAGGATTTGTTTGCAACTAAGACTCTTTGAGAAGGTAATTTTTTTTCATATTCTCCATCATTTGAATAAAGAGGTTGATAACTTAGCCAAAAAAGGAGAAAGGTTGGATCAAGGAGGGATGGAATTGGATAATACCCAAATATATTATGCTTTATTGTCATGATTTATAGTCAAAATAAAGAGGAAATTCAAAGGTGTATTGGTCGAAAAACGGGCGATCCAAGCCACCAAAAAATTTGGCGGAGTTCCAATTATCATCCTCATTTATTCTTCCCAGATCCAATCCTGCTCTAGTTTCAAGGTAGATTGGAGCAGAGGCAAGGGTTAATTGGCTAAATGGGGTTGGAGTACTCAAGCCATTAAGCTAGTTGCCTAAGATTCTCACCCGTCATCAAGAGAAGAGGCTTCTGGTGGTTGATCAGGCCTAGTAGAGAGCAAAAGGGACAATCCCAAATAAATAAGCCCAGAGCCTCAAGAAGATGTTAGGATATTCCGACACATAGGAAATAGTTAAGTATAACTTGGTCTAATATAGAGTTAGGTAAAGTGTGTTTCTTTGCTATGTACTTTTGTAACTTACAATCCGATGGTCATGATATGTTCTAGACATGAAGTGATCCGACAGTTCATTCTCTCCTTGGTATTACCGACACTTAATCCGTGGCTTAACACCCGATTGGTCCATGATATCTATTTAAATAGCATGGAGTGTCATTTGTAAGGTGACCGTTCATGAGAGAAGCTTATGTAAATTTTATTTCTTTTATTAATAAATTGCCTAAAGTGGCCGCGTTGGCTCAGGCTGTGGACTGTTTCCCTCTTAGAGGGTTTTAACCACGTCAAGAATACTGGTGTATTGATATATGATCTGTTTGTGAGCGGTGTCTTTTGGTGTTCTATCTGAGGAGCTTACCCTGTAAATTCCTACATGGTATCAAAGCTATTTGAGGGCCGCATCTGTTGGTGATTCAAATCCAAAGCTGGTACAATTGCATCTGACTGTCGTGTCCTAGATCAACTGTTTCTGACTGCTTTCAGGCCAAGAGGACTACTCTATTGTGTTAGGAACATCTGTTCCAGTGAGGAACCCCTTTCGTTTCATGCGAAAAGGTTTCTGGTAACCCTAGCTACGTCATTTTTAAGATCTGGAGGTATACAATATTTATTTGCAATTTTAGTTATTCATCTCTCTATTTATTTCGGTTTATTTATCTTTATATTTTTTTATTACCGGATCTATAGCTTTCATTTCTGCGTATGCTCTTTGCCCTGCGACTCTGTGTGATCTGGGCAAATCATAAACAGAAAGGAAGGATTTTTCTCATGCGTATTCTCTTTTCCGCCGTGCCTTAGTGTGATCTCAGAAAATCAGAAACATTGAGGAAAATATTTAGGTTACGGGGAAAGCTAACTTCAAGCCAGAAGGTTTGGTTTTTTTGTATGTCCGTGTTAGGTTGTGTGGTTTTTTGTTTTGTAGAAAAAAAGAGATTTTTCAAGTAAGCACGCACCCCAAAGCTCCAGTGACTTATAAAAAAAAAAAAAAAAAACCCCTTCATTCAAAATTACTAACCTTTTAAATTAGCTCACTTGGTCCAAAGTTACTTTATGAGAATAGAGGTCTTGGGTTCAAGTATTTCTTTTTGTTGAGTAACTTTTCAAAAAACACATGTAGCTTATGTTTTAAAGTTACTATATGTAAAAGTGTTCTCACCCATTATAAAAAGTGAGTCACTTATAATTCTAAAATCTTTTTATCTTTTATTTAAGTTACAATTTAGTGGGTAGCTCATAAAGTACCATTGTAAAAGTGACTTTCACTTATTTATAAAAGTGGGTCACATTTTTTTTTTTTAAGTGAGCTAATTAGATTAAGTTTGGAAAGGGGGGGGAGGGGGATTTTTTTTTAAATATAACATTATCATTCGCTTTCGCACATTCGCGCATTTCATCGGCATCTTCAACAACTTTTCTTCAAACAGCCATAACTTCTTCATCTAGAAACCGTTTTCAGAACCATTTTTTTGGATCTTCCTAATTTTTTGAGATCTTTCCATTAGAACACTTAGTTTCAGCATCTACAGCTTCAATTTCTGTTAAAATTGAAAGTCCATGCCAAGTTATTCTTGACATCACCAACTACTTCCAATAGTGGTCCTACATTGTGGATTTACTTAGAAGCAAAGGTCTTTACAGAATAGCCTCAGACCAAGAAACTAAACCTAAAGATGAAGATAAGGCAGCCAAATGGGAAAATAGGCAATATCAAGCACGTGGGTTGATAGGCATGTCTATTTCTCCAGACCTTAGATTCCATATTGCAGAAATTGATTCCCCTAATGAAGTAATGAAACAACTCACTAAAGTTTTTGGAATTAAAAAGGAAATTAGGGCCCATCAACTCGAAAATGAGTTGCTTACGTTGGACCCCAATAATTTTTCTTCCATTGAATATTTTTTGTCCAAGTTCAACACCCTTAGACTTCTCTTGGAAGGTGTTAAGGTTAAGAAAGAAGATGGTAGCCTTATCTATTCCATTCTTACTAAGTTGGGACCGACCTACTCTGTGTTTGTTTCCACCTTCCATTCTACTAGAGAAGCCTTTATTTCTCAAGGACAAGACTACAAGTCCCCCTCCTTTGATGCCTTATGTGATTCTTTAATAAGAGAACAAGAAAAACTCTTACATCTTGGTCTTCTTAATCTTGGAGAATCTTCTAAGAAAACCTTAGCAGCCCAACAACAATCAAATTCAAAGAATCCTAAGAAGCAGTGTCCTAAAAAGAATAGTCCTAAACCAAACAAGGGTCCTAAGCAATTTCAGTCTCAAAACGAAAAATCATTTCAACAAAATGATAAGGCAAATAAGAACAAAGGGAAGAAGACTGATAGACATTGCCAGTTTTGTAATCGAGATGGCCACTTGGAATCCAAATGCTTTAAGAAGATGGAAGCCTTGGAAGTACCAATGAAGAAGCATAACATCCATTTGGAGCACTCTTCAACTTCAACTTCATCTTCAAGAATAACACTTTCTGCATGTGGTTGTCAAGCATCTCGGTCTAGTTATGCACTAAATGTATCTTCTTCTTCTCATTCTCATGAGTGGGTCATTGATTTTAGAGCTTCTTATGACATGGCCAAAAACAAAGCCATGTTTTCTTCTTTAAATGATTGCAACACCAAAAATATATATGTTGGTGATTATAGATCTCTTAGTGTTGTAGGGACTGGAACTGTTCATCTAGACAATGGTCAATTTAATGATGTATTATGTGTTCCAACCTTATCCCGCAACCTTCTATCTATATATCAGATAACTCATTCAGTTGAAGGTAAAACCATTGAATTCTCACCTCATGATGTTGTAATTAAGGAACTAAGAGATCCTAGACAGATTTTCGCTACTGACATTGCTGATGATTCTACAAGGTTGTATATGCTTAACAACTTTGGGTCATCAACTCTTCCCTCGGTATTTGTTGCTTATAATGATGAAGTGAGCAAACTTTGGCATGAGCGATTTGGTCACTTAAATTATCGCTCCCTTCAAAATCTATGTAAATAAAATATGGTGACAGGTCTTCCTATGGTATCTTGTAGAGATGGTGTTTGTTCCGGATGTGTACTCGGAAAACATCATCGGGACAGTTTTGAAAAACGTGCCTCTTGGCACACCTCAACCCCTTTATAGCTTGTGCATATTGATTTATGTGGTCCACTTCCAGTTGTTTCATTCTCTGGCTACAAGTATTTCTAACTTTCATTGATGATTTCTCAAGACTCACTTAGGTATACTTCTTAAAACTCAAGAGTGAAGTATTTAACATGTTCTTGGCCTTTAAGGCCTTTGTTGAGAAACAATTTGGAAATCAAATTCTTAACCTAATATTTGATAATGGCGGAGAATATGTTAATAACAAATTCATCAACTTTTGCACTGAGCATGGAATTCAAATGCAACATATTGTTCCATATACTCCACAACAAAATGGTGTAGCTGAAAGGAATAATCACACCTTAAAGGAAATGCATAATTGTATGCTTCAATCTAAAGGACTTAGTCTTAATTTTTGGGCAAAAGCAATTAACTGTGCAGATTACATAATAAATTGCACTCCTACTAAGGTTTTAAAGAATATCACTCCAGAAGAAGCATGGAGCTCAATTAAAGCAGATCTAAGTCACTTTCGTGTTTTTGGAAGTGAAGCATGGGCCCATATTCTAGATGAGAAACATAAAGCTTTAAAACCTAAGAGTGAAAAATGTATTTTTGTTGGACATTCTGAAGATGTCAAAGGATATAGACTTATTCCACTTAAGTCCAAAAATGTTATCATTAGAAGAGATGTAAAGTTTGTTGAAAATATATTGGCATACGAGCCTAGTTTGGCGAATGTGCCACCTCTCTCTATCCCTTCTACTTCTGAAAATATTTCTTCTTCAAATGATGACAACGAGGATGACAATCCTCCCCCACCTTCTCAGGATCCTTCAGCTCCTCAGCTTCCAAAATGGGTCTGTGCTACTCGGGATGCAGCAGATTCTCTTGCAGGTGATCCTACAGATCAACGACGTACACGTTCTCAGTTCGATAGAGCCTCTTCTTTCCTGGCTCAAGCTTCAACGAATTATGATCCTGATACCTTTTGAGAAGCTTCAGGCCATCTAGATTGGGACACAACTATGAATGAATAATATCGTTCATTATTGGCAAATGATACATGGGATCTTGTTCCTCTTCCAAAGGGAAAAAGACTTGTTAGATGCAAATGGGTTTACAGAACTAAGTTTGGACTAGATGGAAAAGTTGATAAACATAAAGCTCGTCTTGTTGCTAAGGGCTTTTCACAAGTTGAAGGCATTGACTATGCTGAAACCTTCTCCCCTGTTTCCAAAATGAACTTTATCCGCCTTGTTCTTTCCCTTGTCACCTCTTTCAAATGGGAAGTCCATCAGATGGATGTTAAATCCGCCTTCTTGCATGGCGACTTGCATGAAGAAATCTATATGGAACAGCCTCCTAGATTTATACAAACATACTCTAGCCTTGTGTATGTTGGCTTAAGAAATCCCTTTATGGTCTCAAACAAGCCCCTCGAGCTTGGTATGCCAAAATGGATAGCTTTCTTTTAGATACTGGCTTTTCTAGGTGTCATTCTGACAATACTGTCTACACCAAGAAAGTGGGTAAGTATCTTATCATTCTTGTTCTTTATGTTGATGATCTTATCCTTACTGGTAGTGATCCCAACCTTATAAACCATGGGAAGTCCAGCCTTAAAAAGAAGTTTGAAATGACAAACTTAGGACACTTGCATTATTTTCTTAGTCTTCAAGTCTTGCAAACCAAGGAAGGTATTTCCCTTTCCCAGTCCAAGTATGCTTGTGATCTTCTATGCCATTTTCACATGGAAGACTATAAGCCAACCCCTTATCCCTTTCAGTCTGGAGCCAAACTTTCAGTCACTTGTACTTCCCTTGAAGTTGATGCTACCTTATACCGTCAGATTGTAGGCAAACATTTGTATCTGACCCATACTCCTCCTGACCTTCCTTTGATGTTGGCCTTATTGCTCGGTTTATGAAAAACCCACATGAAAGTCACTAGAAAGTAGCTAAAAGAAAACTTCGTTATGTTCAAGGTACAATTTAGTTTGGGATTCATTACAGTGCACAAGCATCTCCTCTATTGGTTGGTTTCACTTATTCCGATTGGGCTGGTGACCGTGATGATCAGAAGTCTACTGCAGGTTATGTCTTCACTCTTGGTTCTAGACCTATTACATGGGCTTGCAAGAAACAAAGTGCCATTTCTCTTTCTTTAGCAGAAGTAGAGTACTGTGGCATCGTAGAAGCCAGTAAGGAAGCCGTGTGGCTTTGTCAGATCCTGTCAGAGTTTGGCTTTCAGCAGCAGCATCCGACTACACTTTGGTGTGATGATCAAAGTGCCATTCAACTATGCAAAGATCCAGTCCAACATCAGCACAACAAACACATTGAACTACACATGCACTTCATCAGAAAGCTCATTGATGATCATGTTCTTGAAGTGCAATATTGTTCAAACGATGATCAAGTTGCAAACATCTTTACAAAGGCTCTCACAGAGGCGAAGTTTACTAAGCTTCGATTTATGGTTGGAGTGCAGGAAGTTGTCACTAAGGGGGGATAGGCTCTAATGCCTCCTTCCTTCTCCTATTGTGTCATATTTGTACATCCTTCAGTCCTATCGCAAGTTGTTCTTAAGGGGGGATGTTAGGATATTCCGACACATAGGAAATAGTTAAGTATAACTTGGTCTAGTATAGAGTTAGGTAAAGTGTGTTTCTTTACTATGTACTTTTGTAACTAACAATCCGACGGTCATGATATGTTATAGACATGAAGTGATATGTCGGTTCATTCTCTCCTCGGTATTACCGACACTTGATCCGTGGCTTGACACCTGATTGGTCCATAATCTCTATTTAAAGAGCATGGAGGGTCATTTGTAAGGTGACCTTTCATGAGAGAAGCTTATGTAAATTTTATTTCTTTTATTAATAAATTGTCTGAAGTGGCCGCGTTGGCTCAAGCCGTGGACTGTTTCCCTCTTAGAGGGTTTTAACCATGTCAAGAATACTGGTGTATTGATCTGTGATTTGTTTGTGAGCGGTGTCGTTTGGTGTTTTATCTAAGGAACTTACCCGGTAAATTCCTACAGAAGGTAACCGAGCCACAAACATCCTAAATTAATTGTGATTAAATTCTGTAACGAATGTGTATTGAGGGATGAAGCTGGAATGGATTGCAATCACAACACCATGGAATGGGTTGCACTGGCATTGATTAATCATAGTTGGTGACATTGTTTCATAAGAGGAGATTCATTTATATATTCAACTCTGGAAGTTGTATGCCTAACGATCTCGTCATGCAATAGTCAAGAATACCCAATTTTTGTTGTCAATATTCTAGAGGTGCATTTCTTCAGACTGGGATTAATGGAAGCTTCAGATCCACATACCTTTGAACAACCCCAAGATAGATGATCCAATTAAATGATAAGTAGTCATAATCAATTGCATCCTTGCTAGAGCTCACAAATTGGCAAAGTGACTTAGTAGATAAGGAAAGGGCGCTACAGTTGGTGCTTATGGATACGAAAATTGAATTGCTCTAGATGAAATTTGAAAAGCTCCAGGATTTCATCGAGGTGGTGTAACAACCCAGGTTAAAGTTCATGTAATAAATGTTAATAAAGGAACAATAAGACCAAGGTCATGGGATATGTATTCCAAGCTGAATGTTGGGCAAACAGTTTAGTGGGCATTACTTTTGGTTTATTTATGGCTATGGAAATTGGCATAGGCATTGTCAAAGGAAAATAGGCAATAATTGGCATTTATTTATGCGAAGTAAAGGAAAATAGGAGGAAAGGAACGTGAAGAGATAGAAATATGCATGCAAGGGTAATTAGAGGAAAATGAAAAAAAAACAGACATCAATAATAAAAAGGCACCTGAGAATTAGTTGCCATCTTTTGCCCATCTTTGGAGCAAGTGCAACAAAGGAAAAGAGAACAAGCACTTGGACAAGCAAGCAAAGGAAGGAAAATGACAAGCGAAGGAAAGCAATGAGAAGGTTGGATCAACATATTCAATAGGAAGATCTTGCAAGTAATAAGTTGCATGTGTGATTTCTTAATTGAGGTGTGAATACATGGTACATGCATTTGTATATTTGGTTAATTTTATGTCATTGACATGGATTTTTCTTGGTTTGACAGTGGTTTCAACCTTGTCTTTCCATTTCATAGATATACATGGTGTGATGGGATTCATTTCTTGGTTGAGCTTTGGATTTCTAGAAGTTTTTAGAACTGGGTGAGGTTGTCTTAGGAAAATTCCCAAGGGTTGGGGGTGGAGATGGTTTTCTCTGGGAAGACCTCGACATGTGTGTGGAGATAGGAAAATTCCTCAAGGTATGGTGAAAAAATTCTGAGGCATCCAAGCTCGGTTTGGTTTTGTGATATCGAGACCGGTTTAGGTGATATCATGGTAGCTAAGGGTGGAGGTGGATTAACCTCTGGAATCCCTGGTTGATTATGTTTGAAACCAGAACACCTATGAGGGGGGGGGGGTGAATTAGTAGTGTAGGAATTTTACCAAATTAAAACTTTCTTTTACTTTGTGCACATCATTAAATACTTCAACAATAACTTAAATAACCATAATAAAGATTAATGTCAACAATCACAATGGAACACATAAGAATAAGTAACTTTCAGAACTGCTCTTCAATTCATTCATAGGGAAAGCTACAAATTGTTGTTACAATTTCTCTGGCTACAACCAACAAGAAGCTACAACTCCCTGATTTATGAAATACAATTGAATGGATCTATAGCCCCAACTATTCTCCAGCGCCCACTGGAAGGAGCACCAACCCCCGATTTGCAGGCTACAACTTGCTTTGACACTCACTATTCCATCTTTCATCCATTTTCATACTAGAAAAAATGAATGCATTCTCTACTTTCAAGAACAATTAAATTTCTCAATCACCAACATCTTCAACAATCTATGATCATTGAGAAAGACCATCAACTCACTCACAGGACTCTCTGCTCTGTAAAAAACTGCTCTGTATTTCAACTTGCTTGCTCAAGCCTGCTTATATAACTTTTTGGCTTAATATTTTTTCCTTCTTTGATTTTCTTATATTGCTACATGCAATCTTATTTTTGCCTTTGTCCTATTCATTTCATTCCTATAACTGTGTTCATCGAGTTCTCAAACATTAACCAACATTTCCTGCCAGATGAACTTAGTTTATTTACAATTCTTCCTTTCTACAAGATTTCACAATGCACATAATATTTTTATTTGTAGTTAGTTTTTCTTAACTGCCAATTTCGCTGGAAAACTGATAGTTCTACCTAATTTGGCCTTTAGTCCATATTTGTATGAACCTTACATGCTTTTCTGCCATAATACTGGGTCTTCACAACCACCGGTTTAGGCTCCAGGCGTTTGTCTTGTTGGATCCCTTTGTAGGCTTATTTCCTTTGCAAATGGATTTGTGCCATTGGTTTTGATTCTACACAAAAAAAACAAAGGTTTGGTCTCTGCGACCATTGTCCAACCATCTAAGTCCTTTATGGCCAAGTGTTGTCAGGGACCTTGTTCCCTATGTTAGCGACTTTGCATCATTGGTTCGTTTCTATGTGAAACGACCAAGGGTCGGGGCTTACCTCGTAGCCCCGTCTATCCCAAAAATTCTTTGTTACACCCTTTATAAACCTGTCGGAGTCATGTCATGTAGAAATTTTGAATAATATAACACTTATTCATAGAGATTATCCCGATTATACACTATTTGCGGAATGCATGCTTAATACATAACCTCCTCTACGTTGATCATCAATTTTGCAGAATTAAAAACAATGAAACATCAATTGCATGTGCACATTAACACAATATGTATTGGGGAAAGCATACAACTGAAAAACCCCAACTATCTGTATATTATAATGATAGAGAACATGTAACAATACATAGTACAATACTCCTCACAAGTACTCAATACTATCTCCACCTGCTACACACAAACTAGCTCAGATCTGAATCAAGTCACAGGTTCAAATCTCCTCCACTGTTTTCCTGCCTCTACTGTGCGATCCAAAGTGAGAATAGGAATGATCCAAGCTAATTTTCCTTGGCTTGTACTGCGCAATCCTCATTGGCAATCTCAATCACTGATTGTGCAAATCTCATGCACAACTATAGTCACAACTGATAGTAGTCTCCACCTCTAACACCTGTCTCCACTGAATTGTCCATGCACTGAGTTAACTGAGGTATTCTTTAGTTGCTTTATGAGTTAATAATTAGTGAATTAATTAATAATTAATTCACATCACTCATCACTAGTGTATTTGCAGTTAGACTAAATACAACTAGTTCAACTAAGTCAAATTGAACACAACTCCATCAACTCCTCAATCAACTCCACCAAACTCAATCACTTGAGTTCTAACTGAAGTCCATCATGCAATAGCTCAACTGACCCATAAGAAAAGCGTATTTCCTTCTGGCAGTTGCATGTGCCACATCCGTAGCTTGAACTGAAGTGCTCCAAGAGGATAAGATAATGTTTATAGTCTAAATATTATTAAGAGCTAATAATATTCGACTGTTCTATTTTTAGCCTGGCAGTCTAAAAATAGACTCTACCCATATGTCTAAAAATAGAAGTCCACCTATTTTTACCAACATGACCAATCATCCACAAATAGCATCCTACAGCTCATAGACCATGATCCATATTATTGGATACCTATACCAATAGGTTTCATATTTCATGATTGGCAAGGGAAAGTCCAAATATGCTCTGCTTTGATATCACAAAGATCCCATATTTCCTAGAGAACAAGAGGTGTGTAAAGTGTTTCTATGTTGATGACCTTATTTCAATTTTGGTGGATGATCCAACAGTTTAACCTGGATCATGCCATGTTTTCAATTTTCAGTTATAGAATAGAGAAAGAAGTCTGTCCAAACTGCTTAATCTTGGCAGACAACTAGTTCAGGTAGAGAAGAAAAGGCTCCCAACAGCTTAATCTGGGACCTTGGAAGAGATAAGGGTAGAAGTAGATAGAAAAAACAAAAGAAAAAAGCCAAAGAAAAGAAAAGGCAAGTAAGGGTTTGCAAGTCCAAGTGCACCCTCCAAGAAGAAATAAAAATGCTAGGCAAGTAGCTGGGTAAGTAGTTGGGGTTGCAGAAAGGTTATCCCTACCATTGCAGAGATGGTAACTGTGGGTATCAAAGCAAAGTCAATTAATTGACAAAGGTGTTCTTCTTCATCAAATTGCAGCAGGAAGCATGACTAATTTCCCTCATTCCCCTCTAATTTCATTTCTAACATTCCCCCACTGGCTAAGATTCATGGAAAAGACTAAGCTTTCATGGTGGTTCTTAATCTTTAGAAGCCACATTTCTTGTCTAAAAATCTTTTTCATTTTGATCTACTCTCAAACCAAGTTTGTTTCACATAAACTTAAATGGTTTCCCCTCCACTCACCCTCTCATCCATATTAACTCTAATTCTACTATGTAAATCCCCTATATTACCTTTTCCCCTATTATTACTAACACCATGGTGTATAAACCCCAAGCATTATATAAATACCCACCCCTTGGTATTATAGCCAATAAGTCTTGAGTCAGGGATCGAATGACACCTGGTCATGCTGATGAACCTAGGCCAAGTACCTCTACCCCTTCATGAGCTAATTCCTTCATTTTGACCCCCTTTTGCACATAAAAACCCCTAAAAGGCCTAATTTCTACCCTCACCCGCTTCAAATGGCCAAAAATCATGAAAAACCGACATGTTATCTTTATGCTAAGTCTAAAGGGCGGAGCTATTTTCAAACGAAACGTGAAAACCCACTTTTGCATAGTTTCCGCCACCGCGCAAATTCCCAGAAAAAACATTATTTTAATCCTCCCCTTCCCCGTACTTGGTTGTCACTCTGCTTGTCCCGACAACCGTCCGATCAAATACCTCCCGTTCCAACGGCCCTGATCGCGTCGGACTCCTTCCGACGTCCGAAAATTAAGTACGCTATCTCCCTGTCACATCAGTATTCCGATCATCGTCCGATTTGGCTCCTCCAGATCTGACGGCCACCATAGCGTCGGAGCTCATCCGATGCCCGAAGGTTACCTCCCGACGGCCGTATAAAGGTTACGTCACGCTGTATCCACGCGTCGGCTCCACAATCCGTCGGAGGTACTACTGCTGCAAACCGCCATCGTACCGTAGGCGGTGCGATATCAAACCGCCGCGGTTTCTGGTTTTGCCGTTCCCGCCTATGTGACCTCAGCAACCCGTCATCGCTCTGTCACCCAGGTACGCCGTCTTGTCATTCCCTTGCCCAGCCATTGGTCCACCTGTCCTGCCATCTCACTGCCCCAGTGGACCAACCAGACCCTGCCACCTGGCCCGATGACGTCCTGCTGACGTCATCCGGCCCCGACCCCACTCATGACGTCATGATGACGTCAGCACGAATTCGCGCCAAAATCACCAAAAAATCTATTTTGGCCGAAAATTCGTGTTTTTTTCCATTTTGAGCGCATTCATCGTTGTTTATCCTGCATGCATAATTACGACCAAACCTGCACCAGCCGCGGAAAAGTGTTTCCTGACCGCCAGAACGTCCATCTCTTCAGCGCCAGCAAGCTCTAACCAGTCCAACTCTACAGGTATTCTTCATTTGAGCTCTGAAACTCCATTTTTCACTGCATTTCGCGTATCAATAAGTAACAGACCTTAAGACCCGAAATTCACCGTTAAATGCCACTGAATTGACATTTAGACTGAACCAGAGCCGTCACTACACTTCTGTCGAACCACTGTGGGTAATTTGAAAGAAAACTGTCGCTGGTTCGCGCAATCGTGAACCCGTCACCTGCAGGAAACAAATCCACCACAAAAAAGCATACTCTGAGCATTTCTGCCACCCACCTAATCACTCAAAGGCAGTATTTCAACTGCTGCAGCCTTTACCTTCACCCTTCACTCATAAAACCATCATTCTCTGCAAAGAAACTTTGTCGGTGTTACTCTGCATAGTAACAGCAGTCTTCAAAGAGAACCACATCCCAAGAAGAGTCATGGATCCCCCTGTAGCTCCTATAGCCCTAAATGTAGCTCCCCTGAATGCCCCTAATAGAACATTGGACACAAGAGCATTAGCAGACCTGGACTACAAGATATCAGAGGAAATGTTGAGCAAAAGCAGGTTCCATTTACAAATCCTAAATGAAATAAAGATCAAACATGAGAGGGGGACAGACATCCTGGGAATTTGGGATTCATTTCTCCCAATATTCAAGCTTCCTCAGGTTAATCAATTCCCTGAGCTTATCCACTTAGTCGCTGACTACTATGATGCATCCCAGAGGGCAGTGCTGGACTCTTCAGGCTCAATTCTGTTCCTCATTACCCCTGAAGCCATCAGGGAGATGTTGCAGTTCAAGACAGATCAAAAGTTGGTCCCTCTATCATTAGCTGATTTAATAGTACAGGGAGCCAGGATAACAGAGGCACAAATCACAAAGCTTAATCAGATTTTCATCAAAGCTGATACTGTGCAAACTCCTCCCATCCATTTTGCCTACCTCAACCAGTTGGGCTTGGACCTTGTTGATATGATCAGTCCCATCTTGGGATATGATTCGGTGGAGTATGTGGATGAAACTGTTCTACAAATAATGCTTATGTTTTCCCCAGGAAGGAAACCAATCTACTATGATTATGCCACATACATATCAGATAAGATGCATGAGCAGTTGATGAATCTGTCAAGAGAAAGGGTATTTAAATACACCTCTTACCTATATCATCTGCTCCTATACTTCCAGCATGATAAGTTCTCCTTCCCAAAGAAGAGAGAAGATGCACAGGGCAATCTGAGATCAGTAGTGTATTGGACATCCGTTTTTCACATAGTAAGCTGTTCTCCATACACCTACTGCGAATTTATTGATCTTTTCATCCATCCAGCCTTGACTCTACTGTTGGGTTCACCTCCTCCCAGATTGACAGACGAAATGCAAAGATTCCTGCATTTATCAAAAGCATACAGTATTGGGGATTGGTATTTCTACCAACACCACACCGTTATCAGACTATATGGGTGTGAGTTGCCCCCATTTAAGCTACCTAAATTTGTGCCTATGAGGCTACTTGCCTTGGAATACTTCAGGCAGTTTGGTTATGTGGATATGCTCCACTTTTCAGGAAAAGGTAAGAAGGCACAGTTAAAAGTCAGAAATCAACTTGGCCATTTCCTTCTCAATGAAAGGGATGAAGGGTGGAGAGAGGCAGATAGAATACTTGGGTGCCTTGGTCTCAAATACAGCTTCATATGGAAACCCTATGACCCCAACAACTTCATTACAATGAGGAGGCTCAAATACAAATTATCTGCTTATGGTCATTATAGCCTTCCTCACTTAGAAAAATATGCTAACCAAAGCAAGTGGAGAAGAGGAACTTTAGAAGAAAATGTGACCCAAGAAGAGCTTAATCAAAGAGCTCTAAGAAACCTCAAGAAGATGGCTGACCTTGAGTTTTATTCACAGGTCACCTCACTGCCAAGCACACAAACTGGAGCAGCAGCGTCCTCCTCAACTGCCCAACATCAAGCTACAAGAACTGGTGAAAACATCTCAGAAAAAGGCAAAGGCAAAGAGATGGAGCAGGAACAGCAGGAATAGCAACAAAAACAACAGCAGCAAGCAGAAGGGCTGCAACAAGGGCAGCAAGAAGAATCAGAACAACAAGAGCGACAACATCAAGAAGAACAAAGGCAGGAGCAGTCTGCCCAGCAAAAGGAAACAGTGGAGACTCCTCAGACCACTGAAAGAACGGTGCCTACAAGACAAGACACTACCTTTGATGCCTCGGTCCTCCAAACCCCTCAAAAGGAGGATACATTTGTCTTTAGAAAAAGGGACAGAGAAACTCCCCTGACATCCTCTATAAACCAGGGAGAGAAAAGGCAGAGACTAAATGATTTTCCAGAGGAGGATATAGCAATAAGAGAGGCATTGGGCATGGGCCCACCCAGCAGAGAAGCTTCAGCAAGTTCCTTCCAGCAGGAACAGGATAGGACCATGGGAGGGGAGGTCAGCTCCTCCAGCCAGCAGAAAGAAGGACAAGTAAGCATCAAGCAGCAATTTATAGACATCAAGAGGAGGAGTGATCCTATCAAAGTACAACTGTACAATCACCTGCTAAACATGGCTCCTTCCAATTAGCAGAGACTTATGTCTGCTTTTGATGTAAGTGAAGGCAAAATGATAATGAGTCACTTTATGCCTACGGCACTCCAACCACAATCCACTGCTGACTATCTTAGGACTAACCTAGAGGTCGTCGCCAAGGACATACACCCTATGGACAAAATTGAGCTGCATAAGCAAACTGGCGAAATGGTGTATGCTTCATTGGCTGACAAGACTTTGGAGAATTATAAATTAACAAGCAGTCTGAATGCCACAGCTTCCCAGCTAGAACTGGAGAGGGCCTCTTCTCAGGCCAAAGACAACAGGATAAGATCCCTGGAGGAAATCATTGTAGAAATTGGGCACAATCCCAATGACATCAAAGGAATACAAGAGATCCTGAAACTTAGAGATGCTGACATGGCTGCACTAAGAAAGAAGGTCAAAATTCCAGCCACTATCCATCCACAGACTGATGAGATAGCAAAGCAAAGGCATGAGCAGGATTCTACTGCCCTGCTAGTTTCCATTTACAAAGAGCTGGTGAAGGCACAAGAAAAATTGGGGCAATATGAAGCTACACAAGCAGCTCTACAAGCACCATTAAAACAAGCACAAGAAGGGCAGACATCTCAGCCCCCTCCTCAAGTCATCAATCTTGAGGAGACTGTTCCTACTACGGTGCCTCCACCTCAGCAGGCTGAACAAACAGCCACATCTACTTCAGCAGCACCCATCAGCACAGATCAGAGCCTAGATATGCAGAAGCTAAAGAATGAAATACAAATTTTGGAAGCCCAGATGACAGAGCTGAATGAAACTAAGGAAAAGCTGGCCAAGGTAAATGAAAGGCATGATAAGACAAAAAGAGAGGTGGGAGAAAAGGCCAGGGAAATCAAAGCCCTTAAAGACAGGATCAAGGAGCTTGAGAATGAGCTCAAGCTAGATAAAATCATATCTGAGATCAGAGCAATGATATGGTCCAATATTGGTCAATCCATCAACAACCAATGGCCATACATCGAGACAATCCATGAGCAACTAGAGCTCATCCCAAAGGCACAGAAGGAAATCCGAACATCAAGGGCCTTATTAGGAAATATGCCTGAAGTTGCTACAAGAATGATCAATGTGCTTAACCACAAAACAAGTTCTCAGTTAGCCACCATTGGAATCACAAATAGAACTGAGACCATTCAAATGATCAAGAGGGTTCTTACTCTTAGAAATCTGGTGCAGACATTGGACAAAAGAACCCACGATATGCAGACAGAGGTAAATAGGTTCATGGAGAAGTTTCAGGTGTTGCAGAGTAGAGGACTCCCTAGCTTACTGAACAGCGGAGGGAAATTATTCACCCATGAACAGTATGCTAAAAGAGTAAATGTTTTTGCCTCAGCACAGGTCAATGAGAAGGCCAGCACTTCAGAAGACACAGGGCCTATTACAGGACAGATTTTCTATAGTAAGATAGAAAATCTACTTTTTATAATGAATGAAATTAATCATTTGTTTGATGTGGCCCCAAATTTTTTCAAATATATAGAAGCTGAAGAGACAATGGAGGCCATCCTTAAGCATCAGCTCCCTACACAGGAATGGTGGACAGATGCAATACACATAATTTTGTAATCAGTAAGGCATTCACCAAATTTCTGTTTTATTACAATTTTTTATAAAAAGCACAGTTCAGCAAAGTCAGCATGCAACATAAATCAAAGCTGAGCCAACTCAGCGGATGTAGCGGCCAACAAAGCAGAAAAAGAGAAACACAGCTGGCAAACCCGAGAACGCACTGCGCAGCCAAAAGTAAATGCGTATCTCCAGAATTAAAACAGAGTAATGCAACCGACTCAGTGACTCTCAAAAGTCAAAGCAATCCTCTGACAGACATAAATGGCATTTACGCTGCATTTAAAATTGTAATAACTCCTTGCTTACTTTCTGAACATAATAATGTAGATATTTTCTCTCTCAGATGACTCGATGCCTGAGATATTTTGTATACGCATTTCTATAAAGTCCCCTTCGCATAAGATTGCAAGGGTTGTTGTTGATTTCTCCTGAAGAAGTTCTTATGCTGTAATCCTTTTCAGAAGTTAATAGAGCAAAGCAATGGAATTTCTCGGATTTCTGAGGTGTTGGATGCGTTCTGGTGTTTGTTGATAACTACTGGATCCCTGTGTATTTCATCATACAATAAGTCTCTGTATCTCTCTCTGTTAATTAGTTGTTCTGTTAAAATCCATATATGTTATCTGTTTTCAATACTAAGCAACAAGGAAAAAGAATAGCTTTCAGGATTTATTCATTGAGTAACCTGAGTTCAATCTGCGTTGTTTATCAATGTTTTCCTCAGCTGTAATCTAGTAAAGTGTAATTCTTAAATGCTGCACTTTTCAGAATGCATCTATCACAGTGACCTTTGTCACAGGAATTCAAAAGTTTTGCTCCTGTGCAGTGTGCTCACCTTCACCCACCAGTTCAATAGGAAATTCTTAATTGCTTTCTGTTGAATCAACATACATCACCATTTGATCTAGTTTGTCTGTTTAAAATGCACAATAGGCCCTGCAGTTAGAATAACACCAAACCAGCGTATCAGATCATTTCACAGCTTCAGACTCCATTGCCCAATGGTATTATACTATCTAAACACTGCCTCATAAGACCTGAAAGAAATCCTTCAACCAAAACATAAACCAAAACCTGAGCATAATAGCTAGCCTAAAACACCATCATAACAGAGACAAATCATAAAGAGAGAGCCCTCTCTGGTTGCAGTTAGGCTAGGAACTGTAACCCAAAGATTGGTTAGTGGTTACCCCGGCCGTATTCCCTTGGGAGTCATAGGGAACAACCTGGGTGTTAACACATATGTCTAAAAATAGACTTTGCGCCAAAAATAGCCTGCGGGCCCACTTAGTGAAGGCGACTTCTTTTCACTAAGCTCCATCATCTTGTTGCATTTTAAACATTCCCTCTCAACAAGATATGGATTATCTGCAACCCCTATCCTGCCTCGGTGGTATTCGAATTTGCTCCTGGTGAGCGCCTTCGTCAAGATATCAGCATCCTGATCCTCCATGGGAATGTATGAAAGTAACATGATTCTCCGTTGCACACAATCTCTGATATGATGGTACCTGATGTCGATGTGCTTGGATCTATCATGAAATATTGGATTAGCCGAGAGTTTAATGCAACTCTGGTTATCACAATAAATCACAGTAGGCTCCAAGTGTGACCCGAACAACCCGACCAGGATCTTCCTCATCCATATAGCCTCGCATGCAGCCAAACTTGCTGCCATATACTCGGCCTCTGCTGAACTGAGTGCCATGGATCTCTGCTTCCTGCTGTACCAAGAAACTGCTGTCGACCCGATACTGAAGATCCCTCCAGATGTGCTCTTTCTGTCCGTTGGGCTCCCTGCCCAATCTGCATCCATGAAGCCACATAGCTTCACCTCATCCTCCCGTCTATACCACAATCCATATCCTGATGTGCCTATGAGATAACGCAACACATGCTTGCTTGCCTTCCAGAAGAGCTTGGTTGGTTTAACCATAGCTTGTGAAATCTGGTTAACAGCATAGCATATATCGGGTCGTGTATTGACCAGATACATAAGCGACCCCACCAATTGTCGATAAACAGTGGCATCCACTACCTCTGCTGAAGTAGCATCCTCCTTCCTCCAACCTCCAGGAAGAGGAGTATCAACAGGCTTGCAGCCATGCATGTTGAACTTCTCCAGTATCTCCCGAGCATACTTACCCTGAGAAACAAATAGTCCATCACTGTGCTGCCAAATTTCCAATCCCAGGAAATAATGAAGGAGGCCCAAGTCCTTCATCTCAAACTCTCTAGCAAGATCCTCCTTGCATGAAAGTATCAACAACTCATCTCCCGTCAAAATCAAATCATCTACATAAAGTACAATGATAAACAACTTACCCTCCACCACAATTTGGTATAGGTTAGGATCTGCCTCACTCTTGGAGAATCCAAGTCCGATGAAATAACTGTCTATCCGTGTGTACCAAGCACGTGGTGCTCGTTTCAACCCATACAACGCTCTCTTGAGCCTGGACACATGCGACTCGCTGCTGAAGATCTCAAAACCTTCGGGCTGCTCTATGTACACCTCCTCCTCAATGACTCCGTTGAGGAACGCAGTCTTCACATCCATTTGAAGAATGTTCCACCCCATCTGCGCTGAGAGAGCAAGAATCGTCCGTATGGAAGAATACCTTGTGACAGGTGCAAAGGTCTCCTCATAATCGATCCCCTCTATCTGTGAGAAGCCTCGGCAACAAATCTTGCCTTGTACTTCTCCACACTCCTGTCAGCTGCCTGCTTCACTTTTTAGATCCATCTTGAACCCACCACTGATTTCCCCTCCGGTCTTGGAACAATCTCCCATGCACTGTTTCTGACAATCGAATCATACTCTTCCACCATGGCATATAACCATGCGGGATCCTCCACAGCTTCCTCGAAAGAGGATGGCTCAGTCACGACACATTTGCTCACAAGAACCATGTATCCAGTGTACCGATCAGGTGATTTTCTCTGTCTGCGCTGTCCTGTAGGTGGTCCTACAACCTTCTCTGCATCTTGAGCCAGTCGCTCAGCTTCTGTAGTGCGCTTTCGCCCTCTGATGGTTGGCGCTGCATGAGTGGTCTCTTCCACTCCATGAACTTCATCTTGTGGCTGATCCACGTCTTGAAGCTCATCCTTAGGAACTAATAGCTCCTCATCTGCATGCAAGTGTGGCTCCCTCTCAAGCGAACACTTCATGGCTTTCTCCTCCTGAAATTTGATATCCCGTCGCACAACAGTCTTGCGACTGTCTGGAAAATACACACGATAGTTGTGGGGCGTATTAGTGTACCCCACAAATATCCCAACCTCTGCGGTCAGCTCCAGCTTCTTCTTGGCATCCTTCGTCACATGCATGTAAACATTAGAACCAAAAATCCTCAAATGGTAAATATCAGGCCTCTTACCAGAATAAGCCTCCTCGGGTGTACTCATGCCAAGTATCTTGTGAGGACAATGGTTCTGCACATATACTGCAGTATTTCATTCCTCCACCCACAAAAGAAGGGGTAGGCCCTGATCATGCAACATCACCCGTGCAGCACCCACGATCGTTCTGTTCTTCTGCTCAGCAACCCCGTTCTACTGTGGGTTATGGGGAGCTATGAACTCTCTTCGAATCCCTTCTACGCTGCAGAAGTCCTTGAACTGGCCAGAGAAGAATTCACCACCATTGTCTCTCCTAAGAGCCTTCACCTTCTTCCCTGATTCCTTCTCTACTAGTGCTTTGAACTCACAGAACTTTGAGTATGTCTCGCTCTTCTTCTGCATGAAGAAGATCCAACACTTCCGAGAGAAATCATCAACAAAGATCACATAGTACCTGTGCTTTGCTGTCGAAGCTACTGAGAAAGGTCCACACACATCTGTGTGAATTCTCTCAAGGATCGTTGTGGCGTGACTATCCTTCTCGTGAAAGGTGGCTTTCACAAATTTTCCCAAAGTACACCCCTTGCACTGATTTGACTGCGCAAGAGTGCCTTTAGGAAGCCCAGTAGAAATCTGCTGCAGTATCTTCAAGGCTCCATGGTGAAGGTGGTCCAATCTCCTGTGCCACAGCTCGCCATCATCCCGGCTCACCAATCCTTCTGCCTTGCATGCCATTTCTGCGCAGCCATCTACATGCAATTGATAAAGGTTCCTGACTTGAACCCCTATCTTCCAGGTTTCTCCAGTTGTCTTACTGCGCAGGAAAGCCTTTTCCTCGCTGAAAACAACATCATATCCCTTGTCTTCTAACATCGCCACAGAGATAATATTCTTCTTCAATCCTGGAACATGCATCACTTCCTTCAATACGAAGGGTTTACCAGACTCCCTCTCAAAGGAAATGGTATCAATACCGGTTGCACTGTATCTACCATCATCGCCCATCTTGATGTGCACTCCAAGATCTTTCTCATCCAGATCAGAAAACAAATCTCGATCTCCTGTCATGTGCAAAGACGCACCACTGTCCAAGAACTGCGAGGCTAAGGCCTCTCCTGCTGCAGATCCAGCAGCTTGCTTATTTTTCTTCTTCTGCGGACAATTTGTGGCATAATGTCCGTGCTGGTGACAGTGAAAGCACTTCACCTTGGACATGTCCTGCTTCTTTCCTTTCGCACCGGAATGAGAAGCTTTCTTGTTCTTCCCCTTCTTTGCTTTGGCAGCTAAAGCACAATTTTCTTCATCAGATGCCTTTGATGAAGATCCGTCCTTGGTATTCCGCCTAATCTCCTCTTGCACAAGATCTGACCAAAGTCTCTCCCATCCTGGCAATTTCTCCCGACCATTGACAGAGTCTTGATAGGAATGCTAACTCTTCGAAAGATCAAGGAGAGCCAAGCTCACCAATTCCTCATCATCGATAGTCACCCCCACACTTCCCAGCTCATCCCGGCATTGGGTGAACTTCGTGAGATACTTGGTCATACTGTCTCCTTTCTCACACTTAATGTTTCTGAGTTTATCCTTGAGCGCAAACTTCCTCTGGTTGCTCTTGCTTTGGAATAAATCTGTCAACGCTTTCAACATCAAGTATGGAGAAGCCTTTCCATGCAGGCTGGATACAATGTGATCCTTCATGCCCTCCAACAGAATCCTTCAACACTTTGCTATCTTCTTTTGCCAAGCCTCAACGTGAGCAACATCAGTAGGCTTTGGGACCTCAGCCTCTATGAACTCCTTCAGTCCATTGTCATCTAACACCGCCTCCATCCTCTCTTTCCATGCAATATAATTCGAGCTGCCTTCAAGGGCATACTCCAATTGCAATCCGTTGAAAGACATTTCAACTTTGACACCAAGAAAACACTGCTGCAAATTCGAATTCCACCAACTCAAAACTCAACCACTTCTGATCTAAAATTCGTGAGAACAAAGTATTTCTCGTACAGAGATTGACTGTATGGGCTTTTACCGGATATCTCACCTTCCAAAAGAAGGATGAATCCAGAGGCTACCTGGCCCGATTACAGACTTTGCTTGAAGAAATAAAATGTAATCACTTTCTGAATAATAGATCTGATGATCAACTCTGCTCAGATACCATGTAGAAATTTTGAATAATATAACACTTATTCACATAGATTATCCTGATTATACACTATTTCCAGAATGCATGCATAATACATAACCTCCTCTACGTTGATCATCAATTTTGCAGAATTAAAAACAATGAAACATCAATCACATGCGCACATTAACACAGTATGTACTGGGGAAAGCATACAGCTGAAAACCCCCAACTATCTGTATATTATAATGATAGAGAACATGTAACAATACGTAGTACAATACTCCTCATAAGTACTCAGTACTATCTCCACCTGCTACACACAAACTAGCTCAGATCTAAATCAAGTCATAGCTTCAAATCTCCTCCACTATTTGCCTGCCTCTACTGCGCAATCCAAAGTGAGAATAGGAATGATTCAAGCTTGTTTTCCTTGGCTTATACTGCGCAATCCTCATTGGCAATATCAATCACTGATTATGCAAATCTCATGGACAACTATAGTCACAACTGATAGTAGTCTCCACCTCTAACACCTGTCTCCACTGAACTGTCTATGCACTGAGTTAACTGATGTATTCTTTAGTTGCTTTATGAGTTAATAATTAGTGAATTAATTAATAATTAGTTCACATCACTCATCACTAGTGTATTTTCAGTTAGACTAAATACAACTAGTTCAACTAAGTCAAACTGAACACAGCTCCATCAACTCCTAAATCAACTCCACCAAACTCAATCACTTGAGTTCTAACTGAAGTCCATCATGCAATAGCTCAACGACCCATAAGAAAAGCGTATTTCCTTCTGGCAGTTGCATGTGCCACATCCGTAGCTCGAACTGAAGTGCTCCAAGAGGATAAGATAATGTTTATAGTCTAAATATTATTAAGAGCTAATAATATTCGACTATTCTATTTTTAGCTTGGCAGTCTAAAAATAGACTCCACCCATATGTCTAAAAATAGAAGTCCATCTATTTTTACCAACATGACCAATCATCCACAAATAGCATCCTGCAACTCATAGACCATGATCCATATGTCTAAAAATAGACATAGTCTAAAAATAGACTTTGCGCCAAAAATAGCTTGCGGGCCCACTTAGTGAAGGCGACTTCTTTTCACTAAGCTCCATCATCTTGTTGCATTTTCAAGATGTCGCAGGGTTGACGTGTCCCATGGGGACCACACAACTTCATCCTCATTTGTTGCCGCTTTGTCGTCAATGACGACGTGTCCCGATGATTTCTACCTGACTCTTTCGCTTGCACGCCACTAATAAACCATCGGGCTCTTCCTTGCGGGATGAGTAGTCTCGTGGGGTCAACCATCACAACCAAGAGCCAATGAAAAATCTCTCTAGACTGAGTCAAATCCTCATCATCCCAATGCCCAGTCATCTCACTAATTCTCTGTTGTGTTGTGTCAAAATCTTTCAGGATCCTACTAGTAAGATGATGTCATGTTGACGTCTCACCTACCATGTATCAACCAATGATTGGTGACACGTGTCACCCAAAAATGGGCTATTTGGGTGCCCAAAAACACCAAATATGATTGCCATGTGTCCACCGCTGATTGGTTGTGCTGATGTCACATTCCTTCGTCACTTGGCCCAATCACATGTTGCCACCTGTTCTGCCATAGGAGAGAGAAAGGGGGTCTTGGAGACCTGTTATGCGAGCAATTTTTTTGTTAATTTGTTTCCTTGCTTACTGACCATTTCCTTTGTTTTTCATATATTTTCATCGGGTCGACACCTTGCTGCATTGCCACTTTGTTTTCTCTCTGGGATAGCCCTCAACAGGCTTAGCTGTTAGAGTGGGGACCTCCGCTTAACTCTCATTGGACCACGTTATGTTGTTGTGTCCCAACGCCTACCTCCTAGTCCATTCCTTTTGTGCACCATTACTATACCACCGTGGTAACTCCATTGGGCCAGGTTGTTAGGTGGGATCTACCTATGGCCAATGGAAATGCTTCCAGCTACTTGCGCTATTGGCCACGTTTGCCCGAAGCTTTGCATAGAGGCTCCGACAACCTTGCTGTTGTTTTAGGAACTTAAGCCAACTTTGACTACGTGCCAAAGGCTCACCCAAAACCTTTTAACACTGGTATCATGGACTTAAGTTCCTAAAAGGATATGTTTGGGTGAGGCCATTTTCAAACTTCCTCATACCACTGGAAGGATCTTTTAGAGCTCTTTCCATCTGAGTGGGTTTCACCTATATCTAAGATGATCTGCATCTCCAAAAATGGCTCCAAATCCTTTGTACCAATTCATATCCTTTTCCATTCTTGTGTGCCTGGAACCTGCTACATGAGGTATTTCTTTGACACTTGTGCCTCTAGCTGACACTTACTGCCACTTGTTAACATCAATGAAAACATATTACCAACATTCTCCCCCTTTGGCATTGATGGAAACACCATCATCAAACAAAACACCCTTTGATCTTGTAGAAGCATGTCAACATAGATTGTCTCCTTTGAGTGCTGCTCCCCCTGATATTTTTGTTGTTGGTATCGCTCCTTGGTATGATCACTCTAGATCTCACCTTTATTTTTGTATTTTTGTTTGATTAATAGAGATATCTCCCCCTTTGACATCAATGGAAAAGACACCATCATGCTCCCCCTGTCACTATGCTTCTCATGCCTACAATCCTTCTCTTTCATGTTGATCCTAGTGGACCTGGTAGCTTCACCAATAGATGCTGAAAAAATACACAATTGCCTTTCTTCCTCTTAAAGGAAGAGCTAGTGGAGGGAGGCAAGAGTCACAACTCCCAATCTTTGCCTCAAATACTCAAATTGTTCTCTACGAAGCGGCTTATTGAAGATATCAACAAATTGTTCTTTTGTAGGAACATACTCCAGCTTCACAATTTGAGCTGCAACTTGCTCTCTCAAGAAATGATACTTGATGGGGATATGCTTTGTTTTGGAGTGAAAAACTAGATTCTTTGACATGTTGATTGCACTTGTGTTATCACAAATCATGGGAATAGGTTGATCATATAACACTTGTACATCTTGTAAAGTTTGCTTCATCCACAAAATTTGAATTCAAAAAGAAGTTGTTGCAATATATTCCGCTTCAACTATAGATAAGGAAATAGAATCTTGATTGTTTCTTAACCATGATACTATACTTTCTCCAAGAAAGAAAGAACCACCACTTGTACTTTTTATATCATCCACATCACCTACCTAATCAACATCAATAAAACAATAAATTAAAAATCCTTACCTAGGGGGTACCACATACTATAGTCCATTGTTGCTCTAAGATATCTGAGAATCCTCTTGGCTGCTAATAGATGGCTTTGTCTGGGAGCTACTTGAAATCTCCCAACTATAGCAATGACATACATTATGTTTGGTCTTGAAGTTGTCAAATATAAGAGGTTGACAATGCTGGATCTATATAAATTCTTGTCCACTATTGGAGATCCATCCATCTTGCTAATCTTGCAACTTGTCACCATTGAAGTGCTCATTAAAGAAAATTCTTCCATGCCAAATTTCTTCAGCACTGCTTTGAGATACTTCTTTTGAGAGATAAAAATTCATGTGGGGTTCTGCACAATCTACAATCCAAGAAAGTAGGAAAGCTCTCAAAGCATGGAAATTTCAAACGCGACCTTCATATCAATTGCAAATTCATTGGTCAGCAACTTTGAATCATTAGCAAAGATGATATCATCAACATATAGAACCACTACAATGAGTTTGTTGTCTTTATTTTTTGACATACAAGTTGCTATCAGTTGCACCTCTTTTGAATCCACACTTGAGCATGTAGTTATCTAGCTTGGAATACCATGCTTTAGGGGCTTGCTTAAGACCATACAAAGCCTTCTTAAGTCTGCAAACATAATATGGTTTCTCTGTCAGCTGAAAACCTTTTGGCTGCTCTATGTAAACTTCCTCCTGTAGCTCTCCATTGAGAAAAGAATATTTGACATCCATTTGATAGATTTTGAATTTTTTAAAACAAGAAAATACCAAAAAAATTCTTATTGATTCTAATCTAGCAACAAGAGAAAAAGTTTCATCAAAATCCAAGCCTTCTATTTGTTCATAGCCTTTGCATACCAGTCTGGCCTTGTTTCTTACCACTTCTCCACGATCATTTAATTTGTTCCTAAAAAACCACTTTGTTCCAATGACATTCTTGTTAGTAGGTCTTGGAACAAGCTCCCAAGTTTGATTTTTCTTTATTTGGTCCAATTATTCATTCATTTCCTTTAACCAATGTTGATCATTATTAGCTTGAAAAACATCCTTTGGTTCCTCCATGGACAACAGGGAAACATGTGCTTGTGTAGGGGGATTTAACAATTTCCTTCTTGTTTGCACACTAGTATTTAATTCACCAACAATCTGATCAATTGGGTGATGTTTTTGTACATACCTTGGGGGATCTCTTGCTTGAGGACTAGAGGGATATTCCTCGATTTCTTCTGCAACTGCCTCATCATGCTCTTCACTGATGCTCACTAGTTCATCAACGTTGGATTTTTCGAGTTGTTTCTCTTCTTGATCAACGTGATCATCCACCTTCACATTGATGCAGTCAATGATTCTCTTGGTGACTTTATTGTAGCATTTGTAACCTTTGTTGTTGTGTGAATAACCCAGAAAAAATGCCTTTATCAGCTCCGGCATCGAATTTTCCAAGATTTTCATCATTTCTCTTGATGTAGCATCTACTGCCAATTTTTTTGAAGTGTTTGATTGTTGCAGGTATGCCACACCACAACTCATAGGGAGTTTTGTCACTATTTGGTCTGAAATGAGTTTTTTTAAGAATAATTATTGTTGTACGAATTTCCTCTGCCCAAATTGGTTTGTTTTCTCTCTCTGCTACACCATTTTGCTGGGGAGTCTCTGCTATTGTAAAATATATCTTGATGCCACTCTTTTTATAGAATTCATCAAATTCCTTTGAAGTGAACTCACCTCCATTGTCTGACCTTATGATTTTGATTTTGCGATCAATTTCATTCTCAGCCATGCCTTTGAACTCTTTGAACTTCTCAAAAGATTCATATTTCTCTATGAGGAATGCAACCCACACCATCCTCCTGAAATCATCAATTATTATCATAAAGTATAATTGACCTATGGGTGACTACATTCTAGATAGTCCACACAGATCCATGTGTACCAGTTGCAATGGATTTCATGATGAGTTCTCTTTTGACTTTAATGGAACTCGGGCTTGCTTTTCCAATTGGCCTTATTTACAGATTGTATTCTTTTGTTTTGAAAGCCCAGGAAAATCCTTGATAACACTTTTCTTGTTGAGCTTGACTATCTGATCAAAGTTCATGTGTCCAAGTCTTTTATGCCATAACCAACTCTCATCAATCTTTGTCAAGCAACACCTCTATGTCTTCTCTTTGAGCACATAGAAATTATTATTTGTTCTCACATATTCAACAACTATCTCACCTATGCCTGTAGACTTGATTTGATAGTTTTTGGCTTTAAATATCACATCATAGGCTTGATCACACATTTTAGATACATTAAGCATGTTATACTTTAGCCCATCAACATACAAAATATTCTTGGCTTTACCTTTTCCATTTGATAGACTGACTACTCCTTTTGCAATTATTTTTCCTAGAGCATTGTTGCCAAAGGTCACATTACCTTTGTCAACTCGTTTCCAAGTAATAAAATTGTTTCTATCTCCTGTGATGTGTCTGGAACAACCACTGTCCACATACAAATGACTCCCACCATCTTGAGCATATAAAGCAATATCAAATTGCTCTGGTTTTTCTTTTTCTTTCCAGACTTTGGGCTTCTTTTTAGTTTGCTCACTAATTGGTTCAACCTTTCTCTCCTTGAGTCTACGATTGACTGTTATGTGTCCAAAATTTTGACACTTAAAACATTGGATCAGATAGTTTATAACAGAAAAAGTGTTATTGTAACTGGCTCTGCTTTTTCTCTGCTGAATTCTTCTGCTACATCTGAGTAATTTGTAAAAGAGGTTAACTCTACAATTAACTGCTCTGTGTCCATAATTGGTGCATGTGAAACAATACCCTGGGAAGATATCGTTGTTCTTGGAAGGCTACCTTCTGTGCTGAGCTAAATTTTGGGTAGTTCGATTTGCTTAGCCAACGTTCTTCTTTTGTTGCTGCTAGTTTATCTTTGGTTGTGCAATTGCCTCTCGTTGCTTTGCAATCCCTTTTTTTACTGGAACAAAGGTAATTCACTTTTTACCTTTTAATTCTTCTGTTGTGCTAGACTCAGGTTCATAGCCTAGATCAGTTTGATTTGAGGAGGCTCGTTGTGCTTGTAATATCTCATTTAGATCTTCAGTCCCTTTTCCAAATTTTTGGTTGAAACTGAGTTGTGTTTTAGCCTTCTCCAACTCCTTCTTCAGTAATATAATTTATCTGTCTAGCTTCTCACATGTTTTTTCATTCAACTTTTGGTTCAAGGACTCTTATAGCCTCTCACCTTATTCTATTTTCAAGAGGAATGACTCAATCGCCTCAACCTTTTCTTTTATCAAGGTTTCGTTCTGGGTTTTTGTTTTCTTTCTCAGTCTCTCTATTTCCTCAAGTGCACTTACTTGTTCTACTTCAAGGTCAACTTCTTCTTCTTCATCACCAGAAATAGCCTTGACTTGCAAATTTTCTAGGGCCATAAGCATGCATTCTTTAGAGCTTTCATCATCTTTGTTCTCGTCTGAGGATTGGTTGGGCTCACTTTCTTAGGAGCTCTCTTCTTGAACATATAAACCTCTCTTTTTAGCCTTCTTTTTTACCTTTTGAACGTTCTTAAATTTTTCTATAGGATCATAATCCTTCTTCTTCTTTTTAGGACACTTTGACGCATAATGAAAAACTTTTCCACAATTAAAATGTTTAAATGGTAACTGACCTTTATATTTGTCTGATCCTTGCTTGATCTTCATCGCAAAGTAGGCTTCTTCTTCATCTAATTCACAACATGAGTCACCATGCTCATCCTTGCACTTATTTTCTTCTTTGAAGGCCGATTCTTTGGCTGCAAACTTTCGTTTAGAAATCCTCTTCTCATAGGCAATGAGTATTCCAAGGAGTTGATCTAAAGTGAGAGTGCCTAGATTGGCCATTTCTTCAATGGATGACACCTTGGGATTAAACCTCTCAGAAAGAGATCTCAACACTTTTTGAACTACCTCATCTTTATCAAGCTTCTCATGGTGTTCACAACTTCATCAGCTCTTAAGAAATACTTTACAATATCTTCATCATCATGCAGGATCAATGATTCAAATTGGATCCTACGACCTTGGAGTTTAACTTTCTTTACCTTGTTATCTACTTCATAGCAACTGCTCATCTTGTCCCAAATTTCCTTAGCAGATGTGAAATCCATTACTTTGACAAGATCTGATTCAGGTAAGCCAGTAAGGAGGGCATGCATTGCTTTAGCATTGCATGTAAACTCCAACTTTTGATCTTTGGTAACCACTGTTGGAGGTCTTTAATATTCTTCTTCCACAACATCCCACATATTAGCTCCAAGTGATTGAATATAGGTCTTCATCCTCATTTTTTAAAAACATAGTTTGTTCCATTGAACATAGGTGCCTTATTGGTAAAACCTCCTTCCTAGTTTGCCATGGTCCTTGATCTTTCTTCCAGTTGTTAGACTAATCAGAAGTAACCTGCTCTGATACCAATTGTTGGAAACTGGGACACTACTGGGGGGGGGGGGTGAATCACTAGTCTAGGAATTTTACAAAAATAAAACTTTCTTTTACTTTGTGCACATCATTAAATACTTCAGCAATAACTTAAATAACCATAACAAAGATTAATGTCAACAATCACAATGGAACACACAAGAACAAGTAACTTTCAGAACTACTCTTCAATTCATTCATAGGGCAAGATACAACTTGTTGTTATAATTTCTCTAGCTACAACTAATAGGAAGCTACAACTCCCTGATTTATCAACTACAACTAAATTGTGCTACAACCCCAACTATTCTACACCACCCATTGGAAGGAGCACCAATCCCTGATTTGCAAGATACAACTTGCTTTAACAGTCATTGTTCCATCTTTCATCCATTTTCTGATCCGATTTAGAATATTAGATTGCTATGTTGTGATCCTCCTGAGATTAGAAACAAAATGCTCTCATTGTGCTTAAGGATTCATGAATTTTTGCAAGTGAAATGATGAGTTTTTATGTTAATTTTATGAACAATTTAACATAAATAAGAGACTGAACAATAGCATAAACATGTAAAGAACATCATCAAAAACACATTACGACCGGAACATGATAAAGGATTTCACCCCTCCTGGGCTACGTCTCCTTGGTCCAGCTTCTAATGGCTTGGGCCTCTCTATTATGCTCAAAAGTGTAAAAAGATGTGTTTACAATGCTCAAATGCTTCTAAAACCTACTCCAATGAGTCTAGAATGTCCAAAAATGGTACGCCAACCTATTTTTCCTCCTCATTTGGTCGAAAACTACCTTAGTTATGACTTTTTTCAGTCTTTCCATAATTTCCTCCTCCAAATCTGGCTAACTGCCAGTTAAATTCATTATCTAGAGCTAATTCTAGCAGTTTCGCTGAAATTGGCGGTCCTGCCAACTTCCCCTCCCATCTCGCGGTTAAGGTCGAGTGGTCACAAGCAAGGTGGTTAGGTTTGGAGGTTAAGGCGACGGTTCCGACAACTCCATCGCTAATCGCAATCGAAGAGAACCAACGGTCTTATGATTTGTGAACGTGGTGGGGTGATGTGCGATTGTGATACGACAGACCCGTCAAAACTATTAATTGGAACTCATAAACTTATCTCATCCGGGATCCTTTTGTAATTCGCAATTGGCGGAGTACCGACGGTCTTATATATGTGAGACTCTATTTTCTGCGGTGTGCGATTGCAATTATCACATCGCAACCCTTTCGTGCTCGGGGGCCAATTCTTTAATTGATTTCCACCTGCCCTATTGCGATGTGCATTGTGATTATTGCATCACACCCTGGCTTGTTTCGAGGCCAATTTTTAACGCCGACCCACTTGCCACATGCGATTTGTGAAATACCGGGGCCAATGGTGGACTGCCACTTAGCGCTTCCCCATTCGCTGAAGAGCCCTGCCACATCATCTTTTCCTGCCATCTGTCCAAGTCAAACCTGAACTTTGACATGCTCTAACTTCTTCATACTAGGTCAGATTCGAGTGTTGTTCGCACCGTTGGAATCAGGATGACGCGATTTTCGATCTGAAGCTAAGTTTATAGAGATTCTAACACTTTGAATTTTGAGTCTAATTTTAAGAACCTGATCACTCCTCCCCACTGGAAGCCTTTTGGACCCAAAAATGATCACTTTCAATTGTCCAGTAGGTGAGGGTACAGTTCCCTCACCTTTCCAACCTCTATCCATTTGTCTTTTAAAGGATTTGTACCCTTGAGCCCCATTCGAAGATAATCAATACTTCCCCTTTTTGATGTCCTTGTTCTTCTATCAAGTATAGTATCTTGCTGAAGTTCATCAAGGAATTCTGGAGAAAAGTATTCAATAGATGGAATTTGAATATTCTCTCCTTGATATTCAATCAAAGGAGGCTCATACAACCTTAAATTCTCAACATTAACAACAACATAAATTTTCATATATGAAGGCAAATCCAACCTGAAGGCATTGTTACCAATATTTTCCAAAATTCTAAATGGGCCATATCTAATTGATTTTAGATTTTTACCTTCTCCTTGGAGCCTCTCTTTGTTAATGTGAAGCCAAACTTCATCACCAACTTGGAACTTGTGATCTTGACGATGCTTGTCATGCCTTTCTTTGTACTTGCCTTGATTTATACTTGTCTTAGCTTTTCTCAAGTTGTTCTTGAACCTTTTGGTGTACTAATTGGATTTTTTCAATGAACTTTCTTGCTTTGTCTATGTCTCTATGACCTTCAATAGCAACATATTTGCCAAAAATAAAATCCAAAGGAGATTTAGGCAAGCATCCCAAACATGCCTCAAATGGCGAAGTTTGAGTTGAAGAATGCTTGACTCGGTTGTAAGCATGTTGAATATAGTGAAAATGTTCATCCCACAACTTAGGATGCTTCCTGCAATACCCACAAAGAAGATGTATCATGGTTCTGTTCACCACTTTTGTTTGACCATCTGTTTGTGGATGAAAAGTTGTAATCTTTTTCAATTTGGTGTCCATGAATTCCCACAATCTTGACCAAAAATTCCCAACAAAGTGAGAATCTTGATCACTAACAATGGATGTGGGTAATGCAAAATGCACCCAAACATTATGAAAGAATAACTGGGCAATTTGTTCAGTTGTAACTTGATTTTTACATGGCATCAAAATGCACATTTTTTTGAAGCTATCCAAAACTACATACAAATAATCATGACCTCTTTTTGACAATGGAAGACCTCCTACAAAATCCATAGAAACACTCTCCCATGGTCGTGAAGGAACCGTAAATGGTGTGTACAATCCTAACTTCCTATTGCTAGGCTTACTGATTGCACATAATTAACATCCTTTAATAAAACGAGACACACTTTCAAGCATACGAGGCCAATAACAATACCTTTGTAGATGTGCCACCATTTTACTTACACCGAAATGACCAGTAATAAGAGAAGTATGTGCCTCTCTTATGATGTTAACTCTTTCTCCCTGTGGAATACAAAGCTTGCTAAGATGGTACAACAAGTTATCATGCAAATGATAATCCAATTCCTCTACTTGATTACCTTGACTCAAGCTTGCATAAACATCTTGAAAGTCATTATATGATGCATAGTGCTCAACATAACTTCATTTAAAACATAATTATACTTGAGTAAAGTAGCTTCACTAACAATAGGCCTAGAAAAAAAATCAACAAATTTATTGTAGATACATTTCTTATACCTGATTACCAAGTGGAATAGTTGAAGAAAACCCATCCATCATAAGTGCCTTGATTGCTGCAACTTTGATTGTGATTGTAGGTATTGAAATGGTTGATGATTAGTGTGAATCAATGTTTCCTTACCCATCAAGTAGTGTTTCCATTTTTTCACACTTTGCACCAATGCATACAATTCCTTGTCATATGTAGGATAGTTAATCATTGCACCATTAAAAGTTTCTGAATGAAAACATATAGGCTTACCATGTTGCATGAGGACTGCACCCATAGCGTAGTCACTAGCATCAGTCTGAATCTCAAATCACTGTCTCAAGTCTAGAAGTGCAAGTACTGGAGTTTTACTGACCTTTTCCTTCAATGCATCAAAGGCCTTTTGTTGTTTTCCTCCCCACTGAAATTTTTTTTTCACACTTGTCAACACATGCAAAGGAGTTGCTATAAGAGAAAATTAGTAATGAATTTCCTCCAATATTTGGATTCTCCCAAAAAACAATTTACCTCAGTAAATGTCTTGGGCCTTGGCCAATTTAAAATGACATCAACCTTGGAGGGATCTATTTTCAACTCACCTCCTCTAACAATATGACCCAAGTAAACTAAAGAAGATTTTCCAAACTTACCCTTTTCTTACATGCAGGACACGTTCATCACGAGATTTATTGAAAATTAAGATGTCATCTAAGTAGACTATGATAAAATCATCAAGAAATGGCCTCAATACATCATTCATCACACACATGAATGTAGTGGGAGCATTACATCAACCAAACGACATAACTAACCATTCAAACAAACCCTGTTTTGTTTTGAATGTTGTCTTCCAAATGTCTCCTTCAACTATTCTAATTTTATGGTAGCCACTTCTTAAGTCCAACTTAGTAAAATACTTTGCATCTTTCAATTGATCAAGTAAATCATCTATTATGGGCAGTGGGTATCGGTTCTTTACCATAATTTTGTTCAATACATGAAAGTCCACACACATGCGCCATGTTCCATCCTTCTTTGGCACCAAGATAATAGGTGAACCACATGACAAGGAAGATGGTCTGATGATCCCTTTGTTCAACAACTCTTGAATTTGCTTCTTAATTTCTGCGCTTTCCATCACAGACATCCTATACATGCCAATGTTAGGAAGAGGACAATCTTTCTGCAACTGTATCTCATGTTGGATTCCTCTCTTGGGAGGTAATCCCTTTGGTCCCTAAAACATCTTGTCATATTGGTTAACTACATCAACCAATTCAGATTTCAAATTTGAATAACAACCTTTAAAAGCTTCATTATCCACATCATTCTTTGGTTTGATCATTAGAAGCACAAAATTCTTGCTCGAAATCACTAGTCTTTTCATCCGCCCTGCATTAACAAGCGAAAGATTTATTTTCTTGCTATGAGCTCTCATAATATATTCTACTCCATCTTTGAATAAATGATATTTATTTTCATGTTTATGGAAGATAGATTTTCTATCATAAAGGTATGTGCCACCGATAACTATGCCACATATATCTAATGACATAATGTCAAGCTCCATTTCATCTATGGAATTTGCGGTAATGGTGAATCTTAGTTTACATTTTCTCGTAACCTACAATTGCGCATTGTCACATACCCATCCAAGTGGATATGGTTGATGAAGTGGAATGGTTTCCAAATTTAAACTTTTGACAATTTTTTCAGAGGTAAGATTGGCTTGAGAGCCACTATCGAAAAGTGTATCAATATTGTTGTGTTTTGATATCACCCTTATGTGAAAAAGTTCTATTCTCATATTTTCATTTGGAGTTTCATTTTGTGAGTTTGAAGAACTAGTGCTAGCAATGGATTCTTTTCCTTTAAACCCCATGGCTGTGATTTTAGTTTCATCACCCGAATCAAATCCTAAATCCTGTTGAGTGGTTGCAGTTTTCTTTTGTTTCCCCTTGTTGTTGTTTTTCTTTGGTCCCATTTCAGGATGAAGCTTCCAACAATGAGCTTCATCGTGACCCTCTCTGGAACAATGTTTGCATGCAATTTTCTCTCCTTCTTTTTTGATAGATGCATTTTTATTTTCCTTCCCTTTGAAATCATTTTCCTCTCCTTTACTCTTAAATGGCTTTTTACTACCTTCTTCTGGAGTGTTTTTCCCTCTTGCCTCAAGATGGGTGGCTTGCACACACACATCATCTAGATTATTGGGATTAAACATTAAGATAATATTCCTAAGGTAACTGTGTAAACCCCTATGTACTTCAGCAATTTGTCCTATGATTGCAAGTCTACACCTAACGTCAAAGACCTTTTTCTGAATTCTTGGGTGTAATATTGCACATTTTGACCTTTAAGCTGTCTAAAGTTCTGCCAATTCATTATGGCTTTCTGCATATAAGCTAGAGGGTATAATTGTCTTTTGAATCATTCCAAGAAATTGAGATTTTGCCATGTTTTTTAATCTCCTCTTGAGTATTTGATTCTCACCATACTAGTGTTGCACCCTCCATTCTCAAGGAAGCTAACTGAATCTTTATGTCATCCTCTTGAAGGTTTTGAATCCTACAATAGACCTCCAACTGACGAATCCAATTATCAAGCTTCTCTGCATTCACTTCACCATTATACATGGGCAACTCAAATTTAACATCAAGTTTTAAAAAAGGTGATTTACCAGTTCCTTTTGAAGTATGATGATGAGTATGAGTAAGGGTTGTGTTAGTGGAAGAGGGTGAAGATGCTTGTGAATAAGAAGATGAAGAAGATGGTGGAGAGGGTGGAGGTTTGTCTCCATTTCCATTACCTCCTCCTGAAGAACCTTCTCCTTTGGGAGGTTTGGAACTTTCCCCTTGCAACCTGGGATTCCTCTCTTCACAGAGGGCATTCACCTGTCATATCAAAGAAAGCCTTTATGAAGGTCTTATAATCTTCTGTCATGTTTGTAGGTTCTCCTTCATAGGACATGATCTCTGGAGTCTCAACTGCAACTCGAGGCTGAACTGGTGTTGGAGATTGTGGCAACCTTGCTCTCCTTCCCCTTGACCCAACTTCAGGGCTTCCAACCAACTTCCCCTATCCTCTTGTGAGTTTTAACCTTGTGAGTATGACATCAACTTGCAAACAGTTAAATCCTCTTTCTTAAAGCAAACCTAGGGCTCTATTACAAAAATGATCCGATTTAGAATATTATATTACTGTGCTAAGATCCTCCTAAGATTAGAAACAAAATGCTTTCATTGTGCTTAAGGATTCATGATTTTTTGCAAGTGAATTGACGAGTTTTTATGTTAATTTTATGAGAAATTTAACATAAATAAGAGACTAAATAGTAGCATAAACATGTACAGAACATCATCAAAAACACATTACAACAGGAACATGATAAAGTAGTTCACTCCTCCTAGGCTACATCTCCTTGGTCCAGCTTCCAATGGATTGGGCCTCTCTATTATGCTCAAAAGTGTATAAATATGTGTTTACAATGCTCAAATTCTTATGAAACATGCTCCAATGAGTCCAGAATGTCAAAAAATGGTACCCAAACCTCTTTTTCCTCCTCATTTGGTTGAAAACTGCCTTAGTTATGACTTCTGTCAATCTTTCCACAATTTCCTCCTCCAAATCTGGCTAGCTGTCAGTTAAATTCATTATCTGGAGCTAGTTATGGCAGTTCAACCAAAATTGGCAGTCCCACCAACTCCCCTGCCTATCTCGTGGTTAAGGCCGAGTGGTCACAAGCAAGGTGGTTAGGTCTGACGGTTAAGGAGATGGTTTCGACAACTCCATCACTAATCGCAATTGGCGAGAACTAACGGTCTTATAGTCTATTAACGTGGTAGGGCGATGTGTGCTTGTGATACGACAGACCCGACGAAACTATTAACTGGAAATCATAAACTTATCGCATTTGGTATCCTTTCACAATTCGCAATCGGTGGAGTAACGACAGTCTTATATATGCAAGACTCTATTTTCTACGATATGTGATTGTGATTATCGTATCACAACCCTTCCCTGCTTGGGGGATGATTCTTTAATGCCTTTCCGCCTGCCCTATTGCGATGTGCAATTATCGTAACGCACCTTGGCTTGTTCTAGGGTTGATTTTTAACGTTGACCCACGTGCGACATGCAATTTATGAAATGCGAGGACCAATGGTGGCCTGCCACTTAGTGCTTCCCCATTCGCATAAGAGCCCCGCCACATCATCTTTTCTTGCCATCTGTCCAAGTCAAACCTGAACTTTGACTTGCTCTAACTTCTTCATATGAGCTCAGATTCGAGTGTCATTCACACCGTTGGAATCAGGATGACGAGCTCTTCGATCTGAAGCTAAGTTTATAAAGATTCTGACACTTTGAGTTTTGAGCCTAATTTTGAGCACCTGATCATTTTCATACTAGAAAAATGAATGCCTTCTCTTCTTTAAAAAACAATTAAATTCCTCAATCATCAACATCTTTAGGAATATTTGATCTCTGAGAAACACCATCAACTCGTTCACAGGACTCTCTTCTCTGTAAAAAAATGCTCTCTATTTCACACTGCTTGCTCAAGCTCGCTTATATAGTTTTTTGGTTTGATATTTTTACCTTCTTTGCTTTTCTTGTATTATTACATGCAATCTTATTTTTTCTTTTGTCATGTTCATTTCCGTCTTCTGATTGTGTTCGCCGAATTCTCAAACCTTAACCAACCTTTTTTTCTAGTTGAAATGAATTTATTTGCAATTCTGCCTTTTTACAGGATTTAACAGAGTGCCTGTTGTTTTTATTTGCAGTTAATTTGGCTTAACTGCCATCTTCGCTCCCAAATTGATAGTTTTGCCCGATTTGGAATTTATGCCCCCTTCGGAGGCACCTTTACATGATTTTCTGCCATAAGACCAGGTCTTCGCGACCACTGGCTTAGGCTCCAGGTGCTTATCCTGTTGGAGCCCTTGCGGGCTTATTTCCTTTGCAGATGGCTTTATGCCATTGGTTTTGTTTCTACGTGAAACAAACAAAGGTCTAGTCTCTATGACCATTCGCCAATCATTTAGGCACTAAGCCCTTTATGTCCCAGTGTTAGCGGGGACCTTGTGGCTTGTGTTAGCGACTTTGTGTCATTGGTTCATTTATATGTGAAATGACTAGGGGTCGAGTCTTACCCCATAGCCCCCTCTATCCTGACAATTATTTGTTGCACCCTTTATAAACCCGTTGGAGTCATGTCATTGGGTCCATGTGTCCCATGGGGACTGGTCAACCTCATCCTCATTCATTGTCGCTTTGTCTTCAGTGCTGACATGTCCTAGTGCCTGCTTTCTGACTCTTTCACTTGTGCACCACTAAAAACCCGTTGGGATCTTCCTTCTAAGATGAGTTTTCATATGGGGTCAACCATCGCAACCAATGTCCAATGAAAAAGCTCTTCGGGCTGAGTCAAATCCTCGTCATCCCAATGCCCAGTCATCCTGATAATTCTCTATTGTGTTGTGCCAAAACTTCTGGGCTCCTACTAGTGGGATGGCGTCATGCTGACATCACCTAGAAATGGGTCATTTTGGTGCCAAAAACCACCAAATATTATTGCCACGTGTCCACTATTGATTGTCTAGGTAGATGTCACCTTCCTTCGTCGTCTGGCCCAATCACATGCTGCCACTTGTCCTGCTATAGGAGAGAGAAAGGGAGTCATGAATACCTGTTTTGCGAGAAATTTATTTTTTAATTGGTTTCCGGGCTAACCAACCATTTTCTTTGTTTTTCATAGATTTCCGTAAGGTCGGCACCTTGTTGCATCTCGACTTTTTTTTCCCTCTGAGCTAGCCCTTAACGGGCTTAAATGTCGGAGTAGGGACCTCCGATTAAATCCAATTGGACCATGTTATGTTGTCGTGTCCCTACACTTTCCTCTTGGTCCATTCCTTTTGTGCACCATTACTATACCACCAGGGTAACTCCATTAGTCCAGGATGTCAGGTGGGCTCTATCTGTGGCCAATGGAAATGCTTCCCGTTGCTTGCACTGTCGACCACGTCTACCTGGAGCTTCGCATAGAGGCTTCGCAAACCTTGTGCTCTGTTTGGCACTTAATCCAACTTTGGTTATGCATCAAAGGCTCACCCAAACACCTTTTAACTCTGCTATCATGGACTTAGGATCACAAAACTTTGATTATCTCTATATTTAAATCCAAGAGCCCATTTTCAAACTTTTTCATACCATTAGAAATCTATTTCCATCTGAGTGGGTTTTCACTTGTATCTAAGATGATCTGTTGCTTGAAAACTACCTCCAAAGCCTCTGCACGAATTCATATCCTTTTCCCTTCTTGTGTGCCTGGAACCTTCTCCATGAGGTATTTCTTTGACACCTGTACCTCTGGCTGACACCTATTGCCACCTATTGACATTAATGACAACATATTTCCAATAGATTATGTCTTGGTTTATCTCATGAGATCCCACATTCATGCTTGGAATATGGTCCGGGGGTGATTGGCTGAAAGAAAGATTTGGATCAACATAATCTATGGTCGGGTGGTAAGTGGTGTTAGCGCTTGGAATTCACCTAGGCTGAGATAGACAAACTCTCAAGGCTACATCAAACCATTTCACCTCGTAGCTAGCCCTACGGGGTATGAGAAGGCTCTCTCGGGTCAGATTTGATAGATCTTATAATATAATTAGGCTGACCAATTAAAAATAAAGATTTTAGGCTAGTAAATTGATAAGGGGGTTGATTTAATGATTTTTGGGGTTTTTGGTGGCAATTGGTGGAAGTGCAATTCAAAGTGCGGGGATTGAGCACAGTTTTCACAGGGGGGTCTAAGGGGCAAGGTAGGAATGAGTGCTGATGTCTTAATCTGAGATGGATGATCAGAGATGATAGAGGAGAAGCTAAAGAGGGCAAACACACAATTCGAATCCTCTCTAGACAGTAGAAAACATTAAAATTGAACAAACTAAAAGCTGAGCATGTCAAAACATGAGTTCAAACTTTACCACTTCATCTGTCCAATTTAGAAGCATAAGAGAGATGTGAAACACATAAACAAACTTACAAGAACATGTAGAGAACACACCATCAACAATCAGATCCACAAGAATCCTCAAAGATGTCTGTAAAACCCTGGCTTTCCTTGCCTTCAAATTGCAGAAATAGATGCACAATATACAATAAAGCTTCCTTACACAAGAGTCCAACCATGAAAATGAGAAGGAGAGAGCATAATATAGACCATCTAGACCATCTAACTCCTTTCCCCACCTCTAGGGGTCGAGCTCAGCTTCCTAGGAGCAGTTTGAACTAATTCTAAACTAAGAACTAGAAAATAGGCAGCCTAACAACTTGCCTCTATTACTTAGCTAACTCATCCATGCTTTAATTTTTCACTTTTTACATCATGGAAGATTCTAGAAGGGTAAAGAAAGATAAAATCTACCAAAGTGCCATGAAAATATTACATTTATCCATCATCTACAAGTAAAAATGGTCAACCATAGTCAAAACAGTGTTTTTTGACAAAAAATGTGAATTCTGGCAAATCTGGAAGTTCTGGTCGCGCCCCTTTGCAGCTGTTTTTGAGTGGGTTCCACTGATCCAAATCAGGTGCAAGATGGCTCATTGGAAATCTTGGTCTGTCTACTTTCCATCCCAAGTGGAATTTCTGGATTTGGAGTTGATTTGACCCCTCCAAAGTTGATTCTCCCAAGGTCACTTTCTGCAACTCAAAAAGTGGGCAGAAAGTCATTTTTTAGGTGTATTTTGAGCTTTTGGAGGCTCAAAACTCAAAATCAGGCTTCTCCCAAGTATTGGTAATTTTTCTTTTTGAATTCCCTTTCCAAAAATGCCAAGTTTTCAAAATTCCGAGCAGCCCTTCAAACTGGTCTCACCCGGGGTGAGACCAGTTCTTGGGAAAAACCTGTAAATTGCACAAAAAATTCACAAATGACAAAATTTTCTCCAAATTTCTTGAAATTTGGGCTGGGAGTCCCAAATCAAGTACCATGCTGAGTCAAAGAGGCTTTGGCCAAAGTTTGGAGTGGATCGGGCGTTTTCCTTCGTTTTTGTGCTTTGGCCAACCGTCCTTGGAGCACCTTTGTTCTCGCCGGTATTTTTGACATTTCTCTCAAACCATGACACCTGTGTAAAAAGTGAAAGAGGCTTTTCTTCCTTGGAATGTTGTGGACAAAAACCTCTCTCAGTTTTGCAAAATTAACCTTTTATTGCTCTGGAACATCATTTGAGTGCGACTTGTCCCGATGTGTGAAGCAAGGAATTTTGTCGAAATGGAGTGAGATGAAGGGGATAGGGGGCTTCTAAATTCTTGGGGAAATTTTTGGGAGTGGGGAAGGATGTTAGGAAACAGGGGAAAGTGGAATCTCAGTGATTGAGTGAGGGGAAGGGGTCGAAAAGGGCAAAACACAGGCCAAACCTAGAAAATTGCCAGATTGTAGCTAGAAACTAGGGTTTGTGCAAAAATGAGGAATTTGGCGGATCTAAGGGATGGGAAGTGTTTGATAAGGTACTTTAAGGATAGGGGAAGGTGTATGAACATCAGGAAACAAGTTTTGCCGGTGATTTGACCATCCAAGAAAAATTGCCTTCAAAACCCTAGGAGAGGGAAATGACCTTGCCTGGGCACAACATGAAGCATGAACAAGGTGTCAAATGACTCATTAGACACTGACATGATAATGACAACCCTCTGAATGATGATAGACTCAGCTGAATAGTGACATGGACTGACATTTAGGCAAACCCTAGACCTAATGCCTAGTGACCAAATTTTGCTTGAAGACTCACTGAAATGACAAAATTTGACCTTGACACTTCAAAATCACTATGTAAGAGCACATTTGATCACTGGAGGAAGGCTGTAAAGACTGACACTAACAAGTGGAAGTCCCTAATTTGGTTGGATTTTTCATAAATTAATGAGCACATGTACTTGTTATTATGTTTATTTGATGGTTGATTTTTCATGATTAATATTATGGTTATAAGCACGATTCTATGATGTGCTCTAGCTATGGCTCTTATTCATGATTTGGTAAGTATTTGAATGGTTGATGAATGCATGGGTTAACAAGTGTTTTTGCGGTTATTTAAGAGGGAATTAGACCTTGTTGGTGATTTTCAGCTAAAGTAAAGAGATTTACACTTAGATATGCATTCATGACGTGTAGCTTACATGTTTACCATATGTTTAATGAAATTTCTAGTGTGTTCTAGGTAGTATAGGTCAAGTTTTTGATTCAATTTTCAATGCTTAGCTTTTCCATCACGTTAAATGTGATTATGGAAACTTATAGGAAGTTCCAGGGAGTGGTATGGAGGCTAGCCTAGAAAAGTGGCTCAGATCTCAGGACCCGAGGCACAGAACTGAGGATCTAAGGTCATAACCACAAGAAGCAAGGCTTGTGAGTGCAGTTGGAGGCTCGCAACCGCATGCAGGTAGTGTCAATGGTGCGGTTATGAGTCTAGGTAAGAGAAAAAAGGTCCATATCAAGGATTGGTCACTTGGGGTGGTTGTTCAGCCTTTGAGTGATCTATGGTTCCTGAGGAAGGTCAGTAAGTCTCAGTTGTAGGCCCCACTTCTTTAACTGGAACTAGGAGTTTGGGTCATGTCATAGTAGCACTTCTCTTCACATTTACCTGGAGGGCTTGTAAAAGTGGGTAAATGTCGGGTGGCGGGTTACAAATTGGTATCAGAGCAAGGTTGCAACACTAGACCTGGGGGTAAAAGTAGATCGTCATACAAGTTTGTATGTTTAGCATGCAGGTATGATGGTTAATGGTTGTTATATGCATTGTGGTTATATGCATGCCTGTCATTCTATTACTATTGTGGTTACATGCATGATAGATGCTAGTTAATCAGTGTGGTCATACTCCTGATGATTAAGGTCATTACAACTAAGATCTTGATGTTAGATATATGGCGTGCTAATATGGATTGTCCCATGGAGATGGTTATGGTTATGATATTTAGGTACGAGTCGATATACTTATGATATTGTGTCATACTAATATGGACTGACTTGTCCAGATGTGATAGCCTACCCTAAGATACATTGAGGCACGAGTTTGATTATGTTGTCTATTTGGTTTATCTAACATGGTATGATTGCAGAAAATAAAAGATTAGGGATGAAGAGGAGAGTAGTTGACTACGGTTCACATGACTCCCCTTACAGGCCTGATGTGAAATCTACGGAATGGAAAAGTGGCATGATTATGTGGCATGTTTTCAAGTACAAAATGTATGAGAAATGACAATCAAGTTTTGGGCAAGTGTAGCTAAATTTAGTAGAGATTTGGAGATCCAATTTCCATAATTGGACATTGGAGATCAGGCCATTATAGTATTTGCCTCCTTCTACCTTCATGTGGACCATGGATATTAAGGGCTTATGTTTCAGGTTGTTTGAATGTTTGATTAATTGAATGATATGAGTATGCGTCTATAAGATTTCATGAATAAATGGTCTTGTTTTAAGACAATTGTACTAACACAATATGTGCTGAGACAACTTATATGCACTTCAGTGAAAATGGGTGCTATTTGTATCATTATCACTAATGATTGTGAGTTGATTGCAGATTATGACATGGCTATTAGTTTTGGTAAAGGTTGATTTAAAATTAATAGACATGATGTCTTGATATTTGGAACATGTGACAAGCATGTGTGAACTCTTGGTATTAGCATGACAAGGTAACATTTGATTTGTTTATATAACTAACAGCTAGGTGATGTGATAACACATAATAAGACTCAATTGCAACAAGGAAAAAGGTAAAAGAAAGGAATTCCGTGAGAATTCCTTTGACTATGTTTGGAAACCACAATTCCAAATGAATAAATGCTTTGCACGAACACAAGAAGTCTTCTTAACCTTGCTTTGTCTGACATTATGTAGATATGTGCTATATTCATGAACATGTGTTTGATAGGTTGTTATATTAAGGTTGATATTTGAGATAAGAGGTTGAGCTTTAATCTTGTAAAGGCATGAATAAAGGCATAAGATAACGCTATGTGATGCGGGCATAATAATTGATTTTTAGTTACAAGGCAACAAGCTTGGCACAACAAGGTAAGGTAACTGGTATATTGTTATATTTATTTATGCATTGATAGTTATGTGTTTATGGCAGTATGATGCATGTGATTATATGGCAAAAGAGACTGCCATGAAATCTTGGAGAAGGCACAGGTTGAGCTTTCCTTTGGAAGCACTGGGAACCATAAGGTTGATTCATGGTGTATATTGAAGTTTTGTGCTTTTGGTGTTTTTTAATTTATTTTCTCTTGATTTGTGGTTTTGATTGCGTCTAGTGCATGGCCATGCCACTTTGTTTGTGGTGTCATATTGCTATTGTTTTTTCAAGGTTTTCTTTTGTTTGTTTCTTGTTCTTTCCTTTTATGTTTTGAGGGTCTTGGGAATTGGTTGGGGAAAGAGGAATGTTAATGGAGCTTGGGGGGACATTAATGAAACCCAATAGATAATATGAGACTCAGATGAAGCCCGATGCACGAGTGAAGGGCAGCTGAAGGCAAGAATATGGCATTTAACTGGGCCGTTTGGGTCCATCGGGGTAAATAGACAGTGGCATGATAGTCATGAGAAAGGTAACCGACAAAGTAAAATACAAGTGTTTGAGGTGCCAAATGCCTTGGCTATGTTGGGAACTATTGTTCTCAATATTGTGCACGGATAAAGGAAGTTTTCTAACCTTGACCTTATGAACACTAGTAATTTTGTTTTGATCATGATTATACTAATGTATGTATGTATATATATATATATATATATATATATATATGAATGCTATTGAAAATGCAACAAGAAAAATATCATTTTGATTTTCGTTGGTCAAACTAGAGAAAATTTGAATTTCCATTTCAACAGACAACTTGGAAGAGTTAACTTAAGTGACGTGGATTGTGTCACCCATCAGTTAAATTGAGTTATTGTCAGTTAAACTAGTTCTAGCTGTTAGAGGAACTAGTGGAAGGTCAAGTTGTGTGGTGTGACTTCAGTCACACTCAGTGATCAACCAGTTAACTGATCAATAAGCCCAAAATAATTGTTGCATGCATAGAATTCGAGTTACCCAGTTGAGGTGGAGGTTCCAAGGCATTATACAATCAGTTGTAGACTATTTTGAGGGGTATAGGTGGTGCATGTAGTCAGAGGATCAACCTAAAGGAATTGCACAATCTAATTGAGGAATTTTCCTAATTAATAGGGGCCTAATTCCTCAAGGAACAATGCAAGGAAATATGAGCTTGGAGGGATAGACTATACACTTGTAGGTTATGCTTAGGCTTGAGCAAGCATATGTATTCATCCATATTCTTTGATTAATGTAATACAAATAGGAAGGAGTTTTGAGTAGTTGCTTTCCCCTAGATAAATCTCTGTGTATGTGTGTTATTTCTTGATGCATGTTTATGATATGTGTTCTATATTATGAATTTATATTCGTAGAGCAGTAGAGTATATTTGAGTCTTGTGATTTAGTAAATTTCATGAGCAGTTTCATATCTACGGATAATTTCTATATTGTATCAGAATAGTATTCACATCAGAGCATAAATTTCGAAGTTGTTGTTGAAGGAGGATCAAATTTGCAGGATCAATTATTTAGAGCTAGAAGGATGGATTTCTATGGACTAAGACTTGAGTATGCCCTTGAGGGAAGCTTGAACTTTGTTGCTTGGAAGGACCACATGGAGGTAGTGCTGGAAGAGAATGGTTTGAAGGAATTTGTTTAGTATGACATTCCAAAACCAAGATCAACTAATGTCAAGGATCTAGCAGAATAGAGGAAGTGTGTAGCCAAGGCGAGGAGAATAATATTTGAGGGAGTAAAGGACCATGTTGTCTCAAATCTCCATGGGAAAGAAACTTCGTAGCAATCTGGCAAGAACTGACATATTTGTTCTAGAATAGTAGTGACCATAGAAAGCTGGAGCTCAAGGATAAACTTTGAAATATCAAGATGCAAAAGAATGACTCTATTTAGCAGTACCTGAGTAGGTTCACACAATGTCGTGATGAACTTGGTGGAGTTGGTGTTACTATTGTAGAAGATAATTTGGTAAGGCTAGCCCTTCTAAGCCTTCCCAAGTGTTGGCATAACTATCAAGATTTGATGAACAAGAGGGAGAAACTAGCAAACTGGGAACACTTATTGTCAGATTTGGTACAGGAGGAAATAAGGCAGAATACTAGAGATGGAACTTCATCCAAGGCTGAGGATGAATAAAAATTTGCATTAGCTAGAAAATCAAACAAGGGGAAAGGGAAGAAATCCCAATCCAAACCAGAGTCCAGTCAAGGGGGCAAGAAGAAATATTTGTCAAAAATTAAATGCTTCAATTTTCATGAATTTGGGAACTATGCCACGAAGTGTCAACACAAAACGTCAATCAAGAAGACCTCAAGAGGAGCGGTAGGTGAATATTTGGCTTCAAAGTTCGAGCTTGACTTCACCCTTATCACATGCATGGTGAGCACAGTGATGGGGAGAATGTGGTACCTGGACTGTGGTGCCTTGTTCCACATGACAAGGAATAGAGATTTTTTCAATGACCTGAAGGAGAAAGATCTTCAAATGGACATTGAGATTGGAGGTGATGGAAGGTATAAAGAAATTTGGATTGGTACAGTCAGCTTTCAAAGGGAATTAGGCTCCCCTCTCAAACTCAAGGATTTCATGTTTGTTCTGGGCCTAAAGAATAATCTAATCTCAATTGCAATGTTGGAAGACCGTGGTTATGATGTGATCTTCAACAAAGGAAAATCATTCTTGAGACACATAGCCATAGGATAGGTGAAGAGGATCGGGGTTCATGTGAAGAACCTATATAATATAGATGTGAGAGACTGTGCTTCATTAAGCATGAAGGAAGAGAAGGTGTAGAGCCGCGAAGTCGGTGAACTATGGCATAAAAGACTTGGCCATTTTCATCATGGAGCCCTGATAATTATGCAACAGATAACCACAGGTATCCCCAAAGGATCACTTGAGCAGCAAGATACATGCAAAGGGTGTACCTTGGGGAAGTACACAAAAGCCTCATTTCATGATCAGGACAAAGATCCATTTTGATGTCTGTGGAACTTTCTTGACAACCTCCACTGCTATGCACAAATATTATGCTATCTTTGTAGATGACTTCTCACGGAAGTGCTAGATCTTCTTCATGTAGAAGAAGGATGAGACATTCTCCAAGTTCGTAGAATTCAAAGCATTGGTAGAGAAAGAAATTGGAAAAAAGGTGAAGGCTCTCAAGAGCGACAATGGAGGTGAGTATGTGTTGAATGAGTTTAAAAAAAAATGTGCAAAAGAAGGCATTTGACGGGAGTTGACAACACCCCACAACAGAATGGGGTGGTTGAGAGAAAGAACTGTAGTATTGTGGGAGCAGCGAGGGTGATGTTGCATGACCAAGGCCTACCACTACATTTGTGGGTAGAGGCATGCAACAAAACAATATACTTGCAGAACCAAAGTCCTCATTGGATTCTAGGAATGATTACACCGGAGGAGGCTTTCTCAGGGAGAAAGTTGGATGTGTCTCACTTCAGGATTTTTGGAGCATCTATTTACTGCCATGTCTCCAAAGATTCTAGGAAGAAGCTTGAGCCAAAAACTGAGTTGGGGGTATTTGTGGGTTACACAAAAACTCCTCACAACTACCGTGTGTACTTACCATCCCTCAGAATGACAGTTGTGCAAAGGGATGTAAAGTTTGATGAGGAGAAAGCAATGATATGTTCTCTTGAGAGGGAGATTCAATTGCAACCAGATCAGGAGATTTTATCTCCAAAGGAGGAACCTCGGGAAGTTATGGAGCAACCACAAGTTGAGGAATAGAGATTGGAGACAACGACTGAAGCAGAAACATCCAGAGAAGGGAGAAAACAAACCAAAGAAGCTGAGAGGCTATTGCATGATGCTAGAGGGACTGTGGGAGCACCCACTTCTCAACATAAGCATAAAAGGTCACTAGAACGGTACACTGGATACATGGCTCTAATGACTGAGTTAGTAGAGACTAATCCATCCTCTGTCGAGGAAGTAGTAGAACAACCTGTATGGATTGATGCAATGGTAGAGGTATATGATTCCATTATGAAGAATAGTGTTTGGAAGTGGTACTAGGACCAACAGATAAATTAGTGGTGGTTCAAGATGGCTCTTTGTAACACCCTCCTCCCACATCTACCCAAGCAACCTGCCAGCTGGGGTAAACATGTGACGAGATGCCACTATGATATGATTCGACCTCCTAAGTCATGTTAAGGAAGTGGAACCGATAGAAACACACCATAAAGACATTCAAAATTAGCCTTAGGACCCTCAGGAATCAATCCAACCTTTCTGCCAACCAGCCCTTGGATCCCACTAAGCTTTTGGACCACTTGACCTCTAGACACTATCATGCTATGGGCATGCCAGCATCCAGGGACCTCTGGACACTCTCATAGGCCCACAAGCCAGCATCCAGGCACTCTTTTGCACAGTGCTATGCCAATGTCCCCAGTATTTGAGCCATTTTTTAAGGCCCAGAGCCCAGGTCACTGCCCAGAATTGAATCGCATCTTCACAATAGTAAAATAACAAGGAAATTAAAGTATAAATGCAATCACTTGAATGAGATCTTGATTGGACCCCTACTAGCCATGCCAGAAATTGCATCAAACATATGACAAATATGTAATCTACAAGTGTAAATAACAGATCTAAGCATAGAGATCTCATACTTAGTGGAGAATTACTAATAGACATTGATGCCTCAACATATTAACTGCCATTTCATCCATTAGGTCATAGATACAAATATCATTCATTTACAAGTAAAAAAATGATGAGATCCATACATAGATACTGTCATAAAACACATATATAACCATCATAATAGTAGGAGAAATACTAATGATATCAAAACCATATAAACCACATATAAACCAACATAATACTCATAGAAATACAAGGAGAAATAACCTCATATTGATGATGAAAAATCCAAACCGGGATGGGACTTCCACGTTCCATCTGGCTGTAGAATGGTTGAACCAAATCTCTCTTCAGCCATTCATCCCCGTGCCATATTCTAAGCATGAATGTGGGATCTCATAGAACACATCAATAAAAAACCATCCAGGGTTTCCAGAGGCCATCCACCTCAACCCATCAAAAAATGATTCCACCTTACGGTCAGACATCGCAAAACCATCATCAGATTGGTCTCTATCTAAAACTTCGAGGGCTTCTAGAGTGTTTGTCCAACCAAGGCTTCCAGGACTAGTAACTCAACCCACAACATTACCAGACTTCCAGAACGTTTGCCCAACCAGGGCTTCTAGGACTAGTAACTCAAACCACCAAGGGCTTCCAGAGCATTTGTCCAACCAAGGCTTCCAGGAGTAGTAACTCAACCTAAGCTATTACAAGGCTTCCAGAGTGTTTGTCCAACCAAGGCTTCTAGGACTAATAACTCAACCAAGCTAAGGAAACATGAGAACTAGCCAAAAAAAAATAATGAAATAAACCCACAATCTCCATGGCTCCATGAAATGGAAAGGATAGACAATCCATTGTCAATCTCGACCATCCTCCTTGCCAATGACATATCATAACCAACGAACCACATGCATATGCCATGCATGCCAAAACAAGTGAGGAAAACATGCATGCAACTCGGTACTTGTAAGAAAAATCTGTTGAAGATGTTGATCTCGATGTCCTCTTGCACGTTCCTACTCTTCCTTTTCATTCTTGCTCCAAAACTCCAAGTATGCCAAGTGTGCTCCAATAAAACTCTAAGTATCCAAGAGTATGAAAGAGAGAGAATAATGAGAGAGCTCCAACACTGAACTGACCAAGCTTCTCTAACTAAGCTTGTCCACTAAACCCCAGAAGCCTTTTTATCAATGAGGCCTCCATTTTCTTCATTTTCCATTATTTTCCTTCAATTTCCTCCTCACATGCAACCTATGACCTTTCACCTTCCTTTTCTACTAATTTCCTTTATTTTCATAAATAAATGTGCCAAAAATCCCATTTGCCTTTCCAAAGCCTTTGCCAATTTCCTTAGCCAAAATAAATCGAATGGACACTTATTAGAATGTTGTTCCCACCATTCATCTTGGAATACATGTTCCATGACCATGGTCTTATATATTTTTACATGGATTTTTAACTAGGGTTGTTACAAAACCCTCCCCTTTGGGGGAACACCGTCCTCAGTGTTCAATGACACTTATAACCCACAAGACTGCTAAAAACAAACACACTGCCCATGGAGATTTATAACATAGCTCGTTGCAGTATTTACAATGACCATATGCTAAAACATGACAAACATACCGTTTACTGGAGCTTTATAACACAACTCATTATGATATTTACAATAATAACCACATATACGCACATACACATTTGCTTCATCCAAAAAATAATAATACTGTCTATGGAGCTGTATAAATCCATCTCGATACAATATTTACAATAATACATACATATACACATATGCATATTTGCTCAACCAACAAATAAAATGATACGATGCCTGCATTCACAACAAGGGAATCTAGAGGCTCACACCTCCACCCTCAAAGTAATACCAAGATTCACCTCCTTCCTAGGAAGTCTAGAATCTACTGTAAAGTCAAATATGCATCCAATGTGCATCCCCACAACCCTACGCCACATGTCCTCTTAGTGAACAGTTACCGACTCATTGTTCCAGGGCACACTCCTAATGTGCATTTGATTCCATTTGCCAATGCTAATGACCAAAACAACTATATCCACGACCTTCGCTTCTCTGCTACACAATCCCTCAGGTAATCCGGTCACCCCCTTCCATGTAGTCACACACCTTCCAAGTTCTACTGGCACCCCCATACCGAGTAGTCCATCCCTTGGAAAGGCTTCCTCGCATAAGAAGATACAAAAACCAAGGCATATTCCTGACTTAAAACCATCATACCAGTCATAACATGCTCATGGAAACCAATGGACACTATTGGGTACCAGTGTCCTACAATGGCCCATCTCTTGAATACTTTACCATCATACTGCTGCATGTTCCAATTCCTTTTTTTGTTGCTACTGATTCTTGTAATCAGTTTCGACCACCCAACTAAGCATTTCCGTGCTTCCTGTACCGAGCACATAACTTCCATTAAATTTAAAAGAAATTGAAATAAATTCACATCATACCTCGTTGGTAGCTCGTCAATAAGGCACACTTGCAAATTTGTTGCTTCCTGTCACAATAAGTCAAACTAGAATCTTTGACCAAATCATCATGTATAAACATATCACACTAGGTTAGCTCAAAACACAACCATCATAGATCAAAATCATAAAACACATGTAACCATCATAAACCAGAATGATAGATCACATGTAATCATCACAGACCCTAATCATAAATCTCATGCATAATAAAACTAAAATAAAATACTGATAGTTATCCTTTAATCAATCCTTAGCTTCTACCTTTTTTCCTAATTTTGTATCCACACTGGATCAGTTGCCACACCTGACAAATACCCAGTGCCTTCTCCTCAATCATGTGCACATACACATATTGTGCATCACACACATACAACCACACACGACATACAACACCCTGCAATACATGCACCTACACCTAACATACCACACATACACCTATGCCTAGTGTACAACACAACACAATACATGTGCCTACACTCGGTGTACACCTCCACACAATACATACACACAATGTATACATCTATACCTGATGTACAACCCCACACAATACATATACGTACACAAAGTACAACATAACGAATACACATGTCACGATACCATGACTACACAATGCACATACATAGTACTGCATGCCCGCAACATAGCATGTATGACATGCACACAATACCACACGTACACCAGTACCATATATACAACATGTACACAATACCACCTGTACATCGCACCACCTGCACAACGTGTGCACAACATCACATGTACACGACACCACCTGCACAATGTGTACACAACGCCACATGTACACTGCACCACCTGTAAAACGTGTACACAATACCACAGGCACGGCATGTACACAACATCACATGCACACAACAACACATGTACAATATGTACACGGTACCACATGCTCACAACACAACTTGTACAATCATGCATACAACACCATATGTACATAACACCATATGTACAACATGCACACAACACCATATGTACATAGCACCATATTTACAACATGCACACAACACCATATGTACATATCACTGCATATAAAACATGTACATAACACCCTATGTACACAACACTGCATATCCAACATGCGCACAACACCATATGCACACAACACCACATATCCATCATGCATACAATACCATATGTACAAAATACTGCATATCCAACATGTACATAACACTATCTATACCCAACATTGCATATGCAACGTTCACACAACACTATCTGTACCACCTTGTACATAATCATTGGATAAACAACATGTTCACACACTATATATACACAACACCACATGCGCATGACATCACAAATGTAACATGTACAACATATACAACATATGCACAACAATAGTACCACATCCAAAACCACATTGTCTCTACCAAGCAACCTTACTTCCAGTGTCTCTCTTCCATCCATGCTTATCCTATCATGCCACAAACCACATTGCTTTCATTTCGCTGACGTATCCCTCGGTATATCTTGTCCATAACATAGGCATAATATAATCACATAATATCAGCTTATAACCACATGATACTGACCTCATATATTTGTCATGGATACTCATCCCAATTGATTCTTCGTAAGACCCAGAACCTCTTTATGCCATTCACTTGCATAAGAAATCATTCCTCCACGAGAATGATCCCTGACAACTTTGTTGGATAGTGACATAGATACATGGATACATACATACATATACATAAACATTAGCATAAAAAAATCACGATCCTTTTAAACAACGACACACACACACATATATACATATAAACATTAGCATTAAACAACCATGATCCACGATGACCCTGTTAGACATGACATACATACATACATGCATACATGTATACATATATAAACATTAGCATAATCATGATCATAGCATAATTACTAGATAACATAAGGTCAAGGTTAAGAGAACTCCCTCTATGCGTGCAATATATGCGCAACATCGAGAACAATAGCCAAGGCATATGATGCCTCAAATCCATTCACCTTACCTTTCTCATGACTGCCTTGCCATCATCCATTTACACCAATGGACCCAACCAATCCAACTGGTTGTCATAATCTTGCCTTCAACTGCCCTTATACATGCACTGAGCTTCAACCAGGCCTTACATCACCTGTTGGGTTTCATTCAAATCTCCCTGAGCTCCAATAAATTTCCTCTTCTCCCAACCAATTCCCAAGACTCTCAAAACATGAAGGGAAAGACAAGAAACAAACAAGAAGAAAACCATGAAAATCAATAACAATACAACACCACGAACAAAGTGGTATGGCCATACACTAGACATAAACAAAGTTGCAAATCAAGCACAAACAAAGCACTGAGAATCCAAATCACAAGACTCTTAACAAACACCATGACTCAATCCCCATGGTTCCCAGTGCTTCCAAAGGAAATCTCAGCCTGAGCCTTCTTCAAGATTTCATGGCAGTCTCTTTACCATCTTAAAACAAGATCATTTCGGCAAGAAATATTATAGACACATACTCATATCATGTGATAAATAAAAAAATTCAACAACTTGCAAACATACCATGTTAAATATATCAACTAGACGACATAATAGACACCAAACACTCAAACACCAAATAGACGACATAATCAAATAGTCAAGCACCAAATATACGACATAAGCAACTCATACCTTAATGTATCTCAGGGGAGGCTATCTTGTCTACACAATCAATCTAGTTAGCATGATATAACTTCACGACACATTAGCTCAAACATAAATAAGATCATGATATCCCTAACAATCACTAACTGACATGTTCATATCATAAACTAATAAACAATTATCATTCATACATAATAATCAAATATGCACCATCAGTCTAGATTAGTATGAGATACTATCACAACATATTAACTCATACCTGAATGTCATAACCATAATCATCTGCATAGACCAATCTAGGTTAGTCTGATACATGTAACATCAAGATATTCAATGCGATGAACATAACCATCATGCATATGTCCAATCCAAATTAGTATGATACATACAACATCAAGTCTTAATGAAATAACCCTAATCATCAAGTTACTAGCATATAACAACAATAAGTTATATATAATGCTCATCAATAACATATAACCTAATCATCAGGCTAACTATCATATAACAACAAAATATTAACCTATAAAATACTCATCAACGACATATAACATAATCATCAAGTTATCTAACCTAAAACAACACTAGCAATGCATACAACCACATGTTACTATCACTTATGACTATCTGACACATGTGTATAGGACTACACTAGTCAACTAGCATCTATCATGTATGTAACCATACCATCAATAGAATGAAAGGCATACACATAACCATAATGCATATAACAATCTTTAACCTACATACCTGCATTCCCACCATACAACCTATATGATGACATGCTATTGCCTCGAGGTCCAATGCTGCAACTTCACTTTAATTATCTACATCTCCTGCTCTGTCTCAGCCAACACATTAGCATCATAACATTTCAACATCATCATGATGACCTAATTGCATACAATTACCTAATGATGCATGTTTGACCTACTATACATGCATAATTATAACCATGACAATGCATGCATAATAAGATATAGACATTGACATGCATAACAAATGCATATACAAACATACAATCATGAAGACATCCCACATCAACACCATCAACCTTCACATGGAGACATCACTACAACCATGATCAACACTGTTAGTCCTTACAGTCTCCTAGGCTGAAAAGGAAATTGACAAGGGTAACCTCAAACCGCTTCAGCTCAGTAGTTAGCCCTAATGAGCACGAGAGTGATCTCTCTAAGTCTCTTATAAGTGATATGACTTTAAAGCAAATGAATTTTAGGCTAGATATGTGTATTTGTTTGTGAAAATGTGGTTTTTAAGGATTTGCTGAACTTAGGGTTTGTAGCCATAAGTAGGTCTAGGCTGTGGGAATGCAGGAGCAAACATAAGAAGGAGCTAGATATCAGAAGCCATGGTGTAATTTGGGTATTTGTCAGTGTAGTATAGAGGATATAGTGTGGAAGAAACTAATGAGCATAAATAAACATGATTTCATTAGCTTAGGAAGACAAAACACATAACTGTGAAAACAAGATGACAGAGCTTGAAAAACAAGAATTTTGAATATTTTATCACAAGGCATTCATAGAAAGAAGAGATATAATGTAGATAAAGATGTTTAGACCATGAGAAAACAAAAAGAATGAAGTACAAGCACCATGAACTCACTGGGCTAGAGTTCCTTGAAAATAGCTGCAACTTGTATCTGTATTAGCTGAAAGATGATTACAATGCAAGCCTCCTTCACAAAAAGTTCAACCACCTTCTCCTGAGGAGAAATGATACATATAGACTCTCCTAGACCACTTTCCCACCTTCAGGAGTCGAATTCCTTGGTGGAGGAACTGACTCCAAGAACCTCTCAACCAACAGGTGAGAGTGAGAAGGTGAAACTCACACACTTCAGGAAGAGTTTGATTAGGAGTTTACTTCTTTTATGAGGCCTAATAAACATAAAAAACAACCTATGATGTACATTTATTCATGAATAAATCACCTAGCCTCGTAACTAGTGCCATTACATAGAGAATCTTGACTTTGACCAAGTCAGACTAGAAACTAGAAATTTTACCCAGTGAAAATTTTCAAATAAAAACACAGAAAGTGCAGAAGCGCAACGCCAACTTTGAGCTGATTTTTTAGGTGCCTTCAAGGGGTCAAAATGTAAAACTGAGAGAATGATCAATTATCCCTTCAAGTCTAGTTTCTAGAACAATTTGAATTTCTGAATTTGGAGCACGGGAAGACCTTCAAAAATCCTTTCTCCCAAGGTAACTCCAGAAGCGCAGTGCCTGTCAAAAAATGGTCCAGAATGCTAGTTTTTTTCCATTTTTTTGAATTTTTCTCCAAAACTAACCCACCTCTACAAAATTTGGGCAAATGGGTTTTTAGAGGATGGCAAGACCTTTCCAAAAATGTAGACATTTCCTCAAAAAAATCAAAATGCTCAGAATTTGCTCAAAATTGGAGGGAAGGTGTAAAAATAGGTTTTTTATAGCTTCATGGAGGCTTCAGCAAGGATCTCCAAGTTTCCCTCATCCTTTTGGTATTTTTTGGCCTCCTTGAGCTTGTTTTCAAGTTGCTTTACCTTGACATTGGCGATCATGTTTTGAGCTTGGTAGTGGTGTGCTGTGTGTCTGAGCAACTGATTATCCCTGTTCACCTTCTCAAGGAGCTTCTCCAAGTGTTCATTCAACTATTGAGCCAATATTCCTTATCTTGATGAACCTCTAGGGAAATCCTTTCTTCTAGATCAATATCCTCATTAAGAAGAATTTGTTCTTGTTCCTCTTGTAAAGCTTTCTTGAGGCCTCTTGTTCTTGGTATTTTCCTCTTTCCTCTCACCTCTGATGCTTCAGGCTCGCTTGATGTCTTGATCTCCTTACCTTTGCTGACTTGTTGCATTAACTTAGCTTTTTCCTTTTTTAGTATCAACTCCTTTACTTTGAGTTGATTGTTTTCCTGTTCAAGGAATGATATAACATACTTTTCCCCTTCCAAATTGATTGCCAACTCCTTGATTTGGTAGTCCTTGTCCCTGATAGTCTGTCTAATGTGTGTGGTTGGATCCTCAGTCTCTGGATCAATTAGTTCAAACTCATGTTCAATTGTGTCTTTCTCTTTTGTTTCTGGTTCCTGCTTTGTCGATGAAGAAGGCTTGGCCCCTTTCTCTCTGTGAGAAGAAAAAACAAGCCTCTGCCCCTTCTTATACACTTCAGTCACCTCAGGTTTGGGTAGCTGAGTTTTCTCCACTGATTTGCTAGAGGACCCTACCTCCATTTGAATGAAAAATAAACTGTGAGGTATGAATGGGAATGAAGTGATGTGAAGGTGGATTTTGAAAAAATGATAGAGGAGGTTTGAAAAGGGTGGATAAGAAATTTGGAAGCTGATGAAAATGAGTGAAGAAATAATGGAAGAGTGATCTGCTTGCAAGGAGGAAAAACAAGGTTTGTAATGAAAAATGCCCAAAAACATCTAGGAATGAGCTAGGGTTTTACTCTTTAAGGGGTAAAAATTTGTTTTGAGGTGAACTGAATGGTTAAAATGGTTTATTAAACATGTATGCAGGTGTAGGAAACCATTTTACATGTTTTAGAAACCAAAAATAAAGATGGCCATTTTCACCCTATCATTTCCCATGCAAATTTCACTACAAACCCTAACATGAAGAATCATTGACATGAGATGAATTTGGAAAATAAAAACAGGGATAATGATGGTGTACTTACTTATCCCTTGGCTTAGAAGTCAATAAAACCAAGCTTGCAAGTGAAACATTGAGATTTGGGAGAGATTTGAAGGATTTCTGGGCACTCTGTCTTGCGCGCAACGTAGTTCATAGAAATGAATGGCCATCTTCCAAACCACTTTTGGAGGCCTTAAATGGATCCAAATTGAGATCTTGATAGCTCGTCGGAAAGCTCTTGAAGTCTTCTATACGATGGACACCTCAAGCATGTAATTTGGACACTCCATGAGGGAGAAAATTTGATTTTCCCAAGGTCGCTCCAAAAACTCAGGGTTTCTCTGACAAGAGTGCAGTGCCAACTTGCAGATTACTTTTGGATGCCTTCCACTAATCCAAATTACAAGCTGAAGGTACCATTGGAAATTTCAGGATGTATTCTACACAATATAGGTCTCAAGGATTAACAAAACTTGCTCCAAACCCCTGAACAACTATCTTGAAGTCAAGCTGTCCAGAAGTGCAGCAACTCTCCTGTAGCAAGTGTATTTTGGGCATTTCTTTCAAATCATAACACCTGTGTATAAAATGAAGAAGCTTTTTGTTCCTTGGACTATAATGGACACAAACCTCTTTCACTTTTTAAAAATTATTCTCCATTGGGTCAGAAAAATATTTTGAAGCAAACATGTCCCTATGAGGAATGATGAGGCGAGGTAGTGTGCTGCAACATTGTCTTATCTGAAATTAAATATTACCTTTACCTTTATTTTGATTTCCCTAAGATGCTAACTCCATTTACTCACTGAATCACATGATGGACATGTTTTTTTTTGACATATGGTATCATGACGACACATGGAGTGAAACCCTAGACCATGACCTAAAATGAGGAATTTAACCATTTCATGATCCAAGACACTTAAATGAAGATATGATACCTCTAAGAAGACAATTACCATGATGAGTGATGAAGACCATGAGTAATTGAAGGGAGCGATAGTGACCTCGGCACAACAACCAGTGACCAAATTTTTATTTGAAGACTCACTGAAATGACAAAAATTTGACTTGACACCCTAACAACACCTTGTAAGAGCATATTTGATCACTGGTGACAGGCTGAACTGACTGAAACTAACATTGGCTCCAACTGGGAATGGCAGCTCCTTGGAGGTGTCAAGAAAACCGTACACCAAGTAGCCTTATCCATTGGGAAATGGAGTCAAAATGCAAATACTAAACTCAAACTCAAAACTTACTGACTATGAAAACCAGATAACAGAGCTTGAAAAACAAGAATTCTGAATATTTTATCACAAGGCATTCATAGAAAGAAGAGATATAATGTAGATAAAGATGTTTAGACCATGAGAAAACAAAAAGAATGAAGTACAAGCACCATGAACTCACTGGGCTAGAGTTCCTTGAAAATAGCTGCAACCTGTATCTGTATTAGCTGAAAGATGATTACAATGCAAGCCTTCTTCACAAAAAGTTCAACCACCTTATCCTAAGAAGAAATGATACATATAGACTCTCCTAGACCAGTTTCCCACCTTGAGGAGTTGAATTCCTTGGTGGAGGAACTGACTCCAAGATTCTCTCAACTAACAGGTGAGAGTGAGAAGGTGAAACTCAAACACTTCATGAAGAGTTTGTTTAGGAGTTTGGTTCTTTTATGAGGCCTAATAAACATAAAAAACAACCTATGATGTAAATTTATTCATGCCTACATCACCTAGCCTCGTAACTAGTGCCATTACATAGAGAACCTTGACTTTGACCAAGTCAGACTAGAAATTAGAAATTTTACACAGTGAAAATTTTCAAATAAAAACACAGAAAGTGCAGAAGCGCAACACCAACTTTGAGCTGATTTTTTAGGTGCCTTCCAGGTGTCAAAATGTAAAAATGAGAGAACGGTCAACTAGCCCTTCAAGTCTAGTTTGCAGAACAATTTGAATTTCTGAATTTGGAGCATGGGAAGACCTTCAAAAATCCTTTCTCCCAAGGTCACTCTAGAAGTGCAGCGCGTGTCAAAAAATGGTCTAGAATGCTAGTTTTTTTCCACTTTTTTGCATTTTTCTCCAAAACTAAGCCACCTCTGCATAATATAGGCAAATGGGTTTTCAGAGGATGGCAAGACCTTTCCAAAAATGTAGAGCTTTCCTCAAATGGAGGTCCGAGGAAAAAGCGCAGCGCCAAGGCGTTGCGCTTCTGGAGCTGCTAAATTTCTGAACTTCGACCAAGATTTGTCAAAAAACTCAAAATGCTGAGAATTTGCTCAAAATTGGAGGGAAGGTGTAAAAATAGGTTTTTTATAGCTTCATGGAGGCTTCAACAAGCATCTCCAAGTTTCTCTCATCCTTTTGGTATTTTTTGGTCTCCTTGAGCTTGTTTTCAAGTTGCTTTACCTTGACATTAGCAATCATGTTTTGAGCTTGGTAGTGGTGCGCCATGTGTATGAGAAACTGATTCTCCCTGTTCACCTTCTCAAGGAGCTTCTCCAAGTGTTCATTCACCCTATTGAGCCAATATTCCTTATTTTGATGAATCTCTAGGGCAATCCTTTCTTCTACGTCAAGGTCCTCATTAAGCAAAATCTGTTCTTGTTCCTCTTGTAAAGCTTTCTTGAGGCCTCTTGTTCTTGGTCTTTTCCTTTTTCCTCTCACCTCTGATGCTTCAGGCTCTCTTGATGTCTTGATCTCCTTACCTTTGCCAACTTGCTGCATTAACTTAGCTTCTTCCTTTTCTAGTATCAAATCCTTTGCTTTGAGTTGACTATTTTCCTATTCAAGGAATGATATAACATACTTTTCCCTTTCCAAATTGATCGGTAGCTCCTTGATTTGGTAGTCCTTGTCCCTGATAGTCTGTCTCATGTTTGTGGTTTGATCCTCAGTCTCTGGATCAATTAGTTCAAACTCATGTTCAACCGTGTCTTTCTCTTTTGCTGTCGGTTCCTTCTTTGTCGATGAAGAAGGCTTGGCCCCTTTCTCTCCGTGAGAAGAAAACACAAGCCTCTGCCCCTTCTTATACACTTTAGTTACCTTAGGTTTGGGTAGCTGAGTTTTCTGCACTGATTTGCTAGAGGACCTACCTCCATTTGAATGAAAAATAAACTATGAGGTATGAATGGGAATGAAGTGATGTGAAGGTGGGATTTAACAAAATGATAGAGGAGGTTTGAAAAAGGTGGATATGAACTTTGGAAGATGATGAAAATGAGTGAAGAAACAGTGAAAGAGTGATTTGCTTGCAAGGAGGAAAAACAGGGTTTGTAATGAAAAATGCCCAAAAACCTCTAGGAATGAGCTAGGGTTTTACTTTTTGAGGGGTAAAGTGAATTGAATGGTTAAAATGGTTTATTAAACATGTATGCAGGTGTAGGAAACCATTTTACATATTTTAGAAACCAAAAATAAAGATGGCCATTTTCACCCTATCATTTCCCATGCAAATTTCACTATAAACTCTAACTTGAAGAATCATTGACATGAGATGAATTTGGAAAAGAAAAAGAGGGATAATGATTGTGTACTTACTTTTACCTTGGCTTAGAAGTCAATAAAATCAAGCTTTCAAGTGAAACATTGAGATTTGGGAGAGTTTTGAAGGATTTCTGGGCACTCTGTCCTGCGCGCAACGCAGTTCACAGAAGCGCAGTGCCATCTTCCAAACCACTTTTGGAGGCCTTAAACTGCTCCAAATTGAGAGATTGATAGCTCGTTGGAAATCTCTTGTAGTCTTCTATATGATGGAAACCTCAAGAATTTAATTTGGACAATCCATGGGGGAGACAAATTGATTTTCCCAAGGTCACTCCAAAAACTCAGGGTTTCTTTGACAAGAGTGTAGCGCCAACTTGCAGATTACTTTTAGATGCCTTCCACTAATCCAAATTACAAGATGAAGGAACCATTGGAAATTTTAGGATGTCTTCTAGACAATATAGGCCTCAAGGACTGACAAAAACTGCTCCAAACCCCTGAACAACTGTCTTGAAGTCACGCTGTCCAGAAGTGCAACAACTCTCCCGTAGCAAGTGTATTTTGGGAATTTAATTCAAATCATAACTCCTGTGCATAAAATCAAGGAGATTTTTGTTCCTTGGACTATAACAGACACAAACCTCTTTCACTTTTTAAAAATTATTCTCCATTGGGTCAAAAAAATATTTTGAAGCAAACATGTCCCTATGAGGAATGATGAGGCGAGGTAGAGTGCTGCAACATTGTCTTATTTGAAATTAAATATTACCTTTACCTTTATTTTGATTTCCCTAAGCTGCTAACTCCATTTTCCCACTGAATCACATGATGGACGTGTTTTTTTTGACATATGGTATCATGACGGCACATGGGGTTAAACCCTAGACCATGACCTAAAATGAGGAATTTAACCATTTCATGACCCAAGACACTTAAACGAAGATATGATGCCTCGAAGAAGACAATTACCATGATGAGTGATGAAGAACATGTGTAAGTGAAGGGAGCGGTAGTGACCTAGGTACAACAACAAGTGACCAAATTTTTATTTGAAGACTCACTGAAATGAAAAAAATTTGACTTGACACCCTAAAAACACCTTGTAAGAGCATATTTGATCACTGGTGATAGGATGAACTCACTGACACTAACACTAGCTCCAACTGGGGATGGTAGCTCCTTGGAGGTGTTGAGAACACCGTAGACCAAGTAGCCTTATCCATTGGGCAATGGAGTCAAAATGCAAAGACTAAACTCAAACTGAAAACTGACTGACTAACTGACTGACTTGACTATAAAAAACATACTGACTAAACTTACTTATGGCAACAAACCATCAGGATCTTAGGGCCTTCACCTCGGGCTTCAAATCCTGATGATAACCACCCACCTATTGAAGATGTATATACAATCATGTGTAATGATCCCTCCAGTGTAACCAATCCAGCAAGTGGCTACTTACTTGAATTCTGCTTGTACTTTCCTTGAGCAGGTAGAACAAACAAAAGCTAGGCAACTCTGAGTGTCCACTGAACATGTGCTCATGATCCATAAATACAAGAAAATTCATCTTTCCATATGGCTGCAACAAATCAATGTAAGGATCCTTAAAAATCTAAAATGTTACCTTGTCTTGAAATCCAACAAAAATACAAGTACTCCTTTCATTTTGATCTGAAAGAATACTTGGTTGTTGATCCATAGGAAGGCATAGGGAAATATGGCTTTCTGCCACCTGAGTGTTGGCTACAAATTTCTCAAGCATGAGCAACTCTGATTCTATCTCTGGCATACTGTCTATCTTTGAATCATACTCTTCCATTTCATATTCTAAATCGTCCTTGAACAAAACACATTCTTCAAGATTATTAAGTCGGTAAGCCCTATCCTTTTCATGAAAGAAAACAGTCTTTGTTAGCTAATCTCCTTGCAAGAAATCTACATCACAAATTGGCTTACTCACAATAAATTCATGTATAGTTTCATTAGTCTCATGACTGTCATCATTTAAACCCAGATTTTCATTTTCAATAATGGAAGAAATTTCACTCACACAATCTTGACTGTGTGAGCACTGCAAACCTGCCTTAACTTGGTATATAACATGTTTTTTCAAAAGCTGGTCAATTTCATCTTCAGACAGAGGAGACAACTGAGTTTTATAGAAATCAACATTGGCTTGGTGATTTTCATTTTCAAGATCAGGAGTAGGCCTTTCTCTATTTTGATCCCAGTCTGTTTCATTCAAGGAGGAAGCTGCTCATTCTTGTTGGGAGGAAAAATCATTTAGGGCTTCTAACATATCTTCTTCCATACTTTCTTCATCCCCAGACGAATTTTCAAGAAATTTAATGAAATTTTTAGAAATCTCACAACAGCTATCCATCATTGATAAGGCAAAATTGCAGCTTTGATAGTGTTGAAAGAAAGTTGAATGAAAATCCTTTAGAGAATATAAACTAGTAGATGGTAGACTCTCATACCATTTCTTCGCCATTTCCTCCAGGGTAGCCATGAAAATCTTCATCAAACAATCTTCAGGAAACTTAGCCTTTAATCTGTGAATATGAAAATGAAATTTGACCAAATGCAAACTAGGATCTTCTCCATCCTCACCTTTAAACTTTGGCAGCCCTGTTTGCCAATCTATGCAAAGAATACGATTTGGAAAACCAGGAATATGAGCTCAATCCATAGGATCATACCTTCAAGTAGTTGAATCCATCTTGAAAACAATTAAGACACTAAGAATTCTTCAAATTACCGGTTTTGAAAAGTGGAGTTGCCATGAAAATTTTGAAGCTTTGGATTCTTCGACACTGGAGTCGCCAGGTGAAAGATGCACAACCTTTCTTTTGTCTGATCACTGTTCACCATCAGCATTCAGATCTGATCCTTGTCACTCTTTCCCAGGGAAGATATGATCTTTTGTTCCATGGCAATGACGCCAAAAATGTTAGTCCTTACAATCTCCTAGGCTGAAAAGGAAATCGACAAGGGTAACCTCAAACCACTTCAGCTCAGTAGCTAGCCCTACTGAGCATGAGAGGGATCTCTCTAAGTCTCTTATCAGTGATATGACTTTAAAGCAAATGAATTTTAGGCTAGATATGTGTATTTGTTTGTGAAAATTTGGTTTTTAAGGATTTGTTGAACTTAGGGTTTGGAGCCACAAGTAGGTCTAGGCTGTGGGAATGCAGGAGCAAACATAAGAAGGAGCTAGATATCAGAAGCCATGGTGTAATTTGGGTATTTGTCAGTGTAGTATAGAGGATATAGTGTGGAAGAAACTAATGAGCATAAATAAACATGATTTCATTAGCTTAGGAAGACAAAACACATAACTATGAAAACCAGATAACAGAGCTTGAAAAACAAGAATTCTGAATATTTTATCACAAGGCATTCATAGAAAGAAGAGATATAATGTAGATAAAGATGTTTAGACCATGAGAAAACAAAAATAATGAAGTACAAGCACCATGAATTCACTGGGCTAGAGTTCCTTGAAAATAGCTGCAACCTGTATCTGTATTAGCTGAAAGATGATTACAATGCAAGCCTCCTAAACAAAAAGTTCAACCACCTTCCCCTGAGGAGAAATGATACATATAGACTCTCCTAGACCACTTTTGCACCTTCAGGAGTCGAATTCCTTGGTGGAGGAACTGACTCCAAGATTCTCTCAACCAACAGGTGAGAGTGAGAAGGTGAAACTCAAACACTTCATGAAAAGTTTGTTTAGGAGTTTGATTCTTTTATGAGGCCTAATAAACATCAAAAACAACCTATGATGTACATTTATTCATGCCTACATCACCTATCCTTGTAACTAGTGCCATTACATAGAGACTCTTGAATTTGACCAAGTCAGACTAGAAACTAGAAATTTTACACTGTGAAATTTTTCGAATAAAAACACAGAAAGTACAGAAGCGCAGTGCCAACTTTGAGATGATTTTTTAGGTGACTTCCAGGGATCAAAATGTAAAATTGAGAGAATGGACAACTAGCCCTTCAAGTCTAGTTTGCAAAACGGTTTGAATTTCTGAATTTGGAGCAGGGGAATACCTTCAAAAATCCTTTCTCCCAAGGTCGCTCCAGAAGCACAACGCCTGTCAAAAAATGGTCCAAAATGGTAGTTTTTTTCCACTTTTTTGCATTTTCTCCAAAACTAAGCCACCTCTGCAAAATCTGGGAAATGGGTTTTTATAGGATGGCAAGACCTTTCCAAAAATGTAGACCTTTCCTCAAATGGAGGCCTGAGGAAGCGCTGCGCTTCTAGAGCTGCTGAATTTCTGAACTTAGACCAAAATTTGTCAAAAAACTCAAAATGCTCAGAATTTGCTCAAAAATGGAGGGAAGGTGTAAAAATAGGTTTTTTATAGCTTCATGGAGGCTTCAAAAAGCATCTCCAAGTTTCCCTCATCCTTTTGGTATTTTTTGGCCTCTTTGAGCTTGTTTTCAAATTGCTTTACCTTGACATTGGCGATCATGTTTTGAGCTTGGTAGTGGTGTGCTGTGTGTTTGAGCAATTGATTATCCCTGTTCACCTTCTCAAGGAGCTTCTCCAAGTGTTCATTCACCCTATTGAGCCAATATTCCTTATCTTGATGAACCTCTAGGGGAATCCTTTCTTCTAGGTCAAGATCCTCATTAAGCAGAATTTGTTCTTGTTCCTCTTGTAAAGCTTTCTTGAGGCCCCTTGTTCTTGGTATTTTCCTTTTTCCTCTCACCTCTGATGCTTCAGGCTCTCTTGATGTCTTGATCTCCTTTCCTTTGCCGACTTGCTGCATTAACTTAGATTTTTCCTTTTCTAGTATCAACTCCTTTGCTTTGAGTTGACTATTTTCCTTTTCATGAATGATATAACATGCTTTTCCCTTTCCAAATTGATCGCCAACTCCTTGATTTGGTAGTCCTTGTCTCTGATAGTCTGTCTCATGTTTGTGTTTTGATCCTCAGTCTCTAGATCAATTAGTTCAAACTCATGTTCAACTGTGTCTTTCTCCTTTGCTGCTGATTCCTGCTTTGTTGATGAAGAAGGCTTGGCTCCTTTCTCTCTGTGAGAAGAAAACACAAGCCTCTGCCCCTTCTTATACACTTTAGTCATCTCAGGTTTGGGTAGCTGAGTTTTCTCCACTGATTTTCTAGAGGACCCCACCTCCATTTGAATGAAAAATAAACTGTGAGGTATGAATGGGAATGAAGTGATGTGAAGGTGGATTTTGAAAAAATGATAGAGGAGGTTTGAAAAAGGTGGATATGAACTTTGGAAGGTGATGAAAATGAGTGAAGAAACAATGGAAGAGTGATCTGCTTGCAAGGAGGAAAAACAGGGTTTGTAATGAAAAATGCCCAAAAACCTCTAGGAATGAGCTAGGGTTTTACTTTTTGAGGGGTAAAACTTTGTTTTGAGGTGAATTTAATGGTTAAAATGGTTTATTAAACATTTACGCAGGTGTATGAAACCATTTTAGATGTTTTAGAAACCAAAAATAAAGATGGCCATTTTCACCCTATCATTTCCAATGCAAATTTCACTACAAACCCTAACTTGAAGAATCATAGACATGAGATGAATTTGGAAAAGCAAAAGAGGGATAATGATGGTGTACTTACTTGTCCCTTGTCTTAGAAGTCAATGAAATCAATCTTTCAAGTGAAACATTGATATTTGGGAGAGTTTTGAAGGATTTATGGGCACTTTGTCCTGCGCGTAGCGCAATTCATAGAAGTGCAATGCCATCTTCCAAATCACTTTTGGAGACCTTAAACGGCTCCAAATTGAGAGCTTGATAGCTAGTTGGAAAACACTTGAAATCTGCTATACGATGGACACCTCAAGCATGTAATTTGGACAATCCATGGGGGAGAAAAATTGATTTTTCCAAGGTCACTCCAAAAACTTAGGGTTTCTGTGACAAGAGCGCAATGCCAACTTGCAGATTACTTTTGGATGCCTTCCACTAATCCAAATTACAAGCTGAAGGTACCATTGGAAATTTTAGGATGTCTGCTACACAATATAGGCCTCAAGGACTAGCAAAACTTGTTCCAAACCCCTGAATAACTATTGTGAAGTCAAGCTGTCCACAAGTGCAACAACTCTCCCGTAGCAAGTGTATTTTGGGAATTTCTTTCAAATCATAACACCTATGCATAAAATGAAGGAGATTTTTGTTCCTTGTACTATAATGGACACAAACCTCTTTCACTTCTTAAAAATTATTCTCCATTGGGTCAGAAAAATATTTTGAAGCAAACATGTCCCTATGAGGAATGACAAGGCGAGGTAGTGTGCTGCAACATTGTCTTATTTGAAATTAAATATTACCTTTACCTTTATTTTGATTTCCCTAAGCTGCTAACTCCATTTACCCACTGAATCACTTGATGGACATGTTTTGTTTTGACATATGGTATCATGATGACACATGGAGTGAAACCCTAGACCATGACCTAAAATGAGGAATTTAACCATTTCATGACCCAAGACACTTAAATGAAGATATGATACCTCGAAGAAGACAATGACCATGATGAGTGATGAAGACCATGAGTAAGTGAAGGGAGCGGTAGTGACCTAGGCACAACAACCAGTGACCAAATTTTTATTTGAAGACTCACTGAAATGACAAAAATTTGACTTGACACCCTAACAACACCTTGTAAGAGCATATTTGATCACTGGTGATAGGCTGAACTGACTGACACTAACATTGGCTCCAACTGGGGATGGCAGCTCCTTGGAGGTGTCAAGAACACCGTAGACCAAGTAGCCTTATCCATTGGGGAATGGAGTCAAAATGCAAAGACTAAACTCAAATTGAAAACTGACTGACTTGACTATAAAAAACATATTGATTGAACTTACTTATGGCAGCAGACCATCAGATCTTAAGGCCTTCACCTCGAGCTTCAAATCCTGATGATAATCGGCCACTTGCTAAAGATGCATATACAATCATGTGTAATCATCCCTCTAGTGTAACCAATCCAGCAAGTGTCTACTTAATTGAATTCTGCTTGTACTTTCCTTGAGCAGGTAGAACAAACAAAGCTAGGCAACTCCGAGTGTCCACCGAACATGTGCTCATGATCCATAAATATAAGAAAATTCATCTTTCCAGATGGCTGCAACAAATCAGTGTAAGGATCACTAAAAATCTGAAATGTTACCTTGTCTTGAAATCCAACAAAAATACAATGTACTCCTTTCATTTTGATCTCAAAGAATACTTGGTTGTTGATCCATAGGAAGGCATAGGGAAATATGGCTTTCTGCCACCTGAGTGTTGGCTGCAAATTTCTCAAGCATGAGCGACTCTAATTCTATCTCTAGCGTACTGTCTATCTTAGACTCATACTCTTCCATTTCATATTCTAAATCATTCTTTAACAAAACACATTCTTCAAGATTATTAAGCAGGTCAGCCCTATCCTTTTGATGAAAGAAAACAGTCTTTGTTAGCTGATCTCCTTGCAGGAAATCTACATCACAAATTGGCTTACTCACAAGAAATTCATGTATAGTTTCATTAGTCTCGTGACTGTCATCATTTAAACCCAGATTTCCATTTTCAATGATATAAGAAATTTCACTCACACAATCTTGACCGTGTGAGGACTGCAAACCTGCCTTAACTTGGTCTGTAACATGTTTTTTCAAAAGCTGGTCATTTGATCTTCAGACAGAGGAGACAACTGAGCTTTATAGAAATAAACATTGGCTTGGTGATTTTCATTTTCAAGTTCAGGAGTAGGCCTTTCTCTATTTTGATCCCAATCTATTTCATTCAAGGAGGAAGCTGCTGATTCTTGTTGGGAGGAAAAATCATAAAGGGCTTCTAATATATATTCTTCCATACTTTCTTCATCCCCATACGAATTTTCAAGAAATTTAATTAAATTTCCAGAAATCTCACAATAGCTATCCATCATTGATAAGGAAAAATTGCAGCTTTGATAATGTTGAAAGAAAACTGAATGAAAATCCTTTAGAGAATATAAACTAGCAGATGGTAGACTCTCATACCATTTCCTCGCCATTTCCTCCAAGGTAGCCATGAAAATATTCATTAGACAATCTTTAGAAAACTTAGCCTTTAATCTGTGAATATGAAAATGAAATTTGACCAAATGCAAACTAGGACCTTCTCCATCCTGACCTTTAAACTTTGGCAGCCCTATTTTCCAATCTATGCAAGGAATACGATTCAGAAAGCCAGGAATATGAGCTCGATTCATAGGAGCATACCTTCAAGTAGTTGAATCCATCTTGAAAACAATTAAGACACCAAGAAGTTCTCAAACTACCGGTTTTGAACAGTGGAGTTGCCATGAAAATTCTGAAGCTTTGGATTCTTCAACACTCGAGTCGCCAGGTGAAAGATGCACAACCTTTCTTCTGTCTGATCACTGTTCACCATCAGCATTCAAATCTGATCCTTGTCGTTCTTTCCCAGGGAAGATGTAATCTTTCATTCCTCGGCAACGACGCCAAAAATGTTAGTCCTTAGAATCTCCTAGGTTGAAAAGGAAATCGACAAGGGTAACTTCAAACCACTTCAGCTCAGTAGCTAGCCCTACTAAGCACGAGAGGGATCTCTCTAAGTCTCTTATCAGTGATATGAATTTAAAGCAAATGAATTTTAGGCTAGATATGTGTATTTGTTTGTGAAAATTTGGTTTTTAAGTATTTGCTGAACTTAGGGTTTGGAGCCACAAGTAGGTCTAGGCTATGGGAATGCAGGAGAAAACATAAGAAGGAGCTAGATATCAGAAGCCATGGTGTAATTTGGGTATTTTTCAGTGTAGTATAGAGGATATAGTGTGGAATAAACTAATGAGCATAAATAAACATGATTTCATTAGCTTAGGAAGACAAAACACATAACTATGAAAACCAGATAACAAAGCTTGAAAAACAAGAATTTTGAGTATTTTATCACAAGGAATTCATAGAAAGAAGAGATATAATGTAGATAAAGATGTTTAGACCATGAGAAAACAAAAAGAATGAAGTACAAGCACCATGAACTCACTGGGCTAGAGTTCCTTGAAAATAGCTGCAACTTGTATCTGTATTAGCTGAAAGATGATTACATTGCAAGCCTCCTTCACAAAAAGTTCAACCAACTTCTCCTGAGTAGAAATGATACATATAGACTCTCCTAGACCACTTTCCCACCTTCAGGAGTCGAATTCCTTGGTGAAGGAATTGACTCCAAGAACCACTCAACCAACAGGTGAGAGTGAGAAGGTGAAACTCAAACACTTCAGGAAGAGTTTGATGAGGAGTTTGCTTCTTTTATGAGGCCTAATAAACATAAAAAACAACCTATGATGTACATTTATTCATGCCTACATCACCTAGCCTCGTAACTAGTGCCATTACATAGAGAATTTTGACTTTGACCAAGTCAGACAAGAAACTAGAAATTTTACACAGTGAAAATTTTCAAATAAAAACACAGAAAGTGCAGAAGCGCACCGCCAACTTTGAGCTGATTTTTTAGGTGCCTTCAAGGGGTCAAAATGTAAAACTGAGAGAACGATCAATTATCCCTTCAAGTCTAGTTTCTAGAACAATTTGAATTTCTGAATTTGGAGCACAGGAAGACCTTCAAAAATCCTTTCTCCCAAGGTAACTCCAGAAGCGCAGTGCTTGTCAAAAAATGGTCCAGAATGCTAGTTTTTTGCCATTTTTTTGAATTTTTCTCCAAAACTAATCCACCTCTGCAAAATCTGGGCAGATGGGTTTTTAGAGGATGGAAAGACCTTTCCAAAAATGTAGACCTTTCCTCAAATGGAGGCCTGAGGAAAAAGCGCAGCGCCCAGAGGAGCTGAATTTATGAACTTAGACCAAAATTTGTCAAAAAACTCAAAATGCTCAAAATTTGCTCAAAATTGGAGGGAAGGTGTAAAAATATGTTTTTTATAGCTTCATGGAGTCTTTAGCAAGCATCTCCAAGTTTCCCTCATCCTTTTGGTATTTTTTAGCCTCCTTGAGCTTGTTTTCAAGTTGCTTTACCTTGACATTGGCGATCATGTTTTGAGATTGGTAGTGGTGTGCCGTGTGTCTGAGCAACTAATTATCCCTATTTGCCTTCTCAAGGAGCTTCTCCAAGTGTTCATTCACCCTATTGAGCCAATATTCCTTATCTTGATGAAACTCTAGGGCAATCCTTTCTTGTAGGTCAGGATCCTCATTAAGCAGAATTTGTTCTTGTTGCTCTTGTAAAGCTTTCTTGAGGCCTCTTGTTCTTGGTATTTTCCTTTTTCCTCTCACCTCTGATGCTTCAAGCTCACTTGATGTCTTGATCTCCTTACCTTTGCTGACTTGCTGCATTAACTTAGCTTTTTCCTTTTCTAGTATCAACTCTTTTGCTTTGAGTTAACTGTTTTCCTGTTCAAGGAATGATATAACATACGTTTCCCTTTCCAAATTGATCACCAGCTCCTTGATTTGGTAGTCCTTGTCCCTGATAGTCGGTCTCATGTTTGTGGTTTGATCCTCAGTCTCTGGATCAATTAGTTCAAACTCATGTTCAACTGTGTCTTTCTCTTTTGCTGCCGGTTCCTACTTTGTCGATGAAGAAGGCTTGGCCCCTTTCTCTCTGTGAGAAGAAAACACAAGCCTCTGCCCCTTCTTCTACACTTTAGTCACCTTAGGTTTGGGTAGCTGAATTTTCTCCACTGATTTGCTAGAGGACCCCACCTCCATTTGAATGAAAAATGAATTGTGAGGTATGAATGAAAAATGAATTGTGAGGTATGAATGTGAATGAAGTGATGTGAAGGTGGATTTTGACAAAATGATAGAGGAGGTTTGAAAAAGGTGGATATGAACTTTGGAAGGTGATGAAAATGAGTGAAGAAATAGTGGAAGAGTGATCTGCTTGCAAGGAGGAAAAATAGGGTTTGTAATGAAAAATGCCCAAAAACCTCTAGGAATAAGCTAGGGTTTTACTTTTTGAGGGGTAAAACTTTGTTTTGAGGTGAATTGAATGGTTAAAATGGTTTATTAAACATGTATGCAAGTGTAGGAAACTATTTTACATATTTTAGAAACCGAAAATAAAGATGGCCATTTTCACCCTATCATTTCCCATGCAAATTTCACTACAAACCCTAACATGAAGAATCATTGACATGAGATGAATTTGAAAAAGCAAAAGAGGGATAATGATGGTGTACTTACTTGTCCCTTGGCTTATAAGTCAATAAAATCAAGCTTGCAAGTGAAACATCGAGATTTTGTAGAGTTTTGAAGGATTTCTGGGCACTCTGTCCTGCGCGCACTACAGTGTTCCTACGTGCAGCGCCAAAGCGTAGCGCAGTTCACAGAAGCGTAGTGCCATCTTCCAAACCACTTTTGGAGGCCTTAAACTACTCCAAATTGAGAGCTTGATAGCTCATTGGAAATCTCTTGAAGTCTTCTATACGATGGACACCTCAAGCATGTAATTTGGACACTCCATGGTGAAAAAAATTGATTTTCCCAAGGTCACTCCAAAAACTCAGGGTTTCTGTGACAAGAGCGCAGTGCCAACTTGCAGATTACTTTTGGATGCCTTCCACTGATCCAAATTACAATTTGAAGGTACCATTGGAAATTTTAGGATGTCTACTACACAATATAGGCCTCAATAACTGACAAAACTTGCTCCAAACCCCTGAACAACTGTCTTGAAGTCAAACTGTCCAGAAGTGTAGCAACTCTCCTGTAGCAAGTGTATTTTGGGAATTTCTTTCAAATCATAACACCTGTGTATAAAATGAAGGAGGATTTTGTTCCTTGGACTATAATGGACACAAACCTCTTTCAATTTTTAAAAATTATTCTCCGTTGGGTCAAAAAAATATTTTGAAGCAAACATGTCCCTATGAGGAATGATGAGGCGAGGTAGTGTGCTGGAACATTATCTTATCTGAAATTAAATATTACCTTTACCTTTATTTTGATTTCCCTAAGCTGCTAACTCCATTTACTCACTGAATCACATGATGGACATGTTTTTTTTTGACATATGGTATCATGACGACACATGGAGTGAAACCCTAGACCATGACCTAAAATGAGGAATTTAACCATTTCATGATCCAAGACACTTAAATGAAGATATGATACCTCGAAGAAGAAAATGACCATGATGAGTGATGAAGATCATGAGTAATTGAAGGGAGCGATAGTGACCTCGGCACAACAACCAGTGACCAAATTTTTATTTGAAGACTCACTAAAATGACAAAAAATTGACTTGACACCCTAACAACACCTTGTAAGAGCATATTTGATCACTGGTGACAGGCTGAACTGACTGACACTAACATTGGATCCAACTGGGGATGGTAGCTCCTTGGAGGTGTCAAGAACACCGTACACCAAGTAGCCTTATCCATTGGGAAATGGAGTCAAAATGCAAAGACTAAACTCAAACTGAAAACTTACTGGCTAACTCGTTGACTTGACTATAAAAAACATACTGACTAAACTTACTTATGGCAACAGACCATCGGGATCTTAGGGCCTTCACCTCGGGCTTCAAATCCTGATGATAACCGCCTACCTGCTAAAGATGTTTATATAATCATGTGTAATGATCCCTCCAGTGTAACCAATCCAGTAAGTGGCTACTTACTTGAATTCTGCTTGTACTTTCCTTGAGCAGGTAGAACAAACAAAAGCTAGGCAACTTTGAGTGCCCACTGAACATGTGCTAATGATGCATAAATACAAGAAAATTCATCTTTCCAGATGGCTGCAACAAATCAGTGTAAGGATCCTTAAAAATCTGAAATGTTACCTTGTCTTGAAATCTAGTAAAAATTCAAGTACTCCTTTCATTTTGATCTCAAAGAATACTTGGTTGTTGATCCATTGGAAGGCATAGGGAAATATGGATTTTTGCCACCTGAGTGTTGGCTGCAAATTTCTCAAGCATGAGCAACTCTGATTCTATCTCCGACATACTGTCTATCTCAGACTCATACTCTTCCATTTCATATTCTAAATCATCCTTGAACAAAACACATTCTTCAAGATTATTAAGCAGGTCAACCCTATCCTTTTCATGAAAGAAAACAGTCTTTGTTAGCTGATCTCCTTGCAAGAAATCTACATCACAAGTTGGCTTACTCACAACAAATTCATGTATAGTTTCATTACTCTCATGACTGTCATCATTTAAACCCAGATTTCCATTTTCAATAATGGAAGAAATTTCACTCACACAATCTTGACTGTGTGGGCACTGCAAACATGCCTTAACTTGGTCTCTAACATGTTTTTTCAAAAGCTGGTCAATTTCATCTTCAGACAAAGGAGAAAGCTTAGTTTTATAGAAATCAACATTGGCTTGGTGATTTTCATTTTCAAGATCAGGAGTAGGCCTTTCTCTATTTTGATCCCAGTCCGTTTCATTCAAGGAGGAAGCTGCTCATTCTTGTTGGGAGGAAAAATCATTAAGGGCTTCTAATATATCTTCTTCCATACTTTCTTCATCCCCAGACGAATTTTCAAGAAATTTAATGAAATTTTTAGAAATCTCACAACAACTATCCATCATTGATAAGGCAAAATTGCAGCTTTGATAGTGTTGAAAGAAAGTTGAATGAAAATCCTTTAGAGAATATAAACTAGCAGATAGTAGACTCTCATACCATTTCTTCGCCATTTCCTCCAGGGTAGCCATGAAAATCTTCATCAAACAATCTTCAGGAAACTTATCCTTTAATCTGTGAATATGAAAATGAAATTTGACCAAATGCAAACTAGGATCTTCTCCATCCTCACCTTTAAACTTTGGCAGCCCTGTTTACCAATCTATGCAAGGAATACGATTCAAAAAACTAGGAATATGAGCTTGATCCATAGGAGCATACCTTCAAGCAGTTGAATCCATCTTGAAAACAATTAAGACACCAAGAAGTTCTTCAAACTACCGGTTTTGAATAGTGGAGTTGCCATGAAAATTTTGAACCTTTGGATTCTTCAACGCTGGAGTCGCCAGGTGAAAGATGCACAACCTTTCTTCTGTCTGATCACTGTTCACCATCAGCAATCAGATCTGATCCTTGTCGTTCTTTCCTAGGGAAGATATGATCTTTCGTTCCCCGGCAATGGCGCGAAAAATGTTAGTCCTTACAATCTCCTAGGCTAGCCCTACAGAGCACGAGAGGGATCTATGTAAGTCTCTTATCAGTGATATGACTTTAAAGAAAATGAATTTTAGGCTAGATATGTGTATTTGTTTGTGAAAATTTGGTTTTTAAGGATTTGCTGAACTTAGGGTTTGGAGCCACAAGTAGGTCTAGGCTATGGGAATGCAGGATCAAACATAAGAAGGAGCTAGATATCAGAAGCCATGGTGTAATTTGGGTATTTGTCAGTGTATTATAGAGGATATAGTGTGGAAGAAACTAATGAGCATAAATAAACATGATTTCATTAGCTTAGGAAGACAAAACACATAACTATGAAAACCAGATAACAGAGCTTGAAAAACAAGAATTCTGAATATTTTATCACAAGGCATTCATAGAAAGAAGAGATATAATGTAGATAAATATGTTTAGACCATGAGAAAACAAAAAGAATGAAGTACAAGCACCATGAATTCACTGGGCTAGAGTTCCTTGAAAATAGCAACAACCTGTATCTGTATTAGCTGAAAGATGATTACAATGCAAGACTCCTTCACAAAAAGTTCAACCACCTTCTCTTGAGGAGAAATGATACATACAGACTCTCCTAGACCACTTTCCCACCTTCAAGAGTCAAATTCCTTGGTGGAGGTGTTAGCGCTTGAGATTTCACCTCAGGCTGAAAAGGTAAACCTTCAAGGCTACATCAAACCATTTCACCTCGTAGCTAGCCCTACGAGGTATGAGAAGGCTCTCTCGGGTCAGATTCGATAGATCTTTCAATATGATTAGGCTGACCAATTAAGAATAAGGATTTTAGGCTAGTAAATTGATAGGGGGTTTGATTTAATGATTTTTGGTTTTTTGATGGAATGACGGGGCTTTTCTGGGCTGCATGGGGAAAATCACAGCTTCAAACAGAGAAATATAATGACTACACAGGTATCAACTGAGGCAAGGTAGGCATGCAATTTAACACCAAATCTGGTTTCAAACGGGATGGCAAGACTGGCGAGGAGTTAAGGAGGGCAGACAATAACTCTGAATCCTCCTTAAACAGTAGAAAACATCGAATGCGAACAAACTTATAGGAGGAGCATATAATACTATGAATTCCTACCTAATCACTTCATTTGTTCAGCTTGAAAGGGTCATGAAATGAAATGGAATATAACTGATTACATATGAGACAAAGGGAAAAACTCATGCTAAATCAACATACCACATGAATCTCAGCAAACAGAGCTGTGAAATTCCATTAAATTCTCTGCAGAAAACTGTACATTACAAAGCTCTCTGCTTCTCCAGCAGCTCCCAGCGCTCAGAAAAAACTCTACTCTCTTCACTCACTCTCAAAAAAAAAAACTCCCTTTTACAAAAAAAATTATTTAATACATTAAATGGCTCAGAAGAAAACTGATCCATGAAAAAATGGAACTGTTTCAACTGGCACAATGAAAAATAGCAAAAGCTACTCATCGATTCCTAAATCTCAGCAGATACATATCTAGCCATTCGTAATTGCCGCTATTCATCTGCATAATCACCTCTGACTGCCTAACCACTTCAGCGTGAAGACCCAAAATGAACTAACTAATTCGATTTCTGTGTTGGGATAGTTATCTGTGTTTAAATTTGGCCTTTGACTTTTATTTTTCCCAAAAAGTCACGGCAAGTGTCTCTGCTGAAGGTCGTTTCCATGCTGCCACATATGTTCCTTATATGAATCGAATGCCTCACATGTTGCAACGCCTGCCACGTTCCTTTTTGCTGTTAGACCAAAATAGCACTTGGAATGTGGAGATCGCCCTTTAAAAAGTGCATTGCAGATCAAGCCACGTTACACTTGCCATTTAAATAAAACAACCTTTAAACTAACATTCTGCTGATCGCTTGACATATGGAGAGCTGATCCTGTTTGAAGCATTGACTGAAGATAAAAAATAGGCGAATTGACCCTGTTTTCTGCTGTGACAGATGTCTTCGTGGTGTTTGGTCCCTTTATCACCAAAAACGCTATGATACAGTTGAACTCGGGGGCAAAAATTCATGCTCACTTTGCTTATAAATATTTCTGCTGCCTGCAGCTCGAATACTGTTCGTTATGTCAAATTCCTAGCATTCACATTTGTTTTAATTCCCGCAACATAATTTTTCCCTTACGTGCCACACATTTATTCTTGGAGACTGAGCAATTCATTGAATGAATATGCTTCAGAATTTCCTTTTCAGAGAGCTGAGGATACCTCAAAATCACACATTATTAGATCTGAAAAGTAACTTCAAACAGAGTCTTATACATTTCTACGCGCCAAAGAAAATTTCAAGATTTCGAAGGCTGGTGCTTCAATTTAAACTGGCTTCCGAGCCATCAAAACCCTTAATCATTGTTTAATGCAATTTGAAGGAATGAATAGATCTTCACATCAATCGAACTGTAAACATGCCTTGTAGCAATTACCAAACCGAACATCAGAGTATCCCTATTCGAATCAGCTTGAGATGGATGAATGCTTCGAAACTGTTGTAACGGTTCTGCTACAGACTTTCCTTGAAGGGGAGGCAGAATCCCTTATCATAGCTTTCTCCAGCGAATAAGAGAAGACTTCAAATCTCTTAGACATATGCATGAACTGATCGAGTAATTTTGGATCTTGTTAGGCTACTAGGGAATACGTGCTCACAAATCTTTAAGATGATGTCGGGTTCTTTATCAATTTGAAGCCATTAACATCGTATTTATGCCCAATACAATGCCTCAGAAGCTCGGTTACTTCAGCACACAATCTGGATCATGAAAGCATCCCGCGGTTCAGGCAAACTTTTGAAGTGATGTTAGACTTCGTGACCTGCATAGCCTCCTTTGCGCAGATTAAAGAACCAATGAGATTTGTTGACACGATCTGACTGATGTCTTCATCTGTGAATTGCAATAGCGGTCTAAATCCCTTGTTCATGCCAGCATTATTTATCCAGATATCTACAGAACCAAATTCGCGGACTGCAAAGTCAGCTAGCATTTTTACATCCTCGACATTGGACACATCACACGGTATTCCGATCACTTGGCCTTCTCTCTTACAAGTTACAGAAGTGATGGCTTTTGACATGACTATTCCTTCAGTTAGCTCTTGCTGAAGTTGTGCTATAGTTGTCCTTACTGAATCAGGGCTGCGAGAGGCAATAACTACATTATCCCCAGCAAAAGGAATTCTCTTGCAAGCGCTTTCCCAAGGCCTCGAGTACTCCCAGTTATGACAACATTTTGCGGCCCAGACTTGCAACGACGCTCTAAAACCTGATTTGATGTTATCATATTTCCCCCAACTATTCCAACAAACCAGCTCGACCAAATTACCATATCAAGTTGGCTATTTCCACCCGCAAGCTCCAGTCCTTATCATCAATGGCATCTGAATTAAGCATGGCCTCCAACATCCGTCTTAACATGACAGCCACATAGATACATTTTGGCCGAAAATTATATTGATATACCGGCACATTTGCGAGGAAGACATTAAGAAGGATATCCCGAGCCTCATCAACCTTTGATCGTTCTGTCTTCGCCCAAGATGGTCTCAAGCTTTTCACCTTCGTTCCAAGATACTCCAATGCCTGTTGTTGGGTATAGATTCCAAGAGAAGCACACTCCTGATTAGTATAAGCTGCTGGGAAAACATAAACCCGCTCCTCTATTTCAATCGATACATCCCCTGTCTTTGAAAGAAGACCAGACAGAAAATCCTCTTTCATTAACCGAATTAAATCATCAACCATATGGGAAACATAACAGTAGTTTCAATTTTGTGTTCTTGGGGCTTGGATTGTCATTGGTTCACGTCTGAGGGCCTGTGCATTAAAATTGCTGACAACAGGACTATTATCAATATTCATCTGTGGTCCATATGTATTAAAAACTCGGTAATATGTATCATAATCCATGCTGGCTATGATAGTCAAACGCTAGAATCTCTTCAACACGCCTCCCTTTATCATAACAACTAATGGGTTGACATTATTCCACCATTCTTCCGTTTGAAGATGTTCAAGAAGATCGCCATAAACTAGTAAAGAAATTATCAACTGTAATTACCTCATTTTTAACAGTTTCCATCAATTGGTCTACTAGATGAGATCCAATGAAGCCAACACCTCCTGTCATCAATATTCACAGGTTTGCCTGAGAGAAATGAAAGTAACATAATAAAGAGTGCTTGAAGGAGGCATCGTTATTATCGAAACCCTGAGGTTTGGCACTGGCGGTCTTGTACAGTTTGAGAAGCGAAACCCGTAGTTTGTTTTGCCATCTGGCATTGATACATGTTACGCGGACTTTGATTGTCGATGATGTTTTGCTTTCTTTTGTTTGTGTAGGGATAGGAGTTTGAAGTCACTGCCTTTTGAAGAGCTGGAGCTGAAGCATGAATTACATAATCTAAAACCACACATTAATGATTTCTTCTTTAAAACAGGGTTTTGAAGAAGAATCAATCTCTGACATGAGACGGAGTCTAACAGGAGGAACTGACTCCAAGATTCTCTCAACCAACAGGTGAGAGTGAGAAGGTGAAACTCAAACACTTCATGAAGACTTTGTTTAGAAGTTTGGTTCTTTTATGAGGCCTAATAAACATCAAAAACAACCTATGATGTACATTTATTCATGCCTACATCACCTAGCCTTGTAACTAGTGCTATTACACAGAGAATCTTGACTTTGACCAAGTCAGACTAGAAACTAGAAATTTTACACACTGAAATTTTTCAAATAAAAACACAGAAAGTGCAAAAGCACAGCTCCAACTTTGAGTTGATATTTTAGGTGCCTTCGAGGGGTAAAAATGTAAAACTGAGAGAACGATCAACTATCCCTTCAAGTCTAGTTTCCAAAATAGTTTGAATTTCTGAATTTGGAGCACAGGAAGACCTTCAAAAATCCTTTCTCCCAAGGTCGCTCCAGAAGCACAGCACCTGTCAAGAAATGGTCCAGAATGCTAGTTTTTTGCCACTTTTTTGCATTTTTCTCCAAAACTAACCCACCTCTGCAAAATATGGGCAATGGGTTTTTATAGGATGGCAAGACCTTTTCAAAAGTGTAGACCTTTCCTCAAATGGAGTCCTGAGGAAAAAGCGCAGTGCCTGGAGCTGTTGAATTTCTAAACTTAGACCAAAATTTGTCAAAAAACTCAAAATGCTCAGAAGTTGCTCAAAATTGGAGGGAAGGTGTAAAAATAGGTTTTTTTATAGCTTCATGGAGGCTTCAACAAGCATCTCCAAGTTTCCCTCATCCTTTTGGTATTTTTTGGCCTCCTTGAGCTTGTTTTCAAGTTGCTTTACCTTGACATTGGCGATCATGTTTTGAGCTTGGTAGTGGTGCACCGTGTGTCTGAGAAAATGATTATGCCTGTTCACATTCTCAAGGAGCTTCTCCAAGTGTTCATTCACACTATTGAGCCAATATTCCTTATCTTGATGAACCTCTAAGGCAATACTTTCTTCTAGGTCAAGATCCTCATTAAGCAGAATTTGTTCTTGTTCCTTTTGTAAAGATTTCTTGAGGCCTCTTGTTCTTGGTCTTTTCCTTTTTCCTCTCACCTCTAATGCTTCAGGCTCACTTGATGTCTTGATCTCCTTACCTTTTTCGACTTGCTGCATTAACTTAGGTTTTTCCTTTTCTAGTATCAACTCCTTTGCTTTGAGTTGACTGTTTTCATGTTCAAGGAATGATATAACATACTTTTCCCTTTCCAAATTGATCACTGAATCCTTGATTTGGTAGTACTTTTCCCTGATAGTCTGTCTCATGTTTGTGGATTGATCCTTAGTCTCTGGATCAATTAGTTCAAACTCATGTTCAACTGTGTCTTTCTCTTTTGCTGCTGGTTCCTGCTTTGTCAATGAATAAGGCTTGGCCCCTTTCTCTTTGTGAGAAGAAAACACAAGCCTCTACCCCTTCTTATACACTTTAGTCAACTTAGGTTTGGGTAGTTGAGTTTTCTCCACTCATTTGCTAGAGGACCCCACTTCCATTTGAATGAAAAATAAACTGTGAGGTATGAATGGGAATGAAGTGATGTGAAGGTGGATTTTGAAAAATTGATAGAGGAGGTTCGAAAAAGGTGGATATGAACTTTGGAAGATGATGAAAATGAGTGAAGAAACAGTGGAAGAGTGATATGCTTGCAAGGAGGAAAAGCAAGGTTTGTAATGAAAAATTCCCAAAAACCTCTAGGAATGAGCAAGGGTTTTACTTTTTGAAGGGTAAAACTTTGTTTTGAGGTGAATTGAATGGTTAAAATGGTTTATTAAACATGTATGTAGGTGTAGGAAACCATTTTACATGTTTTAGAAACCAAAAATAAAGATGGCCATTTTCACCCTATCATTTCCCATGCAAATTTCACTACAAACCCTAACTTGAAGAATCATTGACATGAGATGAATTTGGAAAAGCAAAAGAGGGATAATGATGGTGTACTTACTTGTCCCTTGACTTATAAGTCAATAAAATCAAGCTTGCAAGTGAAACATTGAGATTTGGGAGAGTTTTGAAGGATTTCTGGGCACTCTGTCCTGCGCGTAGTGCAGTGTTCCTACACGCAGCGTAGTTCATAGAAGCGCAACGCCATCTTCCAAAATAGTTTTGAAGGCCTTAAACTACTCCAAAATGAGAGCTTGATAGCTCGTTGGAAAGATCTTGAAGTCTTCTATATGATGCACACCCCAAGAATGTAATTTGAACACTCCATGGGGGAGAAAAATTTATTTTCCCAAGGTCACTCCAAAAACTTAGGGTTTTTCTGACAAGAGCGCAGTGCCAACGTGCAGATTACTTTTGGATGCTTTCCATTAATCCAAATTACAAGCTGAAGGGACCATTGGAAAGTTTAGGATGTCTGCTACAAAATATAGGTTTCAAGAACTAACAAAACCTGCTCCAAACCCCTTAACAACTGTCTTGGAGTCAATCTTTCCAGAAGTGCAGCAACCCTCTCGTAGCAAGTGTATTTTGGGAATTTCTTTCAAATCATAACACATGTGCATAAAATGAAGGAGATTTTTGTTCCTTGGACTATAATGGACACAAACCTCTTTCACTTTTTAAAAATTATTCTCCATTGGGTCAGAAAAATATTTTGAAGCAAAGATGTCTGTATGAGGAGTGATGAGGCGAGGTAGTGTACTGGAACATTGTCTTATCTAAAATTAAATATTACCTTTACCTTTATTTTTATTTCCCTAAGCTGCTAACTCCATTTACCCACTGAATCACATGATGGACATGTTTTTTTTTGACATATGGTATCATGACGACACATGGAGTGAAACCCTAGACCATGACCTAAAATGATAAATTTAACCATTTCATGACCCAAGTCACTTAAATGAAGATATGATACCTCGAAGAAGACAATGACCATGATGAGTGATGAAGACCATGAGTAAGTGAAGGGAGCAATATTGACCTAGACACAACAACCAGTGACCAAATTTTTATTTGAAGACTCACTGAAATGACAAAAATTTGACTTGACACCCTAACAACACCTTGTAAGAGCATATTTGATCACTGGTGACAGGCTGAACTGACTGACACTAACATTGGCTCCAACTGGGGATGGAAGCTCCTTGGAGGTGTCAAGAACACCATAGACCAAGTAGCCTTATCCATTGGGCAATGGAGTCAAAATGCAAAGACTAAACTCAAACTGAAAACTGACTGACTAACTGACTGACTTGACTATAAAAAACATACTGACTGAACTTACTTATGGCAACAGACCATCGGGATCTTAGGGCCTTCACCTCGGGCTTCAAATCCTGATGATAACCGCCCACCTGCTGAAGATGTATATACAATCATGTGTAATGATCCCTCTAGTGTAACCAATCCAGCAAGTGGCTACTTACTTGAATTCTGCTTGTACTTTCCTTGAGCAGGTAGAACAAACAAAAGCTAGGCAACTCCGAGTGTCCACTGAACATGTGCTCATGATCCATAAATACAAGAAAATTCATCTTTCCAGATGGCTGCAACAAATTAGTGTAAGGATCCTTAAAAATATGAAATGTTACCTTGTCTTGAAATCCAACAAAAATACAAGTACTCCTTTCATTTTGATCTGAAAGAATACTTGGTTGTTGATCCATAGGAAGGCATAGGGAAATATGGCTTTCTGCCACCTGAGTGTTGGCTGCAAATTTCTCAAGCATGAGAAACTCTGATTCTATCTCTGGCATACTATCTATCTCAGACTCATACTCTTCCATTTCATATTCTAAATCATCCTTGAACAAAACACATTCTTCAAGATTATTAAGCAGGTCAGCCCTATCCTTTTCATGAAAGAAAACAGTCTTTGTTAGTTGATCTCCTTGCAAGAAATCTACATCACAAATTGGCTTACTCACAACAAATTCATGTATAGTTTCATTAGTCTCATGACTGTCATCATTTAAACCTAGATTTTCATTTTCAATAATGGAAGAAATTTCACTCACACAATCTTGACTGTGTGAGCACTGCAAACCTGCCTTAACTTGGTCTGTAACATGTTTTTTCAAAAGCTGGTCAATTTCATCTTTAGACAGAGGAGACAACTAAGTTTTATAGAAATCAACATTGGCTTGGTGATTTTCATTTTCAAGATCAGGAGTAGGCCTTTCTCTATTTTGATCCCAGTCTGTTTCATTCAAGGAGGAAGCTGCTGATTCTTGTTGGGAGGAAAAATCATAAAGGGCTTCTAATATATCTTCTTCCATACATTCTTCATCCCCATACGAATTTTCAAGAAATTTAATGAAATTTTTAGAAATCTCACAACATCTATCCATCATTGATAAGGAAAAATTGCAGCTTTGATAATGTTGAAAGAAAACTGAATGAAAATCCTTTAGAGAATATAAACTAGCAGATGGTAGACTCTCATACCATTTCCTCACCATTTCCTCCAAGGTAGCCATGAAAATCTTCATCAGACAATCTTCAGGAAACTTAGCCTTTAATCTGTGAATATGAAAATGAAATTTGACCAAATGCAAACTAGCATCTTCTCCATCCTGACCTTTAAACTTTGGCAGCCCTGTTTGCCAATCTATACAAGGAATACGATTCAAAAAACCAAGAATATGAGCTCGATTCATAGGAGCATACCTTCGAGCAGTTGAATCCATCTTGAAAACAATTAAGACACCAAGAAGTTCTTCAAACTACCGGTTTTGAACAATGGAGTTGCCATGAAAATTCTGAACCTTTGGATTCTTCGACACTGGAGTCGCTAGGTGAAAGATGCATAACCTTTCTTGTGTCTGATCACTGTTCACCATCAGCAATCAGATCTGATCCTTGTCATTCTTTCCCAGGGAAGATATGATCTTTCGTTCCCCGGCAACGGTGCCAAAAATGTTAGTCCTTACAATCTCCTAGGCTGAAAAGGAAATCGACAAGGGTAACCTCAAACCACTTTAGCTCAGTAGCTAGCCCTACTGAGCATGAGAGGGATCTCTCTAAGTCTCTTATCAGTGATATGATTTTAAAGCAAATTAATTTTAGGCTAGATAGGTGTATTTGTTTGTGAAAATTTGGTTTTTAAGCATTTGCTGAACTTAGGGTTTGGAGCCACAAGTAGGTCTAGGCCGTGGGAATGCAGGAGCAAACATAAGAAGGAGCTAGATATCAGAAGCCATGGTGTAATTTGGGTATTTGTTAGTGTAGTATAGAAGATATGGTGTGTGTTAGTGTCAGTATCTGCATACTTCCATCAGTGATTAAAATTCTCTGTTTGCATTTTCATTTTAGGGGTCCCATACTGAAAATTTTGCATCATTCCATTAGGTCATGTCAAACTGATCCATTGATGGTTATCTTCTCTTATGAAAATCTAAATTTTTCCCTCATATAGTATACTTGTTGATCCTTCTTCAGGTTGTCTTCAGTTATGGTTTCATGGTCAATCTGCTATCATCATTTCATTAGGTCATAGGGCATGCTTTCATTAGGTCTTAGGTTTTCATCAACAAGGTCAAGAGCCTGATTTTAAAGTGTAAATAAAGGTCAGAAAGGGTATGAGGATGATCAATAAATCAAACATGATGGCTTGTAAGTCATAGCTACTGAATTATTATCTTTTAACGTAATGTAATTTTGACCTCAAAAACATGTTTTTGAGGTGAAAACAGAGTATTTTAAGTTTATTTGTATTTCATATGTAATTTTAAATCACTATATGTAATAAATGATCCCAGCTGCACCAGAGCATCTATCCTTGTTGCAAGACAAAGAAACACTGCAAAAAATCAGGTCAAGTTGAGCATTTATCCACCTGCAAAGACACAAAGAAGAAAAAGGCATTAAAACAAAGTTTTGAAGAAGGACAAGAAACATTAGAAAGTGGGTTTTTCAAGTGAAAAATCAAAATCTACTCCTATTTAAGCCCTCACATTTCATTTTCAAATTCATTATCTTCATTTTCCAAGCAAGGAGTCAAAAGGTGAGAAAAAAAGGCAAGCTTGAGTGAGTTTTGAGTGAAGGAAGCTTGGCGCTGCGCTTCTGGAGACTAGCGCTGCACTTCTGGCATAATTTCACAGTGCAAATTTACATGGGCGCTGCGCTTCCAGGGTGGCGCTGCGCTTCTGAGCGGTGGCACTGCGCTTCTGAGCAGTGGCGCTACACTTTGTGCAGGAGAGCTTAAAAACCCTCAAACTCTCAAGGAAAATCCAAATTTCTCTCTCCTTCCATCATTACAAGTAAGTGGACATCCCTCACTTTTGTTTTGGTTTGCAAATCAAATCTATAAACATCATTTTTAATTTTTAATATGAAACCCTAAAATCTCCCTAATGATGCCTAAAACCCTAAATCCTCACTGTTCATCCTATCACCTATCCTTACAGCTCTAAATTTCCCTATCCCTATTCCCTTGTCACCTTATCCATTTTTCCCTTTGTCGAGCTATAAAAAGGGTCTCTTTCACCTCTAATTATCTCGCATTAGTTTTGTCAATCCAGGAACGTTTTGTTATTTCAAAGAGTGTCCCATTTTGAGGCTATCATTTGCCAGAGTAATGCTAGTAGTATAGTGCTCAAAAATACAAGAGTAAACGGATGCTTGTTTACAACAAACTACTTTTAAAGACTAAACCATACATTCAGAAAACTAAGCAATTTATCAGTCAAGGGTTCAGTAGCAGTAACTCATCCCTTTGTAAACTGATGGAACCAAAGGAAATCAGGGGATAGACCGTCGATCTGGGAGCCAGACAGTAAATGTCCCTGCCCACTATAGTCTCAGAGTGTTCTTCACACCAAATCAACAATAATGCGAATAACAGAAAATGGAACAGTAGATAAGAAATGGAACAACAACTAGGAAATTGTAACATCAATTAAGTTTAATAAGCAATAACAACTTAGTCTACAAGATCAAATGCAACAATCGTGTCCTACAGAAATCAAATGGAAATCCTCTACCTTTAAGGATGAATCGAACAACACACAGAAATGGAACAACACTGATTAATAATGGACTATAGAACAGCGCTTGAAAGCCACACATACATGCACACGACACACCTTAATAGTAATATGATCTTGGTAATCCGGTTATCAATCTTAGTTATAAAGAATACGACTGTATTTCAGAATGGAACAGCAACGTCCATAGACTCAACAATCGCAAGGAAATATAATCTCTAAGATGAATTCAGTAATACCAATGAATAAGTGTACAACACAGATACTCTGTAATTGAACAGCAACAGTATTCTGTAAAGACCGGCAATATTATATCAGCACTTAAAGGAACAATAATATGTTGCAAAGTTAATATAGTGGTTCTACCTTCAGAAATGATATCACTTAACAGATCAGATGTAACAGAGCTGTGATGTAAAATAACAGAACATATCAGATTACCGAATAGAGCTGATAAGCAAAACCACGCATAAACCAAAAGTAATAGTACAGGAGCAAGTGTTCCTCCAGGGCCGGGCCCTTAGCCTCCAGGGGCACACCGCTTGAAGTTATTCCAGGATCAAAGATGAAACAACAACCAAGTTTGTATTAATGCATAAGACAGAATTACAGTGGATCACTTCTCAACGAGAGTCGATGATCAAAGTCTCAACTTTAAGAGAAATTACATAAAAACATAACAGACTATCCCCCGGGCTAACAGTGCTGCCCCTTTTTATAATGGTGAAGGCAGAGATGTCTAGGTGCAAAAATAGTTAAAGCAGCGATCCCTCAGGATCAAAGGATCCTGAGGGATTCGCCGAACCGTTGGCTCTCAGTTATCTCTTTACTTTCTTGCGCCGAGCCGATATCTCCATTTCCTTTCCTGGGCTGATACGCTTTGATTTGGTTTGCCTTGTTTGCATGCGGTTCCCCATCAAAGGGACAACAGTCTTTCGTTTTTCCTTCTTCCTGCATAAGAAAATGACAATTGTCAGTGTTTTTGTTTTGCACATTAATATTACAGGTTTTATTACAATTCCTTATCATCTACCTAGTTCATGATGCAAAGGGTTTGTAAGTTGTAATGAAAAGATGCTGAAATAATCACCAAAAACATACCTTCTTTAGTACTCCACACACCCCCCTGCTTACCCTTTTTCATGCCCTCATGAAAACATTGTAGTTGACATGTAAGGCAGTGAGAGAGTAGGCTGGAGATGGGATCTCATGTGGAGGTCTACAATCATCATGCATAACTAGGTGTTAAAAAAAATGGCCAGTCTGACCCTCAGGCATCTCATACAGGGCTTAGTATCCAGGTGCAGGGTGCCAAATGATTGGACTCCGAAACCTATATCCTAACCAGGATGGCCCGCCCTCAAAATGATTTCGCCATAGCGGTGCAAGCGGTTAGCGACTAACTTAAAATTTTCATAATTAAATGGTTCCCTGAGTTGGATATTCGGATTAGAGATCTGATATCGAAATTTAGCCACATCAATGGCAAGGTCTTTAATAGTGAGAAAGTATTCTATTCCCTGCCGATTGACTGCTGTATGAATGGGTCCTAATGCTTCAATTACACCTGGAGTCCCCATGAGGTTCCTATGTTCCCTCCACAACTGTACTGGATCCCTAGGCTCAACTCTTACCCACAAGTCTAATCCGTTTTCTTGTCTTTGGAAAGAATTATAGGCTTTAAGCCATTTAATTTGATTAACCCCAAATGAAATAAATGCCTGTAATTGGATATCCCCAACAAAAGGGCCGGGGTTCTGCTCGGTCTCCTGGTCTAACACAAGGTTATGCAAATAGAATTCACACAGTAATCTTTGAACCTTTACCCCGTAGTGCTTACAACAGTTTATAAAATCATCGATGGTATTAATTTGTATAGGGGCGCCTGCTTTAACAGCCTTTATTTTCAATTGCAAATATCGTTCCATTAAAAACAAGGCATAATTCTTAGCAGGGGCTCTACATGCTAGGATGTCATTGTACAAAGAGCATAAGGTATCCATCTGCTTGATAACTATATCTAACCTACGAGTTACCTTCGCGACTTTTTCTTCTTCCTTTTGCCACCCTTCAAAGGCCTGGCTTTCGGATAAATTGACGTTCCGTAGCTATTTCTGTAGTTCTTCATACCTTTCTCGAGGAACCGTTTGTTCTATGAGTTTTTTTGCTGCTTGCTGAGCTTGCGTCAAACCCTCTCGTAGGGTTACCATCCTCGGATCACTATCCCACATGGTGGTGGAGACCAGGAGGTTTACCTGAATCTTCCTATTGTGTTGTCTTGTGTTCATGGCCCGTATTTCCCTCGAGGGTTGTGCCTCTGTTTGAATTTCTTTATCGCAGGTCAATATATCATCCGTTTGTATTTCAACTTGGGTAATAGTTAAATGCTGTTCCTTTTGATTTTGAACAATAGACTGCTCCTCAACAACATTTGGAACAGCAGACTGCTTTTCGACAGGGTTTTGAACAACAGGATGGACTCTGGTCCTCCGAACCTTTGTCTTGAGGGGTTTTGCTGGAGTGGTTGCATGTTTCCCTCTCGAAGTCCTTTTTACCCTTTTCCTTGTTTTCAAAATCTTGATCTGCTGTCGAAGTTGAACTATTACATTCAGTAGTCTTTGCTGTTCTTTCCGTAATCTCCTAATTTCCTCAATTTCCTTAGAAGGAACAACAGACTATTTACTGCGGCCTGGACTGTTATCTCGATCAATTCCCTAGTTTTCTCCTTGGGGTGCTTCTTCGTTGCTCTACTTGGGTTGCTCAGGGGCAAGAACCCTAGCTGGTTCTGTTATTTCTTGGGTGACTTCTTTTTCCGCCTCCCCTTCTTCCAGAATTTCTTCTGGTGTAGTCTGGCTAGGAACTGATTGTTCCTGTTCTGCATCACTTCTCTCTCCTGTCATATTTTCATCATGAACATGCTGACTCTCCTTTTCTACCTCCTCGTCATGTAACTCTTCAGGTGCATTTTTATCCGGAGCAGAGTGTTATTTTGGTTCTTCTTCAGCATGGAGATCTGGTGGGCTGAGAGGTTGGCCATATTCGCCCATATTGGCCAAAATTTTGGCCAATTCATCTTCTCTCAATGGATTCTGCAATGTGCTGCCTTCATGCTGTTCTGTTTCCTCCTCCTGCTCAGGTTGCGCAGTTTCTTCCTCCATTTCTCCTTCCTCATTTCCTTGCATTCTTTCTCATTTTCTTCTCCTTCTAATTGTGGGGGTTGTTCATCCCCTGTATCGTCTATCTCTATTGGTTGGCTGGTATCTCCTTGGGAATTTTCCAGCCTCCCTTTAATCCGTGCTAATCAGACTGATTTCCTTCGTTTTTCTGGACGCTCTAGTGTACTGGTGGCATGTTTATGTTTTGGGGATGGCGTGGTCAATCCCCCGTCTATTATAGCAATTAGCTCTTCCCAGCTGCTCTGTTGCTGGGTAAGGCTATGGCTAACTATTAACCGTATCAACCCATGGTGACTAACGACTGATTCTACATGCTGTGCCTTTTTCATGCTCCGTGCAACATCATGAAGTAATGAATTCAAAAATGCAGGTAAGTTTACAGAGCATTTTTGCTTTAATACGGCTAAAAGTTTAAGGTGTCGTGGTCTTACCACGTCTTTCCTGCCTTCACAGGTGATGTAGCTCTGAATAGTCTTCGCCAATTCCGCCCACGGCTCTCCTAATGCTGCTGGTAGAACCCCCTTTCCTCTAATTGTCAGGCTCTGGCCTTCCTCCTGGAAGGTTTCTATGATCTTCTGCAATCTCTCCTTCTTTAACGTCCATATAGGTCCAACGGCTGGCAGTCCCGAGACCTCTGCGATTATGTCATCGGTGACTGCTATATGTCTCCCCCTTACTGTGGAGTGATCTTCTTGCAAGTTCTGCAAGAATTCTATTGCTACAGTCTCATTGGATTCCTGTAAGCGATTGAGATAAGTTAACCAACCTGCTCTTGCCAGGATTTCCCGTGCAGCATCAGAGACTGTCAACACCTGTGGTTCTCTCCGAATCGATCTTCCTCCCATGTTTTTGGTTTCCCTGTAAAATCTCAGAAATGGCAATGGAACAGCAAGCTGTTCACGCTGTTAAAACACAGAGAAACTAACAGACGCAGGACTCGCTCAAAATCTAAAGGGCTTTACTAATGCCGCAGAGCATACTATGGAAATGGCTTAGGAACAACAAGCCATGCAAAAATAAAAAATAGTATACCGTTGAGCCGTGCTATTCCCAAGTACGCAATTTCCTGAATAGTGGTCTGACACGTAATCCAGCGAATGATGAGGTTAACCTCCCCCCCCGCAATGTGATAGGCCGTCTCGGCCGTCAAATAAAGGAGCGACATGCCGATCTGCCCTGGAACAGAGTCATAAAGGAACAACGTATAGCAACATGCCATGTTTACAAAAGTAGTAGGTTATCGAAATCGAGGTGCAAGGTCGGATCGCTTAATAAGTGAGAGACTGCTGTGATATGATGCGAGGCTGGGAAAATAGGACAACTGCCGTGGATACAGAGTCTCATGTGGTCATTGTCAACTTTTCTCTCATGATTGGTGATAATAGATTTACATGTGTTTAATGGGTCGGGAAATAATATACATACTCTTATGTGATTAATTACTAAGGTATAAGAAAAAGAAGGGTGTTAATAATTACCTATTGGTGTAAGTAATGTGACTTCAATACCATTAATAGAGCTCTGCTACCAACAGGTGTCCATAACCTTGGCAGAGTTGTTTATTTCACCCATGGAACCATGATCCTTTGTGTATGCTTAGGAAATGTTGTGCGATGTCAAAATGTAGGCCATTATGCTGGCTTGGTGACCAGTTAGACATAATGCCATTCACGAGGAAGGAACGAAAGGTGGGCAGGCCGGATCGTGATGAGACCTCCTGTTCCAAGGGTTCTTTATTTGATATACCTTTTGGACCATATCCCTGGTGTGGTGGCCATAGTGGGAATGCCACTTCACTTTCTTCCTCATGATCATGGTAGGCTGGCTCTTGATGAGACCCCCTATCCTGCATTTGACAACTTACATAAACAAGTCATTAAAACATCATTTTTCGCTCTTTTTTCTTTCTCTTTCATAAAGTACTTTCCCATTTATACACAAAGGGTGGTTCAACACTCCTTAAGAGTAGGAATGGTGGAAGAAGTCTTAACATCTCAATAGGAACGTATAAACCCTTTGTTCTTATTCCTAAATAATAATCAAAGGAATTTGTGAAAATTTAAAAGGAACCCACATGATAAAGGTGACCAATCAGAGCAGAATTAGTGGAACAATGACAACAAAAGATAATGGGTAAGTGTGTCCTTCCTTCTGTCCTCTTACCAATTCAGAGCAATTTCTTATAAAAATAGCGATTTTATAATTCACTGATTTCAGTATGTTGTGATTTTGTATCCATTGCATAAGTGCATAGCTGTGTTCCAAAAGACTTGAAAGAACAGGAACAGTAGGCATCCTTAATTTAGAACAGCAAGGGGAGCAAGCATAAGTAAAAGGAATACGAGGATGTTGTTGTTTCAAAAAGGAAGAGCAAAAGAATACAAGTGGTGTTCCTTTTGAAAAAGGAACAACAATATCAACAATGTTGTTCCTTTGGAAAAGGAACAGTAGAGATCAAAAGTGTTGTTCCTTTGAAAAAGGAACAACAGAAAACACAAATTCCGTTCTTTTGGAAAAGGAACAGCAGAAATCAAAAGTGCTGTTCCTTTGGAAAAGGAACAACAGAAAACACAAATGTCGTTCCTTTGGAAAAGGAACAGTAAAACATCAAAAGTGCTGTTCCTTTGGAAAAGGAACAACAGAAAACACAAATGCCATTCCTTTGGAAAAGGAACAACAAAAATCAAAACTGCTGTTCCTTTGGAAAAGGAACAACAAAAGCATGAGGTAAAAAAAGAACATCAAAGTTAAAGAAAAATGAATCAGCTGATCCAAAAGGTGCTGTTCCTTTGAAAAAGGAACAACAGAACGAAAATGCTGTCCCTTTGAGAAAAGGAACAACAAAAAATAATAAAATTGCTGCTGCTTCGAAAAGTAATAGCAAAGTGTTGATACAAAAATATGTACAAAAATGATTCAACAAAACAAAGAAATTATGTACAAAGTGTAAAAAGAGATAAATCACTTAATGAATCGCAGGTGAGGAAGACTTCTCTCCCTCCCCCAAAATTTCCATATCAGAGTCTTCGCGTAGCTGCTGGCAGAAGGACTCCCGAGTGAGTGGTTTGTGATAAAGTCGAACTCGGTGGCCATTTGCCTTGAAGGCATATCCAGAACCGTCAATAGTGATTAGAGTAAGAGTACCATTGTCATGTACCTTCTGGATTTCGTATGGTCCCAAGCAACGAGTCTGAAGTTTCCCGGGTGTTAGAGTCGGTCTAGAAGCCCTCCATCAGCGATCAAAGCTCTTTGCATTTGCATAAGTAGGTGTCTCATCAAAGTCATCTCATTTGCATTCCATTAGGCATGCCATAACCCTGACGGAGGAGCTGGTGTCTTTATTCCCCTCTTGGCACTGCTGGATCAAGTTGTTTCAGTCAATAAACTCATTTAAGGTTGATTGTCTTGTCTTGAGGTCAAAAGTCCTAGGTCTAGGGTTTGGGTCCAATTTGTCTTTAAGGTCAGGTCTTTAAAAGTCAATAAATGCCCAGTAGGCCAGAGGGATGACTATCGAAGTGTTTCTTCAAAAGATTTCATCTTGTACAGCTAATTTTTACCTTGGATTTAAAAACCCTGTTTTTAAAGCCCAAGGTCATTTTCTCAAAGTTTTGTAAAAAGTTGTAAAAATTCAAAATTCTTTGAAAGTCAGCATGCAGCCCTGGTCCCCTTTGCCAAGATTCCTCAGAAGCTATCCCTGCAAAATTTTTCAAGAAAAACATCAATTCAACCAATTTCAGGACAAAAGGAAACCATAAAGTCAGCAGCATTCAAAGTTTGAAAAAGTGTCATGATAAACATTAGAAAGAGGGTTTGAAATGAAATTAATTTAAAACAAGACTATAAAGCCCCTTTCTCCCTCCATTTAGTCTTCATTGTGCCTCAAAGCAATAGAGAGAATCGTTTTGAAGAAAATTTGGGCGAGTTTGTCTAGTCTGCCTGCGCGCGACCCATTGAGACTGGCGCGCGACCCGTCAGGTTGCCCATTCCAGTTCAGAAATTACACAGGCGCGACCCGTTGAGGGCGCGCGACCCGTTGGGTAGTGCGCGTGACCTGTTGGGAATTCCTCTGCCAAATTTCGCCAGTAAGCTGCTAAATAACCCCAGATTGCTTCAAGGTTGCAGGTAGGCCTCTCATCATTAAAATACATTGTTTGCCAAAGCTTGAAAAGCATGAGAATGTATTTTAAAGTCATCATTTTGAAATAATGAATCCAATGCATATTTGCTCAAGAAGGTCAAAGTGTTGGTTGAGCTAGGGTTTGTCTTGTTGTTTTCAAGGTTATCCTTTTCACCCTCACTTTTTCCCTACATCCTATTTCCACCTCCCTCATCATTTTTACTCAATCTCTCTACCAAAAATACCAAAAGCCCTAAAACCCTACCCCTATTCCTAAAAAATCAAGAATCTAATCCTAAACCCTACTTCTTATAAAAACTTTGCAAATGATAATTGTGTGATGGGATATATCATCATTCCTTCCCTTAAACTCCCTATTTCATATATTTTTCCCAATTTCCCTTAAAAGTTTCCCTTCCCTAACATTTCCCTTGTGCTATTTGTCCCCTTGAAACAACAATTCAACAATTAAGCTAGCATATTTTTGAGCAGAAGCAGCAGTACATTCCAGCCACTTTGCTCTCAAAACCATGTCAGAAACCGAGACCGAATATGAGCAAAGTGATGACCGTGAGTCAAATCCGGAGGTTGAGGTACAAAGGAGGCCTCACAGGGGTGGTAAGAGTGGTCACCATAAGATAGAGGAGCCCACCTCTTTGACCGATTTGCAGGCTTGTCCAATTGCAGTCACATGTTTCTGCTATCTGTCATGTTATGAATTTTGTGAGAGGATCTCTCAAATCCAGCATCACAGGGAATTGGCCCACTTATTTGTTTTGCATTTGCATGATGGGCATGTGAACCTTGCAGGGGTGGATTTCACATTGACACCTGAGATGATTGCCCAAGCAACGGGGATACCTAATGTTGGAGAAGTGTGGAACAAGCGCAAACTGTTGGATAGATTTCAGTATGAGCCCTACATTAAACCTGCCTTTATGAGACTCATGACTGGTGTAGTTCCTTTCAGATTTTTGAGGTATGAGTATGTTCCTTTGATGAGGCTTATCATGCACTATTTCACCTGTGAGGGCAGATTTTCACGTGTGTTTTCATACCATATTCGTTTGTTGATGCATTTCACACGGGTACGGATGATGAACATCCCTGTTTTCCTATGCCGGAATATTGAGAGGATGGTGCCCTTGGTGCAGAGAAGGAGTCCAGCACAGCAGCACAGGATCATCTATCATTATGGTTTGATCCAGCTTGTGGTCATACATCAGTTGGCTCAGCAGGGTATCCCATGGGAGGATTTTATCTCTCGGGATTTTTTCACAGCATCAACATCATCACCCCCTGAGGTTGTTCATGAGGAGGGAGGGCCTTCATAGCAGCATGATATTCCTGAGACCCGACATGTCAGCTCTCCTTCATTGGTCACATATCAGAGAGGCCACAGGGCCTTATTTGCAGCAGCTAGGTGAGTATTTTCTCCACACCAGGTGGAAGGGGTCTCGCCTTCTTCATCAGCACCACGAGTGTTATCTCCACACCAGGTGGAAGGGGCCTCATCTCCGACAGCAGCACAGGTACCAGAGAGAGGCAAGCAGCCCAAGATTGATGAGGGGCCATCAGGTGTTCCAGGCATAGAGGTGGTTGATCTTGACATCAGTTCTCCTAGCCTAGAGTCAAAGGAGATCATTCAGCACCTAAGAGCTGAAAATGATTCATTGCAGCAAAGATTGGAAAGGGAAAATTGGACAATCACCTACTTAGAGCAGCGCAACAAGCAACTTGAGGAGGAGCACACTCTTGATGAGTTGCGGAGGATCCATGAGGACCGCAACTTGGCTCGAAAGAGACCCGGCGATTTGGTACCCGTTGAGCGAGAGGCTATGCTTCTCCGGGTCAATGCTCATTTGGAGAGGTTGCTGGCCAAGGCCAACCAAGATAAGGACTTTCTCAGGAACATGAAAAATCACTATTGGGCACGAATGCACGTATGCAAGGCAAAAATGAAGGTGCTCCAAAGACGGCTGGCCAAAGCACAAAAACGAAGGAAAAGGTCTGATCCCCTCCATATCTTGGCTGAGGCTTCCTTGAAGGAGCATGATGCTAAATAACTCAACTCCAGCACAAATTTCAAAAAATTTTGAGCATTTTGGGTCATTTGTGATTTTTTGGGCAAAAAACAGGTTTTCTCCACCAATGGCGCGCGACCCTTTCGTTGGGCAACTCCATTTTGGGAAAACTCAGCATTTCTGGATTTGTCATGGAAAGTTACACTTGCTCAGCCATTGCCAAGAAATTTCACCAAGTTTTGGGCCTCCAGAAAGTCAAAAAAAAGCAAAAAATGACTTTCTGCCACATTTTTGACACACAGGAAGCATTCTTGGGAGATTGCAATTTTGGAGGGGCAAATGATCACCAAATTCAGAGATTCCACTTGGGTTGGAAAGTAGACATCTAGACCTTTCCAACAAGCCCACTTTTGCCTCATTTGGACACCTGGAAGTACCTCAAAATCAGCTCCAAAGTAGCGCGACCCGTTCAGAAAGAGGGCGCGACCCGTTGGGCAGTTTTCACAGGAAATCATCTACAACTCAGGAATTCGCCCAGCTGTGACCAGTTTTGACTTGTGATGGGATTTTTCACCCTTTTTGATGTAATTAATGTATTGTCATGATGGCATGACACTTATTTACCTATTCTAGAAGATTCATTCATGTGATAGGTAAAAATTTAATGAATGAATTGGTTTCCTAGTTTGTAGAGGCAAGGAAAGGTGTTAGCTTGCCTATATTATGTATTTTCTTAGTCATTTTCAGAGGTTGGACTCTTGAGGGATAAGCTCTATTGTATTACTCATGGTATCTCTGCAATTTTTGGCAAAGGAAGACCAGGGTTTTGCAGTCCTTTTTGGGATTCTTGTGGTCACATGTATTGATGGTGTGTTTCTCTTTGTACTTGTAAGTTTGTTATGTGATTCATCTTCTCACTTTTCCTTCTGCAAATTAGGCAAATGAAGTGTTAAAGTAGAATTCATGATTGCCATGCTCTGCTTTTAAGTTTGCTTAATATTTATGTTTTCATCTGTCTAAAGAGAACTCTTGAAGGTTTCTTGCTCTCTTTAGCCCCTCACCGGTCATTCCTATCCATTCACTTAATTCAAAGGCATCAATACAGTCTCCTACCTTGCCCCAAAGAACCCCCTGCAAAAACTGTGTCCAATCCCCGCACCCAAAATTGCCTTTCCCCGATTTTCCACCAAAATCTTAAAACTTCCCAATTCAAACCTTTTATCAGTTTACTAGCCTAAAATCAGTGTTTCCTTATTGGTTATCTTTCCCTTTGAAGATCTTTATCGAGATAGACCGGAGAGAGCCCTCTCCTGCCCCGTAGGGCTAGCTACGAGGCTAAGTGGTTTGATGTTGCCTTGGAGTTTACCTTTTTCAGCCTGAGGTGAAATTTCAAGCGCTAACACTGGGAAAGTCCTGAAACCTGGAATCGTACAAAAGTGCCTAGTCTCCTTCGTGGAAGACTTTATTCTTAATGAGAGCATCATGCCATTTAGCTCGCTGCTGTTGGATCAGTGCAGTGTTTTGAAGTGCAGAGAGCCTGATTTCATCCAGCTCATTGATCTGTTGTAATCGATTAATCTGTGCCTCGGTTAGATCTAAGCCAACTTCTTGTGCTGTTCGCAATGTTTGGATTTCGAATTCTATGGGAAAGATGGGTTGCTTTCCAAACACTAATTGATAAGGTGAGTAGCCGGTGGTGCTTCTCCATGTTGTTTTGTAAGCCCACAAGGCTTCTGGTAGTCTTGCAGCCCAATCTCATCTATGTGACGCAATGGTTTTTGTTAGGATTGCTTCTATTATTTTATTGCTGCTTTCTACCTAACCATTCGCCTGTGGGTGGTATGGAGTAGTGATTTTATGCTGGATATGATAGTTTTTTAGTGTTGCAGCTATTTTGTTCCCAGCAAACTGTGGTCCACCGTCTGTAATTATATCTCTTGGAAGGCCATAACGCACAAATATATGGAATAGGAACTGTATGATAGAATCCTCTGTAGCTCTCGGCAATGCCTCTGCTTCAACCCATTTGGTGACATATTCTGTTGCCACCAAAATATATGTTTTCTGGTTCGAGGATGGGTTAATTGGTCCAACGAAATCAAGGGCCCATCGTTCGAATGGTTCAATGACTAGCTGTGGGTTCAGGGGCATTTCATCGGACTGACCAGGGCGTCCTGCTCTCTGGCAACTGTCACAGGCTTGGACGAATTTCTTTGCATCTTTAAAAATTGTGGGCCAATAATACCCTGTTTGCAGCACCTTATGTCCAGTTCTGCGATCGGCGAAATGTCTGCCACATGGTCTGTCATGGCAGGCTTTTAAAATGTCAAAGATTTCATCCTCTCGAACGCATCTCCTGATATTCATATCTGCCCCTGTATGGAATAGGTAGCCCCCAATCCAAGAAAATCGAGCACTCCGCTGAACAATCTGTTTCCGCTCATTATGGGTTAGATGTTTCGGTAATTTACCTACTGCTAGGTAATTGGCAACATCAGCATACCAAGGTGTTTTAACAGCAATAGCAAACAAATGTTCATCTGGGAATTGATCTTCAACTGCTGCTGCGTCGATTGGCTTTGGCATTCGTGAGAGAAAATCAGCTACAGGATTTTCTTTTCCAGGTCGATCCTTGATTGTAATGTCAAATTCCTGCAATAAAATCAACCATCTAGTTATTCTGCCATTTGTGATAGGCTTGTTTGCTAAATATTTTATGGCAGAATGATCTGTATACAAGATAACAGGATATCCAGTAATGTAATGTCTGAACTTATTGACAACATGTATTACAGCTAGAAATTCTTTTTCAGTAACAGTGTAATTCAATTCAGCAGGGGATAAATTTTTGCTGATACAATAAATTGCGTATGCTTTTTTATCCTCTTCATACCCAAGGACTGCTCCAATGGCTGTATCTGAGGCATCTGATGATATTTGGAATGGCAAATCCAAATTTGGTCCTTGAAGGATTAGGGCTGTGGACACAAGCTTCTTCAGATCCTGGAAAGCACGTTCACATTTTTTTGTCCAAAGAAAATCAACATTACCTGTTAGTGCATACAGAGGTGCAACAATATGCGAAAAATGTTCTATAAACCTTCTATAATAACCAAAAAATCCAAGAAAACTGTGTACCTCCGTTTGAGTGGTAGGAGTAGGAATAAAAAAAATTATTTGGATTTTGGCTGGGTTTACCTGAGTGCCAGCTGCTGAAATATAGTGTCCTAGAATAAGTCCTTCAGTCATCGTCATATAGCATTTTTCATGGCTTAAACAAAGCCTGGTAGCAATGTTGTAGGACTTTTTCCAGTGTATGCAGTGCTAGATCAAAATCATCTCCGTACGGTGTAAAGTCATCCATGTATACTTCAAGTCCATCATTTATTAAGTCTACAAAAATGCTGAGGATAGCCCTTTGGAATGTGGCAAGAGCATTGCATAAGCCAAAAGGTGGAACTATGTAGGCAAATGTTTCCCAAGGACAAGTAAAAGTGGTTTTGTCTTGGTCTTCAGGGGCAATCTGGATTTGATTATATCCACTGAAGCCATCTAGGAAAGAAAAGAATTTCTTTCCTGCCAAAGTGTCTAATACTTGATCGATGAATGGGAGAGGGAAGTGGTCTTTTTGTGTTGCTTTATTTAGCTCTCTATAGTCCATACAAATTCTCCATTTCCCATTCTTTTTTGGTACCACCACAAGTGGAGAGACCCATTTACTATCGGAGATAGGGTAAATGGAATTGACATCTAAAAGTTTTTGTAGTTCAGCTTTTACCACTTATTTTAAATGGGGATTAAGTCTCCTTTGGGGCTGGCGAACAGGTCTTGCATCTTTTCCTATGTAAATGTGGTGTGTACATAATTGGGGATTAATTCCTTTCATATCAAAGTAGTCCCATGCAAATGCTTCTTTATATCTCCTCAATAATTGGATGAGCTTCGTTTCTTGTTCGGAGGTGAGGTTGGCATTAATGTTTAAGGTTTTTCCCGGTTCAATTTCCACAACTTTACTATTTGCAACAGAGGTAACAGGTATTGTTTGATCATGTGTATCTTTAAGGGGATCTTCTTCTAATTCGTTATCGAATGCCGCTTCTATCATGTGACCTTGTATGCGGGATCTAAGTTTAGTTTGACTAATAAAATTGTTAATAGCATCGTCTTCTGTTTGGTCTTTGAAATCAAGTGCCTCTTGCATAGTTAATGGAGATCTAATGTTATCAGTAAGGTATGGTACAGGGTGCTTATTAGTTTTGATTATTGTGACACTTGGCTGTGCTGGAGGATATAAAGATAAGTTCTTGACATTCGCTCCTCTAGTTATGGTCATATTGCCTTGTCAGTAGCCAATATAAGCATCGACAGTTGCAAGCCAAGGTCTACCTAAAATCAATGGATGTCCATCAAGTTGGTTTTTGGGATTTATTATCAGAAAATCGGTCAGATACTCCCAGGAGTCAACAAATACCATAACAACATGTAATGTGCCTTCTGGCCTAACCACAGATCGGTCAGCCAGTTCTAGTAAAGAAGAGGTGGGTTCTACACATGTAATGCCTAGCTTTTGGCAAGTAGTAGTTGTTAAGATATTGATTGCAACTCCTAGATCAACTAAGGCATTGGGAAAGTTTTGACCATAAATTTGTACGGTTACTATTGGATTTCCTAGGTCTTCGTATTTAATGGGTGTTTCTTTCCTGATAATAAGTCAGATAGAGTGCCAACTACTTGGACTCTTGGATTGTTTGTTATATTCCTCCTTGGTTTCTTTACACACAATTATTTGATAGTCTTTGCATATATCGGGATGTCTTGAATGGCTTGGAGGAATGGAATTTTTATGTACAAATTTTTTAATTCTCCCAGAATGTCAAAATCAGGATATTGTGTAGGTCGAGGTATGATTAATCGTTCTGGGAACGGGGGAGAGGATGTGGTTGCTTGATTATGAGTTTGTTGTTTGTTCACATCCTCTTCTTGTGATGGTTGTTCTCTAGGTAACTGATTTTCAACATGAACTGTCTTGTCTCCCTCGGTTTCAATAATACACCCAGATCTTAGCTGAAGATCATTACACTCCCTCAGATCGGCTCCTATTTCTGGTGTTTCTACTATTTGGACAGATTGGACCGGTCTGTTATTTGGGTTAGGGTTGGGTTGGGCTGGGAGTTGTGGTCTCAGGTTAGACTGGGGGTTTTGTTGTAAGGCTGGCAGTGTAGGTTGAGGGAGCGGAATGGTTCCTACTGGCTGATGCATCGGTCTTTGCCAGTTTGTCTGCCAGGCTTGATTTTGTGAAGTAGGAGGGGTCCATTGTGCTGGGTATGCGTTACTTTGCCAATATGGTGGGGCATAGGGAAAATTCGGCCAATTGGATTGGCTTGCTTGATTCGGCCATGGGGTTGATGAAGGAAATGACTGTGGTGACCAATTCGGAAAGGGGGGTTGAGGTTGATTTTGCCACATATTATATTGTTGAGCATTATACTGTGGAGACTGAAAAGAAGAAGTTGGGTCCGAAAACATACCAGACTGTCGCGGCTGCCACTGACGACGCTGATTGAGCAGATACACCGATTCTGGCTCTTCTTCTGCTTCCTTGTATACTACTTTTAATCTGGGAAGTGAGGGACAGCTTTCCGTAAGGTGGTCTTTTGTGCAAATGGTGAAAATTTGGATTGCATCAAGTGGACACTCCTTATGGCTATGTTTCTTCTTGCATCGGGGACAGAAGATTACCAAATTCTGTTCTGCCTCCACCTACTTTTGTTTGGCCTACATAATATCAAGTTGGGTTGTTAGTGTCCCTAATATATAAGTTTTAAAATTTTCAATAAATTTCCAATTTCTGCACACGTTACTCCTTCTGCCGAAATTTTATTATCTCTTACAAACCGATCATGTTCTGCCGGTTTTAGTCTTGTGCTGCCTCTTGAGCTCCTGATACATAAATCAATAATGTCAGCAAAATTTTCCTGATAAATATCTCCTTTTCCCATAATGTTTAATGTTTCAATCCATTGTTCCTTCATACCCCTAATTAATGTTGTTTTTAACACATTATCAGGTAAAGGTAGTGATGCATAAGGAGATCTTTGAAGATTATACTGAAAACGTTCCACATACTCCTCTAATGTTTCATTTGGTCTAGCTACCATCTGGAATATTTCATCTTTTAGTTCTCTAGACCTGCAATAGTCCTGATATTTTTTTAGAAAAGATTCTTTCATTTGATCCCAGTTATTTATAACACCGCCACCTAGTCCCATGAACCATCTTAAAGTAGCCCCTTTTAATGTAGAGGGAAATAATTTCAGTTTCTGGGGGTCAGTGGTGTAATCATATCCCCTACACAACACATCGAATTCAAATAGGAATGCATCCGGATCCTCTGATGTAAGACCATGGAATGTAGGGATATGCTGAAGAGGAATTGCTTTCATAGGTGCATTCGTTGCAGTATCCACGATGGGGTATTGCAATGTAGAGGTTTGGGTGTTTGGCTGGTTTTGGGCCATTTGGTCAAATATATGCCAATAACCTTCTAGGATATCTAGGAGGGTATTCCTAGGTTGAGAGGGAATGGCTTTAACAGGAATGGTTTTAATAGCGCTTCCTTTATCTGGGATAATGAGAGTGCCTAATGTCTAAGGAGATTGAGTTTCTTCAAAAATGATTTTTGCAGCACTTCCCTTATCTGGGCTGCTCAATGGCTTAGTTGTCCCAAGAGGAGACCTCGGTTCCTCAGTTTCCCCTGTCTCTCCTCTTCCTTCACAAAGATTGTTGAAATTCCCTTCTTGCAATAGTTCTGGAGTAGAATTTTCAATTTCTTGAAAATCCTGCTCTTCAGTTTGACTATGCACCTCAGCAAAGGCTACAGATGGTGATCCTGTGGCCTGAAGGGAACTAGTAGGCTGTCTGGAAATAACTTTTCTGGGTCCTACTGAAGGCTGAGATTCTGCTTTCTTAAAAATTTCATCTATAAAGGTTGATCGGCCAAGGGTCACCGGCCCCTTAGCTTTTTCTGGCTTGGGTAGAGGTTTGGAATTCTTTTCTGGCTTTTTCTGCTTAGTCATGCACACACAAATCAACTGCTAGATTCTACCCAAACAAAACAATGACAAATCTGCAGGAAAGTGGGCAGAGGAGCAGGGCTGTTACATGCTCCACATGTAGGTTCTTACCTTCCGTTTTTAAAACCCAATTCTTCCCTAGCAGGTTCTTACACTACTCTGAAAAGAGACAAATGGCTACACTCTTTCCCCGGCAACGGCGCCAAAATGTCGAGCTGTAAAAAGGGTCTCTTTCACCTCTAATTATCTCGCATTAGTTTTGTCAATCCAAGAACGTTTTGTTATTTCAAAGAGTGTCTCAATTTGAGGCTATCATATGCCGAAGTAATGCTAGTAGTATAGTGCTAAAAAATACAAGAGTAAACGGATGCTTGTTTACAACAAACTACTTTTAAAGACTAAACCATACATTTAGAAAACTAAGCAATTTATGAGTCAAGGGTTCAGTAGCAGTAACTCATCCCTTTGTAAATTGATGGAACCAAAGGAAATCAGGGAACAGACTGTCGATCTGGGAGCCAGACAGTAAATGTCCCTGCCCACTACAGTCTTAGAGTGTTCTTCACACCAAATCAACAATAATGCGAATAACAGAAAATGGAACAGTAGATAAGAAATGGAACAACAACTAAGAAATTGTAACAGCAATTAAGTTTAATAAGCAACAACACCTTAGTCTACAAGATCAAATGCAACAATCATGTCTTACGGAAATCAAATGGCAATCCTCTACCTTTAAGGATGAATCGAACAACACAAAGAAATGTAACAACACTGATTAATAATGGACTATAGAATAGCGCTTGAAAGCCACACATACATGCACACGGCACACCTTAATAGTAATCTGATCTTGGTAATCCGGTTATCAATCTTAGTTAGAAAGAATACGACTGTATTTCAGAATGGAACAACAACATCCATAGACTCAACAATCGCAAGGAAATATAATCTCTAAGATGAATTCAGTAATACCAATGAATAAGTGTACAACACAGATACTCTATAATTGAACATCAACAGTATTCTGTAAAGACCGGCAATATTATATCAACACTTAAAGGAACAATTAATATAGTGGTTCTATCTTCAGAAATGATATCACTTAACAGATCAAATGTAACAGAGCTGTGATGTAAAATAACATAACATATCAGATTACCGAATAGAGCTGATAAGCAAAACCACGCATAAACCAAAAGTAATAGTACAGGAGCAAGTGTTCCTCCAGGGCCGGGCCCTTAGCCTCCAGGGGCACACCGCTTGAAGTTATTCCAGGATCAAAGATGAAACAACAACCAAGTTTGTATTAATGCATAAGATAGAATTACAGTGGATCACTTCTCAACGAGAGTCGATGATCAAAGTCTCAACTTTAAGAGAAATTACATGAAAACATAATAGACTATCCCCCGGGCTAACAGTGCTGCCCCTTTTTATAATGGCGAAGGCGGAGATGTCTAGGTGCAAAAATAGTTAAAGCAGCGATCCCTCAAGATCAAAGGATCCTGAGGGATTCGCCAAACCGTTGGCTCTCAGTTATCTCTTTACTTTCTTGCGCCGAGCCGATATCTCCATTTCCTTTCCTGGGCTGATACACTTTGATTTGGTTTGCCTTGTTTGCATGCGGTTCCCCGTCAAAGGGACAACAGTCTTTCGTTTTTCCTTCTTCCTGCATAAGAAAATGACAATTGTCAGTGTTTTCGTTTTGCACATTAATCTTACAGGTTTTATTACAATTCCTTATCATCTACCTAGTTCATGATGCAAAGGGTTTGTAGGTTGTAATGAAAAGATGCTGAAATAATCACCAAAAACATACCTTCTTTAGTACTCCACACCCTTTACCCCTATTCCATATCATTCCCATTCCCTTTGTCCCTATTCCCCAAGAGCAAATTCTCAAGCAAACAAGCCCTCCCTCTCATTTCCTACTCCTCCATTCATTTCCTAGTCACAAGCTCATCTCCCATCCCCTCATTCCTAAAAACACTTTCACTCATTCCCTTCATACACCTCAACCTTGCAAACATGGACCAAGAAGACCGAGACTATGAGGAGGAGAACACAGGCAGTGACACTTCAGCAGATAGAGCCAGGCAACCGAGAAAACCACACAAGGGAGGCAGGATTATCAGAGAAGAGCCATCAAACCTTAGGGAATTGCAGGCCTCTCAGTTGGCTGTCACATGTTTTAGATACCTTGGCTGCTATGAATTCTGTGAACAGGTAGAGAGAGTTCAATACCACCCGGAGCTCACTAGACTTTTTGTAGCCCATCTTCAGGACAACAGGGTGACTCTTGCTAGGGTAACATTCACCATCTCACCTTCCATCATTTCAGATGCCACCAGGATTCCTAATGTAGGGGAGAAGTGGTTCAAGGGCCAGGACCTGGATGAGCACTATTATGAGCCTTATATCAAACCCCGATACATAAATGAGGTGAAGAGACTATTTCCTTTCAAATTTCTTGAGAACAAGTATGTCCCCATGATGAAAGTCATCATGAAGTATTTCACTTGTGAGGGTAGATTCTCCAGGCTGTACACTTATCACATCAGGCTCCTTATGCATTTTACCAGGGTAAGGATGTTAAACCTCCCTTACTACTTGTTCAGGAATATTGAGAAGATGGCTTATATTGTCCAAAGGAAGCCATACCCTCAGCAGATGAGCAATCTTTATCATTACTCCCTGATCAAGATCATTGTGCTTCATCATCTTAGTCTCCTCAACATCTCTTGGGAGACCTTTATTTCTCATGACATTTTCAGGGGTCCTCAAATTCCTCCACCAGTGTCTCAAGAAGCAGGAGGACCTTCTAGCTAAGTGAAAATAGATGAGGAGGCCAAGGAGACAAGAACTACTGAGGTGCCTGTTTACATGACATATCAGAGGGGCACAAGGAGACTATTTGCAGCCGATAGGCAAGTGTTTTCTCCATGGGATGTGGAAGGGACCTTGCCTTCTTCATCAGCTCATAGGTAAATGCTAGCTCCACAAGATGTGGAAGGGGCTTTGCCTTCTTCATCTACAGAACAGGTACAGGTGCAACAACTGCACAAAGGGAAGGAAAATATGCCAGATGATGATGACGAGGAAAGGGACTTTGACTTGACAGAGCATGATGAGCCGAAACAACATCACTCTCATCATGGCATGGAAATCATTGACTTAGAGGCCCATGATAAAGAAACAATAAAGGACATCATCATACAAGAAAGGGAGGCTCAAGTACAGGCTATGATGGAAAATTTAGAGAGGGACAAATATGTCATAACATACTTGGAGCAAGAAAACAAGCAGTTGAGCGACAAACAAGTCCTCATGGAGTTGGAAATGCTCAAGGTAAAACGACAAAGTGGTGAAGGAGCACAAGTCACTTTGACTCCTATTGAGCAAGAAATTGAAGATGATAGGGAGACTTGGCTTGAGAGAGTCAACCTTCACCTTGAGAAGCTGCTACGAAATGCCAATAGAGATAATCAGATGCTCAGAAACATGGCCTATCATTACAGGACCTGAAACAAGATTTGCAACAGGAGGGTCAGGAAGATGAAAGCTAGGCTAAGGTGGGCTTTGAAAGGAAAAAAGGAGGAGGATAGACTTAGGATGCTGGCTGAAGCTTCCTTGGCTCATCAGAGCACTTGATGATGGTGCTTCTCACCAATTTTGGGCAAATTTGGAGCAAATTTTGTCATTTGCAAATTTTGGAATTTAATACACAGAAAAACTGCCTAGAAGCGTAGCGCCACTAGCGTTGCGCTTTTCCTAGGGGCACCCAATGAAGAAATGGTTTGCATTTTTGGATTCAGAGTGATGAATACATGCACCCTAGAAAGTTTCAAAGTTTTTGGGGCAGAACTGGTCCACCAAAAGGTCAAAAAACACCCAAAAAATGACCTTTCTGCCACCTTTTGGACACACAAAAGAAGTCTTGGGAGAATCAAGTTTTGAGGGATCCAATGAGCTTCAAATGTAGAAATTATAGGTGTTTTGGAAAGCAGACTTGCATACTTTTCCAATGAGATATCATGGGCTCAATTTGGATGTCGGGAAGGCCTCCAAAAGGGACCTGAAAATGGCGCCGCGCTTTTGGCAATTTTGCTCAGGGTTGCTATTTTTCCAGTTTTTGACTGTAATCATGGATTCTCTCTCATGGTGGATGATTTTCCATTTTAAATGATGACTTGGAATGTAATTATGATAGATAAATATTAATATAGGGTAGATTCATTGCTTTAGGAGTTAGTTTGAGCTCAAATGAATCAGTTTTTAACTTTTAGATGCTAGTTGTTGAGATGCCTATATTCCTGTTTCTTGTTCAGTATCAGTTAGATTAGCTCCTCATCTTAGGGATTTGATCCCTAAGGATGGGATGAGGTTGAATACATGTCTATATATTCTTCTTATTTCTCTTGTAGAGGGTTGGACTCATTTGGATGCTCAGACCTTGATTGTACACCTTTATAAGCAGTTTGGCAGGAGATTAATAAGAATTGCAGCTATTTTTATGGGATCCCTATGGTATGGAGTTTTAGTACAGTTTCTTCTTCTGTGATTATATGTTAATATGTTTTATGTATGCCATTAATCATTTCATTGCTTCTAGTTGAATGCTTTCAAGTTTGATAGGCATAATTCATTGCATCAGTGCTCTGCCTTGGGAATCCATTCACCATTTCATGTTTTCTGCAGTCCAAGAAGGATCCATGGTTTTCACATGCCCTTCTTAGCTTCTCACCAGTCTGAAACATCTCATCTCATCAAGCCCTAGAGTGCTAAAGCCTATGCCTACCTTGCCCCATTGAACACCCTGCAATTCTGACCTAGTTTCCCAGACCTAAACTGTCCAACTCCTCTTGATCCGACAAAACCCCTTCAAAATCCAATCAAAACTTCATGCTTCTATACCTAGCCTAAAATCCTTTACCTGATCCAGTTATCTTGGCTAAGATCCTTATGGAGAGAGCCCTCTCCCGGCCTAGTAGGGCTAGCTACTTGGCTAAGCGTGGTTTGTGGTTACCCTGGCATTGCCTTCCTTCAACCTAATGTTCAATCCAGGTGATAACAGTGTGGAAGAAACTAATGAGCATAAATAAACATGATTTCATTAGCTTAGGAAGACAAAACACATAACTATGAAAACCAGATAACAGAGCTTGAAAAACAAGAATTCTGAATATTTTATCACAAGGCATTCATAGAAAGAAGAGATATAATGTAGATAAAGATGTTTAGACCATGAGAAAACAAAAATAATGAAGTACAAGCACCATGAACTCACTGGGCTAGAGTTCCTTGAAAATAGTTGCAACCTGTATCTGTATTAGCTGAAAGATGATTACAATGCAAGCCTCCTTCACAAAAAATTCAACCACCTTCCCATAAGGAGAAATGATACATATAGACTCTCCTAGACCACTTGCCCATCTTCAGGAGTCGAATTCCTTGGTGGAAGAACTGACTCCAAGATTCTCTCAACCAACAGGTGAGAGTGAGAAGGTGAAACTCAAACACTTCATGAAGAGTTTGTTTAGGAGTTTGCTTCTTTTATGAGGCCTAATAAACATCAAAAACAACCTATGATGTACATTTATTCATGCCTACATCATCTATCCTCGTAACTAGTGCCATTACATAGAGAATCTCGACTTTGACCAAGTCAGACTAGAAACTAGAAATTTTACACACTGAAAATTTTCAAATAAAAACACAGAAAGTGGAGAAGCGCAATGCGAACTTTGAGCTGATTTTTTAGGTGCCTTCGAGGGGTCAAAATGTAAAACTGAGAGAATGGTCAACTAGCCCTTCAAGTTTAGTTTCCAGAACAGTTTGAATTTATGAATTTGGAGCACGGTAAGACCTTCAAAAATCCTTTCTCCCAAGGTTGCCCCAAAAGTGCAACCCCTGTCAAAAAATGGTTCAGAATGCTAGTTTTTTGCCACTTTTTTGCATATTTCTCCAAAACGAAGCCACCTCTGTAAAATTTGGGCAAATGGATTTTTAGAGGATGGCAAGACCTTTCCAAAAATGTAGATCTTTCCTCAAATGGAGGCTTGAGGAAAAAGCGAACTTAGACTAAAATTTGTCAAAAAACTCAAAATACTCAGAATTTGCTCAAAATTGGAGGGAAGGTGTAAAAATAGGTTTTTTATAGCTTCATGGAGGCTTCAACAAGAATCTCCAAGTTTCCCTCATACTTTTGGTAATTTTTGGCCTCCTTGAGCTTGTTTTCAAGTTGCTTTACCTTGACATTGATGATCATGTTTTGAGCTTGGTAGTGGTGCGCCGTGTGTTTGAGCAACTGATTATCCCTGTTTGCCTTCTCAAGGAGCTTCTCCAAGTGTTCATTCACCCTATTGAGCCAATATTCCTTATCTTGATGAACCTCTAGGGCAATCCTTTCTTCTAGGTCAAGATCCTCATTAAGCAAAATTTGTTCTTGATCCTCTTGTAAAGCTTTCTTGAGGCCTCTTGTTCTTGGTATTTTCCTTTTTCTTCTCACCTCTGATGCTTCAGGCTCGCTTGATGTCTTGATCTCCTTACCTTTGTCGACTTGCTACATTAACTTAGCTTTTTCCTTTTCTAGTATCAACTCCTTTGCTTTGAGTTGACTGTTTTCTTGTTCAAGGAATGATATAACATACTTTTCCCTTTCCAAATTGATTGCCAGCTCCTTGATTTGGTAGTCCTTGTCCCTGATAGTCTGTCTCATGTTTGTGGTTTGATCCTCAGTCTCTGGATCAATTAGTTCAAACTCATGTTCAACTGTGTCTTTCTCTTTTGCTGTCGGTTCCTGCTTTGTCGATGAAGAAGGCTTGCCTCCTTTCTATCCATGAGAAGAAAACACAAGCCTCTGCCCCTTCTTATACACTTTAGTCACCTCAGGTTTGGGTAGCTGAGTTTTCTCCACTGATTTGCTAGAGGACCCCACCTCCATTTGAATGAAAAATAAACTGTGAGGTATGAATGGGAATGAAGTGATGTGAAGGTGGATTTTGACAAAATGATAGAGGAGGTTTGAAAAAGGTGGATATGAACTTTGGAAGTTGATGAAAATGAGTGAAGAAATAGTGGAAGAGTGATCTGCTTGCAAGGAGGAAAAACAGGGTTTGTAATGAAAAATGCCCAAAAACCTCTAGGAATGAGCTAGGGTTTTACTTTTTGAGGGGTAAAACTTTGTTTTGAGGTGAATTGAATGGTTAAAATGGTTTATTAAACATGTATGAAGGTGTAGGAAACCATTTTACATGTTTTAGAAACCAAAAATAAAGATGACCATTTTCACCCTATCATTTCCCATGCAAATTTCACTACAAACCCTAACTTGAAGAATCATTGACATGAGATGATTTTGGAAAAGAAAAAGAGGGATAACGATGGTGTAATTACTTGTCCCTTGACTTAGAAGTTAATAAAATGAAGCTTGCAAGTGAAACATTGAGATTTGGTAGAGTTTTGAAGGATTTCTGGGCACTCTGTCCTGCGCGCAGTGTAGTGTTCCTACGCGCAGCGCCAAAGCGCAACACAGTTCATAGAAGCACAATGCATCTTCCAAACCACTTTTAGAGGCCTTACACTGCTACAAATTGAGAGCTTGATATCTTGTTGGAAAGCTCCTGAAGTCGGCTATACGATGGACACCTCAAGCATGTAATTTGGACAATCCATGGGGGAGAAAAATTGATTTTCCCAAGGTCACTCCAAAACTCAAGGTTTCTCTGACAAGAGCGCAACGCCAACTTGCAGATTACTTTTGGATGCCTTCCACTAATCCAAATTACAAGCTTAAGGTACCATTGGAAAGCTTAGGATGTCTGATACACAAAATAGGCCTCAAGAACTAACAAAACTTGCTCCAATCCCCTGAACAACTATCTTTAAGTCAAGCTATCTAGAAGTGCAGCAACTCTCTCGTAGCAAGTGTATTTTGGCCATTTCTTTGAAATCATAACACCTGTGAATAAAATGAAGGACATTTTTGTTCCTTGGACTATAATGGACACAAACCTCTTTCACTTTTTTAAAACTATTCTCCATTGGGTCAGAAAAATATTTTGAAGCAAACATGTCCCTATGAGGAATGATGAGGCGAGGTAGTGTACTGCAACATTGTCTTATCTGAAATTAAATATTACCTTTACCTTTATTTTGATTTCCCTAAGCTGCTAACTCCATTTACCCACTGAATCACATGATGGACATGTTTTGTTTTGACATATGGTATCATGACGACACATGGAGTGAAACCCTATACCATGACCTAAAATGAGGAATTTAACCATTTCATGACCGAAGACACTTAAATGAAGATATGATACCTCAAAGAAGACAATGACCATGATGAGTGATGAAGACCATGAGTAAGTGAAGGGAGTAGTAGTGACCTAAACACAACAACCAGTGACCAAATTTTTATTTGAAGACTCACTGAAATGACAAAAAATTGACTCGACACCCTAACAACACCTTGTGAGAGCATATTTGATCACTGGTGACAGGATGAATTGAATGACACTAAAAAACACCATGCAAATACAACAATCACACAAACTACAAGCACAAGGAACACATATTCAATCGACATGAATGCGTGACCAACACATCGCCCATCCAGTCCGAGGGGTGAACCATGCTCTGATACCAGTTTGTAACACCCTCCTCCTAGATCTACCCAAGCAACTAGATAGCCGAGGTAAACATGAGATGAGAGGCCACTATGAAATGATTTGACCTCCTAAGTCACGTTAAGGAAATGAAACCAACAGAAACACACCATACAAATATTCAACATCAGCATTAGGACCCTCAGGAACCAATCCAACCTTTCTGCCAACCAACCCCTGGGTCCCACTAAGCTTTTGGACCATTTGACCTCTGGACGCTCTCATGCTATGGGCATGCCAGTGTCCAGGGACCTTTGGACGCTCTCACAGGCCTGCAAGCCAGAGTCTAGGGAGTCTTTTTCACAGTGTTATGCTAGCGTCCCCAAGATTTGAGCCACTTTTTCAAGCCCAGATCCCAGGTTACTACCCAGAATTGAATCACATCTTCAGAACAACAAAATAAAAAGGAAATGAGAGTATAAATGCCATCACTTGAATGAGACCTTGACTGGACCCTTACTAGCCATGCTAGGCATTTCATCAAACATATCACGAATATGTAATCTACAAGTGTAAATAACAGATCTGAGTATAGGGATCTCATAGCTTAGAATCGCTAAGAAACATTGATGCCTCAACATATTAACTACCATTTCATACATTAGGTCATAGATACATTGATCATTAATTTACAAGTAAAAGCATTATGAGATCCATTCATAGCTACTGTCATAAAACACATATATAACCATCATAATAGCAACAAAAATACCAATGAAATCACAACCTTATAAACTAGCATAATACTCATAGAAATACAAGGAGAAATAACCTCATATTGATGATGCAAGATCCAAACTCGAGATGGTACTTCCACATTCCACCCGATCATAGAATGGTTGAGCTAAATATCTCTTCATCCATTCACCCCTGGCCATATTCCAAGCATGAATGTGGGATCTCATAGAACACCTCAATAAAAAACCATCAAGGGCTTCTAGAGGCCATCCACCTCAGCCCATCAAACAGTGATTCCACCTCATGGTCAGGCATCACAAAATCATCATCATATTAGCCTCTATCCAAGCCTTCCAAGGCTTCCAGAGCATTTTTCCAACCAAGGCTTCCAGGACTAGCAACTCATCCCACAACTTTTACTAGGCTTTTAGAGCGTTTGTCCAACCAAGGCTTCCAGGACTAGTAACTCAACCCACCAAGGGATTCCAAAGGATTTTCCCAAACAAGGCTTCCAGGACTAGTAACTCAAACTAAGCTGTTACAGGGCTTCCAAAGCGTTTGTCCAACTAGGGCCTCCAGAACTAATAACTCAACCCAAGCTAAGGAAACGTGAGAACCAACCAAAACAAAATAATTAAATAAACCCACAATCTCCATGGATATCCAAGAAATGGCAAGGCTAGGAAATCCATTGTCAATCCCAACCATCCTCCATGCCAATGACAAATCATAACCAACAAACCACATGCATATGCCATGCATGTCAAAACTAGTGAGGAAAACATACATGCAACTTGGTACCTACAAGAAACATCCATTGTAGCTGCTGATCCCAATGTCCTCTTGAAATTTCCTGCTCTTCCTTTTCCTTCTTGCTCTAAAACTCCAAGTATGCCACACTCTCCAAGTGTGCTGCAAGAAAAATTGAAGTGTCCAAGAGTATGAGAGAGCTCCAACATTGAACTGACCAAGATTCTCTGACCAAGCCTGCCCACTGATCGCCATAAGCCTTTTTATCAATGAGGCCTTTATTTTTTTCATTTTCCATTATTTTCCTTCAATTTCCTCCTTACATGCAACTTGTGACCTTTCACCTTCCTTTTCTACTAATTTCTTTTATTTTCATAAATAAATGTGCCAAAAATTCCATTTGCCTTTCCAAAGCCTTTTCCATTGCCTTTGCCAATTTCCTTAGCCATAATAAAATAAATGAACACATGCTAAGATGTTTTTCCTACCATTCAGCTTGCAATACGTGTCCCATGACTGTGGTCTTATATATTTTTACATGGGTTTTTAACCAGGGTTGTTACACTCTTCAAGGTAAAGCATGTGGCAGATGGAAGCATAGAGAAGTATAAGGCCAGATTTGTGGCGAAGGGATTCTCTCAAGTTGAGGGAATTGACTATGAGGAAACCTTTGCTCATGTAGCAAGGTATTCATCCATTTGATTTATACTTGCTTTATCTACGTAGATGGGGTGGAAGATCCACCAGATGGATTTAAAGACAACATTCTTAAATGAATTTATTGAGGAGGAGGTGCACATTAAGTGACCAGAAGGTTTGGAGACCTTTAATAGAGAGTCACGTGTGTGTAGAATTAGGCAAGCTTTGTATGGCCTCAAGCAAGCACCCTGTGCTTGGTACACCAAGATCGACAACTATCTCACTGGTTTGGGCTTCACCAAAAGAGAAGCGGATGCAAACCTTTATCATATCTTCGTAGAAGGTAAATTGCTGATTATTGTCTTATATGTTGATGATTTGATTTTAATGGGTGATGATAAGTTGATCAGATCTTGCAAGGAGGACCTTGCAAGAGAATTTGAAATGAAGGAAATGGGAAACATGCACTACTTCCTTGGATTGGAAGTATGACAAGGAGATGTGGAACTGTTTGTCTCTCAAGGAAAGTATGTGAATGAGATACTGGAGGAATTATACATGGAGAGTAGCAAACCCATGGAGACACCTATAGAAACCAGTTGGAGGAAAGAGGATGCTAATTTAGGCAAAGTAGTGGAGGCTACCATTTATCGGCAGCTAGTGTTGAGCCCTAAAACTACCTCTCTTCTACATACTTTCCTAGACCTTTTTCCCACATCAGTGCCTCATAAGCTATCAAAGATCATTACATATTGATTCTAGGAGTACATTTAAGTGGTTTTCTAACTATATTCTTGTGTGTGCTATTTGATTTAGATTTTGTTCATCAGCTGCGGAATGTAGCCACTTTCCGCAGCTGACTCGCAATTCTGCAACTATTTTATTTGTTCACTAGGTTACAGGTGTCTGGATATGGAAAAGGTCCTATCTGTTTAGTCGAATTCGTAAAGAAAAGCCTTGGTCAAAGGACGGTCAAACAAGGAGTCCTACAACAAATAGGTCTTTGTTTTCAGCACGTGAAAGGTCTGAGACCGTTCCTAGATTTGTGGATCCCTCTTGACAGCTGTAGGCCGTCTCCACGACGCGAATCCAACATCCACCTTTTGTAGATTGAATGATCATGGCAACCAAGACGTTGAGCTTACGGGTTCTGTCTTTTTACGTGTCCTCTGCTGAAGATTTCTCACAGAAAAACAATTATGTAATTTCCTCTATAAATAACGCGTTTGCAAACGCAAATAGTTAGTCTGGATGTAGTCTTGCTGTTAGTTTTTATGCTGTTGCTGTAGCGTTAGCCTTGTTGTTATAACGAGAAGACATTTCCTCTATTTTACAATATAAAACTCTGTTTCTTATGACTGTTTGAGTGTAATTTTGGGTTGACAGCGTATTAACCAAAGGCCGTGTAGAGGGCCCCTACTGGCTGAGGTTTTGTTCTTCGTTTTTGTAAATTTTTCATGCATCATTCCCTTATTTTCACTGTATATATTTCATAATTTGTTTAACTGTATATGTTTCATAATTCATTTATGGTGTTAATCTTTCATTCCTGTACATGATTTTCCAGTATTGCATACTTTTACTAACACTGACCAGTGCGTTTCAGGATAGGTTATGCTTGAGCCTTTTCATATAATTTTTGCATTAAATAGTGACATGAGATTTGCCTCTCTGCTGAACTTTTCTTTTAAGCTTTTCAATTTCAGTTATGCTTTGATTTCAATGATATTCATTTGCTGCTGTTAACTAGTTTAGATATCAAATTCTTCATGTTGTTTGACGTTATCTCCGGTGCCATGGCTTAACCCTGAAAAGCTACTTGGCAAGCTATCGGATTATAAGTGAAGTGATTTTATTTTATTTTCATTAATCTGCAAGTAGGTAGTTTAGATATCAAGTTCTTCATATTATTGACGTTATCTCCGGTGCCATGGCTTAACCCCAAAAAGCTACTTGGTGAGCTATCGGATTATAAGTGAAGTGATTTGATTTTTCTTTCATTAATCTGCAAGTAGGTAGTTTAGATATCAAGTTCTTCATGTTATTTGACGTTATCTCCGGTGCCATGGCTTAACCCCGAAAAGCTACTTGGCGAGCTATTGGATTATAAGTGAAGTAAATTGATCTTGCTTTCATTAGTATGCAATTTTTGGCTTGTTTGAGTGCAATAGTTTATAATTTATTTCTGTATTTAGATGGGCAGCAGAGACAACGATTTCATGATCAATATTTCATTTTGATTTAAGTAGCTGCACATTTACATTTCTGTTCAAGTACTAATTTTATCACTAGCATGTTTTGAGATCTTTTTGAAGTGCTAGGTTCTGGAAGTTATCATAAGAGACAAAAATCTTGTCTTAAATCCACATCCATACTTGCCCTCTAAAAGTATTCTTAAAACTTAGGAATAGGATTTCCATTTGCATTTGGAGACCAACAAAGACAAAACCCCAAAAACAAAATAAAATTGAAAACAATAAAAAGTAAGAAAGAGGTTGTATTGCACATATAGTGCGCCACACTTCATCAGTTTACGACTCCCGGATTGATAATTAATGTAGCAATTTAGGACATACTAAATTGACTAAACAACTAGTGGGTTCAATAATGTATCTTGTGAAGACGCGACCAAATATGTGTTATGCAGTCAACCAACTGAGTAAAACTATGGTTAGGCTAACCAAATTATTTTGGAGGGCAACTAAGCATGTTCTAAGGTACCTCAGCAGAACCACCCATTTTGGACTATGGTACAAACGAACATAGGGAGTGAAGTTGTGTGGCTTCATAGATGTATATTGGGCGGGGAGTCATCCATTAGAATAAAAGAGTAAATCAGGAGGAATTTTTAGTGTTGGGTCCGCAACAATTTTCTGGTACAACAGGAAGCAAATATAAGCGGCACTACTCAACAGAAGCATAATACATCACTTCCAGTCAAGCAACATGTGAGGTGATCTGGATGAGAAATATTCTTGTGGGACTATTTGTTCAGATGATGGGTCGTACTATGATATATTGTGATAATCAGAGTTGCATCAAGCTCTCTGAAAATACAGCCTTTCACGATCGATCCACGCATATAGATATCCAGTATCACGATCTATGACATTGTGCACATAGGCAGATAATATTGCTAGATTACATTCTAACAAAGGAACAAGATGCAGATATTTTGACAAAGGATTTGTCAAAGGGAAAATTCGAGTTCCATAGAGGTAGGATAGGGTTATTTGTTAATCCATTTCTTGCTAAGAGGGAGTGTTAAAAATTCAACAAGAAAAATATCATTTTGATTTTCCTTGGTCAAACTAGAGAAAATTTGAATTTCCATTTCAACATACAACTTGGAAGAGTTAACTTGAGTGACATGGCTTGTGTCATCCAGTTAGCTTATATAATTTGATTTGGAAGACTTGGGTTCAACTAACCATGAGTGATTGCTAATTTTTAGCAATCTAAATTAGTTAAATTGAGTTATTGTCAGTTAAACTAGTTCTAATTGTTAGAGGAACTAGTGGAAGGTCAAGTTGTACAATGTGACTTCAATCGCACTCAGTGATCAACCGATTGACTGATCAGTTAACCCAAAATAATTGATTTATGTAGAGAATTCGAGTTACCCAATTGAGGTGGAGGTTCCAAGGAAATGTACTATCAGTTGTAGACAATTCCGAGGTGTACAGGTGGTGCATGTAGTTAGAGGATCAACCTAAAGGAATTGTGAAATCAAATTGAGGAATTTTTGTAATTAATAAGAGCCTAATTCCTCAAGGAAGAACGCAAGTAAATAGGAGCTTGGAGGGCATGAAAATTGGCTAAGTGTTGGCTAGAGTCAGTTAGTTAGGGAAAGGGATAGACTATACACTTGTAGGTTCTAATCAGACTCGAGTAAGCATATGTATTCATCCGTATTCTTTGATTAATGAAATACAGATAGGAAGGGGTTTTGAGAAGTTGCTTTCCCCTAGATAAATCTCTATGTATGTCTGTTATTTATTGATGCATGTTTATGATATGTGTTCTAGATTGTGAATTGATTTCCGCAGAGTAGTAGAGTAGATTTGAGTCTTGTGATTTAGTAAATTTCATGAGCAGTTTTAGATCAACACATAATTTCTACAAATTCTATTGTCTGATAGGGTCATTAGGGATCATTCTTATGGAAGAATAATGGTTTTATGTAGACGAATGAGATGGAAAGGTTCTTGGTTCTATAAGGAATTAAGTGGGGGGTAGCTTTGGAAGACCTATGAGGTTAGTATCATGTAGATATGATTTGATATTATGTGCTTATAACTATGCTTATGTTTACATTATGGAATGTAATGCTAAAGGATACATTAACAGAATGAAAAAAATGTGATCTGCAACATGTTGAGACAAGCACGAATAGTGGAAAAGCCACATATCCTGGATTTGGATTATGGATGCATGTCATAAGGTGTGGGATAGATACTAGAGGTAAGGTTTCCTGGTAGAGACAATGCGGTCTCTTGATGTGCTGTACAACTGTTGTGTACATGTTATGATGTGTACATGTTATACATGTGGTGTTGTGTACATGTTGTACATCTTGTGTTATGTGCATGTGGTACTATGTCATGTGTATTTTTTAGTCATCGTATCATGAAATGTGTATTTTTTTATATTATACTGTGTGTATGTATATGTGTGGTGTTGTACACTGGGTGTAGGTGTATGTGTTGTGTTGTACACTAAGTGTAGGTGCATGTGTGGTGTTGTACGCTGGGTGTAGGTGTATGTGTATGCATTATGAAGGGGATTGGTTCTCGGTTTCCCTATGGATGTGGAAATTCTCTGGAAGCCTTGTAATAGCTTGGTTTGAGTTATTAGTTCTTGGAGTTGTTATTTGGGACAAACAATCTAGAGCCCTTGGTGGGTTGAGTTATTAGTTCCTATAGCCATGGTTGGAACAAACACTTTGGGGCGTTGGAAGGCTGTGGGATGAGGTACTAGTTCCTTGAGTCATGGGCAACTTAGGTAAAGACCAATCTTGAGTAATAGTATTTAGAGTAGAGGCAGTTTAGTCTCGGGATACACTTATTGCTCATATTGAGGGAGGAGGTCGTTTAGTTTCTGAATTCCCTTGTTTCTTTGAAGATAAAGCACTGGGTTCTTGTCGGGTTTGGAAACCAATCCAATGTGTTTACATGATTGAAGATAAGAGAAGGCAATGGGTACTTTCCTGGTTTGACAACTAATCTAGTGTGTGTATGGAAAGGAAAAAGAACAAAGGCAAAAGCGAAGAACCGATTGAAAGATAAGTATCAATATTTTCAATTTTTAACTATGCATATAGTTTGTGATTTTGAATTATGATGGTTGTTCTTTGAGCTAACTGGATGTGATATGTTTATACATGATAATTTGATCAAAGAGCTAATTTGACTTACTGTGACATGAAGTAAATAGAATTGCAGGTGTACCTTATTGATGATTCATCAATAAGGTATGATTTGAATTAATTTCAAATCCTTTTTAGTCTAATGGAAATTATGTGCTTAGTATAGGAAAGCAGGGAAATGCCCAGTTTGGGTGGTTGAAACTGATTGCCAGAATTAGCAGTAGCAACAAAAAGGAATTGGAATAGGAAACAATATGTTGTTAAAGCATTCAGGAGCAGGGCCATTGTGGGACACTGGTACCCAATAGTGTCCATTGAATAGCCATGAGCATGTTATGGCCAGTATGATGGCTTTGAGACAGGGATATGGGATTTATTTATGAGAAATAAAGGAGAATAGGAGAAAAGGAAGGTGAAGAGACACAAATATGCATGCAAGGGACATTACAGGAAAATGAATAAAAATGAGACATCAATAATAAAAAGGCACATGAGAATCAATTGACAACTTTTACCCATCTTTGGAGCATATGTAGCAAAGGAAAAGAGAACAAGCACTTGGACAAGCAAGTGAAAGAAGGAAAAGGACAAGCAAAGGAAGGAAAAGAACAAGCAAAGGAAAGCAATGAGAAGGTTGAATCAACAACTTTAGCAGGAATATGTTGCAAGTAACAGGTTGGATGTGTGATTTCCTAGTTGAGGTGTGAATGCATGGTACATGCATTTGTATATTTGGTTCATTTGTTGTCATTGGCATGGGTTTTTCCTAGTTTGATAGCGGTTTCAGCCTTGCCTTGCCATTTCCTGGATAACTATGTTGTGATGGGATTCATTTCTTGGTTGAGCTTTGGATTACCAAAAGGTTTTGGAACTAGGCGAGGTGGTCTCAAAAAAATTCCCAAGGGTTGGGGGTAGAGATGGTTTTCTCTGGGAAGCCCTCAATAAGTGGATGAATACATGAAAATTCCTTAAGGTATGGTGAAGAAATTTCGAGGCATCGAAGCTTAGTTTGGTTTTGTGATCTCGGGACCAGTTTAGGTGAAATCATGGTAGTTGAGGGTGGAGGTGGTTTAACCTCTAGAGTTCCTAGTTGATTATTTCTTGGTTTATCACATGAGATCCCACATTCATGCTTGGAATATGGTGCGGGGTTGATTGGCTGAAAGAAATATTTGATTCAACCCAATCTATGGTCGGATGGTATGTGGAAGTCCCTGACTTGGTTGGATTTTACATAAGTTAATATGAGATATTATTCTAATGTAATTAATGAGCACATGTACTTGTTATTATGTTGCTTTGATGGCTGATTTTTCATGGTTAATATTTTGGTTATATGTTGGCTATAAGCATGATTCTATGATGTGCTCTAGCTATGGCTCTTGTTCATGATTTGATAAGTATTTGAATGGTTGATGAATGCATAGGATAACACGTGTTGTTGTAACTACTTGAGAGGGTGTTAGACCTTCTAGGTGATTTTCAGCTAAAGTACAAAGATTTATACTCAAATATGCATTCATGACCTATAACTTACATGTTTACCATATTTTTGACGAAATGTCTAGTGTGTTCTAGGTAGTCTAGGTCAAGTTTCTTATTCAATTTTGAATGTTTATCTTTTCCATCATGTTAAATGTGATTCTGGAGAGTTAGAAGAATTTTTGGGTAGTGGTTTGGAGGCTAGCCTAGAAAAGTGGCTTAGATCTCAAGACCATAGGTACAAAAATGAGGATCTGAGGTCATAACTGCATGGAGCAAGGCTTGTGAGTGGGTTGGAGGGCTCATAATTGCATACAGGCAGTTTTAAGGGTGAGGTTATGGGTCTAGGTCAAATAAAAATAATTCCAACTCAAGGATTGGTCACCTCGGGTGATTGTTCAACCTCTAAGTTATCTATGGTTCCTGAGGAAGGTCAGTAAGTCTTACTTGTAGGCCCCACTTCCTTAACTAGAACTAGGATGTTGGGTCATGTCATAATAGCACTATGCTTCACATTTACCTGAAGGGCTTGTAAAAGTGAGTAAATGTGGGGTGGCGAGTTACAGATTGGTATCAGAGCAAGGTTACAACACCAAACCTCAGGGTAAAAGCATATCTTCATACAAGTTTGTATGTTTGGCATGCATGTCTAATGGTTAATGGTTGTTATATGCATTGTGGTTATATGCATGCCCACCATTCTATTTTTGTGGTAGTTACATGCATGATAGATGTTAGTTTATTAGTGCGGTCATATGCACATGTGTCAGATAGTCATGCATGGTTGTTAACTTATTTTTATATGCATTGCGGTCACACGCCTGATGATTATGGTCATTGCAACTAATATATTGATGTTATATATATCATGCTAATTTGGATTGGCCTGTGCAGATGGTTATGGTTATGATATTCAAGTCTGAGTCGATATACTTGTGATATTGTGTCATACTAATTTGGACTGACTTGTGAAAATGTGATATCCTCCCCTAATATACATTGAGGTATGAGTTTGATTATGTCGTCTATTTGGTTTATCTAGCATGGTATGTTTTCAAGAATTAGAAGATCACGGATGAAGAGTAGAGTGGTGGACTACGGTTCACATGAATCCCCTTACAGGTTTGACGCGAAATCTAGAGAATGGAAAAGTGGTATGATTATGTGGCATATTTTCATGTACAAAATGTATGAGAAATTAAAATCAAGTTTTGGCAAGTGTGGTTAAATTTAGTATAGCTTTGGAGATCCCATTTCCATAATTGGACATTGGAGATTGGGCCAATATAGTAGTTGTCTCCTTCTACCTTCATGTGGACCATGGATAGTAAGGGGTTATGTTTACATGTTTTTTGAATGTTTGATTAATTGTATGATATGAATATGTGTCTATGTGTCTATAGGAATGATCTTGTTTTAAGACGGTTGTACTAACACAATATGTGTTGAGACAATTGATATGCACTTGAGTGAAAATGGGTGCTAGTTGTAGCGTTATGACTAATGACCGTGAGTTGATTGTAGATTATGACATGGTTGTTAGTTTTGGTAAAAGTTGATTTCAAATTAATAGACACGATATCTTGATCTTTGGAACATGTGTTTGACATGTGTGAACAGTTGTGGGGAAACATGCTTGGTATTAGCATGGCAAGGTAACATTTTTTTTATATATAACTAACAACTAGGTGATGTGATAACGCATAATAAGACTCAATTAGAACAAGGAAAAAGGTAAACGAAAGGAATTGGGTGAGAATTCCTTTGGCTATGTTTAGAAACCACAATTCCAGTGCTTTACATGAATACATGAAGTCTTCTTAACCTTTATTTTGTTTGACATTATGTATATATGTGCTACATTCATGAACATGTATTTGATAAGTTGTTATCTTAAGGTTGATATTTGAGATAAGAGATTGAGTTTTAATCTTGTAAAGGCATGAATAAAGGAATAAGCTAATGTTGTGTGATGCAGGCATAATAGTGTATTTTCAATTACAAGGCAGTGTGCTTGGAACAACAAGGTAAGGTAACTGGTATATTTCTATATTTATTTATGAATTGACAATTATTTGTTTATGGTAGTATGATGCAAGGGATTGCATGGCGAAAGAGATTGCCATGAAATCTTGAAGAAGACTTAGTTTGAGATTTCCTTTGAAAGCAATTGGAACCATGGGGTTGAGTCATGGTGTCTATTGAAAGTTTTTTGCTTTTAGTGGTTTGTGATTTTTTTGCGCTTGATTTGCGGTTTTTATTGCATCTGGTGCATGGCCATGCCACTTTGTTTGTGGTGTTGTATTTCTATTGGTTTTTTATGGTTTTCTTCTTGTTTGTTTCTTGTTCTTTCCTTTTATGTTATGAGGGCCTTGGGAATTGGTTTGGGAAAGAGGAAAGTTAATGGAGCTTGGGGGAGCTAAATGAAACCCAATAGGTAAAATGAGACCTAGATGGAACTTGGTGCATGAATGAATGGCAGTTGAAGGCAAGAATATGATAGCCAGCTGGGCTGGTTGGGTCCATTAGGGTAAATGGACAGTGGTAGGATAGTCATGAGAAAGGTAACAAGTAAATTAAAGTACATGTTTGAGGTGTCAAGATTCCTTGGCTATGTTGGGAACTGTTGTTCTCAATATTGTGCATGTTGTGCAAGGATAAAGGAAGATCTCTAACCTCGACCTTATGAACACTAGTAATTGTGTTGTGATCATGATTATGCTAATCTCTCTCTCTCTCTCTCTCTCTCTCTCTCTCTTAGGTTTGTTAGGGATCATTCTTGTGGAAGAATGATGGTTTTATGCAGGCGAATGGCATGAAAAAGTTCTTGGTTCTATAATAAATCAAGTGGGTAGGGTATCCCTGGAAGATGTATGATGTTAGTATCATGTGGATATGATTTGATATTATGTACTTATAACTATGTCTATGTTTACGTTATGGCAGGTAATGCCGAAGGATACATTAGCGGAATGAAAGCAATGTGATCTGCGACATGCTGGGACATGAATGGATAGTCGAAAATCCATAGATCTTGGATTTGGATTGTGGATGCACACAGTAAGGCTTGGGACATATACTAGAGGCAAGGTTGAATGGTAGAGATAATGCGGTCTCTCGATGTGCAATACGACTGCTGTGTACATGTTGTACATGTTGTGTTGTGTACAAGTGGTATTGTGTCATGTGTATTCTGTAGTCATTGTATCGTGACATGTGTATTTGCTGTATTGTACTGTGTGTACGTATATGTGTGGTGTTTTACATTGGCTGTAGGTGTGTGTGTTGTGTTGTACACCTAGTGTAGGTGTATTGTTGAGAAATCAATGCTTATCAGAATTAGTGTTTGATTCCTCTTTATTGATAATTACTTGTGAATTATGTTGGCTTCTTTTACTTCTTTATTATTTTATCTTTCATGAAGCAATTATCAAATTATATGTATATGAAGACCACAAGAACAAGAGACACAATATGTAGGCACTTAGCTAGGGAAAAACCCCTACAAGGGGAAAACACGGTCTAAATATTCCACTAGTAGATTCAAATCAAGATGAAGCAATCCAAGACCCTTTAGACTTAGACGAATACCTCCTCTAATCACCAAGTCAAACCTTCCTTCCAATATATGATCCCTGCCAAACTCTCAAAGTGACAGCTTCCATGTAGCAACTACAATCCAAAATTTCAATGCCAACAACAGATTTTCAGCCCCCAGCTACCGAATTTTGGACATGCAATAGATTCAGAATTGTGACCCCAGCAAATGCCCAAAAAATTTGCACATGTGACAGATAGATATCCCTAGAACTCGTTTTATATCTTCCCAAATTCTTTCGTCCTTCTCAAACTACATCGTTCTCTTTTTTGCTTCTCTTTCTTGTAGATCAAACTTGATGAGTGAGTGTGACAAACAAGTCAAACTGCCTCTCTATATATAACTTTTTTGTTGGGTCAAATTTCCCTAATGTAGGTCGACTTCATGGGAACAAGGCCTACTTGGTGTGGAGGTGACAAATAACCTTTTTCACTGAAAACTATTTTTTTTTACATGATACAAAAGCCCAAGAACGGTCTAATAAAAATAACAATGACTCTATTGACTCAAGAAAAAACCTAGAAGCCTTCAATGGAGGCTTTTACCTAGAAAACATTGACCCAAGCATGAAACCCATGCTTTAATAAGTCATTTTCTTTAATAATAAAATATCCTATGACAAGTAAAATTATGAAGATTGACATTAGTTGAATTCTTCAATGCTCCCTCTTAACTAGGGAGGTATTCATAATTACATACCTATAAAGGTACATGGAAGATCTCTAAATGATATGAATTATGAATATTTCTAGCACACATAGTGCTATAGATTAGATACTTGACCAGGGTACTCTAATCGTGTGGGAATAAGGTGAACTCAACCTTTAGCCACACTAGGTACCAGGGATCTAGGTACCTAAAGGTTGAGTTCACCTACTTTGGGATCTAGACATCAACACATAGGTCAACTAGATGTCCTCCCAAGCATCTTGTTGCCACAAGACGCTTCATCTCTCCCTATCAACTAAATCTGTAACATCAACCAATCCAAGCATGCTTATAAAATATTCAAACTTCTTATTTGGAAGAGATTTCATCAACTCATCAACTACTTGTTCATTTGTTGGAATATATTGTAGCTTCAGACCCCATCTTGTACCAAGCTTCTAATGAAGTGGTACTTCTTGTTGATATGCTTTGTCTTGTTGAAAAATCTAGGGGAATCTAGAATAAGTGATTTCTATTATTTTTATAACTGATTGTGATGTATTATTACTTAAGTTAATTAGCTTCTTCTTTTAGTTGATTATATTTAGTGTTATTTTCATCAAATAATTACCAAACCATAAAGAACAATAAGACAAAAGGACACAGGATGTAGGCGACCAACCAGGGCCAAAACCTCTCCAATTGAGAGGAAAACCCACAATAATTATTCTCTTCTTATAGAATTTCAATTGACGAATTTCAAGACCTATGGCCCTTGAAAAAGCCCCTCCTATACCAAGTCAAACCTTTCTTTGATGTGCTTCCAGCAAGTTCTGCAATTTTGATCTCCAGTAACTTCTTCTGCAATTTCGACCCCCAAACATATTCTTCTGTAACTTTGACCTCTAGTAGTTTCTTTTGCAATTTTGACCCCCCCAACAGATTCTTCTGCAACTTTGACCTCTAGTAGTTTCTTCTGCATAAGGCCTAGTTCACATGTGTGGCTAGAGAATGGATGAATCTGTTTCCTCTCTCCTTCACTTGACTTCTCTTCCTTGATACTTCCTCTTGCAAAGGAGACATTTCTTGACCCAAAAATCAGTCCTTGATGATATTGCAATTTGGTACTTGCTGTTGCAGAAAGATTCCCTAATCCGCTTTGTATGTGTGAGAAAGATAGCCCAAAAATAATCTGTTGACGGTGTTGGAAATCTGTCAGCCAACGGGGTCTCCCTGATGTGAAGTCCCAATTAAACCTCACATTGTTTGGAATAGGAATACCATTCGGAGTATCATCTCGATTGCCATATATTCTTATAGATTTTCTTGGCTTTAGCTGTCAACAAGGGAGAGGTTCACATATGTGCCTTTGAGAAGCGAGTGAGTGTGCCTGGTGAGTATTCTATTGTAGGTGTGTCAAGGCTCTTCTACTGCGGAGGGAAAAAGAGGTGAGCCCCTAAGAGTGAGGTAATAGTACCACCCTAGAGAGACAAACAAGAAAAGAAAAGATATGTCTAACATCCAGAGGAATAGTCCACAAAGGTGTGACGATAATACGACCAATACAAGCATAAATATCCATCTAGCATCCAGTGGAATAGTCCGCAAAGATGCGACAATCATTGCAACAAGTAGAGCACATCCTTAATATGATGAGCACTAAAATAACCGAAATAGTTCAACTACTTTACTATAGGTGAAAGACAATCATGAATCATAAACATTCACAAAACAATCTTATAAACATTTACAATTCATGCATGAAGGATGTGTTGACCATGAGGCTTCATATATTAAGTAAAATTTCTAGGACACGTGTATACAACGAACACCACTAGCTCCAATAGTGGAGCATTGGAGCCATGACTTGCTCCCCAAAAGTACTAACTTTGTTTCTCTGATTCCTTATGGGAGAATCCAAGGTGAAAAGTCCTTTGCTCATACAATGAGGGTGTATATATAACTAATGGGGTGATGATTCACCTCCTTGTGACTCTTTGACCACCCTCATGACTGTTTGACTTCCTACAAATATTTGACTTTACATGACTCTTTGTATTCTATATGTGTCCTTTGCACTTCTACTTTACAATACATTTTTAATATATAATTACATAATCCACAATAATGATGTGGCATATGATGACTCATGATAAAACACAATATGACACTGCTGACATGGACTTCATGATGACATGGCAATTTCAAGCCATTCTTTCTACTCATTGTTATGTGCCTTCTTGAGTATGCTCTTTTGTCCACCTCCATATGGATTAGAGGTGAGGAGTCTTCAATGATATCAAGTATTGAGTTGTGATCGCAAACAAATGTCCCTTTTCTTTGTGTTGATTGATCAACTTGCATAACCATCTACAAAGGTGTCTTTCAGCATGTTTCCCTTCTCCATCTCCTTTTTCATCATCCCGTCACAGACTCATAGAGTACCTGCATTTGTAATTCACTCATGGCAAGATGACATCAACCTGATAAACCCCTAGTCTAAGATGATGCATGTTGATCCACTAACTAAGCCAAAATGGGGTTGCAGGCTGAGGGAGAGGCTCAATGACTGCATAATTGCACAACTCAGGTAGTCAGGGGTGAGTATTGAGCCTTGAGACTGCACAATGTGCAGTCCAGGCTGGACTGGGAAAACAGATTATGCAGTTTTGGGACTCAGTGAGTCGGCTTGAAGGCTTTTGCAATGTTTCGACCAACTACGCAGTTTTGGGAGGCACAACAGACTTGGTGATTGTGCAATTGCACAGCTTAGGATCTTAAGAGCTGGGCTTGAGCTCGAAGACTACACAATACGCAGTCAGAGCCAAACTAGAGGGATGAATTGTGCAATTATGGAGGTCAAGGTCGAGGCTTGGGCACTGAGACTATGCAGTGCGTAACCTTGGGAGGAAGGAACTATGCATTGCACAGTGTCAAGAGGCTAGGTTACAAATTGAGGGATGGAACTGCACAATGCACAATTTAGGGGGTTAAATGAGGCTGAGTTGCTGGAAAGTTTCTGGAATTTGGCTAAGTGTGGGACCGATGAAGCTACTGTGAACAATGATACGACTTGACTGTGGTCACACACTTAGAACAATTGAATACACAACAACATAGATCATCTAGGACACATGAAAACAAATTCTTACCACAAATGCCACACTAAAGATACACTTTGTGATGACCGTGATGACACTTGTGCGAAAATTCTTACAACTTTGGACTGAGTGCGATGGATGCTTATATGGTAAGATCAATTCATTTACACAAAGACAACCCCTTGAAACAACCAAAACAAGCTCGTATACATCATGTGACACTTAACATGTGAAAATGCAACATTTTTCTTTTCTCACAAATGGGATCAAATCTCTTAGAGAAAACACATGCAATGTATTTCAATGTTTGTGATGACAATATGCAAGACCAAGGAAAGCTCCGAAATTTGGTGCAGGCCAAAATTTTGGAGGGTGTTGTAGCAGCGACAACATTTGGCTACACAATGGTAGAATTCCATCTTCTCTGTCTTGGTTGACTCTTCTGTGCAAGGTCTCAGTGCTTTAGGGAGTATTAATTCATCATGTGGATTACTTTGGCTTCCCTGCTTACCTTATGAGTAAAATGGCCCCCCTTTGTGCCTTCTCAGTTGAAAATAGTCATAAGGTTCAACATTATTCCAATGTTCGAATAAGAAAGGGTAGTGTAGTTCGTGAGTTTTAGATTTTCAGAGTATAGTTTTTTCATCTTTGGTGTTGCTCCACTGCAAGTAGGCCTAGAGAGTACCCCAACAGAGTCACTACAGGAACACAAATGTTGCTTCGCTTCCAATGAGCCTGGATAGTACCCCTACAGAGTTGCTTGATTCAACTCTCTGTGCATGAATCCTTTCTCTTCTTTCACCTTTATTTATATATTTAAAGAGGACTATGCATAGGCACTTACTCATTTTATGGGTAGAAGAGGGATCCCAACTTATTGAGAGCAGGAGAGGTTGTTCCTTCAGAGAAGCATAGAGATACCTCTGATTTAGGTTTGCTCATTTGATTTCCCCCTTTTCATCTTCTACTGATTTGATAAGCGTGAAAAAAACGAAACATAAGGATCGAGCACGGGCACGAGGTTTCGAGAATAGACACAAGTATCACAGTTCAACCAAAACTCACTTTACAGACAGATCATATTTTCCTTTGGAATTTAATCAACCAAAAGATGTAACCAACATAAGGAAGGAGGACCGAAGGTTGGCCAAATGTTGTAGTGTCACAATGTCCTTATCTATTTTTCCACATTACCTTTTGAGCCGAAATGGGAAACCCTTCATGCATGTTCTCACATGAAAAGAGAGAAGACATAACAAGAAAACCGAAATCAAAATAAAAAAGCAAAAGGAGGCTAAATCGAAAATAGGATGCAAGACAAAAGTATAGAACGTAAACGAAATACTACAGAAACAGAATGCAAGATGCATGTGTAAGGAAAACTCACATGCGACTATACCTACTCCTAACCTATATAGCTAGAAGACTAGGTCATGTGTATTGGAATTTCCAATGTAGCCATCGTAATTATTCCCAACCTGCATACACAAAGATACGAGCAATTAAAACAAATACAAAATATTATGCAACATAAAAGATAAGAGATTGAATAACTTGCACAACAAATAGAAGGTCTTGTCTGTCAGCAGAAGGTTAGGACATAGCCACTACTTTTAACTAGTTCATATTATTACCTTTTTTATGACCATTATAAGTAGAAAAACCATGATAGATTCTTGTGAATGCACCTCCATTTGTGTCATCCTTCTTGGCAAGCATGAGAAAAGACTAAAACTTGCTCTTAGCCAAAAGGATTGCTAAGAAATATGCTTCCAGGAAATCATAGATTGGATCATGAAATTCGAAACAATCCTCTTGAACATTCTAAAATCTCTGAAAAGATGAATTTGCAATTAAGAGTATGATATCATGATGAGAATCTTGTGAGAGACAATTGATTTTATCATATTCACCCGACTTGTCAAGACATTGAGGACCCGACATGACCATCTACGAAGGATGAAGTGCCTCAACTGTTTGACAAGTACTCGAAGGATGAGATGTGAAACCATGAAGATCAAAGGATGTAAAACAACTATCATTGGATGTAATGATAGGAAAATGGCAAGTTGAATGACAGTCACTAGAGACAGAATCATGATCAGATGGACTGACTAAAACATTAGATTCTCGATTTGCATTTAACAAAGATAAATAAAAAGGAACAACTCTGCCAATGATCTAAATAATAGAATCAACTTCCTCGCATGTGTGATAAATCATTTTCCCGTAACTGGTGACATACTTTACAAGCATTACAATCATTGAAAGAATTGAAATTGAATGCTAGCATAATGAACATATGAAACCAATCATTATGCAATGGATAAAAAAGAGTAACTCGATTCAACGAATAACTCAAGTGATTTACAACTCTCAAGATAATTTCTTGTGCCATGAATACATTCACAAGAAAAAATAGGAGCTATTTTTTTGCCATAGCACTCAACATATATGGACTTTTCGGTCAAAGGTGATCTCCAAATTGGTCAAATTCATGATTCCACGCATTTATGAAAGGCACACACCCCAAACTCAAATTTAATATAATAGATTTGAATGAGAATGAATTTAATACAAAAGTATGATCAGAAACCTGATATCGATGAATATGAAAACTGTAATGAAGAATTCCAAAATCGATCAAGAACGATTTTGCATCCAATGAAACAAAATGAATGAAAGAATTATGCAAGAAAATCCAGATTTGACATGGTTCAGGAATTTTACCAGGATTGCGAGATCTAGACATAACCACCAACGAGAGTTGTAGCACCTCGACTTCCTGACAAGTTATGGAACTATGGAAAGACAAATAAGAATATTTTATAAACTGAGTTAGATCACAAATTTCATGTGGATAACTGCTGTCAATTAAGTTAACAGGATCACTATTATCTGGATCACAATTGTCTACATCACTGATTTGATAAGCTTTTTCAACTTCAACGAATAAATTACTCAAGTCATAATATTCTTCTAGTCGCAAATCTAAAGTTGTATGAATAGGAGAAATCTTGTGATCACATTGATTCGAAGAGTTGTCCCCATACAAAACCATATATGATAAGGGATGGAAAGAATGTTCTATAATTTAATTTCTTCCTTCTTCATCATAGATATTCTTACTATCCTGTGCAATTTCAAGGTTTGACTCGTGGGATAACAAAAAATGAAGAGAATTGAAAGTCTCCATCACAAGTTGAAGCATTGTAAAGAGTAGAGCACAAAGGATAGGGAGGTGAAGAGGAAGAATTGTTAATACAATATTCATTGACCGAAACATATTTAAGGTTTGGATCTTTCGAAATAGAATTTTCTTGGGAAACCAAAAGATTAGTTGGTGCACTTGGACATTCATGATCGCATACATCAACAAAGTCATCATCATCGGAATGATTGTTGCCCAAGGCTATAGATTGATCAAAATAATTGGTTGCATTTAATTCACTACCGAGATTAGCATATTGAAAATCATCCAAGAATGGAAGTGCATCATCTTGACATAGGGTACTTTAAAAAAGGGAAGATAGATCAAAAGTCTCTTCACTTTCCTCCTCCTCTACTAGTGTAATGTGAATGCCTTGTATCTGATTGCAATTTGATCCAAAAATTTGAAAATCAAGAGATCGTGAAGGGCTAGTTGGTGGAGCAGATTGATCACGCAGATCAAGATACACAAAGTCATGAGATATAGATGATAGCAGATGATAGATTCCCCTTGAATAAATAACACTTTCAATGGAAACAGATTCAATATTGATGTTAAGAATGCTAATGTCATCTTGAGGAATGAAAGGATTAGCCTTCACCCTAGGATCCATGAGCCACTCTGTGGTTTCTTTCATTAGATCTGAATCATGAGAAGTAGAAGGAGGATGAAGAGATGGATTAGGAATTTGATTTGTGGATTTTCCAACTTTATGATCACTGCAAGGAGGCACCCACATCAGAATTAGAAAAGGAGGAGAATAAGAATCAAAAGGAGTAGTAGGTTCCTCATTTGAAATTAAAGGTGGTTCATAATTTACAAAAGTTGGGGAAGTAGAAACATCATGGGGTTCAGATTCACTGTGCAAAGAGATGTGAATCAAATGATTAAAATTTCGTTTAAAGAAATCCCAATCTGTGTCTTCTCCCGGAAATTCATAAAAAAGGTGAAGGAATCAATTGGAAAAATCCTATATTGATTCATTAGGCTTCATTCTTAGTTGATCAATCCTTTTAAGAACATCCTGGTAATCATACCTGTCAAATGATTTATGAAGCTCCTTCACAAGTTGGTCAAATGAATGGATATAAGAAGTGGGTAATGTATGACACCATCAATTAACACGACCTTCAAATGTGAGGGTGAGTAATCTAGCCATTACATCCTTGCAATATATTTTGTTAGAAAGAAAAAAATGGGCAACTTTAAACAAATGTTCACGGAGAATTAATTCACCCTCACCATCAAACTTAAATTGTGATCAGTTATGAATAAATTCTGTAGGGATGGCAAGTTTAAGCTCTTTAGAAAAACATCCCAGGATTATGATTTTGGGAAGAGCTATTTTGAATAAGATATTTAAAGTAGACTCAATGGAAACAACCTATCTTCTGGCCCTCCTTCTAGTGCCATTTTGTTAACGGTGCTATAAATCCATCAACCAAGGGGGTCTCCCCAATGTGAATTCCTAATTAGACCACACACTATTTAGAATAGGAGCCCCATCTGGACTATTAGCCTGGTTGCCATATATTATTATAGATTTTCCTTGGCTTTAGTTGTTAGCAAGAGAGAGGATCACATATGTGCCTTCGAGAAGCAAGTGAGTGTGCCTAGTGAGTGTTTGGCTGTAGGTGTGTCAAGGTTCTTCTACTGCGAAGGGAAAAATAGGTGAGCCCCTAAGAGCGAGGCAATAGTACCACCCTAGTAGAGACACACACAAATAGGAAATATCTGTCTAACATCCAAAATAATAGTCCATAAAGGTGTGACGATCATTCAACCAATACAAGCACAAATATCCATCTAGCATCTAGCGAAATAGTCCACAAAGATGCGACGGTCATCACAACCATTAGAGCACATCCTCAATACGATGAGCACTAAAATAACATAAATAGTTCAACTACTTTAGTACAGGTGAAAAACAAACATGAATCATAAACATTCACAAAATAGTCTTATAAACATTCATAATTCATGCATGAAGGATGCGTTGGCCATCATGCTTCATATATTAAGTAAAAGTTCCAGGACGCATGTATACACAGAACACCACTAGCTCCAATACTGGAGTATTGGAACCACGAATTGCTCCCAAAAAGTACTAACTCTGTTTCTTAGATGCCTTATGGGAAAAGCCAAGGTGAAAAGTCCTTTGCTCATACAATGAGGGTGTATATATAACCAATGGGGTGATGCTTCACCTCCTCGTGACTCTTCTACTACCCTCATGAATGTTTGACTTCCTATGACTTTTCGACTTTACATGACTCTTCATATTTTGTATGTGTCCTTTGGACTTCCACTTTACAATACATTTTGAATATATAATTACATAATCCATAATAATTATGTGGCATATGACGACTCATGACAAGACACGATATGACACCGCTGACATGGACTTCATGATGACATGTCAATGTCAATCCATTCTTGCTGCTCCTTGCTACTTGTCTTCTTGAGTATGCTCTTTTTTCCACCTCCATATGGCTTAGAGGTGAGGAGTATTCAATGATATCAAGTCTTGAGTTGTGATCACAAACTGGTGTCCCTTTGCTTTGTGTTGATTGATTAGCTTGCATAACCAGTTACAAAGATGTCTTTCAACAAGTTTCCCTTCTCCATCTCCTTCTTCATCATCCTATCACGAACTAATAGAGTACCTGCATATGAAATTCACTCATGACAAGATGACATCAGTCTGATAAACCCCTAGTCTAAGATGATGCATGTTGACCCACTGACTAAGCTGGAACTAAGTTGCATGCCAAGGGAGAGGCTTAGTGACTGCGCAATTGTGCAACTCAGGTAGTTAGGGGTGAAGCTAATTGAGCCTTGAGACAACAAAATGCACAGTCTAGGCTGTACTAGGTATATAGAGTACGAATTTTTAGGGCTTAGTGAGCTCGATTGAAGGGTTTTGTACTTTTTCAGCCAACTGGACAGTTCCCGGGGGTAGAGTAGACCTGGTGATTGCATAATTACGCAGATCAAGAGTTGGGCTTGAGCTCAAATACTGCGTAATGTGTAGTTGGGGCCATGATGGAGGGATGAATTATGCAATTCTATAGGTCAAGGTTGGGGCTTGGGTACTGAGACTACGTAGTGTGTAATCCTAGGAGGCAGGAACTGCGTATTGCATAGTGTCAAGAGGCTAGGTTGCAACTTGAGGGATGGAACTGCACAATGCGTAGTTCAAGGGGCCAGATGAGGCTAAGTTGTTGGAATTTTTCTAGAATTTGTCTAATTATGGGACTGAAAGGAAACCCCTTACACAAAGGAAACCCCTTGAAACCACTAAAACAAGCTCGTATACATCGTGTGACACTTGACATGAAAAAAGATGACATTTTTCTTTTCTTGCAAACGAGACCAAAACGCTTAGATAAAACACATGCGATGGATTCCAATGTTTGCAATGACAATATGCAATACCAAGGAAGGCTCCGAAATTTGGTGCAGGCCAAACTTTTGGAGGGTGTTGTAGCAATGATGACACAATCCCAAAAACATGACTTTTTTTTTTCTCTTTCTTGCCTTCCTTTTCTTCGTACTCTTTTCTCTCTCTTGATAAAACTTGAGTGAAGTAAGTGAGCAATCCAGGTGAGGTCAAAGTCTCCATTATATATAGGTCTTCAATTAGGTCGAATTGCTTCTTTTAGGTCGACTTGTCCATTTGAGTAGTTTGACTTGATCTTTGCATCATGACGAGTTCTTGGAAGGTCTTTTCACTCTACCTTGACTCAAATAAATTATTTTTACAATATGTAACATGCCCAAATGGGTCTTTCATACATGACAAAGAATCAATTGACTTGTAGACTCAATGACAAGCCCTAGAAGCACTCAATGGGTGCTTGACTTATAAAATAAATTTCCCTTGAGCATGAAATCCATGCCTCAAGAAAAAAAATAATAAATTTATTTTCTCTTTACATCAAATACATAAAATCATGATATGTCATTATGAATACTGAACCTAGTTACATATTTCAAAACTCCCTCTTAACTAGGGAGGCATTCATAATCCATACAAGGTACTTGAACATTCTTAATATGAAGAATTATCATACGAAGAGTTGGATTTGTAAGCCATTTATTTGCATAAAACCAACCAACATTGTCACATAGCAAGGCCTTGACTAACAACTCTATCTCTCCACAATATCAGAGCACAATGTTGGCGAGACCAATGGCTGACAAACACCATCATCATTGTCTCTCACGGTACATACCCCAACTCGATGTTCACAGGGTATGTTCTTCTAGGAAAATTCCTATCTTGGAATATCATATCCTTAAGGAATTTCCTCTACTACTACTCTTATCTTGGATCTCCTACATCATCCTCAAAGAGTATCAGATGCTAGATGCTTACCCAATCCTCCATTATTTCTTCACGAAGTGAAGACAATAATGATGTGTCTATCTCTCCCTTTCAATTAAGGAAGATATACCCATTCTTATCAAAGGAATGTAACCAATCTACCTCTTATCCAGGAACTTGTCCAAGATCCCTCTTAATCAGGGACTTGCTTCCAATATTCCTCTTAACTAGGGACTTGTTTCCAACAACATCTTTCCACCACTTGGTGGAGATCATGGTACCTTCAACTGCTTGAAGAGTTCCTCCTTTTGATGTTATTATTTTATTTGGGAGCCTTCATCTTGTAGGGTATCATCCATTCATCACTTTCCTTCACGAACCATGTTAGTCATTTCATCCTTCTCTTCATTGGAAAGTGATCTTCTTCTAGTCCACATCTGGTTTTTTCTTTATATATATACCTCTTCCAAGGCATGTTTCCTTTAGGATCTTCCATCCCACTACATTAATACTAGTTGTAGGTGACATATACAAGTCTCTTTTGGTAGCCCTGGATCAACCCATCCAGATGTTGTTCAAAAATAAAAATTGAATATCAAATCAAAGTTACCTTTTGTGACGACCTTTCATCATGGCATCAGATTTTTTGCAACATCAAAATCCTGCACATTCATAAACATATCTCCAAGGCTCTCAATGTCAAGGGCATCCTTTATTTACAAACCTTATGAGGGTCTTCTTCTCTATGAGTATGTCATGATCAATTTTTCTAGCCATCATATGTTGATTTTCGTTTTCTTTACATGATCATAGTTGCATCTTTCATTATCTCTTATTTTCTTTCTTCACATAGTGCTCCCCAAGAACTTCCATCCACGATTCTTTAATTTTTGTCAACTACCTCATATTCCATATGAGGACCTATTATGTTGATTTCATCTTGTTAATATGTTAATCATGCCTTCATGCATCTTTCCAAGGAAAGAGATTCCATTTCTTTGATCACGCCCATGAGATTTACCCATGATGTTTGTAGCTATATGATGACACGACTTAATCTATCAAATACATGCATACCTCTTTTCTTCTTTTGGTCTTCTAGAATTCCTTCAACATCTTCCTTTCCTTGATTGAAAGAACTTCAACCATATTGACATGCTGCACTCTTTTGTCACCATACCACCATCCATCCAAACAATGGATCCCACAAAAGGTGGAATGATCAACGAGACACTTGCTTCTTCTAAGTGAAGCTTGTAATGAAGATTCCAATAGAGGATCTTGATTATTCTCATTCTAAAATTATCCTTTCTAATGATTATGATGATGAACTATTCTTATCTTCTATCAATGCACTATATGACTCATAAGTACTACTTTCTTTCTATGATGATTGCTACATCCATGTTGACTTGTACTTCAACTATCTTTCAAGCTTCTATAAGGATGCCACAATCTATTTCTTTAATCGTATGCTTATAATATGATGCCATTTCATAATATGACGCATCCCATCATATTTAAAATGCTTCCTACCATGATATCTATATTTCATGAAAACTGGAAAAGAACATAATGAAGGAGATTATCTTAGTCGTAGTAGAGATCTTTCACTTCCTCCTTTGATTTCTTATTTTAAAATTCTTCCACTTCTTCAGTGACATGGGCTTCTTCTCTTCCTCTTTTGTTGTTGTCCTTCTTGATTATAGTAGAATTTACCTTGTAGTGCCCATATTCATGACAACCATAGCATTGGATTTTTGACATAATGATCTTCTTCTTTTTCCCAAATTTTCCTTTTCTCTTGGCCATGACAGTAGATGCTTGAACTTGTTCACTTGGTCCCACATCATTATTTTCTTTTAATCTAGTTTCTTCAATCTTACACAATGACCAAAGTTCACTGAATGGGGTGGCTTCCTTCTTTTGATATATACCTAATACGAAGTTTCCCTATTCATTAGGTAGTGCATTGAGTGCTACAGTGGTCATTTTTTTATTGGACAATATTTCTCCCAAATCTTGCAATTGGTCTCTTATTTCTCACACCCTCATAAGATATGAGGCTATTCATTCTTCCTTTGATACTTTCATCTTATATAGCTTGGTTCTCAAAGGTATGACTTCTCCAGCAGTGCCTATGGAGAACAACTCTACTAGCTTCTCGTATATTTATTTTAATGTTTTCAACTTTGATACATAAGGTATAAGGGGATCCTTGATGGATTCTATAAGGATACTTTGAACCCTTACCTCCCATTTCATATACTTGGCTAGAGCTTGAGCTTCTTCCTTTGGAGGTTTAGTGATTGAACCCTTAACACGTCCAACGACTTCATTTTCTATGAATCCTTCCTCTTCTTCCATGGAAGAAAGTTTGATGACCCAAACAATTTGTTGCTTTCCTTGCAAAATGAAGTCATTTTTATAGATATATAAAAAATATTTACTTTCCAAGTGAATATACTCCTTGATGAAGAAATATTCCACTTGATGCCTTTCTTGATGATGTTCATAATAGAAGATGTCTTCTTGATGAAGATCATTTCTTCCTTCAAGTATGCTTTGTTAGTGATCCTTGACTCAAGAAGAGGGAGATCACCTTGATTCCTTGATGATGATGGCAGTGCTTCTTCCTACTTCCCTTGGATATAGAGACTTCAAGATGCTTCAATGTGTAGTTCTTCTTTGAGTGGAGGTAGGGTCCTTGAGATCTTTTCTTTGTGATGATGATGTGAGCTTCTCAAGAATGCTCCAAGTGTAGTACCCTTCTTCGGATGAGATAGGGTTTTGAGGTCTTCTTTTCTTTGAGATGTGATGATCCTTGAGATGAATTTTCCTTCTTGATTCTCCTTTGTTTGACCCTTATGTATCCCTTCTTGATGATTCAATGTCCTCTTTGATGCCTTGAACTTTATTGATACTCCTTTTGATGGTCCTTTTTCAAGCTGTCTTTCCTTAATGTAGTCACCTTAGCTCTGATACCGTGTTGAGAAATATAGAGGCAACTAGAATAGGTGATTTCTCTTACTTTGATAACTTCTTGTGATGTATTCTTACTTGACTTAATTAGCTTCTTCTTTCACTTGATTATGTTTACTGTTATTTTCATCAAACCACTACCAAATCATAAAGAAAAATAAGACAAAAGGACACAGGATGTAGGCGATAAACCAGGGCCAAAACCTCTCCAGTTGAGGAAGACCCACAATAATTCTTCTCTTCTTATAGAACTTTAATTGAGAAATTCCAAGACCTATGACCCTTGACCAAGACCCTCCTAGACCAAGTCAAACCTTTCTTTGATGTGCTTATAGCAAATTATTCAATTTCGACCCCCCAATAGATTCTTCTGCAACTTCAACATCCATTAGTTTCTTATGCAATTTCAACCCCCTAGCATATTCTTATACAACTTCTACCTCTAGTAGTTTCTTCTGCAGAAATCTTAGAACACACGTGTGGCTAGAGAATGGATGAATTTGTTTCCTCTCTCCTTCGCTTGAATTGACTTCTCTTCCTTGATACTTCGGCTTGTAAGGGAGTCCTTTCTTGACCCAAAAGTCGACCTTTGATGATGACTACAATTAGGTGCTTTCTATTGTATAATTATTCCCTAATCCACTTCACATGTGTGAGAAAGATAGCCCAAAAACAATCCCAAAAACTCGAATTTCTTTTCTCCTTCTTTCCATCTTTTTCTTCGTACTATTTTCTCTTTCTTGATTGAACTTAAGTGGAGTGAGTGATCCAAGCGAGGTCGAAGTCTCCCTTATATATAGGTCTTCCATTAGGTTTAATTATTCCTTTTAGGCTGACTTGATATTTGCATTATGACGAGGTCTTGGAGGGTATTTTGACTCTACTTTGTCTCAAATAAATTATTTGTACAATATGTAACATGCCCAAATGGGCCTTTCATACATGAAATGACTCAATTGACTTTTAGACTTAATTACAAGCCCTAGAAGCACTCAATGGGTGCTTGAAATATAAAACAAATTTCCCTTGAGCATGAAACCCATGCCTCAAGAACAACAATAATATATTTATTTTCTCTTTACATCAAATACATAAAATCATGGTATGTCATTATGATGACCGAACCTAGTTACATATTTCAACATGTCCTAGCATGGAATACAAGGTCTTCAGACATCTTGATGCTACTTTTATTATCACAATTTAACACTGTAGGATCTAGAGGCTTTCCAAACAAATTTGACAATAGTTTTCTTAACCAAACAACTTATTTTTCTACTTCACATGCAACAACATATTCTACTTTGACACTACTTAACGCAACACGATCTTGTTTTCTACTCATCCATGAAATCATTGTAGATCCAAAACTGAAACAACCACTAGTAGTGGTTCTCCCCTATGTCTCACTTCCACCCTAATTGAAATCAGTAAAACCTGTTAACTTGACTTCCTTTCCATCATACTCTAGGCAGTGATGAATTGTACCACATAGGTATCTCAAGATATGCTTGGAAACCATCCAATGGTCATGATGAGGCTTCAACTAAAATTGCCTAAGAAAATTTATAGCAAAACATATATCGGGTCGCGTATTCATCAAGTACATCAGAGAACCCACCAACTTATGATAGCTTGTAGGGTTGACGAGACTAGAGTCAGAACTTCTCAACTTCTTAAGATTTGTGATCATGGGAGTAGTCATAGGCTTGGAATCCATCATACCAAAATTTTGTAACATATTGATTATGTATTTACCTTGACCAAGATATACCTCAGTGGGTTTCTGCTAGACTTCCAAACCTAAGTATAGTGCATGAGTCCTAGATCTTTCATTGCAAATTCGGCTGCTAGCATTTTATTGCATTCTATAATTCTATGCTCCACCCATATAATAAACAAATCATTCACATATAGTAGTATAATGACAGGTTCACTATTCACTATCTTGATGTAGAGGTTCTTATCGACATAACTTTTTAGGAACCCAATTCTTAAGAGATATGTATCCATTCTCACATACCAAGACCTAGGAGCTTGCTTCAAGCCATATAGAGCTTTCTTGAGTCCACAAACATGTGTATCCTTGCTATTTATTTCAAATCATTTTGGTTGTTCAACGTATACTTCTTCATCAATGGTTCCATTTAGAAATGTTGTTTTGACACCCATTTGATGGATATTCCATCCGATAGTAGTAGCTAGTGAAACCAAAGATCTTATAGTAGTATACCTGGCAGTAGGAGCAAAGGTTTATTCATAGTCTATTCCTTCTTTTTGTGAGAAACCCCTTGCGATGAATCTAGCTTTGTATTTGTCTGTGCTTCCCTCAACGATATGTTTTATTTTTTAAATCCATTAGGAGATGACAACCGCTTTGTCACTTGGTCTAGGAACAATTTCCCAAACCCCATTCTTCATGATAGATTGATATTCTTCCTACATCATCTTCTTCCATTCTTCCTGATGAGTGGCTTCTTCAAAGGTAGTTGGTTCTACTTCTATTAATTTCGTCATGTATGTTGCATATCCTGAATATCTTGTTGGTATTTTTATTTCTCCAAAATATCATTTAGTTGTTGTTTCGAGGATGATTATAGGTTAAATAGGCTCACTAGTCCTTCTTCATCTTCTTCTTGGTTTGTAGTTGCCTTGTCATGATTCTCTTCTTCTTCAAATTGTGATACATCTTCTTCATCGGATTCGATTGGTATATCCTTGGATCTTTTGTAGGCATGGTTTTCATCAAATATAACATCCCTGCTAACTTCAATTTGTCTTCCTTACTTGATGTAGATTCTATAAGGCTTTGATGAAAGGCTTTAACCAATGAAGATACCTTTTATACTTTTAGAGTCCAACTTATTTCGCTTGTCTTTTGGAACATGGATGTATGCGGGACACCCAAAGCTTCAGAGATGGTCTACACATGAATTCTTCCCTGTGAATGCTACTTTTGAGCTCATATTATCAAGGATTCTATGAGGAATTCTATTTTGTATATATACTATTGTCATTGTTTCTTCTTCCCATAAAAAATTGGTAGATCTTGATCAAATATCATAGTCCTTACGCATTCTTCAATGGTTCTATTCTTCCTTTATGCAACTCCATTCTACTCGGGGTTGTAGGGAACAATGAGCTCCCTCTTAATACCTTCTTCTTTACAATATGAAATCAAATCTTTTGAAGTGTATTCCCCTCCATTTTCAAATGTCAAAGTCTTTATCTTTCTTTTGGTTAATGTCTCAACTTCGAATCTAAATTCCTTGAAATTTTCAAATACTTTTCCCTTTGTCTTGACAAGATAAAGCCATGTTTTTCTAGAGTGATCATCAATGAAGGTCAGATAGTAAAGATGGCCTCCAGGAGATTTATTAGAAAATGGCCCACACAAATCAGAATGAATGAGGTCTAATATCTCCTTAGACCTTGTATCACTACTTGTAAAAGGTTTCCTAGTATTCTTCCCCAAAGAACATCCCTTACATACTCCTTCATGACCATCCTTGATGTTTGGGATGCCTTTTAACATTTGACTAAGAGAGGGAATTATCTTATAATGAATATCACATATCTTCTATGCCACAGTTCGATAAGGTTGATATCCATGTGAACTAGGGCTTGAGGAGATGGTGTTATAACTCTATATAGTCTTCCTTCACGAACTCCAATAAACTTTTCCTTTTCAATACTTGAATCCTTTCCCCAAACCAAAAATTTTCCATCTACAAAAGCAACCCTGTCTCCTTTATCTTTGAAACAATAAATGGAAAGTAAATTCTTTTTCAAACTTGGGACATAAAGGATGTTGTTAAGGTGTACCTTTGCTCCACTTTCCATCTTCAATGATGTAGATCCAAGGCCCTTGAATGCATAATTTTTGTTTCCTCCTAGCTCCACTGCATGTGACGATGGTTCCCTCGATAGAGTATGGAAGTTTTCCAGTTTATCCTATTGTATGTCTTGAGGCTCCACTATCAATGATCCATGCGTTTTCATCATCAAGAGTACATGTAAATGTAACCAAGAATCCTTCACTCTTGAATCTCATAAATAGATTGTAGATGATCCTTCCAATAAACTTCCTGCAACTTTCATGATATTGAGACCCATATTCAAATAAATTTCCATATAGGGAGTAAAGTTTTCTTCCAAGACTACTTTTCCTTTCTTCAAATGATAGCCAACAAAGTGATATTAAACCATCTTCCATCTTAGCTCTGATACCATGTTGAGAAATCAATGCTTCTAGGAATTAGGGTTTGATTCCTATTTTTGATAATTACTTGTGAATTATGTTGGATTATTTTACTTATTTATTAGTTTATCTTTCATCAAGAAATTACCAAATTATATGTATATGAAGACCACAAGAACAAGAGAAACAAGATGTAGGTACTCAGCCAGGGGAAAACCCATACAAGGGGAAAACCCAGTCCAACTCTTCCACAAGTAGATTCAAATCAAGATGGGATAATATAAGACTCTTTAGAATTAGAAAAAAACCTCCTCCAATCACCAAGTCAAACCTTCTTTCCAATAGATGATCCCTGTGAAAGTTTCCAAGTGACAACTTCCCAGTAGTAGCTACAATCCAGAATTTCGGCCCCAAACAACAAAGTTTCGACCCCCAACTACAAAATTTTGGACCTGCAATAGATTCATAATTTCGACCCCAGGAACTTCCCAGAAACTTCGCATGTGAGAGATAGATATCCCAAGAACTCGTTTTAGGTCTTATTAGATTCTTTTCTCCTTTTCTAGCTACTTCACTCTCTTTTCTGCTTCTCTTGCTTGTAGATCGAACTTGATGAGTGAATGTAACAAATAGGTCGAATTGCCTCTCGATATATAGCCTTTATGCTGGGTCAAATTTCCCTAGTGTAGGTCGACTTCATGGGGACAAGGCCAACTTGGTATGGAGCTTACAAATAACCCTTTTGACTAAAAAATAATTCTTTTTACATGATACAAAAGCCCAAGAAGGGTATAATAAGAATGACAATGAATCTATTGACTTAAGACAAAACCTAGAAGCCTTCAATGGAGGTTTTCACCTAGAAAACATTGACCCAATCATGAAATCCATGCTTTAATAAGTCGTTTTATTTAATAATAAAATTTCTTTTGACAAGTACAATTATGAACACTGACACTAGTTACATTTTTGAACATGTATGTGTGGAGTTGTATGTCGAGTGTAGGTGTATGTGTTGTATTGTACAATGTGTATGTGTATGTCTTATGAAGGGGATTATTTCTTGGGTTCCCTATAGTTGTGGGTTGGGACAAAAACTGTGGAAGCCTTGGAATAGATTGTGTTGAGTTATTAGTTCATGAAACCATTGGTTGGGACAAATGCTCTCGAGCCCTTGGTGGGTTGAGTTATTAGTTCCTGGAGTCACGGTTGGAACAAATAATCTGGAGCCCTAGAAGGTTATGGGTTGAGTTACTAGTTCCCAGAGCCTTGGACAACTTGGGGTAGAGACCAATCTTGAGTTGTGGTATTGAAGATAGAGACAATTTAGTCTCGGAATACCCTTGTTGCTGATATTGAGGGTGTAGGTGGTTTAATATTTGTTGATTTTTGGTAGCATCGGATGTGCTCTAGCCATGAAATTTGGTGGAGAGGCTAAGGCACATGAGATCTCCAAGACCTAGAAATCGTTTGGAAAAATTCCACCTGGATGAAGAGATATTAAAATAATTAATATTTTAATAAGGTTCCTAAGTGTAAACTTTGGAAAATTAAAATATTAATGTATATTAATATAAAATGGGTGAGAAAGTTATAAGAGACAAGGATCAAGCCAATTCTAATCTTAGCCATTGATTAGGGACTTAATCTCGGCTGTTGAATCGTCAACAGGAAAAGTATAAAAGGAGGCTTGAGGGTCAGTTGGAGATACACCAAGAAAGATCAAGAATTCGATTTTCTGGGGCTCAATTTGCTGAGGAAATCGAGTTAGAGATCAGTTGCAGTGAGGGGTAGTTCAGCAAGGGATTTCGATCCAAGGCTGAAGAATACATACCATAGAGGCAACATAGTGCCATTAGAGGTAGCGCATAGCCTAGGAGGGCTGACCTAGAGGCTAGGAGTGTTACACAATATTTTGTCACGCCTCCTGCACTTCCCTGTGACATACCTCAAAGTGCCCGAAACATGACCATTATACAATATACTCATCCATGTATACAACTCAGATCCCTCCTAAGACTTTGATTGGAAAATACCTTGAGCTTTCCCTGAAGAAATAGCTCTTAAAACCCTAAAATGAGAGTCATCGCTCTTATGAGGCTTAAAACAACGATGGTCACCTGTTGCACTGTACTTGACCAGTGATGGCATCGCTCTGTTCCCTTGCATACCCACGATGATCCAAAAAAGGTAATTTTCCCAAAGAGGATGAGAAGCTTTGTGATCTAGAAGCTTCAAGAGTGGTGAGCTGGAGGTTGTTTTGCATATATGAGGTCGAATCCTCTCAACTTGGCCTCTTTGTATTATCCCTATGATCTACTTCCTTGAGATGAGGGCCTAATCCTATTTTTGGAGAGGTCCTAACTCCCTTTCCCAGCCTATAAATTCATCCTCTCCCATTCCCAAATGGTTGGTATATGTCTATTTGCACCCTTATGCTAAGATTGTGCTTAGAGACTATTCATTTGACTTGGAGATGGAGTGCTTGGAGAGTTCTTGGCTTGGACTTGGATTACCACTCAAGGAGAGAATTTCAACATCAAGGCTTTGGTTGTAAGCTTCCCTTTATTTCCTAATAATATACAACTGTTGGTTCATCTTCCCAAAATGTATATGTTAATGTATTATTTAGCTTGACATTCCTTGATCAGTTAAGTAGGCTGTTATTGAATTTTCTATTGGTTTTGGCATGCTTTGTTGTCTCTTGATCACTTGTGCAGGTGCATAAAAACTAAGAGAAGCAAGAACAAGTCTGTGACACAAGCGCTTCAGAGTTCTCGACAAAGGAAATCAGAATAACATCAAAACGAGGTAGGCAATCTCTTTCATTCTTCTTTTCAATTGTAACCTAGGAAGATGTCTAGTTGGTTGTCACTACAGTTGCTATACCCACTGATTGGGCTAGAGGGATCGTCTCTATCCGTATAGAGGATTAACCTTGTCAACAAATTAGCGACTCCATTGAGGATGCCTATGATCCTTTCCTTCCATTTCTTCACCTTGTCTTTTGATGAGTTTGATCAACCATTCATTCTTAGACTTCATTGCTTGTCTGTAGTCAGTCTCACTTTCTGGTAAATGCTTGAAGGTTGTTGATTTGAGCTGTTCTTGAAGATTTTGTGTTTTTTCTTTTTTTTTCTCGCCCATCGCATTTTTAGCCCTGACAGTCATGATGATATCACAAATTTGTTGATTACAGTAGCGATGATCGCTGCTTTTCTCTTAATAGGTGCGATGATAGCAGAAGTTAAAGAAATTTAGGGTTTGTCTTCTTGTTTTCAGTTCTTTTTGCCTTCTCCCAGTGATTTACCAGTGTGATCTTAGTTGACTCTTTTATTGTCTGATTGCAATCGTCTCTTAACTTGGTTTAAGTGTGTTTGAAGTTTGATTAGCCTTTTAGGGTTTCTAGGTCTTCTAGGTCATCCTTCATCTGCTCATTGTTCTTCTCATCATAGATCAATTACTTGTGTTAAAGAGTCTCTTGTGTGTTTGGACATCCTTTGCAAATCACTTTTGGTTCTTGTGTCTTAAGTTGTTTTCATTAGTGTCGGATTGAGTAGATACTGTGAAAGTCGCTTGAGTTCTATTTTACAAACAATATATCATAAATTGATTGTCTCATTTGAATCGAAAAGAAGTGTTTGCTTTGATTTTGTGTTTTGAAAAGTGAAAGTGGAAGTGTTTATCTTTTCATAGTTTTCGAAGCATTTCTTGTTGCATTCAAATAATTAATGTGAAATAAATTTTCATGTTTGTTGGCTTGCTTGCATTCTCTTTTACTTTTTGCATTAGATTACATTGATTACACTAAAGCGAAAAGAAAAAATCATCATTATATCTTAAGGTAGTTTTACTTTAAGGTTTGTTTTGGCATTGCATTTGCTTGTGATATGAAAGGTTAGATTTCATGTTTGGCATTTAGCATTTGAAATTGCCGTTAATGCACTTTTGCTTGTTTGATGCATGATTTGGGTGATCTTCTTCCCTACATAGATAGATTTCATCGAATTGAAGGATTTCATTTCATCATTTAGTTGCATTTTAGGAACAAGTAACATCGTTAAGGCCTTGAAATTGAAACATAATTCCAAGATCAACTTTAAAATCTATCAATTAATCTAAGGAACATTTGAAACATTAACATTCATACTTAGTGGTATAGGCTAGAGACGTGTTTCGACGTCTATAAAACTTAGCATCTGTCGTTCGCTTCAGCATTAGATAGCACTAGCATGGACTTGTGTTCCCCGTACCGTTGATTATATAAAGGGAGACCCTCATACATTGCAAACCTCTATGCATAGGAAGCCGAGTCTGCCACCCTGTAAATGCGAACACAACATTCGGGGAGATTGCCTGCACGTATGTCAAGTCCTTGATAAATTTATTTGCTGAGGTGTATATTGCAGTTCACAGTTATTTGGTACTCCATTTGCCTAGAGTCACCTGAGTAGTCATTTCGATTTTTTTTGACTCCTTAAATTTGAAAAGATCATCGAGCACTTGTCCTTTCAAGCTCTCTAAACCATTGAAAGCGACTAGAGTCACCTTTTCATCATTTTCTCGACTCTTAAAAGATGAAAAGGCAAAGTTTTTGTTTCTAAAAATAAATTCCCACGATAAACATGTTGAACCCAAGCATTTGCTTCTTGGACCAATATTGAGTAATTCCCTATTAATTTCAAAATTTTTAAAAAGCCCTCAACGAATCTCCTTTCCTTTTTCGCTTTTGAGAGGAAGTCATCGTGGTTGAACCATTGAGTTCATCTCATAGTTCCCCTTGATTGTTTGATACTGAAGGGTCCTCCCAAGGAGTTCATCCGAAGCTTCCTCAATCACTTGAGGATCAAGGTTTTTAACTTGGGATTATTCCAAGTATCTAACCCTTGTCTTCTCGTCCACCTCCATCAGATTGCTGGTCACCTCAAGAATCTGATCCTAATACCTCTGATAATCCTATTCAGACCCCTGAGAGTCTGTAGACTCCTGAGAGTCCGCAAAGGCTTGTGATTTATTCGTTGAACCCATTCGATTCTGTTGTGATATCTCCTTAGTGTCCTTACAGTCGTTACGATCGGACTGGTATTCCTTTGGAGTTATCCCCTCACACATCTCGGGTTCCTTGTCACCATTTGTTTCCATCTATGGAGTCAGAAGGTGAAATACCAACCTCTTCTTCGGGTCATTCGGAAGTTTCTGCTACTCATACTCCTCATATTGATGATGAACAAGGGTATGAATTTCCTCTAGAAGGTTTTACTTTTGTGGGAAGAGTCTCGTCTCTCACCCTTCCTGAAACTAGTGGACCCATGTTGCCACCTAGTTATACAACCTTAGCTCAGTTAGTTTCAGGTACTCCTAGTGCTTCGTCATTGTATCAGAATCCCATTTGGTCTTCAAATTCTATGCCTACATCCGGTCCGTTCATTCAAAACGTGACCTCTCGAACTTTTGTACAAACTGTTGTCACTTCAATTCCAGTTCAACCTACGATTCTGTCATAGTTTGTCTCATCGTTTCGACCAACCCTTCCAGTACAACCGACTGTTTCGTGTCAGGTTTCAGTTAGTGCTTCCATCCCTCGGTCAAGAGGACAGAATGTGCCACCACCTGGGGGTCAGGATCCAAATACTCCTCTTGTGTTAGGTGAAACCAATGTGAGTGGATTACAAACTCACATGGTTGGAGTGAATCAACCTTATTATGGTGGTATTCCTAACCTTGTTGGTCCATCTGGGTCAGGTAACATCCAATATCAACAGCCTTATATGGCTTAGTTTCCACTCCAATAGGCTTATGTCCCATATGGTTCGCAAGCCTTGGTTAATCCGTCCTACATTCCTCAAGCAAGAGCTTATGTCCAGCCTGGTCAATCCGCTATTCCTGGTGGATATGGTCAGATTCAATTCAGGAATTATCAATACCCACAGGGTATATCCCAAGGAACTATCTAGTAGCCCTTGCAGCAACAAGGACAACCTTTACAGCCGCAAGGGCAACCTTTGCAACAACAATGACAACCTTTGCAACAATAAGGGAAACCTTTGTAGCAGCAAAGGAAACTTGTGCAGTAGCAAGGGCAAACTTTGCAGCAAAAAGGGAAACTGTTATAGCAGCAGGGGCAACCTTTGCCACAGTCTCAACAACCATTGCAACAACAAACTTAGTTTGTTCAACAGTCTACTCAACCTTTGTACTCGCAAGGACAACCTTTGCAGCAACAAGGTCAACCTTTATAGCAACAAAGTCAACCTTTGCAACAACAAGGTCAACCTCTGTAGCAATAAGATTTATATGTGTATCAATAAGGTCAACCCTTGCAAGCCTAAGGTCAACCCCTGCAACAGCAGGGTCAATCTCTTTAGGTTCAAGGGCAACAGGTTCAACAACCTTACAACCCGTATGCCACGTACAATGCTTATCAGCGGCCTATGGTAGGTCAATATCAAACCTACCTTGGGCCAAATCCACCTTATGGTCAAGGTAACCCTCAGTGGGGACAAAATCAAGTCCCGTATGGACAAAATCCTCCACTATGGGGGAAAAATAATTACCAGCAAGGTTGGAACCCGCAATTTGGGTCTCCTCAAAGACCCTATATGCTATTCAACACGCAATTGCCTCTCTTGGCTACATTGGAGCTGCTCGATGCCTCAAAGCTCACAAATGATCCTATTCTTCATTCGCTTTACTGGCCTCCGGTTCCAACTAAAATTCCAAGTGATTTCCCCAAATTTGAGGGAAATTCTAAGGAGGACCCGCAAGCCCATGTGATGACATATCACCTATGATGCTCCTCCAATTTGTATGTCGATGATTCTATCCGTCTTCGACTCTTTCAGAGAACTCTCATAGGTGTTGCTGCAAAATGGTATATCGAGTTGCCTCGAGGTACCTATGCTGAATTCAACTCTCTAGCTATGGCCTTTCTCACCCACTTCCAATTTTCGGTTCGATATGAAACTAGAACTCATTTGGTCACATCCCTTAAGAAAGACACCACGACCCACATTTTCGATCATATCCATGAATGGTGATGTTGACATCGCCTCATCAAATTTGAGGCTACTGATGAGTTGTTGACTGAATGGTTCACAAAATCATTCGTTAACAAGATTGCTAAGGATATAGCTATGGGTGGATGTGTTACGGAAGAAAAAGCTATTGCCCATGCTCAATATCTAGACTTAGTCTATTTGCAATCTGGCACGTTGTATGAGATGTTTCCTGATGCTCCGAGACCATCTTCGGATTTGACAACATCAAAGTCTCCTGATGCACCACCTGTTGATGGTGTGATTGGTTTTGTGTCTCAAACTTCCACGAAAGCTTCTTCGAAGCAGAAATCTATTTCAAGCACTGGTTCCAATAATCCCTCCAAAAATTCATCTAGTCTTGGTAAAATCTCTGAGGTACATGTTGTTCAGTCTACTACAGCAGATAAGGCCTCTAAAGGTAAGAAAGATGGAAAAGGTAAAGCCAAAGCCGATGCCCCAAAATAGGATTCACCTAAGTCATTTGCTGATGGTGCTTCTAAGAGAAAGAAAAAATATCCTTGCCTCATCTGTGAGGAAGATCATTACACCAAGGATTGTCCTCGACGTTCTAAAGTTAATCGCTTGTTGAAAGGGACTCTAGCTATTTTAAAAGAACCTTTTCCATCTCAGCAGATGCAGTTGGTAGACCAACCGCAGTCCTCTACCTCCTCTGGTTCCCAAGTTTTCATGATGCAAGGTTCATCACCTATTTCGATTGCTACTCGAACTAAGGACTATCAAACCACGCATAAGCAGACAATGGAGAAATAAGTCATTGATATTCCTTATACTTATACTCCATTAAGCTTTGGTCCAATCCATATTGAGCGCCCTAACAGTGAGTCTGTAATCTGACCACCTCCCAAGGGTGTACTACAGAATTCATCTTATAATTTGAATGCTACAGCTGCACAACACTACAATATTGTTTAGGATTTAGCTCAAGTACCTTCGACGATGTCTACCTTGGCGGTTCTCCAAACATGTCCAACAAAGTGGAAGCCACTGTTGTCTGCTATAGGTTCTATTGATCCTTCCAATTCGAGTCTGATTACCTTTGGTCTTGAAAACCACGTTCCTCGTCTTCCACATCAGATTGCTTTTCTGATACAGGGTCTTATTAAAGGAAAGACAATCCATCAGACTGTTATTGATGAAGGTGCCTCTACTTGCATCATGTATATTTCGTGTTGGACGGCCATTGGCTCTCCTTCTCTTAACTAGTCCCCAAACACCTTGGAAGCCTTTGATGGTAGAGGTTCATGTCCATACGGTATTCTCATGAACTTGCCGATTAAATTGGAAGGAAATATCGTTGAATTAGAGGTAGAAGTTATAGATGCGAATATCAACTACAACCTTCTTCTCGGGCGAAGCTGGACCCACGCTATGTTTTTTGTGGTTTCTTCTTTGTTCCGGGTGCTTTAGTTTCCTCATGAAGGAAAAATTGTCTAGCTGTCTTTCTTCTCTTCCGGTTCATCGAATGACAACATCCCTTACGTGGGAAATATTGAGATTCCTTATGAGAGTGTGGGGGCAGGTCTCTTCAAAGACTCTTCTTTAATGGGTACTTTTACTCTCCCACCTCTGAATGTTTCTTCAATCAATATGATCTCGGTTTCTATGGATCCTTGGATTATTCCTACTTCGAATCAGATTGATTCATTTGGCGATTCTATGCCTTTAAGTCCATTGGAGAAAAATTATCAAGAAATTGTCTTAGCTTCGATGGCCGCTTTAGAAAGTCATAATATTTTCAGTATGAACCTAGACACTTCTGTGCCATCTCCTTGGCTTGGTTCTTGGGATTCTCTGGATCCTTTGAACGAGACATTCCCCACTGACAAGAGTATTGTTGAGGTCATGTCTCTAGACGAAACTCCTTGGAACAATATTCATCATCGTTCTTCATTTCTTCTTAGCCTCAGTGAGTTGCCTTCGTGTCTTGAAGCATTTGTTTCTCATTATCCCATGCCTCCACTTCAAATTCATGTCTTGGTGCATGAAGTCCCGTCGTAGGGTAATATGGGAAACATTACTGCAACCCTACCCATTGACATTTGAGTTCACCCTGAAATTGTCAAAATCTTTCAACTGGGGGCACCTTTTCCTTGTCATGAGATCAAGTTTTTCACGCCTCCTTTCATGATATTTTTTCATCGAGTCTCTACCATTTTCCCATTATCGCAATGGGGTTTTCATCTTATGACTCACAACCCTCACTTGCCCAGGGGGCATGGGGGCATAGCCTTTTATGAGTTTTACTCTATTATTTGGCCGAGTCAATGCTTACATGTCATGTCAACGGTGGAACTCCTGTTTTATTCTCTGTTGATCAATTACCCAAGTCCAAACATGGAATCCATATGAAGTGTTATGCGTGAAATTCGTGTAATTACTTTTGTACATTAGTGTGGTAATTCATTAGTGTGCGTTTTTTATTTTTGGTTTGCAAACGTGTTTTCCTACTTACCTTGTATTCCACTCGGTTTGCAGATGTCGTCAAGCCATTACATTTGTTTTGCTGATGGTGCTTGTCATAACACACAAAACCTATCTTCCGCAGCATGGGTACTCTATGACCCTAATGACGAGCTGATTAACTTACAAGCTATCTGCCTTGGTTAAACAACTAATAATATTTCTGAATACAATGCATTCATTGAACTCTTGTCAGAAGTAGTTGCTCTTGGCATTAGGGATTTAGTTGTCAATTTGGATTCACAGCTCATTGCGTTACAGTTAAACAATCATTACTCAGTAAGAAATCCACAAATATTGCGTATGTATCTACGTGTTAGATTACTAGAATTTTTTTTTGATTTGATCACATATCAACATATTCCACATAATTTAAATACATTAACAGATGCATTAGCAAATTTTGTTCTTGATAGACATTTGTGTCATTTATAAAATTGATCATATTATGGAGACATAAGTAGAAAATAAAACGTGCATATATATATATATATATCGTGTCTGTTAGGGTGTTTACATCAAGATATCAAAAAATATAGTGTTCAGGGACACTTAGCTTTCAAAGCCTACAAAATATGTAAAAGAGCTAGAAAGGCTATCAACATGCATGGTGCTCATGATAGCACGAGACCGCTCTGATCACTTGGCTTAACAGCCGACACAGTCTCGCTGATACTCCCACTATGTGTCTCCGCCAACGCAGTGGAACATCATCAATAGTGGCATACTGTGGGACTCCTCGAGTTATCGCCTCCGGGTTGCGCTCCATCTCAGCTAAGGGGTCTGCCCCTTCTTAATAGTTTGTGCCCACTATATGATGAGTAGCTCTCCGTGCTATTGACGACATGCCAGGTGGCCTCTCTGGTCCCACATCTGCACATTTATCATAAGTTGAGTCTCAATTTACACTTTTACAAAAAATCATAAAACTTGAAAAAATCAAAAAATAAATTTTTACCTGCATCGGTCGACTATTCTCTTGGTGGTAGAGGTAGATCTGGATCCCACCTAAAATCCATGCTAGCATAAGCATAGTCATCTACCACAAGTAGTTGGCATTCTATCCAAGCAAACAATTGTGGTGGATAATGCATGTGCTACCCCGTTCCTCCTCGAGGCATGAGTTGACTCCATCTCACTAGTCTCAGGTCTTGGGGGACAGGATTTGGTACCTCTGCCCACTGATACTAGAATAAGGGCACTCGCTTTAAAAATAAGGTCACCAGTATCAAACCAAACCTGAATTTCTTCAGATGTCCATGCTTCCCCTTGGTCAGTTGTCTTTTCATATTTGTCAAAAGGCCTCCACACCAGTTAAATATGGTGGGAGTCAAACACACAATAGCATACTGGAACTAGGATTTTGAAGCCTCATGCAAGGCTTGTGTTTCAGATACACACACCATAGTAAACAAGATCATTCTCAAGATGAGGTTGTTGGTGATTGTTGCTATCTTCACCTTCCCTCCATTGGTCATTTCAGCACTTGGACAATGCCTCTGGACTAGAGTTCTTGTACTTTCACCCCTTGGGCGAGATCCAAAGAGTTGGATCGCTTCCCCTCGTCGGGACAATCCCGTGATGAAGTAGATATCTATCTCCTCAAGTTCTAGTTCCTGGCCTTTTATGATGAAGATCTCTTGATCTACATCCCAGAGACTGATCAAATAGGGCAAAAATTCCATCTGAGCCCTTAACCTTGTGGTCCTGAAGAACTTTAGCAACCCACAATTCCTCAGAGCGTTTATGCATTCAGGATTCTGATTTGCTTGATGGTCTTCGACCTCATGGCCTCTTTCTTTCCATTCCAGAACCATGATCTCCTGCAAAACATCATTTAACACCAATTAATTCTTTTTTCATGGATTAAAATAAAAAAAAATTGCTTGAAAAGAGGGTTTTTCTTCCAAAAACTTCGCCTCGGTGCCATCAGGCCTGTTTTTAAAAACATAGTGATATCATTGCGCGAGCCTTTAGGCTCAAGCATGATCATTGCAGGTCTAATGACCATACCTGCAATGATTGTGACGCCCTAAAAATTAAAAATCCTCCCTTATAGCATATAAATTACCATTTAAAATGCATAAAAAAGTGATAAAATGCAAGAGCAGGGATGGGCCTCTTACCTGTTGCAAATGGTTCGCGAAATGGCACTCTAGATCTCTCACAATGACTGCTTGAAAAGAGAGAAAATTAGGACACAAATGCACTTTCAGAGCTTACTATGGTAAAATGGTAAAAAATAAAATTACTTTTGGTTATTTATAAGTTTTGCAAGTCATTTTTGTCAATATTTTCATAATATTTTAATATTTTTTCTCGATATCAGTGATGGGTGCGTTTCTTTGTGCATTTACATGTACCTTCAAGTGAACAATAATCATTATTGACTAATTCTTGCAAGTTTTGTTTTATCTCTTTTTCAGACTCATTAAATCAACGAAAAAGGAACCCCCCTTGGAGTCATCTTTGAGCTCTTTTCTGACTCTAAAAAACTGAAAAGATTGCCGAGTACTTATCGTTTTGAACTCGTTAAAGTAAATGAATTGACGTCACCTCAATATACGTTTACCCCTTTTTTAGGCTGAGATTGACTATTTACGAAAAAGGTACACCTTGATCGACATGGTCAAGATGTTCTCTCAGATATTGTTTTCTACCTTTTCGGATTTGAGAGACAAATTATGAAAAGGGACATGATGGAGTTTTCCTTTTCGTCTCTTTTTCAAACTCTCTAAATGTGAAAAAGATACCGAGTTATTCTTACGTCAGACTCGTTAAAATTTTACGACGAAAGACTCGTCACCATGATGAGACCGAGCTTCTCCTTCCTAGGGCTCGTAAAACTTACTAGGATGGATTCATTCGAAGAATGAACTTACACGAGGAGCATATGCTATCCCCTTTAAGATTGTGATAAAAAATAATTAGGGTACTCGCTATAAATAGCAGGGAAAAATGAAGATGAAACATCCTTTATATAGGCAGCATGTCACTTTTGAACATGACACTCTTCTGCTCTCGTGTCGAGTTTGGGATATCCTCACTCAGTCACTTGTCCTCCCAGGTTTGGGTGATCCATTTTTGCCTCTCATTTGACTATTCCATTTTGTCATCATGACCTTTAGTCCTATGTCGAGTCAAATGCTTCCACACTCCAGAGTCGTGTCGCCAGTGTTCAAGAGAAGTCCAATCTGCAGTTATTTACCTATACACTGTTTGAGTCATTGTTACAGTCTTGAAAATTATTCCACTTTATTCCTTGTTTCATGTCAATGATGGGGGATTCATCATTGCCCTCCTTCGACAGGTCACTTCCTGTCAACTTCAACTCATTATCCAGGAAGATGACTTAGAAACTCCCTTTCATTACCTTAGAGCTTGCATGCCTTAATGGCAAGTTCTTCGCATCCGATGATAGGTCTTCATCATTGGCTTTCGATCGGGTGATTCCATGAGTGTTCGACTTCAGCTTCATTATCACATTCACAGATTGTACTGTTGTACCTTGAGAGCCATTGTCATTATTGGTGGTTTCTCTTGTACCTATTAACGGTCCACATCATTGGCCGGTAATCACGTGGTTTTCTAGCATCATGGAAAATTTTAGGGGCGAATGTTCGCCCTTTGGCGAAATTAAGGGGTTTTAAATTTGTAGTGGGCGAATATTTTGTATCATAGTACATTTTTACAAATGGCCTCAAGTAGCCCACCTTATTTTAAGGGAGAGGGTAAAAAAGGGTAAATTTAGCCCTTGAAATTAGGAGTTACAACCTTCCATTCGCCCTAATTTTCAAAAATAGGTTTTATTTAAGTGAATCCTATGGGCCAAATACCGTATTTATAAAAGAGGTATGGTAAACTAATAAAAATATAAATAAATGACAGGTATGGTAAATAAATAAAACATTTTTTATATTTACTCCATAAGTCACCTTATATACATGCAAGGGTGTAAACAAATAAAAATATAAATAAAGTGGAGGTATGGTAAATAAATAAAACCTCTTTTTATACTTACTATGGTAAATAAATAAAAATATAAATAAACTAGAAGTATGGTAAATAAATAAAACCTCTTTTTATATTTAGTCCATAACCCTCTTTCTATTTATGAAGGCTCAAAAAAGAGGTTTTATTTAAGTGAATCCTATGGGCCAAATACCATATTTGTAAAAGAGGTATGGTAAATTAATAAAAATATAAATAAACGAGAGGTATGGTAAACAAATAAAACATTTTTTTATATTTACTCCATAAGTCACCTTATATTTACGAACACTCAAAAAATGCATTATATTTAGATGAAACCTATGGGAAAAATACTATGGGCCGAATAACATGGGCTAGATTATTATTAATACCATGCAAAAAACCATTATTAACCCAGATATTAGAATTAATAAAAGTAAAAATGGCACATGGTATTGACCCATGGTATTCACGTGGAATGTAGCCTATTTAAATGGGGGAATTAAACCAGCATAGATCCATCTTTACTATGGATCTACTAAGTCAGAGGTATCAAATATCGTGATATGCAAACTAGCATAGAGTGAAAAAATATTTGATCCCTCTCGACATTCTCAATATGATATCTTCATGAAAAAGTTTAGGTACTGATGTTGGATTAGTTGTTTGAAAAATAAGTTGGTTTGTACAACCTTTCATCTTCTGTGCTATTCTTAGTTTGTCCTAATGATTTGTAGGGGTTGGAGCCATTGCACCATATTTTCCTAAAAGGTGGAGATTGTTCACCAAAAAGGAAATTAATCTGCATGTTACAATGTTGTTAAAAGATGCGAAACCTATGAGGGTAGTGAATTATGCTAATAAGCAATTTAGATTGGGAGAGACGTAATTAAATTTTATTATTTAATTGAAGATTTCCAATTAAAATAATAATAAATCTACATTTATATATTCATATATTGATTGGAAGGATTCTCACAATGGTCACTTCTTTCAATTAGATCCCCTTCAAGCCCTTGGGATACCTAATACTTTCTTATATAATATAGTTGGGGCTTGCTACTTGTTGGCGTGTTGGGGTAAACAAACTTGATGTGTTTTTTTTTTTTTTTTTTTTTATCTTGCATTTGGAGTCTATGGAATAAGAAAGAAATTTGATAACTTGAAAAAAGTGGTAGCTTGAAAAAAGTTGTAGAGAAAAGATTAATCTCTCCTACCTTGACAGAACTCGTTGTCAATATCAACACCTACAAGAACTTTGTTGTGGAATATTATCAAAACTAATAGAAGGATATGAAAGAGTGTATTGTAAGAACCTTGACAAACACGGTCACTGAAACTTGGAACATTGTTTGTAGGAAGAGAAAATTATGTTTCTTTTTCCAAACATGTATGTTAGTATATTACAGTTTAATGAATATGTTTTCTTATTATCATATATGGTTTCATACTTTAACAAAACATTCGCCAAGACTTCACAATGTTTTATTATTCAGTAAAAGATTTTCCAAGATCTTGCAAGATTTTATAATTCAGTGAAAGATTCTCCATCACTGTACAAAATATAATCTGGTGAGAGATTCGCCAAAAAAATTATATATACATATTATATTATTGATAAAATCGCCTCCCATTTTTCCTATGTATCATGGGGATTAGCCCATTTATTATACATATAAATTTAGGGTGGTTCTTAAAATTTTTCCTGGTCTAGCATGTTCGACTTCAACACTTTCATTCACATGTTAGAATTCATACTTTGATCGGGTTGGGATGGAGCGCAAGACCCCAGGTCTTGTCTAATATGACTCAGGTTGCGTGGAGTTATATGTTGTTCATGATTGTACACATGTTTCTACTATATGGATGGCTGTGACCATACCATGGGACTTTATATTTATGATGATCCTTGTTGTCTGGATGGCTACGCCCATACCATGGATATTTTCATATAGTCTTCATCATCCAGATGGTTGTGTCCATGCCGTAGATTCATGCCTTGATCTCAGATATGTATATGTATATGTCTATGTGTCCTTGATTTTCAGGTCTCCTGATAGTGCATGTCCTTGTCCTTGCAAGAGCTCGTAAAGCATCTCATCCATCACTCCTCGTTCCACCTTTATGCTTTAGGGGGCATATGTTACAAAATATTTTGTCACACCTCCTGCAATTCCCTGTGACATACCCTGAAGTGTTCGAAACATGACCATTATACAATATACTCATCCATGTATACAACTCAGATCCCTCCTAAGACTTTGATTGGAAAATACCTTGAGCTTTCCCTGAAGAAATAACCCTTAAAACCCTAAAATGAGAGTCATCGCTCTTATAAGGCTTAAATAATGATGGTCGCCTGTTGCAATGTACTTAACCAACGATGGCACCACTATGTTCCCTTGCATACCTGCGATGATCCCAAAAAGACAATTTTCCCAAAGAGGATGAGGAGCTTCGTGATCTAGAAGCTTCCAGAGCGACGAGTTGGAGGTTGTTTCACATAGATGAGGTCGAATCCTCTCAACTTGGCCTCTTTGTCTTATCCCTATGAGCTACCTCCTTGAGATGAGGGCATAATATTATCTTTAGAAAGGTTATAACTCCCTTTCCCAACTTATAAATTCATCCTCTCCCATTGCCAAATGGTTGGTCTATGTCTATTTGCACCCTTATGCTAAGCTTGTGCCTAGAGGCTATTCATTTGACTTAGAGAAGGAGTGTTTGGAGAGTTCTTGGCTTGGACTTGGATTACCACTCATGGAGAGCCTTTTAACATCAAGGCTTTGGTTGTAAGCTTCCATTTATTTCCTAATAATATACAACTGCTGGTTCATTTTCCCAAAATGTATATGTTAATGTATTATTTAGCTTGACATTCCTTGATCAATTAAGTAGGTTGTTACTGGATTTGCTATTGGTTTTGGCATGCTTTGTTGTCTCTTGATCACTTGTGTAGGTGCATAAACACTTAGAGAAGTGTGAACAAGCCTGTGACACAAGCACTTCAAAGTTATCGACAAAGGATATCGGAATAGCATCAAAATGAGGTAGGCCATCTATTTCGTTCTTCTTTTCAATTGTAACCTAGGAAGATGTCTAGTTAATTGTCACTTTAGTTGCTAGACCCACTCATTGGGCTAGAGGGATCGTCTCTGTCCACAGAGAGGATTAACCTTGTCAACAAGGAGGCTAGCGCAGAGGATGCAGAAGTCGTAGAGGCAGACGAAGAGGACGCAGAAAGCCGTAGAGGCTAACACAGACAATGCAGAGGGATGTAGAGGTTGAAGTTGGGCTGAAGAGGCTGCGTTGAGGAGGTTCTGTGGGGTAGACTGAGAGTAGATCAGACAAGAGAGGGTGACACTGTTCCAGAGAGGGTGACACAGTTCCAAAGGAGTGCTTGGAGCAGTTTTCACTGTCCAGCACAAGGAACAATCAGAGTCACCGTGGGGTTGATCATACGGTTGCTGATTTTCTGGAATATCTATCTCTGGATAGAGGTACTACTGTAAAGGAAGAATATTCTCTGAAGGGTGAGCCATTTCTACAACCCTAGTTGTATTAAAAAACCTGCTTAATAATAAAGCCCTCATATATGCTGCACCCGTTTTCCTGAATTGGGTTTTTCCGGGGACGATTGTCCAAAAATAACGGTGTCCCTTGTGTTGTCTCAATTTATTTCAGTTGTTGATCTGTATATTTGTGAATGTTTCAATTGTGTTTACTTCAATGTTTATGTTATTAAATAAATTGTTAATATAAAGAACAAGTAGAAGATAGTAAACTAGATATTGTAGTAAGGGTTTCTCACATGTTAGATTCAAATTTTTTCACATGGTATCAGAGCGATTGCAGATCAAGGAGGACTGAAGATGCTATCCGAAGAAATATGAGGATTTGCAATAGGGAAGCAGTTGTCCTGACAGATAATGATGTTCCAAAGCCAGATACACAGAAGGAAGGGTGACGCAAAGGCTCACGCAGTGCCTGCGTCATCATTTTGAGCCAGAAAAGGAAGATACAGTAGCTGGGAGAAGCCCACGCAGTAGGTGTGTCAGCTTTCCAGGCCAGCGTAGAGGTAGAGGGAGGAAAGATCATGCCTACGCAGTTCCAAGTCATCTTTCTCAGCCAGGAAGGATTGACGCAGTGGCCAGGAGGATCTGATCGAATTATCACTGTGATTGCACAGAGCCAGAAGGGCTCAGAATCTTCGAGTTTTCCGAGGCTAAGGGAGATGGGCAGATTGTGATTTGAGGAGTTGATGGGACGCTGGTTATGTCAGTACAAAACAATTTCTAAGGATATGGAACCAAGGTAGAGGGAAGCACTACCTCGACATATTTCTAGCCAAGAAATCCAGATCCGAGTTGTAGCAGCAAAGGGGGATTGGAGAGGAGTGATTCGATAGTTGGTAGGAGGATTTATAGGAGGGAAGTCAAGACTTAGAGGGAGTCTAGAAGAGGAAAAGAGATGGTAGTAAACATATTGAGGGATCAAGATAGATTGGACGAGGCTTCCAATTTTGTCATCTGGAAGGCCAGGATCCTGACAATCCTAGATAAGCATCGCATCAAGGACTATGCCTTGAAAACCATAGCCATCCCAGTTGACCTTGATGCAAATGAGAAGTATGAGAAGGCCATGACGAAGGTGAAATGCATGATCCTAGACGAGGTTAAGAATAATGTAATACCACATATTGCTGAGAAGTCAACAACAAGGGAGATGTGGGAGACCCTGACCACCTTATACCAAGGCTCTTCCATGAAACAAAAGATGTTATTGGAGAATCAAATGAGGTCATATCAGATGCAGAAAGGAGAGGAGATACATCACTTCCTTCTCCGGTTGCAAGGAATTTATGACCAAATTACTTTCGTGGGGTCTACACCGGATCCAAATTTTATGGTCAAGACTGCTTTGAATGCAGTCTCCGAGGACTAGGAGACGTTTGTCCAAAGAATTTTGGGTAGAGAGACTCTCCCCAGTTGGGAGGAGATGTGGGAAGCTCTTCGAAAGGAAGAGATTAGGAGGTTGACCAAGGCAGGGAGTAGCGGTAAGGGAGTTCGAGTCAAGAAAGAGGAGGAGGAGGATGCGGCTCTAGCATCTACGGGACAATAGGGGATTCAGAAGAGGATGAAGAAGGACATATCCAAGGTCAAGTGCTTCAATTATGGGGCACTAGGACATTATGCATCTCAATGCCCCAGGAAGAAAGGCAAGGGAGAAGCTTCTGACTCAAAGGTAGCTCTGGCAAAGGCAGAGAAGTATGTCGAGACTGATGATGATTGTGCCATGAGTGCTCATGTGCCTCTAGAGAAGAGGTGGGGAGACATAGAGCTGTAGTTAAGGGGACTACAGAATAGGGGCAGGATCCTTGAGGTTCCCAAACCCTTGGATCACATTGTTGGGTTGTGTTATATTCTTTCCATGATTAGCCCACGCAGTTAACCGGGGGGTACGAAGGGGGGCGGAGCCCCCCCTTCGTTGTGCTGATTGCGTAGCAGGGGGATCACAGAGGTTTTGAGGGGTGCAGGTAACCCCACTCTATGGGGACCCTATATTAGGTTGGGCGGACCTACCTATGGTTTTGTGCATGATTTTTCGCATATGGTTTTGGACGTGATGGTTTTCGGTCCATGGTTTTGGACGCGATGGTTTTCGCTCCATGGTATTGGATGCTTCGGCATGTATAAATATGTATTGTAACATTGAAAGGAAAATAATGAAAAATCAAGCTGGTAGTCCCAGTTTTGGGATCCAGGGGAAAATCTCTGTGTATATGTGTTTTATGTGTTATGCTCTTGCATTGTTTATTTTCTGTGTTTTAGAATTCGTATGCATGTAATTTCTGTATGGGGCTTAAACCTTCATTTGGTATCAGAGAGGTTTTGGCTTCAAGGGGACACCTTTGTTGCTGAGGGGTTTCGCTTGGGCCTATGGTAGACCCTGTTCAGTGGGAGATCTGTGGGATCGATTCTGGTGGTGAAAGAGGATGGCGAGCAGTGGAAAGATAAAGATCGAGAAATTTAATGGTCAGAGTTTTGAGTTATGGAAACTCAAGATGGAGGATATGTTGGTGGAAAAAGATCAGTGGGTCGCGGTAGATCCAGGTACTAAACCAACGGGAGTGTTCGATGAAGAATGGAAGAAGTTGGATCGGAAGGCTAAGAGCACAATACGATTGTGTGTCTCAGATTCAGTATTGTTGAATGTATCAGGGGAAGCTACAACGAAGGCTTTGTGGGACAAGTTAGGGACTTTGTACCAATCTAAGTCTCTGGTGAATAAACTGTTCCTACGGAAAAAGCTGTATAACCTGAGGATGAAAGATGGAGACTTGGTGACAGAACACCTGCACGCATTTAATACTATGGTAAGTTAGTTATTATCTGTTGATATTAAAATTTCAGATGAAGATAAGTGCATCAGTTTGTTGTGTTCTCTACCAGATTCATGGGATAGTATGGTTATTGCAATAGGTAGCAATGCAACTGCCTTGCAGTTTGATGAAATAGTCTCATCCTTGCTGACAGAGGAGATGAGACGGAAAAATATGGAGAGCCAGAATGGTGATGCCTTATCTGTACGAGGACGGTCCCAGAACAGAAACAAAAATAAGTCATCGAGTGGGAGATCTAAATTTAGAGGGAGATCTAAATCTCCAAGAAAACCTGTAAAGGTGGTGTGCTGGAAATGCGGAAAGGAAGGGAACTACAAAAGGGATTGTAAATCTAAAGCTCCTGACAAAGGAAAGGTATCTGATGATGCTCCTTTTGCAGAGGTGAAAGCCACCTCAGATGAAGGTGGGGATGTGTACTTGGCTTCTTCAAGTACACATGTAGATCATGAGGCATGGTTGATTGACTCAGGTGCATCCTTTCACTTCACTCCCCATAGAGAGTGGTTCTGCGAGTATGAGAAATATGATGGTGGTGATGTCATCTTGGGGGATGATAGGAAGGCTAGAATCGTTGGCCGCGGAAAAGTAAAGTTGAAGTTGCAAGGTGGAAGGGTTAGAACACTTCCGAGTGTTCTGCATATTCCTGCATTGGCCATAAATCTGATTTCCGTAAGCAAGCTGGATGATGCAAGTGTAAAAACAGTGTTCGAGAAGGATACCTACAAAATGGTTCAGGGAGCACTGGTATTGATGCGGGGAGTTCTGATTGGAACTCTGTACAAGCTGCAAGGTAACACTGTTATTAATGGGTGCAACAATTCTGTGGTTCCTAAAAGTGGAGCAGAAAATCTAGTGGTCTCTGGAGAGAAGACCATGCTGTGGCATCAAAGGCTTGGACATATTGGAGAAAAGGGCCTTCGAATACTTCATGGTAAAGGTATGGTAGAAGGTATGAGTAATAGCTCTCTGGATTTTGATTTCTGTTAAAATTGTGTATATGGGAAGTAGAATCCGGTGAGTTTCCCCTCTGGTGGTAAGAGGGAGAAACATATATTAGAGCTTGTGCACAATGATGTGTTTGGACCTGTGAAGGTTCCATCACTGGGTAAGTCTGTGTACTATGTATCATATATAGATGACTTCTCAAGGAATACATGGATATATTTCCTTAAGAAGAAATCTGAAGTCTTTGACAGGTTTAAAGAATTTAAGGCTCTGGTGGAAAGCCAGATATAGAAGAAGATAAAGGTGCTGAGGACATATAACGGTGGAGAGTTTTGCAGTAAGGAATTTGAAGAATTCTGTAAGAAGTGTGGTATAGCATGGAAGAAGACTACTCCATATACACCTCAGTAAAATGGAGTTGCAGAAAGAATGAACAAGACGTTGATGGAAAGGGCAAGAAGTATGCTCAGTGGTGCCGGGTTAGGACAAGAATTTTGGGCAGAGGCAGTGGAGACTGCATGTTACCTGGTCAACAGATCACCTTCACCAGCATTGGAATATAAGACTCTACAAGAGGTATGGACTAGTAATAAACCTTCTCTTTCACATCTGAGGGTATTTGGATGTGATGCATATGTACATGTTCCAAAGGAGGAAAGAACCAAGTTGGATAGTAAATCTGAAAAGTGCATCTTTATTGGGTATAAGGATGGTTTAAAGGGTTATAAGCTTTGGAACCCAGTAATAAGGAAGGTTGTGTACAGCCGAGATGTGGAGTTCAGAGAGGTGAAATATGTTATTAAACATGAAGTCCAACCAAAGGAACCTGAGAAGATAGAGTTTGAGCTAAAGGGGGAAGAATCAAACACTACAACAGAGGAGGAATCAGAAGATGAAGAGCCACAACTCCGGGTGTGAGAAGATCAATTCGAGAAAGAAGGCAGCCAGAAAGGTATAATCCATCTGCTTTCTGTTCAAATTTTGCTTTATCTATTACTGATGATGATCTCAGAACTGTGAAGGAAGCAGTAGATTCAGAGGATGGAAAACTCTGGAAAGACGCCATAGTTGATGAAATGGCATCTTTGCACAAAAATGAGGCTTGGGATCTAGTGGAGTTGCCGGCTGGAAGGAAACCCATTGGCAGCAAATGGGTGTTCAAGAAGAAGACAAATGCAGAAGGAAAGGTGGAGAAACACAAAGATCGGTTGGTAGAAAAAGGTTATTCCCAAGTGTCAGGAATTGATTTTGGTGATATTTTTTCTCCTATTGCCAAGGTAGCTTCTATTAGATTACTTTTATCTGTTGCTGCTGCTTTTGATTTTGAGGTAGAATAGATGGATGCGAAGACAACATTTCTTCACGGGATCTGGAAGAGGAGATCTACATGAAGCAACCTGAAGGTTTTGCGGTGAAGGGTAAGAAAGAACTAGTATGCAAGTTAAAGAAGTCTCTATATGGGTTAAAATAGTCACCAAGGATGTGGTATCAGAAATTTGATACATTTATAAGGGGATTTGGATTCACCAGAAGCAAAGCAAATCACTGTGTGTATTTTAAATTAATTGGTGACCGTGTTATTTATCTGCTCTTGTATGTGGATGATATGTTGCTGGTTGGAAATGACAAAGAAATTATCCAGGATTTGAAGACCCTTTTGTCCTCCAAATTCGACATGAAAGATCTTAGTGTTGCAAATGATATTTTTGAAATGGAAATTTAAAGAGATCGAACAAAGAGGAAGCTCTGGTTAAACCAGAGGAAGTATGTTGAGACAATATTGCAGAGGTTTAATATGCAAGATAGTAAACCAGTGAAGGCTCCTATTCCTTTAGGTGTAAAGTTATCTGCTGAATAGTGTCCCAAGACACAAGAAGAGGAAGAGGACTTGTCCCGTGTTCCATATCCAACTGACTGCACCTCCAAATAGGTTAAACACATACCCACTTGTAGATCTTCTCTGATCCAGATCTCCAACCCAGTATGCATCAACAAAGCCACGAATATCCAACACTATGTCCAATCCTGGTCTTCCTTGGTAGCACAAACCATAATCACTAGTGCCACGCAAATACCTGAAAACCCACTTCACTGCTCTCTTGTGATCCTTCCCTAGTTTTGACATAAACTTGCTTGGATAATTTGTTACATCTTCTCTATTCTGGGTCTACATATCCCTAAAGTCAATATGTCTGAACAGAAAATAAGATCCACTCGAACGGAAGGCCTTCAGTTGAACTATAAATCTCGTATATATTCTAGGATCCTCATTCCTCAACTTGGCATTGTAAATAAGTAGTGTTTTTCTTATTGATCCAATCAAGTAGATAAAGATAAGGGGAACATCAATTATCGAGCAAACCAATATCATATTTCTATATTACCTTCTCTGAAGAAACAATCTCTCCTGCTCTTAATAAGTCGGGATCCCTCTTCCACTTGTGAAATAAATAAATGCCTAAGCACGGTTTTATAAATAAAATAAATAAAGGGTGAAAGAAGAGAAAGGATTCCTACTTAGAGAGGTGAAACAAGTAACTTCGCCGAGGTACTTTTCAAGCTCGCTGTAAGCAAATAGATGCTTGTGTTCCTGTAGTGACTCTGATGGGGTATTGTCTAAGCCCACTAGCAGCGAAGCAACACCAGAGATGAAAACTCATACTCTGATTACCTTAAATAAACAAGTACATATTACCCTTCTCTTGGATCGAAAAAATTGTGATTTGACAAGCCTTGAGATGTGTTTAACCGAGCAAGGGAATGGAGGGGACTATATCTTTAGCTAGGTTAAGTGGGGAGGCCAAGGTAATCCACATGATGAATCAATACTTCCTAAAGACTGACACATTGCACTTAGAGAATTAAGCCTAAACAAAGAAGTTGGAGTTCTACCAGTGTGTCGCCAAGTGTTGACGATGTGATCAACACCCTCCAAAATTTTGCCTACATGTGTATTTTGGAGCTTATTGAGGATCCTACGAATTATCGTCCCATGGTCACTTCATCGTTAGTTGATGTTTTTTGTTCAAGTCTTCTTCTTATAAGATTATAAGTGTCAAAGTCACTCGCCTAAACATGCTCAGTCCTTAATGAATTCATAAGCACACTTCTTGAATGCAAAATTGAACAGGAACATCACCGCCCATCAAGACAATGTCTAGGTGATGCTCAACTCATGTCGACAGTCTGTGTGCACTTTCATTGATAGTCTCCCTCACTTTGATTGCAATTGTACTTTTATTTCAATGAGTTTTACCAATTGTCACTTTTGCGCACATTTTCCTTCACAAGCATCATTTTCATGTTTACAACTGTCACTTTTGCTTGCTTCCACTTTAATAATTGTTTTTTCATGTTATCTTTGCTTTGGCATGTGTCACTTTCAAGGTCATTCAAGTTTTGCAAGTGTCATCTTCACGCTTTCCTCCTGCTCAGTGAAAGTTATAAAGGCATTAACCCTCTTACTAGGTGATGAGCGCAATTTAGTCATGAGCCTCATTGATGTATCTTTTCATCCCATACTTGTGCACTAAGTCTTTTCTAAGGTATTCTCCCTCTCACAGTGCATTAGTACTTCCCAGGATAAGTGACCTAGCCTTTTTCCGCCTCCCTAAGTGAAAAGCGCATTCCAGATGAATAAGAAGCCTCTGTTGGAGATCACTACGCCAATACATTTTCATGCATGTATCGTGAATGTTTTATGACTATTCTTTGGATGTTTACGGTATATGTTGTGTTCATTTGTACTGGAGAAATTGAATTATTTCGATGGCTTTGGTACTCATCTTGTTGAATATGTGTTGTATTCGCTTTAATAATTGTTATGTGAACTATTTTGCTAACAAATATTTTCATGATCTCGTGTGTCTCTCTTAGGTTAATACTATTACTTCCTTCTAGAGACCCACTCTCGCCTCCTGCTCGTGAAGGTCTCCTTTTACACATTGCAATTGGTGCTTCACAATTTCAACCTATTTTCTTTTTCAAGGTCTATGTATATAATCTCTTATGTATCCGTTGAAACCAAAGTGAACCTTTGTGTTAAGGCATTCAGGCTGATACTCCGGATGGAGCTCCTACTCCAAACGATGTGAGGTCTAATTAAGACTTCACATCAGGGAGACCCCCTCTATGTTGGTTGTATCCAACACCATCAACAACATGGTATAAGCATTTGTATGTTTGGTTCATTTGTTGTCATTGGCATTGGTTTTTCCTAGTTTGACAGTGGTTTCAGCCTTGCCTTATCATTTGTTGGATAACTATGGTGTGATGGGATTCATTTCTTGGTTGAGCTTTGGATTGCCGAAAGGTTTTGGAACCGGGTGAGGTCGTCTAGGAAAATTCCTAAGGGTTGGGGGTGGAGATGGTTTTCGTTGGTAATCCCTTGACAAGTGGGTGGAGACAGGCAAATTCCTCAAAGTATGGTGAAGAAATTCTGAGGCATCCAAGCTTGGTTTGGTTTTGTGATCTTGGGACCGGTTTAGGTGAGATCACGATAGTTGAGGGTGGAGGTGGTTTAACCTTTGGAGTCCCTGGTTGATTATGTCTTGGTTTATCCCATGATATCCCACATTCATGCTTGGAATATGATGTAGAGGTGATTGGTTGAAAGAAATATTTGGTTTAGCCCATTCTATGGCCGAGTGGTACGTGGAAGTCCCTGACTTGGTTGGATTTTGTATAAGTTAATAAGAGCTATTCTTCTAATATAATTAATGAGCACATGTACTTGTTATTATGTTGATTTGATGGCTGATTTGTCATGGTTAATATTCTGGTTATATGTTGGTTATAAGCACGATTTTATGATGTGCTCTATTCATTGCTCTTGTTTATGATTTGATAAGTATTTGAATGGTTGATGAATGCATGGGCTAACAAGTGTTGTTGCAACTACTTGAGAGGGAATTAGACCTTCTCGGTGATTTTCAGCTAAAGTACAAAGATTTATACTCAGATATGCATTCATGACCTATAGCTTACATGTTTACCATATGTTTGACAAAATGTCTAGTGTGTTCTAGGCAGTCTAGGTCAAGTTTATGATCCAATTTTAAATGTTTAGCTTTGCCATCATGTTAAATGTGATTCTGGAAAGTTACAAAAAGTTCTGGGCAATGGTCTAGAGGCTAGCCTAGAAAAGTGGCTCAGATCTTGGAGCCGCAGGCACAAAACTGGATCCGAGGTCATAATTGCATGGAGCAAGGCTTGTGAGTGCGGTTGGAGGCTCACAACCACATGGAGGAAGCGTCAAGGGTGTGGCTATGGGTCTAGGTAAGAGAAAAAGGGTTCCAACTTAGGGATTGGTCACCTGGGGTGGTTGTTCAGCCTCTAAGTGATTCTTGGTCCTGAGGAAGGTCAATACGTCTCAGTTGTAGGCCCCACTTCCTTAACTGGAACTAGGAGGTCGGGTCATGTCATAGTAGCACTCCGCTTCACATTTACCTGCAGGGCTTGTAAAAGTGGTAAATGAGAGGTGGTGGGTTATAGGAGAAATCAACAGTCTTAATTATCATAATTAGTAGATTGGAAGTTGTGTTCAATAAGGGAGTGAAGAGAAATCAAGCGAATATGGAGACATATGTTGCTCAGTCTAGAAAAAGGAGTCAGACACAATTGTTCAAGCCTTGGAGGTACCTAAACAAGTTACATATTTGAACAAAGTTCTGGGCCATCTAATTCAAATCTCCTAGATAAACTTAATTAAAGTATTGCAAGTATATTTTATTGTTGGATATCTTTTTTAAAATCTACAGTAAATGTCAATGTCAATATATAATCAGAAGGTCTACTGAGGGTAGAGAAGCTTTGTTTTAGAGAGAAATGTTCAAGGAATTACAAAGATATCTGAAAATATGGTAACATTGGCTCTTTTTGATATAAAATTCTCAATCCATTCCCAATTTCTACTCTTTAATATAAAATTCACTATCCATTCCGACAAGAAAAATATCTGAACGTATATTACAAAAAAGATAAAAAGATAATTGTTGCTTCAACCGTGCTTTAGGAATGGCAATTTAAAAAAATTACTATGGGCGTGACAGATTCCATTATTATATTGCCGCAATTCATTCACACCCACTACATTGTTCGAGCAACCAAACAAAGCAGTTCCTAAACAATTATGTGCAGCACCGGATTCAAACCTAAATGCTAAAAACTAATTGGAAGAGTTTAGTATTGTAATGCAAGACACATGAACATGCATCTGGCAAGCCCCGTACCTCCCAACATTGATTATGAATATTTCGTGCAAGTGTCTGCTGGGATTAAACGTCATGTTTATTCCACAGAGAGAAAAGAATGCGTGACAAGGTATCGCTATAAAACGCCATACTCACTGCTCTTGTCTCTTATCTCTATTTTATCTTCTCAAACACTGCTGACTCTCAAATTCTGGACTGGAAATATCACTTCATCTGGACCGCAGGATTCTACACTTACAGCTTGGTATTATGTTTTGAAATGCTTGTTATTGCCTCCTGAAATGCAGATCCTGTGCAGCTGAATTTCTTCTTTTGCTTCTGCGACTAGAGATCAGAAAGCTTGAATAACTCATTTGTTGTGGTTATTTTTGCACCGACTTTATATCGTCCTGCAGAATTTGGGGGTGCGGGATTTGACGATGGGGAGGCCTCCTTGCTGTGACAAGAGCAACGTGAATAAAGGGCCATGGACTGCAGAAGAGGATGCAAAGCTGCTGGAATGCATTGCCAGGCACGGCACTGGAAATTGGACATCTCTGCCAACAAAAGCCGGTCGGTACTATACTGCGACTTTTAAGTTTTTCCTGGTATTTCATTTTACTGATATATTTGGAGAAAAGTAGGGCAGCTGATCAGTTGAGTGTTAATTATTCTTTATCTTTTATGGGCCCTGGGTCCTCTCTCTGTATGTGAATAATAATATTTGTTGTCATGCTGACATTTGAAATGTTTTCATTAATCATTATTCCAGTGTGAATAACATTTTAAAGAAATACAATTGAAAAATTATTTCTTTACCTTCTGCAACTTGAACTTGAATGGAAAATTTCTCTAAAATTTAAAATCACGGAATTATATGAAAATTGTAACATCGAGTTTTATATTTAAACTTGTAATCCCATTTATCTGAAAGATATCTTTACTTTCAATGTCATCAAATTTTAAGAATACCGTTAAGCATTCTTTAAGATTTGTTTGTTTTATTAATAATCTTTACAGTGTAATCATTTTTCAGTGGTATTCTTGAACAATGTACAGAGCATCACATTCATCTCATCTTTAATTTTCTCTTTATTTTTAATAATACCGTTAAGCATTCTTAAGATTTGTTTGTTTTATTAATAATATTTACAGTGTAATCATTTTTCAGTGGTATTCTTGAAGAATGTACAGAGCATCGCATTCATCTCATCTTTAATTCCAAAGAATTAACATGCAATCTTCTGATTATACTTTTTTCAAGATTCCCTATTATTTCATTACATTCCATCACAATTTCAATCATTATCGTGAATTGCATGTTTTCTCAGTACAATCTTGAATAAAAGACAAATCGTTTGCAACCTTTTTTTCTTTGCCATTTCAAACTTAACAAATCGGAGCTTAAGTGAATCTGCTATTTGTATTGTATTCTCAGTATATGGTTGCTTATGATTCTTTAAATTTCTGGAAATGCATGTATTGCACGGATTTTGATGTCTGGAGATCAGAAAATTATTTCTTCATTTTCTTTTTTGGGATATTTACAGGGCTAAAGAGATGCGGAAAGAGTTGCAGACTGCGATGGACGAATTATCTTCGTCCCGATCTGAAGCACGACCGTTTTACAAGTCAAGAAGAGCAGCTCATTGTGAACCTGCATGCGGCCATCGGAAGCAGGTTTGTGTCGTTGAAAAAACGGTTTCGCTTATTGCACTCAATTGTCATGTGAATCCCCGAGCTTTAGGGTTGTTAGCATTCTCTTACGTCATTTACCGTGCAACGCATAACGAATTGCGCGTAAGCCCTGACTTTACCCGAGCCAAACTAATGATTCCCCTCTCAGTTTACGAATTGCGCGTAAGCCCTGGCTTTCCACGAGCCGCACTGAAGATTCCCTCTCTCCATTAGCCAAAACAGCTGTCGCCTGTCGATATGATGATGTCAGTCGTAGATCAGATTAACCTCCCCCACCATTTTTTTAAGCAGAAATCAAGGCTGGGTTTAACGAACAGTTTCAACAGATTTTTGTGGTCCTTGTCCTTTTACATGCTCAGAATTCTCTGCCCATTTACACGTTTAGAATTCTAAGTCTGCAATAGTTGAAATTAGGGTGTAATGTGAGTATATACATACCAGGGAATGGTCCAGAATCACGTATCTCAAAGGCTTTTTTATAAATCTTTCAGCGCTACACCGGTAAGCATTTGATATATTGTTTTTCTTAAAGTTTAAGAAATAAAACTTTCACGTTTAGCTAACATTAAAGACACAAATAGAGACAGTGATTGCAATGCGACTGCCAAGAAGTGATTCTGCTGAAGGATCTTTTGCTTTTTCCTGTTCCTATGGTTATTTAAGAAGGAAAAGTCTAAGATTCATAGTTTACACTATTTTGAGAATGAAAAGCAGTGATAGAAATGATCTTAGATGTTTTGGGGTTGTTATGCAAATAGTTTTGATTTAAACTCGGTGAAGGTAGAGATTGTGTTTGAAACTATCTTCAATATTATGATGAGGGCATTACTGTGTGAACAGTTCAGGTTTAAACTTAGCAGATGTAAAACCTTTTTGTACACGAGAGGTATTGTCATGCAAACGGCCTGGGTGTAGTAACTTTTAAAAATGACTTTCCCTCAATTTCTCAAATAAGTTTAATAAACCAATCTTGGCTACTACTATCCTCCAATTGCTTGAGGAACACAATATTGTTTCTTAGACTTAAAACCACCATTTTCACTTTTATTTCTGAGAATGGCAGAGAAAAAATAACATTTCTTGCTCTTCATCGGGCAAACTTGACAGATTTGGTCAAAATCCGATTTAGATAATCAACTTTCTTCGTCAATGAGGAAGAATTATTTCCAAACTCCTGAGAATTGCTCTGATTGGTTATCATGTTCATTCATATGTTTTGCAATCAGTCTTTCTAATTCTTGCATGATTGCAGTATCCTCCACCTCCGTCTCATCAAAAGCCAACATGTTCTTCCCCAACTTCTATATGCTCCTATTTTTGCTATTTTTTATTTTTATTTTTTTTTTCCGGTAGAAAATATCGCTACTTTTTATATAGTAAATAAAAAGGTAGTACATATGTATATATATCCTGGATATTTTCTATCTTTCCATCTTGGATTACATAATTCAGAGAATTCTTTCAAAATTATAAAACTTTATATCAAATTATCAGTTTGAGATTGAATTCCTTTGCTGCACAAATTTGATTTGTTCAAAATTTTAGTAGTAACTATAACAAAAAAACCTTGGATATTCCACATCTTGTGGCATAAAAAAGCATTTCATTCTTGTCACATTCTGAAGCATAAAGAATCTTTCATTCCTTTCTGTCTTTATGGATAATTGATAGTGCCTACATTGGTCATGACACCCTTATCTATAAAAAATAAATTTACTTGTGTCCCTTGCTATGCCTTTTTTTGATAGCAAACCAGTTGAGTTTTGTTCTCTATACATATGATCAAAATTTACTTGTTGAAAGGGCTCTTAAAGAGCTTTAATGTGATTCATCCAATTGATTAATATAAGAGGATTGAAATCATTATGTCCCTTGACCCATTCTATTATGCCCTTGGCATCTCCATAAATTTGTATTTGATTAATTCCTAGCCATTTGGCCGCAATCAATACTCCCCACAAAGCAATAATTTCAACTCTACTATTGGATCCTTTCCCACCTTCCCACCAGAAGTGATAGAATTTATCAGTCTCAATATAAATAACTATTCCACATCCACATGCTCTCCTAGCACAAGCACTGTAAAAAAAACCCACCGAAAATAATTGCCATAGCTCTCTAAGTTAATTTTTTGTAACCTTTACTTCCTTGCATCGGCCCAATTTTGTTGAAATAGGCGACTGCCTTGTTAATATCCTCATGCGCCTCCAATCCTTTCTGATCAAAGATGATAGCATTACGCCTCCTCCATATAGTCCATAAGATATACAAATGAAGCGCCCTAAACCAACGGTTTTTGGTCCATGCTCTGATACATGTAGACAACATCTGAATAGGTCCCATAGGTGATGTTTTAAAATAACCCAACACCGATCCCAAATTGCCTTTGCATAAGGACACTGAATAAATAGATGATTTATATCTTCCTCTCCCTCCCTACAAATAATACAAATGCCTGGTCCATGAAAACCTCTCCTTCGAAGATTTTGTCATGTCAAAGTACAATCATGTATGGCTAACCAACTAAAACACTTAATTTTGTTCGGTATGTTCCATTTCCAAATGAACTGAAAAAATAGTGGTGTATTATGGCCCTTTTCCTCTTTCAGCAAACTCATATCATATATATATCTTTAACCACCGAAAATCCTTTTTTACGAGAACCTGCCTAGGTCATTTGATCCTCATTGTTATTTAATGTGATCCCAACATTTCTAAGAGTAGTAATATAATCCTCCCATTCTCCATAGCATTCTACAGACAACTCCAAATCCTCTGCCTTGTACCACTCCTGTAAATCCAGATGATGAGCCCTATGATGAATAATCTGATTGAGGTGAATAATCTCTTTTCTATGGATATGATTGAGAATCCGTACTGATAAAGTGTGGCTCCCATTCATACCTATAAGGGCATCTAAACCAACTTTGATCCTAGATCCATCACCCACTGACCAACGCACATTTCCCAATAGAAATTGTAGAATTTGAAACATACTTCTCCAAATATATGATCTCTCACATTTTTTCCTAGCCCCATTAGAAATCCATGTCAAAAAGGATTGACCATACATATATTTGTCCTTGATGATGTTTGCCCAAATACCTTCTCTCGCTACAACCTTCCACATGTTTTTAATGATGAGAGCCTTATTGAAAGTACCCGGATCTATGATCCCCCATCCTCCGACTTCTACAGGTCTTGCAATAAGTGACCATCGTGCGAAATGCATCTTGCTTGCTTTCTCTCCATTATGAACCCCTATCCATAAGAAACACCTCACAACACATTGAATCTTTTTGATTATTTCCATTGGAAAACGAAAAAGATGCATCAAATATACGGAAAGATTTTGTAATATAGATTTTAGCATAATCAATCTCCCCATTGACATCCATTTATGTTTCCAACAATCTAATTTATATTTAAACAACTTATTTTTGCTAGTTGCTCAATAATTCTTTAGTTTTTTGAGGCACGATGTGAAACTAAAATTCTATAGAAGTTCTCGTTTTAAACGTGTTAAAACATACAATCTCAATTATAATTTATGTTATTTTCCCTAGCTTCCATATGCTCTGATTTTGCTAGTTGATTAATGGTTCTCTAGTTTTTTGAGACACTTTGTGAAGCTAAAATCCTATAAAGTGCTCCTTTTAAACATGTTAAACATATAATCTCTGTTATAATTTATGTGAGAATTTTTGCTAGTTGCTCAATGATTCTTTAGTTTTTTGAGGCACAATGTGAAACTAAAATTTTATGGAAGTTCTAGTTTTAAACGTGTTAAAACATATAATCTTGATTATAATTTATGTTATTTGCCTTAGCTTCCATATGCTCTGATTTTGCTAATTGATTAATGATTCTTTCCATATGCTCTGATTTTGCTAATTGATTAATGATTCTTTAGTTTTTTGAGACACTCTTTGAACCTAAAATCTTGTAAAGTACTCGTTTTAAACCTGTTAAACATATAATCTCTGTTATAATTTATGTGAGAATTTTTGTCGGTCTAAAAATTGGTTTTTAAGTTTAAAGCTCTAAACTAATATAAAACATTTTCTCACTGCTACACAAACATCTTTTATAATTTCAATTTACATATTTTGTAAACTCTCTTGGACATATTGAAATTTTACTTATCTATATGATATTCCAGACTATGGAGAAGCATAAGCTTATGTTTCGTATTTCCTTTTACGTTAAAACTCATTTTCTTCTTATTCTTCTGAACCGTACTTTATTAAACGTAAAATTTTCAAAAATATCACTCTCACACCTATTGTCTTATTGAAATTTTACTTCTTATCTATATGATATTCTAGACTATGGAGAAGCATAACCTTATGTTTGGTATTTCCCGTTAAAACTCATTTTCTTCTTATTCTTCTGAACCGAACTTTATTAAACATAAATTTTTCAAAAATATCACTCACACCTATTGTCTTAATAGTACATTAGTTTGAGAAATATACATCATAATCCCTGTAACATTGGGCCGTTACTATTTCCAATTTGGTTTGAAAAATATGTATCACAATCCTTAGAATAGTGGGGCCTGTGCTTTATGATTCACCGTATGCGTAGAAAGCACGCTAATTTCAATTTTTTTATTTACGGTCCATGAATGGCGCTGGGTATTCTTGTCTTTGTATCGATGTGGTGGTCTTTGATTCACCGTATGCGTGGAATGCACGCTAATTTCAATTTTTTATTTACGGTCCATGAATGGCGCTGGATATTATTGTCTTTGTATCCATGTAGGTGGTCTTTGATCGCTGCACAGCTGCCAGGACGAACTGACAACGATGTGAAGAACCACTGGAATACTCGCCTGAGAAAGAAGCTCTGCGGGATGGGTATTGACCCCGTGACGCACAGGCCCATATCACAGATTTTGGCTGATTACGCAGGCAACGTGGGGCATTCAGGGGGAAGTGAGGACCAGATAGCCAAGGCCAGGATCAGCTGCCTCAGCAGAGACTTACGCACTGCATACGCTCCAACTAACACTGGCACCAGCAATCCTCACCAGCAGCAAGATCAAAACCAATATACTCTTCGGCCTAATCCCCTGAAAGCCCCCCACAATGATGCTTCTAGTGGCCTTACTGATATGCATTCACAGAACAGTTTTTGGGATCTTCTCGCTCAGCTGCATGAGATTAAAACTGTGGCCTCTGCATCCAAGCAGCCCGAAAAAAACCCAATGAGCAATCCCTTAAATTCAGTTGAATCCAAATCCATATCTGCGGCTGGTGAGAACAGTAGCGATCATCTGCACATTGCCGACAATAATTCACAGTTCACCTGGGGAGAATTCATCTTGGAACCTGACGACTTGGTTACACCTCGGCCTCCTCCGGAGCAGTCATGGGATTTCACAGCTGAAATTTTCTCTGCGCCCATGGGGTTATCGGCCTATCATTCATGCCAACTACCATCTCAGCTGCAGATGCCTCAGAATGCAGAGAATGCAGTTATACCCACTGCATTGACCCATGAAAATTACACTATAAACTCGCAAATGCAAGCGAGTCCCAGCTACAGTGCTGGCAGCTGCTGCAGCAGAAACGAAGTATTGGGGTCTGCAACATCAGATTTCTCCTCCTCGTTTGATGCTCTGCTACTCAATTCTGAAGGTTCTTTGTTTTGGGAATTCCCAGACCTAGAAAACTTATCTTGAGGTTTCACTTCTTTGTTTTAGGAATTTCCAGACCTAGAAAACTTATCTTGAGGCTTCCCTTACTTTTCTGTTGGCAAGGTAGAATTGAAACTCATAAGACTTGTGGTTTCAGGGAATCTCAGATAGAGTTCATGCAAGAACTGAGAATTGAAAAGGGTTAACTGTGATAAACTCCCAACCCGCTGGATTACACCCCAACAGACTTTAAGCTTTAGAGTTCAGTTCTGTACTAAAGTGTGCATGAACTATGCAATGTATATAGAAATATATATTACCAAAATAACCCAATCTTTTGTTAAGAATCCTTATCCACATAAAGTTATTCTTGAGTTTATTTTTAAATCCCACCCGAGTAGGTCGATAACAATGGTGCTTTAGAAACCAAAATGCACAGATAAATGGGATCAGAATAGGTTTACAACACGCACAAATTGTAATTGCTTACATATCGTTAATTACAGATCACCAGAATTGGGAATGATGTTTCAGTGCTATATTGTCTTATATGAGGATAACATAGGTTGGCTGATGGCTACTGTCCATAAATGTAACTCTGTAAATGTAGCAAATGCTTATGAAGTTTTTGTTTGAATTGCTCATGGTTTTCAATTGTTTTTACAGAGTTTTCAACTCACTTACAGCGGATTGCTAATATTAACACATACTTCAAATAGAATGAATTGTTTGACTAGTGACTACTTTTGCATGTAGTGAAGGCGGAGCTATAAATTTTTAAGACTTGGACATCTTATGAATTTTGAATAGACCATTGTTAATTTCAACCTATCCATACATAGTTCCGCTCATTTTTTAACACCTGTTCTTACAAATCTACGTAATACTTTCAAATTGCCACTATACAAAAATCTAGTCCTGAAATTAACATCTCTTCGGAGCTATGTAATCTAAGAGTCTACTTTCAATGGGAATTTCTTTAGTCCTGAAATTAACATTTCATAGGAGCTATGTAATCTATGAGTCTACTTTCAATGGGGATTCTATGAATCGAGGAACGAAAAGCCGATAGGAATGATTGCAACAAAAATGCGCGTGGAGGAAGAACCTTGTCCCAAGATATTCCAAATCCAATCGAATTTTGTGGAGGAAGAACCTGATAAGTATTGCATGGTATATTTAAATAGAAGACCATGAATTTTAAGAAACTCTCTAGCATGGAAAAACCAACGGCAAAGCGGAGATTGAGAGATGTTCATAAAAATCGCTTGCACTTTCAAGACGTTCACACAATCCATGACTTGCAATGACAGCCGCAGAGATTAAGAGATGTTCATAAAAATCGCTTGCACTTTCAAGACATTCACACAATCCATGACTTGCAATGACAGCCACATTTCACAGAAACACAATTTAGTTTATCGGCTAATTGATGATATATACTCAATGATATATACTAGAAATGTGGACAGTTACACTTTAATGTGTACAGCTACATTTCAGACATACAATTTAGTGTATCTGCTCATTCATTATATATATAATTAGCACAACTACAATAAGAAATATGGTTAACTAACATAGATCCATTAATTGATGATATATACTCAATGATATAGACTAGAAATGTGGACAGTTACATTTTAATGTGGACAGCTACAGACATACAATTTAGTGTATCTGCTCATTCATTATATATATAATTAGCACAACACATTAAGAAATATGGTTAACTAACATAGATCCATTTTAAATACGGATTTAATATGAGCCAAGAGGAATCAAATTTCGTCACCTGATTTTTTTTTGAATGAAAATACATTGTGTTATTTTTCATCGTTTAAACTGTATATTTGACTGTTATATAGATTATATATAGGACCAAATAAACATTTCAACTATAATATTTTTTATTTTATTTTTTCATGATATATACATAATTTTCTATTATAGCAGACATTATTTTTCTATTTAGAGCATAATTTATTTTTATTTTAAAGAGACATGTCTCAACTCTATGGACGGATGGACAAACTTACACATCCCTTCATAATGGGTTGTAGAATGAGCCTCTCGACTGAACTAGCACAACCACATTAGGAAATGTGGTTGACAGATTTTGATTGACATTATTTCCTTATGTCAATTGGCATATAAAAAGTTAAAAATGTTCATGTTGGTTGACTATGGTTAAAAATGGTTGTCAAGAGTCAATGATGGTTGACTATGGTCGCTGAGTGTTGTTGATGGTTGATATGGTTGACAAGGTTGACCAAGGTTGAAGAGAGTTGAATAAGGTTGACCATGGTTGACTGTGTTAAATCATTAATGGAACAATTTATCTATGTTACTTTAATCTAGCAATGTTATATTAATGTTGATGATTGCCACATTATTACATTCATGTTACATTAATGTTGACCATGGTTATTGTTACATTAATGTTACAATAATGGTTGAAGAGGGTTGATGAGGTTGACCATGGTTGATAAGGTTAACAATGGTTGATCGAGGTAGACCTTGGTCTAATGAGGTTGACCTTAGTTGAGTATGGTTGGTTATGGTTGACCTTAAGTGACCATGGTCAATCATGGTTAGCCGTGATTACCGTGGTTGACCAAGGATGTAGATGATAGATTATGGGGGATGAAGTGTGACCATGGATGACCATGTTGACCATGTTTGACCATGGGTCATCATGGTTGAGCCTATTTGACAAGGGTTGACTATGGATGGCCATGGGGGAACATGCTTGACCATAGTTGTCAACATTTAACTATAAATGACTATGGTTTAGCATGAGGGCTATGGTTGACCATGTAGACCACCCTGCCATGTTTGACCATAGTTAATAGTGTTAGCCATGTTGACCATGCTCAAGCATTGTTTAACCAACTTTATCATGGTTGACCATGTTGTCTACGGTTGTTTATGGTTGACAATAGATGAACATGTTGACCATGTTTAACCACATTAGTAAATGTGGTTGACCATCTAAAGTATGTATGGCCATGGTGACCATGGTTGACTATAGTTGCGCTGGTTAGAGCATGGTTAACTATGACTGAACTTGTTGACTTATGTAAACCTAGTAAACTCATTAAACCTAGAAAATATAGGTAAAACTATGTCGACCTAGCTTAACCTAGTAAGCATAAGTCAACTCGGTAAGCCTAGGTCAACCTAGTTGACTATGGTTAATGTAGTAGACCTAGTAAACATAGATCAACCTAGTAAACTTAGACAACCTTAAATCTAAGTCAACCTTATAAACCTAATAAACCTAGTTCAACCTAATGAACCCCGTAAATTTAGATAAACCTAGTAAATATAATAAACCTAGTGAACTTTGGTCAACCTAGTTAACCTAGTAAAACGAAGTCAACATAGTAAATGTAGGTCAACCTGATAAATCTAGTAAACCTAATAAACCAAGTAAATTTAGGTCAAACTACTAAACCTAGGTTTGCCAAGTAAACATAGGTCAACCTAATAAACCTAGTTCAAACTAGTAAATCTAGTAAACCTGAGTTAACCTAGTAAACCTAATAAATCTAATAAACCTAGCAAACCTAATAAACTTGGATCAAGCTAGTTAGCCATAGGTGAGCCTAGTAAACCTAGGTCAACTTACTAAAGATATCAAACCTAGTAAACTATTTAACATATATCAACCTAAGTCAATATAGTAAATCTAGGTATACTTGGAAAACCTAAAAACTTAGGTCACCTAATAAACCTAGTAGACCATGGTTAAGCTAGTGAAGTTAAAGTAAAATTAGTAAATCTAGTAAACCTGTGTCAAAGTAGGTCAACCTAAGCCAACCTAGTAAACCATGGTTAAACTAGTAAACTTGGCCCAACCTAGTAAACCTAGTAAATGTAGGTCAACCTAGTAAACCTAGTAAACATAGGTGAAACTACTAAACCTAGTAAACCATGTTTTAGCTAGTAGAACTAGGTCAACCTAGTAATCCTATGTCAACCTACTAAACCTAGGTCAACCTATTTGACCATGGTTGACCGTGGTTTATTAATTCAGTTGTCACATTATGACATTCTTTGTTGTTCATCACGCTGTAATGTCATTTCTTGTTTATCAAATTGTTTGTTGTTCATCGCGTTGTGATGCCATTTCTTGTTTATTTATCAAATTACAACATTGTTTCTTGTTCATCACATTGCGACATCATTGTTTTCTCTAATTACAACATTATTTGTTATTCGTTACATTACAACTTTGTTTGTTATTTGTCACATTGCGACGTTGATTATTGTTCATCACATTGCGATGTTGTATGTTGTTTGTTACATTGGAAACAATATTAAAGTTAATGTCGATGGTGACTATGGTTTGCTATGGCACCCATGTTAACTATGGTTTATCATTTTAACCATAGCCAACCATAGGTTACATGTGTTAATGTATGAATTAATGTATAGTTGATATGCTATCAATGTATAGTATACCTTGTAAACCTAGGTTAAACTAGTTGACCTAGTAAATTTGGGTCAACCTAGTAAACCTAGTTTAGATTGTGACGACATTTATTATTTGTGAAATTGCAATGCCATTTGTTGTTCATCATATTGTGACATCATTTGTTCTTTTTTACTTAAGTTTGAAATGTTGTTTGATGTTTGTCACATTTCAATGTCATCACATTGTGATATGGTTTGTTGATTGTCACATTATGACATTGTTTGTTATTCATCATGTTGCAATGTCATTTCTTGTTTGTCAAATTACAATATTGTTTTTTGTTCATCACATTGTGGCATTGTTTGTTGTTCGTCACATTATGAAATTATTTGTTGTTAGTCACATTGCAATGCCATTTCTTCTTTGTCAAATTAAAACATTGTTTCTTCTTCATCACATTGTGTGTCATCATTTTGTCTAATTGCAATGTTGTTTGTTGTTTGTCACATTACAACTTTGTTTGTTGTTCTTTGCACCACAACATTGTTTATTGTTCATCACATTGCGAAATTATTTGTTGTTTGTCATGTTCGAAACAATATTAAAGTTAATGTCCATGGTGACTATGATTTGCCACAACACCTATGGTTGACTTTTATGTTGATGTTGGTTAAGGTTGATTGTTAAGCATAGCTAGCCAAAGTCAACCATAGGTGACATGTGGTAATGTATAATTAATATGTTATCAATTTATAGTAGACCTCGTAAACCTATGTTACTTTACTTGACTATGGTTAACCATGGTTAACTATGATTTACCTAGAAAACCTGGGTCGACCCAGTGAACATAAGTCGTCCTAGTAAATGTAGGTCAATCTACTAAACCTGTTAAACCTAGTTCAAATTGTGACAATATTTATTATTTGTTGTTTGTTGTTTGTCCCATTTCAATGTCATCATATTTTGTTGTGGTTTCTTGATTATCACATTATGACATTGTTTAGTTTCATCACATTGCGATGTTGTTTGTTCTTTGTCACAATATGCCTTTGTTTCACATTGGAATCAATGTTAAAGTTAATTCCCATGGTGACTATGGCTCGCCATGGCACCCATGTTGACTATGATTGACTTTGAAGCTCATGTTGACTATAGTTTACCATGTTAATCACAACCAACCATAAGTGACATGTGCTAATGTATAGAGGTAATCTATCTTTAATATGTTATCAATGTGCTAATGTGAATTTATGTATTATTAATATATTGTGAATGTGTTAATATGTAGATTAATGTGTAGGGTGATTTGTAGATTAATGTATCATTAATATCCATAATTATTAGTTTTTCCACATTTCTAAGATTTTGTTTCTTAAAACAATGCATGGCTATGCATCTAAGGTTTGTCTTTTGCTCTTGTTCTAGATTGAAAATTGTTTTCTTTCCTTAATGTTATCGAGTTCATGACCTTTTGACTACATATATTTACATAAATATTGGCATATTTTTGTTTGATAAATTGTGACGTTGATATTTATTTGCAATATTGCAACGCTAATTTTTTAACATTATTGTCTATGGTCAATAGTGGTTGTCACATTGCGATGTCAATTTTTGAACATGGTTGTATATGGTCAACTATGATTGATTATAGGTAAACGTTGACCATGTTTGTCAATATTTAACTATAAATGAATATGGTTGACCATGTTCACTATGGTTAACCATGTGACCATAGTTGAGTTCAATATGGTTGCACCATCGTAAAAAGTTATAAAAGCATTATTATTATTGCTAAATCATTTTAAACTTTGGCTATGGTTAACTAAGGTTGACTATGGTTGATTATAGTTGAAATATGGTCGACTAAGGTTGATTATAAGTATGTTGGGCATGATATCTATGGTTAAATATAAGCATGTTGAATAGAATACCTCTTGTTAATCATAGCTAAACACGATGTACATGCGGACTATGGTTGACCAAGTCAATCATGATTAACATGTGTTAATATAAAGATTAATATATTAATGACAAATTTATAGCTTACTATCATAATGTGTAGATTAATATATTATTATTATTATTATCCAATTATAAGGTCATGGCCAAGCCAAACACTAGATTGGTGTATGAGACCCCCTTGTTTGTGGGACAAGGGACCCACTTTTGCACAACGATTTGACTGCTAAGTCTATGAAGGCATACATACTATACCCCCCTTTGGTTTAAACTTGTGACCTGTTAGGAGGAAACACATGCTCCTAACCATTAGGCCCACTCAAGCTGTATAAATAATGCATTAGCATAAAGATACATGTATTATTATAAATTTATTAAGGTTAAAAAAAAGGTTATTAATATTATAAAGTTAATAAACTTTAAATTTTAATTTTATTATTATTAAGTTTTTTTCTTCTTATTATTAAATTATTATTATTATTTTTTAACCATAATGAGTAGATTTTTTATTTAAATATGGTGTGCCCATTCGCAAAGAAAACCAGGATTTTACATAGTGATTTCCAGCCTTCTAAGGACAAGTGATACATCATTTGGTTTTCATACCCACTATACAAGTGTTCTCTATAGTGCATACAAAAATTCCCATTCACAAATCTCTTATCACTATAAATTCTACAAAATTGAAGTAACAAAAATTTACATTTACATTTTGTCATTTGAAAACCAAGTAAGAACAGAAAAGACTAAAAGTCTAGAGGTGTTGGATTGTTCAGGTCCAGCCCGATGGAGACTACTTTAGCGTTCTTGTATAGATCTTGTTCAATGGATTCCTCCTCATTGTTCTTACCGATCTCTGCCACCATGAGTTTCAGCTGCTCAATTTGTTGATGTAGTGATTCCCCTTCACCCTCCAGCTGACGGATTCAGACCCTCTTCTCCAGCTGTCTCTCTTGCATTGTGAGATTCTCTTGCTGCTGAATGTACACATTGCGTTGCAAAGTCATTAGACCTTCTCTAAATTCCAAGTGCTCCTGCTCGCAAGTGGTATAGGTTGGCCGAATTCTCCTTTCATCTTGATGAATTCCATCACCTTGCTGACTCGACCTCGGCCTCTAGCTTCCCCAAGAGTTCAACCAAGGATTGTCTTCTTCACTCTGACCCCTCGGATCCATCTTTTGACATTCCAGAATGTCACAATTATTCATGTCCCCCCCGCTCAAGTCTGGGATGTCCTTGACCCACCAGTCCACCTTATAGGCCAACCACACCACCCTAAGGATATGTCCCAAGACCCCCTCATAGACCAAAAGAGTAGAAGCCTTCTCACCAATAGCAGACTCAGAGCTGATCAAGATCAACCAGACTTCCCAATTCAGTGGAATATCATTACCAGCCCCAGCAATTGCATCATGCCTGTCAATTACACTCAGGCCCACTGCACCACGATGCTTCTCCTTCAGAATCACTGCTCCAGGATCTTGGCCTTGGAACCCCCCCAGACATGAAGCTTGACAAGTTTCACAACGATTAAAGTGTCAAAGACTGTTGAATTCTGATAGTCCTCCCTCTGTAGGTTGATGTCCAAACTTTTCCTGAGGGTTTGATCTAGAGAACCCTCCCAGATCAACAAAATAACAATTCCCAACACTGCTCTACCCCTCATACCAACCACAACCCTTAGACCCGCAAACCCCTGCAACTTCCCACTCAAAAGGTCCGACTCACCGGGCTCCCTGGGATTCTTCCCAATAATCCACTCCCCACTACAATCACTCAAAGACCTCAGCTTTAGCCTCAAGGCATGTGTGAAGGCCACCTGAGCAGGAAGGAGCATTAACCGATGCAAAATTATCTGACTATTGTTCCTTATATAGTAGTAACAATGCCACGAGATGTTGCAGTTCATGTTGTGGAAACTGATCCTTGTCCTTCATTCTCCTTCTGAGTTTCCTCCCATGAGTGTTCAGGATCGATCTGTGTTCAGGAAATAAATGTTGCTCCTCTCTTCTCCTTATCTTGCATAGATTACTAGGGCGAATGAACTGAAAACATACCGAGAGGTCCCTATTATTAATAGAGATGGTACTTGAGTGATGACAACATACAAGTTGTAGGTGAAAGCATAGGACACACTTGCCACGAGGCTCCTGAACAAGCTAGGGAACACAAGGAGATGCTCTGTGGGGCCCAATTGGCAGGGGTGATAGGTGGGCAAGGAAGGGAACATGCTAGAAGAAAGGGGAGACGGGACATAATAGAAGAGGGGTGCAACTGAGGAAAATAAATGGGATTGTCAAAGGGAAGGGATGAGAAGGATATATAGGGGAGAGGGGGAGCAAAGGGAGGGGGAGGGAAGAGGCAGGGGAAGGAGAGGGATAAGGGGCAGGAAGGTAGACCATGGAGTCAACCCAATTAATTTATAATCAAATTCCCTAATTCTAAGGTTTTATATCGCCTAAGCAAGGTTTAGAGAAGCCTCCACTATCCAAGAATTGTAAGTCATTAACTAAATTATGGGATACTAGTCATGCCCATGACATCATTCACCACGCTCCTTTCTTCTATCAACTGGCAAGCAAGGTTAGCTTGCTTGTTGACTTCTTGATTATTTCCTCTTAGAATATGGAAGAAGGTCACTGAATTGAAGGATGGGATCATCCCTTGGGATCTCTTGATAATTTGGTTTAATATTGTGTTTTTTGCAGATGAGGCATAGTTCATATGCCGTATTATAATCATGGAGTCTCCCAACACCTGCAGGGTTTTTATTCCTTTCTTTTGAGCTCAGGTGAGGCCCAGAAACAATCCATACACTTCAGCTTGATTGTTTGTCTTCTATCCAAGCCCCCAGGCATATCTATGTTCAATGATTCCTTTGGGATTAATGGGAAGTCGTCCCCCTCCTAGCATCCCATTATTAGATTATTATTATTATAATTTCTATTCTATTAAATATTTAGAATTGAATATTTATCATTAAATTTGTATATTTTTGGGGTTTTTTTTTAATAATATTTTAAATTTTGATATTATAAATTTAATATATTTTTAATTAATTAATTTAAATATAAAATACTAATCAAAATTAAAATTATATTTAAATTGAAAAGCTAAATTATATTAAACATTATTAAATTAAAACACTGAAATTTAAGAATTAATATATTATACTATATTAAAAAAAATTTAAAATACTAGTAATGTGCTGCATCCACATTTACTTTTGGTAGCGATGGTAATTTTGAAATTAAAATTAAAGGTCAAGTCATTTTATTCCCAGTTTTGTAAGGAATATTGATCCATGTTTATAAGGTTTTGAGCATTGATTGAATGCGATGGTATTTCTGGTGGGTCATTAGCAAATGCAACATTTCACGTGGTTGCATGCATAGTTGATGGTAGCACTTGCCATTTAGGGTCTATGAAGCACAAATATCTGGTTTAGGTTTTCTGCGCATTTAGGGCTTCCAAAGCATGGGTGCAGATCGCAAGAATTTCATTCTCCCATATTTATTGGGAGCATAATGCAGTTGTTAATGAGTTGTCCAAGTGTGGGGCTTTGATGCCCCCTAGTTATTTCTTCTACAACCTCTGGCATCTCAAGGTGTAACAAGAGTCAAGGAATTTCTCATTTTTGGACTGATTCGTTTATTGCTTCCCCTGAATAACCTAGCAATGTTTTAAACGCTTTATGTAGCATGTTTTTTCCCTGATTTCTTTTTCATGCAAGACTTTCAACATTTGAGAATTCGTTAACGTTGGTAGGTCTTTGCGTGTTTGTTGTATCAAAGGTTGTTTTGATGTCAAGTTAATGATAAAAAATATATCTGCATTAGGAGTATAATATTTCTTCTTATAGTGCCAATCCAAATATTTGATAAATTTTAATTTAAAATAGTAAATTTGAAGTTAAAATGAAATAAATACCCTGTGAGGGGCCTATGAAGCGATTGATTACAAACATACTAAAAAAATAATTTATATATCATCATGATGTGCTAGTGCAGGAATCTTTCAAATAGTTAAATAATATATTGGCCTAGGTATTTTGGGTGGATACTGACCCCAATGGTTGTTATTGATTGATATTCTTTTGTTTGCATTTTTTATGAAAATCGAAACTATCTATAATCGACCTGTAAGACACACAAATTAGAAACCAACTCAATTGTATATTAAGAATGGTGTCAAAGAATCTACATAATGTACATATAAATACATAAAGAAACTGTTGATTTAGTTTTTGGGTCTTCTTGGACTCTAACAACTAATTACCATAATACATACTAACTCAAATCATAACCTGAAGATTAGGTATCTAACATTCCCCCCCTTAATCCAAAGGGATATATTAAAGTCTAAGAATGAGAGCTAAAAATGCAAAAAATGCATCTCAGCCAAGAGATGGATGTCTCTCAGAAATGGTTTTTAAAGATAACCACAAACCAATGATGGTGGTTTTTAAGAGAAAACCACAAACGATACCAAAAATGTGGGAGAACTCAAGGTCTCAACCAACACCAACTTTGGAACCAACTTAATAGTTCTCAGAACAACCAAAAATGTGGTTTGAGGGTGACCACTAACTCTAGAACTATCAATGTAGTTCCTCGAACAATTCTGAATCTGGAAGTGCTCATTCACAAACAACTAATTCAACAAAAGATTAAGTCTCTCTGGCTACAACTATGGGTCTAACTGGTGCAGGTTGTGGCTCAGGATCACTTGTGGATCTCTAAATCAGAGTCATTTGAAAAATCTTTGAACCTGTAGCAGTCCATCAATTCCATCAATTCCCCCTTGTCATATATAGGGTGAGAATATGAAGTACTCTTTATCACTGCAAGGATGGTCAATACTCTCAAACATATCCTTTTGTATGACCTGTAAATATTCTTGGTTGTTTTGGACCAATCCCAAGGAGTAATCCATCCAAAATTTAGTTTCTCTTTTGCAGTAGTTTTCTTTCTGGAACATATGTTTGAATGGTGATTGCGCCTTCCACAATGTTCACATGGGTGAATATCAAAAAACTTATCCTTCACATGTCCAACTCTGTCACAATGTTGGCATCGATCAATTTGTTATGGAAACCATCAATAAATCCAGCACTACAAAATTGTATAGCTTTAGAAAAATCAGAAATATGAAAAGATACTTCCAAGTCATCCTTGTTATATCCCAAACCAGTTATGTTTTTGTTGTGTACAATTTATTCCCACAACCTTATAAAGGTCTTGGGAATGACAAACTGGCATCTGTATGCAATTTTTCTTTTGAAATGGCTCCATCAATCTCTGACTATTGATTGGAATTAAGATTGTCTCATTGTGCTTGAGACTCAATTTGGATAAATTCAACTGTATACAATGCATCATGTAAACCTATTTGTATATCAACAAGACTTACTTTGTTGATATTTACAATTTTATAAACAGTAAAACTAATGATAGTGTTTAAGATTTCTAATACATTTTTATTTTGAGCAATTTTACTCAATCTTAGGTGTCATCTACCACCGAAAATGCAATGTAAATAAGTGAACAAACCCAAGAAAAAAAATTTAAGGTGAGAATAAATATTCACTTATACATATCTTACTTCCAATGCCACCATTTCAATTTAAAATTTACCAGTCAAAGAACACACTCTATGTGGTATATTTAAGCAACTCGACCGCCACCGTGTCCACAACTCTTGCTTTCTCCACTTTCTTCAGCCAAGCACAAAGTCAAGTAAAATTTTAACAATTTTCGTTATCTTATAAAAAAAAACTGAACTGATTACATTCTTCTAGCACGACCCATCAAAAATATTTCAATTGTTTAAGATTTTTTCAAGATATAATAACTTATATAATGAAAAACCAACCAATAGTTTCACCACCATTCTTTTCCACTAATCGATATGCAGTGGGGATTATTTCAATATGAATTAGTCCCCGCCCTAGACATTGTTTTTTTGGGGTTTCCACCAACACTCCTAAGAAAGCAGAGATGGTAGGCGAGAGCTTGAGGTTTTCCATGAATCAGAGACTGATATGTGTTGAAAATTCTTGACATACTGTGCAAATTTAAGCCTTGCGTTAAAATATGTTTTGGAGGAGTATATGCGATGGAAACATGATTGTGTATGGTTAAATGCTTCCTTGATTTAAATCTGAACGAATTTTTAAGCAACTGGTAGCTTGAATTTTGAAAGGTCGTAGCAGTTGATTTAAATTCGTGTGTTTGGTTTAATGATGCAATTGTGTGTTGAAAGACCATGCTATATATATGCTATGATGTGACTACCATTAAAAACATGATATGTTGATTTGATCGATGAAGACCTCTCTGGTTTTAGAATGTTTCAAAAATATTTAAATTGATGATGCCAATCCATTGATGAAGCCTGACATTCTTGTTGGAGTTCAGACCTTCTTCACCATTCGACCATTGAGCAGTTACTTGGTGATGGAGCCACAAATTCCAAGTAGAGGAATGGTCATTGACAAGTAAGCAATTTATACAAAAAGAATTTAAAAAAAGAGGATTTCAGGAGTATTTGTCTGTTTCCAAGAAAAAGATGGCGTCCTGTGATTGTCTGATTTCAAGATTTTCAAAGAAATGATAAACGTTCCCTCTCTGGTAGCGGCTAATGTGAGTCTCAAACAAAGTGATTGAATTGTTTTTGATGGAAATGTGTCTTAATTAAGAAGTTGATAGAGTTAAAATGGTCACAAAGTCATTACTTGGGAAGGACGCAATCACCAGCAAAGAATATAAAGATATTTTTTTATCTACAGAGTTGCGTAAGAGCCATTGTTGATGGATTGGAAGACATTTGTTGCAGTGACCAATGAGTGTGAAAGACACAAGTATTGCTCATTGTCCAAGAAAGATTGCAAGAACGTTGTTTGAAGTTGCGCTCAACATTGAAGTCGTATAAAAATGAGCCCTACAGAGAGTGAACTAGCCGTGTTATGGAATAGCGTGCTTGTTGTGAAAGGTTCATTATCTAGTGCTAACTATGATGCAATTTTGAACCTCCAGTGAAACAAAAGCGAATTGAGGTAATAGGCACATTGATTTTTTGTTCCATATTTGTTTTGCTTGTTGTCTTGAGTCATTTAAGTTAAAAGAGCTTCAAAAGGTTTGAAATTTGGTACATTGAATTCTTAAAAGAGACCAGTGACACAATCAATCATTTTATGCTGATCATGGTGCTCACCCTTCTTGGAAATAACAGGTTGCATTCATTCATGAAATTAAATTGATAACTAAACTCGGAAATTGGTGCCATTCCTTTCATTTTTCCAACTTTGGCATGTAATATATCATTCATTTTGGGTATTGTTATAGATTATAAGGCATTGTGAGTTTGTTAGTATAAATGAAAAATTTGTTAGCAAGATGCATTTTTCGTTGCAAGTTATATTTTTGGAATTTGTTTGATATTACAAAATAACATTGATAACGACGACATAATGATGTTCGTGCATGACCAAGGCAATCATATCAAATTGTTAAAGGCCATTAGGGTGAGTAAGTGGTGGATTCGAGGACAAGCAAGAAAGTGTTGTTAGAGGTGGAGCATAGGTAGATGATGAAACTTCCTTGGATTATCTTTGCATGGGAGTTACTTTTTATTTATTTATTAGAGGTTTCAAAAGCATGTATTGGACAAGGTTTAGCCAAGGATGTGCAAGTGAAATAAACATATTCATAGCCTACCTCGAATGAGTTATTGGCCACTGTAAATTTCTGACTAAAGATATTGGATACCTTAAAAAATAAAAAAAGGTGATGGAGCAATGATATATTGAAGGCCTACCCTTTGTTATTCATTTTTTTCTTGTTACTTGTCGAATTACTTTGTAAAACAGGTGCATTTTCAGTTGAACCCGACACCCGAGATTGAGTAAAATGGCTCAAATTAAAAATGTATTAGCAATATTAAACAATATCATTAGTTCTACTATCGATGAAACTGTAAATATTAGCAAAGTAAGTCTTGTTGATATCAAAATCCATTTACATGATACATTGGAGATAATTGAATTTCTCCATATATAGTCCCAAGTACAACGAGACAATCTTAATTCCAAACAATAGTCAGATATTAATGGAGCCATTTCAAAATAAAATTTTCATACATATGTGAAGCCTGTCGTTCCCAAGAACTTTATAAGACTATTAGAACAAATTGTACCAAAAAAAAGAAGAATATAATAAGGATGTTTTGGATGTATCTTTTCATGTTCCTGATTTTTCTAAACATATACAATTTTGTAGTGCTGGATTTTTGGATGGTGTTGTGCCATAAAAAATTGATCAATGCCAACATTGTGATAGAGTTGGACATGTGAAATATCAGTGTTTTGATTAATTAGACGCGTAGGTGGAAAGGTCTTTGGAATAACAACTCTCCTACCAAGTCAAACTACACTAGAGGTTTTACGCTAGGTACAAATACCCCTTTCAAAATTTCTTCTTGTAGAATTTTACTACTCCAGATACGAAGGTGCGAATCCCCATATTCAAAGGCATAAACAAACTTTGAAACTATAGTTTTTAAATCACCCTCTCACAAGTTTATTAAGCAAAATTTCTTCTTATCATTTCTTTCAGAGACGTTATATTAAAAAATTTCTAACCATCCAATTACCAAATCAACAATAAGTTTATGAAATGATTCATACCAATTTAAGGAACTATTGTCAATTCTATGGATCAACATTCGATGCTAACAACTCGAAATTACTTATAGACTCGAAGCCTCATGTGTAGATAGACCGAAACTGCTTCGATATGAGCTCACACAATATATGGGAATTATGTGTGTATGGAAATAGATGATCAACCACAAATTTTGATAGACAACAACAATAGACAAGATTGATAGTCAGGGTAACTTGTGATGCATCCGATGACGCCCGGGTTCACACTACTTACCAAACTTTAGACAAGTGAAATGGTCCCACGTGTGCATAACTATCGAATTGAATCAATGGTCTGGATCTGCTCTGATGAATCCAACGACAAGCGATGACATATAACTTGTTGCTCTTTAAATGGACAAGGTGGTCTCGAGCAATGAATGGTATAGAATGGCTCTTAACTGATCCAATGGTGATTGACAACACAAGGTTGTTGATACTTAATAGACAATGAGATCTTGGAAGGTGGTTTTACAAGATCAAATTGATGGTGCTCATTCAATTTGGGGGCACCCTCCCCAATTTCAAATACCACTAGAAGTGATGTCTAAGGTGGTTTCCGAAAACACCAGTGTCCCACGCACTGTCAATAAGCCAGGTCAATAATTTTTTGGCTCATCCACCTCACATGTTTGAAACCATACATGCCACCTCTAATGCGCCCACAATAGGAAATCCTTCGCCACGTCAATGGAGTGTAAACTAGGAGTGTTGTAACCCTTCAGAAAAATCGATAACTTATCCAAGATAAAAAGAAATAGTCACAGGCTTGACGGTCTCACCCTGCTTCGATACTAGGGCTTGCATATCATAATTCTTTTCCCTCAGCTACAATTGGTCATCAAAACATGCATGTCTTCATTTACTTCGACACCAGTCATGATACAATGACCCAAACATCATTCCAGCGAGAGTTCCAGGAAACAACCCCTTCAAATGTTAAATATTTTGATAGCTTCATTGTCTTGCATGCTCACTAACTTCACTTACTCATGTTCTTGAGCAAGAAACAATGACAACGTGCTCAAGAAGGCCACAAACAAGTGGCTCAACTTACTCAACGGGGCGGATGAACCACCGCTCTCATTCAACAAAGCATTTCACCCACTCTGATACCAATGTAAGACACACAAATCGGAAACCAACTCAATTGTATATTAAGAATGGTGTCAAAGAGTGATGTACATAGTGTACATGATGTACACAATGTACATGATGTACACAATGTACATGATGTACACAGTGTACATATAAATATGTAAAGAAACTGTTGATTCAGTTTATGAGACTTCTTGGAATAAAACAACTAACTATCATAATACACTAACCCAAATCATAACCCAAGGATTAGGTGTCTAACAGAGCAATCAAGCGACAAACTATTAGAATTAAACAAGCACTAGCTAGTTTAGTAGCATTGAGCGTGCATCGTTACTTTTGCCACTTGAAATTGGTTTTCACTGAGCTTGAATCCACTGGAATCTTGAACGATTGAAGGGAAAATGAATTGGATGGAAGGTCGATCAATGAATTGAATGAATAGTGACTTGGACAAATATTTGGCCATACAATGGCGATTAGATTTTGAAGATTTATTGATAGAGAAAACACACAAGATTAGGGATTAATATAAATCAACCTTCAATTTTGGGTGATAACAAAAAATATTCCATTGAGCTGAAATATGGACTATTCAAATATTTTTTCCGAATCCATTACAAGACTCATATGGGTGAAATCAGGACACTTCAAAACAATAATTTTTAGTTTTGAAAAATCATGATTATTAATCATATATGCTTGGTGGAAAAAATGATAAGAATTCTTCTTTTTTGTTGAAAGAAAATTTTAAATAATTGTGGAACTAATTTTCTACTATGGTGTAAAGGAAGTAATAGTAGAACCCACAAAACATATAATTTTTATTTATATGAATATGGTCTTATGAGAATTAAAACTATAATATATATATATTTTGTTGTGTAGTTTATGTGAGTCATGAGATCATTGTTACAACTAACTTGTAGTTTGAGTAGTTTTCACCTAGGGCATCTAACCTGTGAAAATCACCCGGGGATTGCACCTGGCATGGGTTATTGAAATTGTAACTAGTGTCGCTCTTCATAATGTAATTTATCGTTAACATATTTATTATATTCATTATTAGTATATTTTATTTTTTGTTAAAGCATGTTGTTCATGCTCAAAAAATTTAAAAGAATTTATTGAGTCATATCCCATTTGAACATCTGAAAGAAAAGAAATTGAATTTTATTTTTGAGTCAAAAAGTCAACACAAATACCAAGTCGACTTATGTGGCACCTATTCGACCCTCCTGGATAGCTATATATAAGAGTCAACTTGACCTCTTGGATCACATCATACATTGATTTCTACACCTAATCAAGAAGGAAGAAAGTCGAAGTCAAATGAGAAGAGTAGAAAGTCAAAGGAGAGAGAAACCTGGGTTTTCTGAATTGTTTTTGTTCACAGGTGCAAAATTTATGTGGAATCTCTAAGGTGATTATAGGACCAAAATTTGGCCTCTATTACAAGACTGAAATTTTTGTGACTTTGACCAGATTTCAAGAAGTTTAACCAACATTGAATTTCATTGAATTTGAATTTTTGGAGGAGACTTGGAGGAGGGTTGACTTGGAACCTTTGTGGTAGTTTGGTCTTGGTCTTGCTCTTGGATATCTCATTTTTATCTGATTCTATAAGAGAAAGATTGTTGGGTTTTCTCCTGGCTTGGATCCTAATTTTTGTGTCTCTTGTTTCTTTGTTTTCTTGAAAGAATGAACCATTGTATAATTGCTTGATGAAGAACACTTTTGTGTGTGTGTTAAGATCACCTTTTTATTACCACATTAGAGTTTTACATGATATATTTCGTTGCCCTATTGGTTTTCCTGCTGGGAAACCAAACCAATATAGAGTCTTAAGATTGCAAGTGTCCCTTTTCAACAGATTGGATGACAAAAAGAAAACATAATCCCTAAGTACATATACATTCATGAGAGAAAAATTATGGGATTTCTTCTTGACAAAGTAAATATGATTAATATGAGGCGAAATTGAGTTACCCATTGACGGTTAAAACACAAAATGGAGCTTTATGAAGACCTGGAAGTTGCATTAGGGGAATTTTGAGGTCTAAAATGGGCCTCCTAAGAAAAATGTACAACTAAAATAAACTTTATAAGAACCAATAAGATTCAAGATGATGATCTAAACCATGGGGGATGATTCACCATTTTTGGAGTAAGACTACTTTTTCAACTCGTATTTTCAACTTATATCCCTAAGGTTTTACTCAAATTTTGAGTGGGAGTACTCATTGGATGAAAAATTTAATTCCTCATCAAAGGAGTACCCATGTTGAGTACTTTCGATGGACTGTGTTACACGAAAAATGAGAAATACATGAAAAAACGTGATTGCAATCACGTTTTTAATGTATTTCTCATTTTTTTGTGTAGTAGGGTCCATCAAAAGTATGCAACATGGGTACTCCTTGTATGAGGAATCAAATTTTGCATCCAACGAGTGTTTCCGCTCAAAATTTGAGTAAACCCATAGAGAGATAAGTTGAAAATATGAGTTGAAAAAATAGTTTTTTTTTTTTCCCTCTAAAATTTGATGTTGTAATCTAATCTTATTTTATTATTTCCACTATTATTTTATAATTTCCTTAGGAGGCCCATTTTAGACCCTAAAATTTCCCTAATGTGCATAGAGATCTATTGGTAATGAGAGCCACCACTAAGCTAGTTAAGCCACAATGAGAGCCATTGGAGCATCATTGACCTCAATTGAACCACCCACAAACTATCGGTTAACCTAGAAGCACATCCATGATGATAAGAAACCACAAGATCTTAAGATTCATGATGAGAGCATAACATAGAATGCACATACCGAGAAAACCATTATGGAACCATACATAAGCATACCATCCACTGACCATATGATATTGTAGAGATTTGACATCAATTGTGAGCCACCACGAAGCTTTTCCATCAATTGTGCACTTGTCCAACTCATCGACACCATCCCCAAAGCAATGAAGCATGATCTAGGAAAACCATGCATGTAGCAAGGAGAACCCCCTCTGGGAATCATGAATTTCAAGAGACATAGGAGGGAGGCGTTCAATTACCATAATTAACAAAGTTGGTTTTACCATATTGAGACCCAAATTCCACAATTGACAAATCCATGCACATAGCAAGGAGAAACTCCTTCGAGAGCCATGAGTTTCAAGAGACACACGAGTGAGGTGTTCAATTACCACAATTAACAGAGTTGGGCTTACCAATTGAGACACAAATTCCATAATTGACAAAGTTAAATCTACAAGACTAAGGCCACATCAGACCTACAATATAAAGGCCATTGCTAGATAAACAAAGAGTTTCCCGTGGGATGAAGGATACTCAAAGTTGCCTACTCACCGAGAGGAAGCCAAGCTTATGCCATGAGAGACGCACCATTTCCATAAATAAAAAAGGTTAGGGAAGTCCCCATTTTCCCCATGCTCTCAGAGGAGGATGAAAGGTGAAAAGGACGGTGATAATGTTGGCACTCCACCTTTGTGAGGGTTAGTGCAGACCAACGAAAGGACCATCCAACGAATGAAGGGAGATGATCAAGAATGTGGGCATGGCGGGAGGTGGACACAAACATTGCAAAAAGGAGAAATGATCCTACCTGATAACGCACATGGTCTGTAAATGGACTTGAGGAAATGTGTGGGTCGGCCATGAAAATTCCCATACACAAGCTTAATGAATACCAATCCTCATAATTATGAATTTCCATGATTAACCTACAAGTACAAGGGAGCTATCATACCAAAACTTAGAGTGACAGAGTGTTCCAATTACAATGAATTGAAACTATCTATGCCAACCTGTTGTGGAATTTGCGTGATTCAGGTGGCTGTCAAATCCAAGAGTGATTCACATGTTTAATCTAGATGACGTGAATTAACACCTGCAGTGGGGGATTGATGAGTAACACTTAAGAAGTAATAAGAAGACATTAAACTGATTCACAATTAATTACCAAGACAAAGAAATTAAGCCTAACCTCTCTACACTTGATTTCTCAACACGGAACTACAGCTAAGGAAGATTGAAGAAGAAAGAAAGTATTCTATCTCTTTCTCTTTGAAAACTACTTCATCTTGTGACACATGTAGCAGTGATCCCAGAATCTTGATCTAAAATTTTGTGGTATCTTTTCATAGTTTTGTGGCTTGATCTAGTTCTAAGGCATAAGTATGAATCCTTTGGTGACTTGAACGAGGTTCTTTGGCAATGACCGAAGTTTGTGGTACCTATTCAAAATCTGTTTTGAGGTATAAATTTTAGTTTGTGGTCTATAGTCAATATGGAGATAATGGTCCAATATATGTAGCATCTATCCAAGAGATATACAACCTTCATATCAAATTTAAGTTCTATTCTTTGGTTGAAGTTCGAAGTAAAGTCTACTTCAAGAGGTTTATACCCTTATTACCATCTGAAATTTGTCTCAAGGACAAAGGTATCAAGGTTATTTTTCTATGGTTTGTGAGAATGATTACTAGGTTGATCCCTAGCGGATTCTAGACCAAGACCTAGATGAGAAGATCAAGGCCTCCGCTTTGAATATTAGAAGCAAAATAAAATTATTTATTTCCTTTAGAACCTGTGACTTTATTATAGACCTGATATTAATCAATTATTCAATAATGATAATATGATTTGAAGTTCTTAATGAAAATATGTGAATATGTGGGACTAAAGCGAACCACATTCTCTATCATAAGCATACTACTGAAACAAAAACCTTAAAAGTCTATATTGAAGCTCGTATCCTTGAAGAAGTATGTTCATCTCTGAAAAGGTATCTGAACTTCTTGAAATCCGAACTATCGAATTAATATTTAAAGATCATATGACAAATCTAAAACTTGACAAATTCAAACCTTCTATGGTGGCATCCGAGCCTTTCATGGCACTATAGTTTACAAAATTCTTTGTGGCAACACTTTTCTGAGGCACCTGAATCTTACAAAGGAATTTAAATGATAAATTTCTCTGTGGAAGAATGTGAATTATATAACACTATATGCCTTTCTGAGGCACTATATGTGTGGACCCGAGGGACTTTTTTCTATGGCTACATATCTTCATAGAAGATAGACCTATGAAATTTTGGTTTGGCACATTAGAAGGAAGAGACTAGGATTATAGGTGAAGGCTTTGTGAACTTCGTGGAAGAGTTGTGACACTATATTTGAATATTTATGAAGCTCATTTCCTATGACACGAGTATATGAAGCAACTATGCTACCGATACTTCCTTTTTATACATAAAAGGAGGACCTGTTACACCATTAAAACTAACCTATCTAATACAATGAATTCTAGTAAAGGATTGAAGATTATGGATAGACTAAATATTCCTCTATAAACTATGCATGTGCAAACTATGTGAACCAAGGCAAACGACATTGCTAGTGGCTCAAATAAATATTTATGGTTTAATGACTAAAAGTATAAGGAATCTTTGTTGGAGAAATTTGATAGATGACAACTGAAGAAAAGTCAAAAGATCATATCTTTACAAGGATTAGTAATGTAATTTTGTAAAAGGTATGTAGAATCTTTGTTCATTTGCAAGAAATGACCTATGTCAATTGCGGCGCATATAATGTTAAGATAATGATCTAATGCTCACTTGAAATATAAGAATGCATCATAAAAAGGGTCTATGTAGATATATTTTAGAGATCATTGATATGTTGGCATTTGAAGTATTTCCTTGCATACAAAGACTAGGTTTTTTAAATCAAGGAATGAAATGAACCTCACATATAGAAAGTCTACCAATGACATTTCTAGGGTTTGCAACTAACTCATTAGTATGCTTGTAGAAATTACAATTTTTAAAAAGAATGGCAGATCTTGAAGGCTTTGGAAATCGAATAATTTAGGGTTTGTAATCCCTGGCAGATATTTGATTTAGAAAATGCTAGGAACAAAACTCTACCTAATGATTTCTGCTAAGAAGAAGTCCTAGCTATTGAGAATGAAAAAAATGACACCATGTTGATGGACAATATTGGTGAAAAGTTTCAATATTAAGAGGGATCTAACATTCCTCAATAGATAAGTACTCTACATCTCCTTGATTACTACTATTGCTATTGTCAATGTTCCTATTTTTATTTTTTATTCCATGGTCTTGTAATAAAGCTTGCAGGTCAATAAGTGCCTAATCTTTGACAATTAATGAAAGAATGTAGCAAAGCATGAAGAATTTCCTAGAAGATGGAAATGAAGAAGGAGAAAGCATTTTGAAGTATGCATCAAAGAATTTGATTAGATGGTAGCATGAAAGCAACATGTAATAAAAGGGAATAAATTCACTTACCTCATGAGGACGTTGTAAGATCTTGGATGGATACAATATCACTTGAAGATTGACAAATAAGCTTGTGATTAAAAGGATAGATGATGCATCTAGGGAGATACCCTTAGCAATAAGTTGAAGAGTTCTGATCTGTTGATACATCATTGTATTGGCAGTTGATTGGTTCCCTGATATATTCAATTCAAGAACACATTGATTGGGTTAAAAACACTAATGTTCATAAAGATATTACTAATGGTTGGGAATTGGTATGATTTCTTGGAAGATCATGAAGAATAATTTTGTTGCAATATGAAGGAAGAATATGTGAAGGCTTCTACAATCAGTTGTGAAGAAGTTTGGTTGCATAAGGTATTTGATGAACTACTTGATGACATGTTGAATTTGATTATGATGTTGATCAAAGTTACATGAAGTTTGTTAGAAAACTAGGAAGGTTTAAGTGCTTTATGATTTGGGAGTATGATATAGATAGGAGTCAAGAAGCTACAACATATCTCCATAGATGAACAAGTAGCTAATGTAAGAGAAGTATGAGTACTTCTTACACAATCTTGGGCTTGTAGCTATCTCCTCCCTATTTGAGAGGGAGTGAGGTGTTGAAATTAACATCAAGAAATGATAAAAATAGAAATGCTAAACATAACATTGCTATAAATAGCATTTCAGGATATACTCCAACTCTGTTGGAAATAGAAAAAATAGAAATGCCAAAAATAACATTGCTATAAATAGCATTTAGGGATATATTCCAATTTTGATTTGTCTTTGAATCAAAATTAGAATTTAATCACTAGCTGTTTGAAAAATAATTGATTAATTCATCTTGAGTTAATTAGTTGGAGAAATTCAAACATAAAGTCTTTGTGAAGACATGCAACAATTATCCCTTTGATTGAGGAAGTTATCGCTTAATTAAGGACATAAGGATGAGTTGTATTTGAGTTGTAATTAGTTAGCTCAATTAACTGAGTTAAGTCCAGTTAAATTATTTCCAAACAGTTGGAGGAACTAATTGTGAGTTCAGTCAGTTAATGCATGCATGCATGCAACTAGTGTTCTCTAGATAACTGAATATTCTTTCATAAATAACTCATGCATGTTAGTTCAGATAGAGACCCAGTTGACCCAGTTGAGATTAAAGACGGGGACATTGTACTATCAGTTGGAGGAATTTTCCCATAAAGGAAACTCATCCATGCAGAAGGAATTAATTCCTTCAAGTTTGTGCAGTTACTACAGAGGTTAGAGTAGTGTGTGAGGTGAGAATCACACAGGTGGCAGCTGGAGGACCCAGAAGAAACTGTGCAAGGAAATAAGAGGCTTGGAGGACTGAAGGAAGGCATATGTGTTTTCTATTCTGTCTATGAGCAACAGTGAGGGATTGTAATGAGAGCTGGATAGCTTGTGAGCTAAAGCTTTGCATAATCCTGAGATATTTCCACTTGTATGATAATACAAATAGCGGGTTTTTAGCTAAGGCTTTCCCCAGAGTATTCTTATGTGTTTCATGTGTGATTGATTCTTCTTCTCTATTATATGTGTTTTATTTGATCTTTCTCAAATTGATTAAGCTTTCACAAGTTTGATTGTAGAAGTGGATTAAGTATTTTGCTTTAGTACATTGCATAATTAGTTTAATCTACAATATGAATTTCTACATGGTATCAGAGCTAGTTGATCTATAGAGAAATTTCTACATGGTATTGTAGCAAAGGTGATCAAAGTGGAGAACAATATACAAAGAAGGGAGAAGTTCGAAGTTTGAAGTTCTTGATTGTAGGTACATAATCGATTTCTTATCACATCTCAAAGTTCACCAATGGCGTTCAATGGCTTGAGACTCGAGTATGCCCTGGATGGCAGCTCGAATTACATAACCTGGAAGGATCGCATGGAAGCAGTATTAGAGGACAATGGTTTGAAGGACTTCATTGATCAATAAATGCCCAAGCCAGCAACAGCTAATGCCCAAGAATTGGCGGAATGGAAGAAATGTGTGGCGAGAGTGAGGAGGATTCTTCTAGAGGGAGTTCGAGACCACATTGTCTCGAGTCTCCATGGGAAGGAGACTCTGTTTTCAATGTGGAAGACATTGAAGGATCTATATCAGAACAAAAATGATAAGAGGAAGTTGGCGCTGAAAGACAAGCTTCAGAAAATCAAGTGTGAAAAAAGCGACCCGATCTCTACATTTCTAAACAAGATCACCACTTGCAGAGATGAGCTTGGAAGTGTAGGAATCACGACTGCCGATGATGACATGGTGAGTCTTTCTCTCCTCGGTCTTCCTAACAGCTGGCATAACTACTAGGACTCAATGAATGGAAGAGAGAAACTGCTAGATTGGGAACTACTGTGGTCAGATCTGATGCAGGAGGAGATCAGGAGGAGCACCAAAGATGGTTCTTCATCCAAGGAGGATGAAGAAAATCTAGCCTTAGTGAGTAAGGCAAGGAAAGGGAAGGAGAAGGATTCTCATTCAAATCGAGTTCTTCCCATGGTGGGAAGAAGATTGAAAAATCTAAAGTGAGATGATTTAATTGTCATGAGGTGGGCCATTATGCAACTAATTGTCCATTGAAGAAATCCAAGAAGGGATCCTTGGAAGGATCTGAAGGTCAGGCATTGGCCTCACAATTCGAATTGGATTTTACCCTCATCACATGCATGGTTTCATTAATGATGGGTTGTGGTTGGTTTCTTGACAATGGAGCCTCATTCCACATGACCAACGATAAGAGTTTGTTCACTACCTTGGAGGAGAAAGACCTCCAGATGCGCATATGAGACCTTGTTACGGGAGCCTCGACAAGGAGTAGCAGGACTGGCTGAGTGGGTAGAGATAGATGGGATGGAGCGGCAGAGGGAGCTTTAGCATCAGACGGTCTTTCTAGCCCAACAGGGAGGTCAGTTGGGAGATCAGTTACTTACTTCTTAATAACTGAGTTGCAGTGCAGTAGCACGATGCAACATGATGAGAGGAGGTGCAGTGCGGATGCATGCTGGGAGATAGGACCAACAACAGCATGGATGCAGCAGTAGGAATTAGTGGGATTGATGTAGTCAGAGATCAAAGTGACAGAGGCTAGAGTAGTCAGATACTGAAGAGCACAGAGATGTAGAGTTTTCAGTCGATAGAGACAATAGCAGTTAGAGACTTTGATGACAGAGGCTTCATTTTGATTCAGGTTGGATATTTTTTTTGTTTCTGAGTTGCTAGAGCAACAACACTTGAGAGAAGTGTTGCATGCAGAACATTCCAAAGGTTCAGGATCGGGTTCAAGTTGAATGCCTTTCTTGTTGAGAGGGAGTGTTGAAAATAACATCAAGAAATGATAAAAATAGAAATGCTAAAAATAGTATTGCTATAAATAACATTTTAGGATATACTCCAACTCTGTTGGAAATAGAAAAAAATAGAAATGCTAAAAATAACATTTCTATAATAGCATTTCGGGATATATTCCAATTTTTATTTGTCCTTGAATCAAAATTGAGGATTAAAATTCAAATTTAGTCTCACTAGGTGTTTGAAAAATAATTAATTAATTCATCTTGAGTTAATTAGTTGGAGAAATTCAAACATGAAGTCTTTGTGAAGACATGAAATAGTTATCCCTTTGATTGAGGAAGTTATCCATTAATTAAGGAGATAAGGATGAATTGTATTTGAGTTGTAATTAGTTAGCTCAATTAACTGAGTTAAGCCCAGTTAAATTAGTTCCAAACAGTTGGAGGAACTAATTGTGAGTTCAATCAGTTAATGCATGCATGCATGCAACTAGTGTTCTCTAGATAACTGAATATTCTCTCATAAATAACTCATGCATGTCAGTTCAGACATAGACCCAGTTGAGATTAAAGACAGGGACATTGTACTATTAGTTGGAGGAATTTTCCTATAAAGGAAACTCATCCATGCAGAAGGAATTAATTCCTTCAGGTTTGTGCAGTTACTACAGAGGTCAGAGCAGTGTGTGAGGTGAGAATCACACAGGTGGTAGCTAGAGGACCCAAGGGAAACTGCGCAAGGAAATAGGAGGATTGGAGGACTGAAGGAAGGCATATGTGTTGTCTATTTTGTCTGAGCAGCATTGAGGAATTGTACTGAGATCTAAATATCTTGTGAGCTAAAGCTTTGTGTAATCCTGAGATATTTCCACTTGTATGATAATACAAGTAGCGAGGTTTTTAGCTGAGGCTTTCCCCAAAGTATTCTTCTGTGTTTCATGTGTGATTGATTCTTCTTCTCTGTTATATGTGTTCTATTTGATCTTGCTCAAATCAATTAAGATTCCGCAAGTTTGATTGTAGAAGTAGATTAAGTATTTTGCTTTAGTACATTTCATAATTAGTTTAATCTATAGTAAGAATTTCTACATGGTATCAGAGCTAGCTGATCTATAGAGAAATTTCTACATGAGGATCTCCTCCCTGGATGAGAGGGAGTGAGAATTGAAACCATGTTCTCCATGTGTCACGTACTATGGCCAGGACTAACAACCATAAGCCTATTGCATGAACATTGGTATGGAGAATGGTGGATTGGATAAGCATCAGAGATGTACATTCTTGAGTCATGTATTGTGGTTGGTCAGGATTAACATTCTAAGTTGGATTCATGGACTTGGTAAAGAATGGTTTGGAAGATGTACTTTTCCTTGGGATTATGAAATGGTCTTGTTAGGTCATACCTTCGAAACACCTATGCGGGGTATGTGCCTTGAGAAGCATTGGTGTCCAAATTTATGCCTCCTGGCAATGTGCTATGGTCCAATGGAGAGCTAAAGCATACTTGTCAAGGCCTTGATAGTTTGACAATGTTGGTTATAATGATGTAACCATCATTGATGCTTTTAAATTTAGATCCTTTCTTATATGAATATTTCAACTTGAGAATATCTTGTTGAGTCATTATGAATACCTCCCTAGTTAAGAGGGAGTGTTGAATTTGTAACCAATGTTTGTCTTCGTACTGTAATTTTATCATTGAAATATTTATTATATTCATTATTACTATATTTTATTGTTGGTCAAAGCATGTTCTTCATGCTAAAAATTTCAAAAGGAGTCAAAAGAATTTGTATTTGGGTCATGTCCCATTTGGACATTTGAAAGAAATAAATTGAATTTTATTTTGGAGTCAAAAAGTCAACACAAAGACCAATTCGGTCTATGTGGCACCTATTTGACCCTTCTAGATGGCTATATATAATATTCAACTCAACCTCTTGGAATACCATTTAGTTCATGACATCATACATCGATTTTTGCACCTAATCAAGAAGGAAGGAAGTTGAAGTCAAAGGGGAAGAGTAGAAAGTCAAAGGAGAGAGAAAACTAAGTTATATATATATATATATATATATTACTTTTATTTTTTTATTTTTTTATGTTCACATGTGGGTAATTACACGGCCTAAATTTGGCCTCTACTACAGGACCAAAATTATGTGATTTTGACCACATTTCAAGAAGTTTAACAAGTGTCGACTTTCGTTGACTTTGACTTGTTGGAGAAGACTTGGAGGAGGGTTAACTTGGAACCTTTAAGGTAGTTTGGCCTTGGTATTGGATATCACATTTTGATCTAATTCTATTAGAGAAGGATTATTGGGTTTTCCCCCTTGTAGGGTTTTGCCCTGGCTTGGAATCTAATTTTTGTGTCTCTTATCTCTTTGCTTTTCTTGAAAGACTAACATTTGTATAATTCCTTGATGAAGAACACTTAATAAGTAATAATAATAAATTAAACATTCACAAGTAATAATCAAGATAGAGAAATCAAGTCTAACCTCCCTACACTTGATTTCTCAACATGGGCCACACCAACCCTTAACATGGCTAGATTTTTGCCCATATGGGATAAAACCAGTGACATTTACAACACGGAGTGCCTTAAAAGAACACCCTATCACCATTTTCTCTACACCCCATAGGTTTAAAACTATAATATTTCATTTTCATATATTTAACTTAATATATTGTTTTAATATTTAAATAATAAACTTCTAAATAAAATAATATTTAGATTTAATATAATTTTTGCATGTACAAAGCTATTAAAAATTATATTATTACTTTTTAAATTAGGATATTATCACCATGTGACTATGGCAAGTGGTCCCCAATTATTCCATCTATATATATTTCAAATTATTGCGATAATAAAAGTTATAATAGAAATAATTGTTATTTTGTTATATATATATATATATATTTGGAAATTTGTAAAATGGAATTTGTTAATATATATAGTTATATAAAGATATTTTAATTTTAATTAAATTAGTTTAGATCCATTTTAATTTGGATTTATCAAATATTAAGAGGGATCACATTTTTCAAGGTGCAAATCTCTTGTAACAGCCCTGGTGAAAATTCCATGTAAAAATATATAAATACCACAGATGATGGGACACGTATTCCAAGCTGAATGTTGGGCAAGACATCCTAGGGGGTGTTCATTTGGTTGTTTATGGCTAAGGAAATTGGCAAAGGCAATGGCTAAGGCATTAAAGAGGAAAAAAGGTATTTTGGCACATTTATTTATGAAAATAATGGAAATTAGGAGAAAAGGAAGGTGAAAGGTCACATTTTGCATGTGAGGAGGAAATTGAAGGAAAATAATGGAAAATGAAGAAAACAGAGGCCTGATTAATAAAAAGACTTATGAGGATCAGTGGGAAAAGACTTGGTTGGTTTAGCTTTGGAGCTCTCTCATTATTCTCTCTCTCTCTCTCATACTCTTGGATACTTAGAGTTTTCTTGGAGCACTGTTGTAGGGTGTGGCATACTTGGATTCTTGGAGCAAGAAGGCAAAGGAAGAGTAGGAAATCACAAGAAGGCATCGACATCAACAATCACATCAGATTTTCTTGCAGGTACCGAGTTGCATGTATGATTTATTCATTATTTTTGGCATGCATGGCATATGCATGTGGTTTCTTGGTTGTGATCTATCATTGGCATGGAGGATTGCCTAGTTCCTGGATAGCCATGGTGATTGTGGGTTTACTTTCATTGCTTTGTTTTGGTTGGTTCTCATTTTTCCACAGCTTGGGTTGAGTTACTAGTCCTGAAAGTCTTGGTTGAACAAATGCTCTGGAAGCCCTATAACATCTTGGGTTGAGTTACTAGTCCTGGAAGCCCTGGTTGGACAAACGCTCTGGAAGCCCTTGGTGGGTTGAGTTACTAGTCTTGGAAGCCTTGGTTGGACAAACGCTCTGGAAGCCTTGTATAAGTTGTGGGTTGAGTTACTAGTTTTGGAAGCCTTGGTTGGACAAACACTCTGGAAGCCCTAGAAGGCTTGGATGGAGACCAATCTGATGATGGTTTTTGGTGATGTCCGATCGTGAGGTGGAATCACTATTTGATGGGTTGAGGTCGGTGGCCTCTGGAAGCCCTGAATGAGTTTTGATTGATGTGTTCTATGAGATCCCACATTCATGCTTGGAATATGGCACGGGGGTGATTGGCTAAAGAGAGACTTGGCTCAACCAATCTATGGTCGGGTGGAACATGGTAGTCCCATCTCCGGTTGGTTCATTGCATTTATTAATGAAAAAAATTCATTCCCTTGATTTTCATGTGAAAATGTACTGATGTATATATGGATTTTGATGGCTGATATGTTTATTGTATTTATGTTCCTATTATGTTGTTTATATTCACATTTAACCCGAAGGTTGTTACAGAGTGGTATCAGAGCATGGTTCAAACACTTGGACTGGATGGGCTCTATCATAGGTAAAATGAAGAACAAAGGTTAAATTTTAGACCTTTCTATCATATCTATTATAGATTTTCTTCTGTGGAATATTAGAAGTCGAAAATTTGTCCATAATGAAAGTAAATCCCACTGATTATGTGGTAAAAATTTCAGATATTGGTTCAGAATACTTCAGGAATTATGATCTAAGGAAGATGACCTTCCTGAATGCACCTTTAAACATGTCACATTGGCATTTTTGCAATAACTTTTCTTCTGTAAGCTTTCAGAAGCTGAAAAATCATCCACATTGAGGGAAATACCCATGATTATGTGGTAGAAATTTCAGATATTGGGTCGCAATATTTTAGGAGATATGAGCAGAGGGAGTCAAGCCTTCTGAATGCTCCTAAAATCAGGTCTCAAACAGGTCACGCTGAAATTTTTGTTATAATTTTTATTCTGAGCACTCTCAGGAGCTGAAATTTTTTCCACAATGAGGGGAAATCCCACTGATATTGCGATAAAAATTTTAGACATTTATTCGCTATATTTTAGGAGATATGACCAGTGGAAGTCGAGCTTTTTGGATACTCCTAGAATTTTGCACCAAATATGATTGTGTTGGTATTTTGTTATAACTTTTCATCTATGAAATCTCAGAAGCTAAAAATTGAACCATAGTGAGGGATAATTCCACTGATCATATGGTTTAGTTTCCATAACTTGTACTACTACAATTTAGGATATATGCATTGAATCATTCACTATATTAGTTTGCATGCAAAGTGTTTGTTGAACTGCTTAAATGGTTCAATGATTAATTGCATACAAACTGTTTGATAAAATGCCCCAACGAGTATGTTGTTTGTGGTTGGGGATAGTATTGATGTGTAATAGTATTTTTGTATTTGATATATTCTTACTTGTATGCAAATAGTTTTCTATATTAGTTTGCATGTAAAGTGTTTGAATAAATGCTTACATGCAAATGTAATAGTATAGTAGTTGTTTGTGGAAAATGTAAAAGTATGGTAATTTTTTGAAGAAAATGTTATTTTTTCTTGGATGGGATAGTATTGTAGTATGATAATATGGATGTAGCTGATCTATGCCTAATTGCATGCAAATTTTTTTTTGAAGAGTTTCATGTAAGGAATTTGAAAGGTTGCATGCAAGGAATTTGAAAAGTTGCATGTAAGGAAATGGAAAAGTGGCATGTTCTTAGTTATGATGTTACAAGTGCAATAAGTGCAATATTTTTTACTTAGTCTCATACAAATGTATGAGAAATAAAAATCAATTTCTTTTCAAGCATGGTTAAATTTAATAGAGATTTGGAGATCCCATTTCCATAATTGGACATTGGAGATTGGACCATTATAGTAGCTTCCTCCTTCTACCTTAGTGTGGACCATGGATAGTAAGGGGGTATACTTATAGGTTGTTAGTATTGGCAAATGTTGATTTCATATTAATAAACACAATGTATTGAGTTTTGGAACATGTGAATGATTGTGTATGCATTATATGTCAATTACATGTTGATTTCATGATACCTACTTACATCCTTGTATGTTAGGTTACATTTTTGAATATTTTGACTACATGTATGAGTCTTGTAGGTTGATTACAAGAATCAATATGTTATGTTCGACTACATGCGTTTATGCATAGGTGTAGTTGATTTGACATTGCTTATGCATACTATTGGTTGCATGTGGCAATGTGTACAATGGAGTAATGGTTGTTGTTATGCATGTATGGTCATGGCTATGATTATGCATGTATAGTAGGTCAAACATGCCTTGTGAAGTCATTGTATGCAATTTAGGTCATCATGATGCTATTGGTTGTTATGATGCTAATGATCTAGTTGAGATAGAGAAAGGGATGCAGATCATCATAATGAGGTTGCAGCATTAGACTTTGGGACAAGAGAAGATCGTTATACATGTAGTGTATGTTTGGCATGCAGGTATGTAAGTTAAGGATTATTATATGCATTAAGGTTATATACATTAGGTTTGTGAACATGTATTTGATGTTATGGTTACATTCATGATAAATGTTAGATGATTAGTGTAGTTATATGCACATGTGTCGGATAGTCAAGAATGATAGTAACCTGTAGTTGTATGTATTGCTATTATTGTTTTATATTAGATAACCTGATGATTATGCTATATGTTGTTGATGAGTATGTTATAGGTTAAATTGTTGATTGTTATATGACAGTTAACTTGACGATTTGGTTTTATGTTGTTGATGAGCATGATATAGAGCTTATTGTTGTTATATGCTATTAACTTGATGATTAGAGTTATTTCATTGAGATCTTGATGCCGTAATTTGGATTGGTCATATGTGTGATGGTTATGTTCATTGCATTGAAGATCTTGATGTTATATGTATTGTGTTAACCTAGTTTGACCTATGCAGATGGTTATGGTTGCGATACTCAGGTATGAGCTGAAATATTTGTGAGATGGTGTCATACTAATCTAGATTGACTTTGCATATGTGTATGAGTTTATGATGTGAACATGTTAGTTAGATATTGTTATGGATATCATGATCTTATGAGTGCTTGAGTTGAAATGTTGTAAAGTTATATCCCACTAACTAGATTGATTATGCAGACAAGATAGCCTCCCCTGAGGTACACTAAGGTATGAGTTTTCTCATGTATTATACTTGGTGTTTCATAGTTGATTACGTCGCCTATTTGGTATTTGAGTGTTTGGTGCCTATTATGTCATCTAATTGATTTATTTAACATGATATGTTTGCAAGTGGTTGAATGATTGATGAATTGCTTAATATGAGTATGTGTTCAAATGATTTTGTTTCAAGATGTACTAAAATATATGTCTTGAGACAGTTGATATGTACTTGAGTATAGTAGGGGATAGTTGTAGTATTATGACTGATGACTATGAGTTGACTATGGATTACAAAATGATTATTAGTCTTGGTAGCAGTTGATTTCAAATTAATAGATATGATTGTCTTGATATTTTGAACATGTGGTTGACATGTGTGAGCATGATGTAGGGAGTTGCATGGCAAGAGAGGTTGCCATGAAATCTTGAAGAAGGCTCGGGTTGAACTTTCCTTGGGAACCATGGGGATTGAGTCATGGTGTTTTTTGTTAGTCTTGTGCTTTTTGGTCTTTTATGAATTGTTGAGCTTGATTTGCAGCTTTGTTTATGTCTAGTGTATGGACATACCACTTTGTTTGCAGAGTCATGTTGTTATTGGTTTTCATGGTTTTATTCTTGTTGTTGTTTCCATTCTTTCCTTTTACATTTTGAGTCTTGGGAATTGGTTGGGAAAGAGGAAAGTTGATGGAAATTAGGAGAGTTGTGTGGTACCCGAAAGGTAATGTAAGATTCAGATGAAGCTCGGTGCATGAGTAAGCGCAGCGGAAGGTAAAACTATGACAGTCGGTTGGACTGGTTGGGTCCATTGTGGTAAATGGATGGTAGTAGTATAATCATGCGAAAGGTAACATGAAAAGGTAAAGTAAATGGATCTAAGGTGTCAGTTTCCTTGGCTATGTTGGGAATTATTGTTCTCAATATCATGCATGTTGTGCATGAATAAAGGAATTTCTCTTAACCTTGACCTTGATATCTGGTAATTATTTTATGATCATGATTATGTTGTTGTTTATATATGTATACATGTATGTATGTATGTCATATTTGACATGGTGATCATGAATCATGATTATTTTATGTTAATGTTTATATGTACATATGTATCTATGTATGACATTGACTTACGAGATCATTATTATTTTATGGTGTATATATGTGTACATGTATCTATGTCACTGTCTGACAGGGTCATCAGGAATCATTCTTCTGGAGGAATGTTTTCTTATGCAGGTGAATGGCATGAAGAGGTTCCTGGTCTTGCGAGGAATCAAGTGGAAGAGTAGTCATGACAAATATATGAGGTCAGTGTCATGTGAATATGAATTTATATGCTTGTATTATGCCTATGTTTATGTTATGATAGGTAACGCTGAAGGATACACCAATGGAGTGAAAGTAGTGTGGTTTGCGACATGCTAGGGTAAGCATGGATAAGACACGGGAAGCAAGGTTTCTTGGTAAGGACAATGTGGTTTTGGATGTGTGGTACTACTGTTGTGCATATGTTGTATATGTTGTACATGTTGCATCTATGATGTTTGCACTTGTGGTGTTGTGTATACATAACATGTGTACATGTTATTTATGCAATGTTATGTACAGGATGGTACAAATAGGGTTGTGTGAATATTGCATATGGGGTGTTTTATACATATTGTATTGTCTTCATGACATATATGCGGCGTGTGTATGGTGCTATGTACATGTTGGATATGCAGTGCTGTGTACAGATGATGCTATGTACATGTTGGATATGCAGTGCTATGTACAAGTGGTGTTGCGTGCATGTGGTACATTGGTACTATGTACATATGGTGTGGTGTGCATGTGGTGTTGTGTACACATTGTACAAGTGGCGTTGTGTGCATGTGGTGTTATGTACATGTCGTGCATATGGCACTGTGTACATGTGGTGTCGAGTACATGTCGTGCGTGTGTTATTGTGTACATGTGGTATTGTGTACGCATTGTACAATGGTGTAGTGTACATGTGGCATTGTGTACACATGGTGCAGGTGGCACCATGTACATGTGATGTTGTGCACATGTTGTGAAGGTGGTGCAATTTATAGGTGGTATTGTGTACATGTTGTACATATGGTACTGGTGCATGTGTGGCATTGTGTGTATGTCATACATGTTATGTTGAGGGCATGTGGTATTATGTATGTGTATCATGTAGTCATGGTATTGCGGCATGTGTACTCGTTGTGTTGTACTCTGTGTAGGTACATGTATTTGGGTGGTATTTCACATCAGGTATAGATGGATGCATTGTATTGTATACACTTGGTGTAGTTGTATGTGTTGTATGTCAGGTGTAGATGCATGTATTTCATGGTGTGGTATGTCGTGTGGTTATATGTGTGTGATTCACACTATGCGTTTGTGCACCTGGTAGAGGAGAAGACACTAGGTGTTTGCTAGGTCTGGCAACTGATCTGATGTTTATACAAAAGAACAAAGGCAGAAGTAAGGATCGATGAAGGATATTGTATTTCAGTTTTATTATGCATGTTATTTATGATTCTGGTATATGATGATTATGATTTATGATCTATGATTCTAGTTCATGATATATGATTTTGGTTTATGATGGTTAAATATAATTTATGATCTATGATGGTTGTGTTTGAGCTAACCTGATGTGATATATTTATATATGCTGATTTGGTCAAATATGCTAGTTTGACTTGTTGTGACAGGAAGCGAACATGATTGAACATGTACCTTATTGATGAGCTACCAATGAGGTATGATGTGAATTTATTTTCAAATTATTTCAAATCTAATGGAAGTTATGTGTTTGGTATAGGAATTCATGAAATGTCTGATTGGGTAGTTGAAATCAACTACAAGAATTAGCAGCTTGATATGGTGGTTTAGTGGTTGCTTATGGTGGTTTGATAGTTGCTTTATGATGGTTTAGTATTTTATTTATGTTGGTTTAGTATATGCTTTATAGTGATTGATATATGCTTTTATGATGGTTGATATATGCTTTATGATGATTTGATATGTGCTTTATGTTGGTTGATACATGCTATATGATGATTAGTGTATGATTGATATATGTTTGGTATATGATTTGGCATATATTTTGGTATATATATATATATATATATATATATATATATATATATATATATATATATATATATATATATATATATATATATATATATATATTTTGATGATGTTGTTATATGTACACCCGTGTATGGATGTAAATACTGTAACGAGCTATGTTATAAAGCTCCACTATGCGGTATGGGTGTAATGCTATTATGCTATCATGTGGTTATGTTATCATGATGTTATGATGTCATATGAGTTTTCTTAAGCAGAATGATCATTGTAAATACCATAATGAGTTGTGTTATAAAGCTCCATTATGCTGTATGTTGTCATGTCGTTATGATGTTATGTCTTGAGCAGATCTTTCATTGTAAATACTGCATCGAGCTGGGTTATAAAGCTCCATGAGCAGTATGTCTTCTTTCAACAGGTTGTCAAGGTATATGTGTGATTGAACACCGAGGACAATGTTCCCCCAAGGGGGAGGGTTCTGTAACAACTCTAGTGAAAATTCCATGTAAAAATGTATAAATACCACGAATGATGGGACACGTATTCCAAGATGAATGTTGGGCAAGACATCCTCGGGGGTGTTCATTTGGTTGTTTATGGCTAAGGAAATTGGCAAAGGCAATGGCTAAGGCATTAAAGAGGAAAAAAGGTATTTTGGCACATTTATTTATGAAAATAATGGAAATTAAGAGAAAAGGAAGGTGAAAGGTCACATTTTGCATGTGAGGAGGAAATTGAAGGAAAATAATGGAAAATGAAGAAAATAGAGGCCTCATTAATAAAAAGGCTTATGAGGATTAGTGGGCAAAGACTTAGTCAGTTTAGCATTGGAGCTCTCTCATTATTCTCTCTCTCTCTCTCTCATACTCTTGGATACTTAGAGTTTTCTTGGAGCACTTTTGGAGGGAGTGGCATACTTGGATTCTTGGAGCAAGAAGGCAAATGAAGAGAAGGAAAGCACAAGAAGGCATCGACATCAACAACTACATCAGATTTGCTTGCAGGTACCAAGTTACATGTATGATTTATTCACTATTTTTGGCATGCATGGCACATGCATGTGGTTTCTTGGTTGTGATCTATCATTGGCATGGAGGATTGCCTGGATTGACAGTGGATTGCCTAGCCTCGCCATTTCCTGGATAGCCATGGTGATTGTGGGTTTACTTTCATTGCTTTGTTTTGGTTGGTTCTCATTTTTCCATAGCTTGGGTTGAGTTACTAGTCTTGGAAGCCCTAGTTGAACAAACACTCTGGAAGCACTGTAATAGCTTGGGTTGAGTTACTAGTCCTGGAAGCCCTAGTTGGACAAATGCTCTGGAAGCCTTGGGTTGAGTTACTAGTCCTGAAAGCCTTGGTTGGACAAACGCTCTGGAAGCCCTGAATAAGCTGTGGGTTGAGTTAATAGTTCTGGAAGCCTTGGTTGGACAAATGCTCTGGAAGGCTTGGACGTAAACCAATCTGATGATGGTTTTTGGTGATGTCCGACCGTGAGGTGGAATCACTGTTTGATGGGTTGAGGTGGGTGGCCTCTAGAAGCCCTGGATGAGTTTTAATTAATGTGTTCTATGAGGTCCCACATTCATGCTTGGAATATGGCACGAGGGTGATTGGTTGAAGAGAGACTTGTAGAAAATCTGTGATATGTTAACCCGATAATGCAATATCAATCAAAGCAGAATATTATAACCTACTTCTACTATCAATTTGTGGAAGCTTAAAGATTGAGCTGAACAATATAACCAGAAGAAGAAGAATTAATGGCACAATACACATGAAAATACTTTGGGGAAAGTCTCAGATAAAAACCCCACACTATTGTATTATCATACATGGTGGAAATACATAGGAATTATACAAATCCTTAACTCTCACAGCTAGCCAGCTCTCAGTACAATCCTCACAGATGCTTACAGGCAATCTTGGCTTCTCTCCAACCTTCCTCTCTGCCCTCCAAGCTCCTATTTCCTTGTGCTGTTCCTTGTGGATGATTAGCCTATTACCAAGTGGAAAAACAAGCCTTCAAAACTGTGCAATCCTTAAGGATGAATCCTTGACTGCATGCATGAGTTTTCTCCATGAGAAAACACATGCAACTGATAGTACATTGTCCTTTAACATTAATATCAACTAGGTCTTTCTCAAAATAGACATGCATGAGTTTCTGATGAGGGAACCTTCAGTTAACTGGAGTAGCACTGGTTGAGTGCATTAATGCATCAACTGACTATTAACTCACTATTAGTTCCTCAAACAGTTTGGAATTAATTTAATTGGACATAACTCAGTAAACTGAGTTAACTAATTACAACTAAAATATAACTCAATCTTATCTCCTTAATTTAATGGATAACTCTTGCATGACTTCAGAAAGACTTCTAACTTGAATTTCTCCAACTAATTAATTTAAAATAAATTAATGAATTATTTCCAAGTAGCTGTTAAGACTAAAATCGATTTTAATTCACAATTTAATTCAAGGACAAATTAAATTGGAATATTCTTGTTGCCATATTTCAAGACTCCCTCTCAACAAGAAATGGATTATATGCCACCCTGATCTTGTCTCTATGGAACTCGAATTTACACTTTGACAATGCCTTTGTCAAAATGTCAGCATCTTGCACCTCTGTCAAAATATACTGCAGCAACATGATCCTCCTCGCTACACAGTCTCTGAGATGATGATACTGAATGTCGATGTGCTTGGACCTATTATGAAATACTGGATTCTCAAAGAGTTTGATACAACTCTGATTATCACAATAGATCACAGTTGGATCCATCCTCTAATCAAACAAACCAACTAGGATTTTCGCATCCAAATGGCCTCACATGCTGCCTAACTTGTAGCCATGTATTCTGCCTCTGCCAAGCTGAGTGCAACTAACCTCTGTTTCCTATTGTACCAAGAAACTGTCGCTGACCCAAGGTTGAAAATACCTCCTGATGTGCTCTTCCGATCTGATGGACTCCCTGCCCAATCTGCATCAGTGAAGCCTTGTAGCTTCACTCCCTCTGTCCATCTGTACCATAATCCATACTGAGATGTCCCTCTGAGGTATCTCAATACATGCTTTTTCACCTTCCAAAACATCTTGGTAGGCTGAACCATCGCTTGACTCAGCGGGTTCAACGCATAGCACAAATCTGATCGTGTGTTCATTAAGTACATCAGTGAACCCACAAGCTGCCTGTACACAGTAGCCTCTACCACTTCTCTTGAAGTAGCAACCTCCTTCCTCCAGTTACCTGCTAGAGGAGTCTACATGGGCTTGCACTTCTCCATGTGGAATTTCTTGAGTATCTCGTTGGCATACTTGCCCTGAGACACAAACAACTCCCCATCCTTCTGCCACACTTCCATGCCAAGGAAGTAATGCATGAGACCCATGTCTTTTATCTCGAATTCTCTTGCAAGGTCCTCCTTGCAAGATATGATCAACTGATCATCACCAGTCAATATGACATCATCAATATAAAGTACGATTATCAACAACTTACCTTTCACCATGATGTGGTATAGGTTCGCATCCGCTTCACTCTTTGTGAAGTAGTTGTATATCTTGGTGTACCAAGCACGAGGTGCTTGCTTCAGCCAGTACAATGCTCTCTTGAGTTGGCACATATGTGACTCACGATCGAAGGCCTCAAAACCTTTTGGCTGCTCTATGTACACCTCTTCCTCAATTTGGCCATTGAGGAATGCAGTATTCACATCCATCTGATGGATCTTCCAACCCATCTGTGCTAATAGTGCCAACATATATCTGATAGATGAGTACCTTGTGAGAGGAGAAAACGTCTCATCATAGTCAATCCCCTTGACCTATGAACCAGTCTCGGAACCACGTCCCAAACACTGTTACAAACTATGGAGTCATACTCCTCCATCATATCATCAACCCAAATCGACTGTTGCATTGCTTCCTCAAAGGAAGATGGCTCGGTCTTAACACATTCCCTAGCAAGGGCCATGTATCCATTGTACCTCTCAGTTGACCGCCTTTGTCTGAGCTGAGAAGATGGTGCTCTCACATTCTCTCTTGCATCCTCTAACAATCTGTCAGCTTCTCTTGTGCACTTCCGTCCATCTCTGGAAGACGCTGCTTGAGTGGATGTCTCCACTCCTAGAACCTCTGCATGTGGCTGCTCCACATTAGTCTGAGGCTCCTCTTCCTTAGGAACCAATAGTTCCTCCACAGCCTGTAGTTGGAGCTCCCTCTCAAGGGAAACTCGCATGGCCTTCTGCTCATCAAACTTGAGATCTCTGCGAACCACTATCCTCCGACTGGTAGGCAAGTACACCCGATAGTTGTGAGGTGTATTAGTGTACCCCACAAATATCCCCAACTCTGTTGTCAGCTCAAGCTTCTTCCGTGCATCCTTTGTCACATGGCAATATAACGATGAGCCAAAGATGCTGAAGTGACCCACATCTGGTCTCTTATCGGAGAAAGCTTCCTCTGGTGTCTTCATCCCAAGCATGTGATGCTGGCTTCTATTTTGAAAATAGACTGTTGTGTTGCATGCCTCAGCCCACAAGTGAAGTGGTAGGCCTTGGTCATGCAGCATTTCTCGTGCTTCCCCTACAATATTTTTGTTCTTCCTCTCGGCCACCCCATTCTGTTGTGGGTTATGAGGTGTCATCAACTCTCATTTAATTCCTTCCGCTACACAGAAGTCCTTAAACTCTTGAGAGACATATTCTTCATCGTTGTCACTTCTCAAGGCCTTGATCTTCTTCCCTGACTCTTTCTCGACCAAAGCTTTGAACTCACCACCTGTGCCACAACTTGCCAATGTCTTGGCTTTGCACCAATTCTGCTTTCGTACTCAATGCTGCACAATCATCTACCTCTAGTTTATAGAGATTCTTCACCTGAATCCCTATCCTCTTGGTCTGACCCATGGCTATGTGTCTTAGGAACGCCTTTCATTTACTGAAGACAACATTGTAGCCTTTGTCCTCGAACATCGCGACCGATACCAAGTTCTTCTTCAGTCCAAGCACATACATCACATTTGTCAAGGTGAGAGGAGCTCCATGCTCCCTCTAAAAAGCAACCGTGCCCACTCCTGAAACACTCTACCTTCTGTCATCACCCATCTCTATGTGCATCTTGATGGTTGATATGTTTATTGTATTTATGTTCATATTATGTTGTTTATATGCACATTTAACCTAGAGGTTGTTACATCTATTTTTGAGTGCAAATGTGGAGAAGTTTGCACCTCAAGAGATTTGATCTCTCCCCGTGCTTGATAGATCTGGGGTTAAGGTGGATCTAGGTTGGTTTCTCTTGGTTAGTTTCATTCATGCATGATAAAACACAAATTTTTGAACATATGATTAATCTGATCATTTTAAATATGTTAAATTTGTATGATATTAATATAATTAGTTCTTTTTTTTCTATATCTCATGCACATTGGACCTATATTTGTATTAAATACATGAATTTTAGCACATGACTCCTCACACACATGACACAATTGAACTTGAGTTAATCAATAAATCCTATCACAAAATTTCTAATACGTAATATTCATATCAGTGTGAGCTACAAGTTGAGCTTGCACATAAATATATTTTAATGCTTTTCATAGGATTTTCTTTCGCATCTTGTACTATGTCTAAGTTGGTTGAAAATTGTTTTCTTTTTCAATATGTTATTTTTTGTTCATCTTTTCATTTCCTATGTTCTGCATGCTCTTCAGATTTTATTTTGTCTACCTTTATTTGTTGATTTCCTCTTTGTTGTGCATTTTCTTGTATTCTTTACTCTTGACACTCTTTAATTGTCATTTTTGTCCCCTTCTTTTTCGACGTGCTTTTTTATATTCTCTATGTTTTGTAATTTTTTTCATTTGCTTTTGTTATTCAATTGTCGTTATTTGTGACTGTCTTTGTTGATCTACTCTTTTCTTCTCCCTTTATTGTTGACACTCCTCGATTGTCATTTATTGTGCCTTTTTCTGTTGACTTGCTCTTTGTTATTAATCTCTATTTAATATGGATCTAGGTTGATGCTCTAACGTAGAAATCAATGCATGTAATCAATAATTACTTTGTGCATACATTGAAATCAATATACATTGTTATTCGAATTAATTTGAAAGAAATGTATATCATCGATCTATTTACATCACATCATAAATTAACATCTACAAGGAAATCAAGGCATATAATACAAACAATAAAATAGAATTAGAAATCAATGCTACACAAAAATTAATGCATCCTCAATTGTCATTTATTGTGCCTTTCTTTATCGACTTGATCTTTGTTGTTCATTTTTATTTAAGATGGATCTAATATCTTCGTTGTTCGTTTCTATTTAATATGGATCTAAGTTGACGTTTTAGATGGATCTAGGTTGATGATTACTATAACACAAAAATCAATGCATGTCATCTATAATTACTTTGTGCATACACTAAAATCGATGCATCTAGTGCAATCAATCAAATAGGTTTAGAAATCAACATGTACACTGAAATCAATGCATCTATCTTAATTAAAAAAATATATTAATGTGAAAGTAATCTAAACTCGAGTTAGGACCTTACATATGCCTTCACCCCTTTAATTTAGTGAAATTTCAATAAGTTTGTGTATCTTGTTTTTAATCAAATTTTGAAACTTTGATGACTTTCCAAATCTAAGTTCTTTTACATCTTATAAAATCCTTACTTCCTTTATGGTTAATAATGTTCAATATTATATAATATTAAACTTAGAATTATATAGTATTATGTTTAATATTATAATATTATATTAAACTTAATAGATTTATATATATTATAATATATTAAATTTGAGGTTATTATAAAGTTCTCCAACCTAAAACATTAATTAAACCTAGATCTATATTAACTCTGAATCTATCAAGTACTAAGAGGGATCAAATCTATGGAGGTGAAAACATTTCCTCAAATTTTGCACTCAAAAGATTAACACAAAATAATCTAGAGTTAAGGTCTCTATATTGAATCTAGGCTAGATGTGATAAAGGGAGGCTTTAAAGATGCTATGAAATTTACTCCTTGAAGAGCATAAAATTTTGCTTAATTATTAGGTACATGCCTTAAACCGCATGCATGAGAGTATAAGCAAATTCCATGAATATGAAGAACAACCCCTCATATATTAAATTATATATATATAGATATATATAACTAAATTAACTTTTTATAATTAAAAACATTTTTTATTTAAATCTAATTTCTTAAAACCAACCTAGATCCATCTTAACTCTGGATCTATCAAGTGCCGCGAGGGATCAAATCTTTTTTTCACTCTAAAAAGAGCTTTGCATATCACAGAGGTTTGATCCCTATAAGCTCTTGGGAGATCCAGAGTTAAGATGGATCTAGGCTGGTTTAATTTCTCCCTTTAAATAGACTACATTCCACATGAATACCATGAGCCATTTTTATTTTTATAGGGTTAATTTTGTTTTGCTATTTATATATATATTTATTTATATTTTATTTTGATCAAGTTAAAATGTTTACATTACATTAATGTTTTTATTTTATTTTTATGTTTATGTAATTTGACTTAGTCAAAATGTTAAACATTACATTACAACATCGCTACCATACTGAGTTGGAGAACGCATTTTCATGCAATGATATAAAAAGTATATTACTCTAAAACTTTATTTATTTTAAATAAAATTAAAAAATAAATAAAAATACCTAATTTATTTTTTAAACTATATATATATATCTATATATATATATATATATATATTCGAGATTGGTCTTCCACATTAGTTACATTATTAGTTTTTCATTGTTGTTTTGAACCAAGTACTACGATTCATCCTCATGACAAAAATGAAAAAAACTGATATATCCATATATTTAAATATTCGAAATGCCTCATGTTCAAAAACATAGCTATTGGAGAAAGCCCAATAAATTAATATGATTTAATAATTAACTTAAAAATAAGCATTAAGTTATAAATTATCATAATATATAATAACATAGTTATAATAAATTAGGAAATTTGACTTATATGGAATTAAAAAACCAAGGAAAAAGATAACTAAAATTAACATATATATATATATATATATATATATATTATTATTAAAGATATAAAAATCTGAAATAATCATTTTAAATGCCATTATATTTTAATATTATAATAATATTTAATAATTTATTATTTGGAAAAATAAATTAGGAAAATAACCTTGATGTAGTAAAAATATGAAAAAACAAAAACAAAATAATAAATACATACAATGAAATTAAGAAAATAACCTTGAGAAAACAAAATAATAAATACATAAAATTAAAATGAAAGGAGAAATTATAACAATAATACTAATTTATATTACTAATATTAAAATATAAATTAAAATGAAAGGAGAAATTATAACAATAATACTAATTTATATTACTAATATTAAAATATATATTTTGAATAAGAATACGTATAATTTTTTTATAAAAAAGTTATACGATTATATTATTTTTAAGGTTATTGGTATTTTTAAGAGGAATAAAGTGTTTGCCGCCTCTAAGTCTCTTAATATTATTTGTAGTTTTTTAGATTTGTCAAAAATCTTGTTAACTCTAAAGACATGAAAGGTGCTTATTATATCTCTTGCTTTTATGAGATTCTCTACAGTGGGGAAACTAGTTGCTCCATCAATTAGAGAATTCAACAACATGCAATCAATATCAAACACAATTGATCTCGTTCCTTAGTTATAGCAGAGCATATTGAGAAAAATAAACACCATGTCTACATTGAAGATTCTCGGGTCATTGCAAGGATTGATCACTTCCATCATAAAAAGTTACGAGAAACCATCAAAATTAAAAAATAGGTAAATAATCTCAACAGAAATAATAATTAAAAGTTAAGTAAAAATTAGATTCCTACTCTTTCTCCATAATTTTCTTATTATCATATCACTCTAATTTTTTTTAGATATTATATTTATACATTATTCTTGAGTACATAATTCAAAATTATAAATCTCCAATTAATTATAAATTATTTTTAATAAATAACTTTCATATATATTATAATGGTCCTATATGAATTCATACCTTATTAAATAACTTTATTTATTAATAACTTTATATTATAATATATATCTATACTTTGATTTAACTTAATTGTCTTTAATCAAGTTAGTATATTTAATAATAATATATATTGAAATATAATATTATTATATATAATAATATAATATTTTATGCTTTTATTTTTTATTATAATAATAATAATAATAATAATATTTTGATTCTTATTCTCATTCAAAATATCTATTATAAAAATGATATTAGTAATATAAATATAAATTGATGTTATTATTATATATATATATATATATATTTTTTTTTTTTTTTTTTCATTTTAATTTTATATATTTATTATTATTATTTTTTTACTACATAATATCATTCTTCTTAATTTATTTGTTTTTCCAAATAACTCACTGTAAATTATTAAATATGATTATAATATTAAAATAAAATAGCATGTTTATTTTAAATTTTTATGTTTTTAATAAATTTTATTATATATATATATATATATATATATATATATATATATATTCGACTTTATATAAATCAAATTTCCTAATTTATTATAATTAACTATATATTATTATTACAATAATTTACAGCTTGGTATGGATCCAATGCAAACATAACTCATTTTTTGTCCACAAAAGTTGATAACCATTTTAGTTCGACCATTATAACAAAATATAAGTTTGTGATAAATATATTAATAATTTTGGGTTGCACAATACAACAAGATATATGCATGCTGAAATCATAAACTTGTGTATTTTTGTGGTTCCATAATCCATTACCATCACTCACAAAATATTTACTATAGCAACCAATAGGAGTCACAGGAGAAGAAAATGATGCAGATTTACTGCAACAACCACTATGAGTTGGGAGAAGATAATGATGCAGGCTCCTATATGTAGTCATCGGCCCCATTGAAAGGAAACGATATGGTATAATGATTTGTTTGTTCAATATGATATAATCTAAATATAACCTAATATTATAATATATTAACATATTAATACATGTGGAGAGTGCGAACAAAGAAAAAGTGATTGAGCTTAGTTTGGCCGATTTTTTTTTTCATAGGTACAACGAAGCATAATTTAGATGAGGAATATATGCTTCCTGTCTATACGGTCAACATCCATCATGTCACTTGTGGGAATTGAATTTGTGTTGGGATGATTCCATTCATTCCTCCCAACATCCTAGGATAACCCTTTGTGACCAACCGACATTAAATATATCTTATATGTCTTTTTAATTTTAATTTAGCCAACATTTTTTTTTATTTAAATTGAAATTTAATGATCTAATGCGACATCTCCCCTAAACTAAGTTCTAAAGCGCCTCTCAGCGCAATGATTTTTGTAAAAGTATCTTGTATTACTCACATTGTATAACATATATAAATAAGTTTTCCATTTATAAAAATGGAAGAGGCCCAAAGTTAACTAAAGATAGGTATGACAAATAGGTGGATAAGAACTCATACACGAGTTTACAACTCATAATACTTGGCACATTAGAAAAGAAAACATTAGAAAAAACCAACACTAACACCCCTTAAGCAAAACATAGGTAGTAAACATAAAAATAATAATAAAGTTGGGTCCTATGAACAAAGCCTATAAGGTACCCAAGTACAAACTCTCATAAGTAGATAAAATGAGACAAGCTCATAAGAGAAAAACTCTCTCCAAAAGTGAGAAAGATGGGAGTGCTTAAATAAACATGGAAGCTAAAACTATAGATCACACAATGATCCACTGAATGGAAACAACAAAAACCCACTCTAATCAAGAAATGCCAAAAACTTTTGAAATGAGAGCCAAGAAACCTCAATGAACTTGATAAAAGATATTTCAAATGCACAATAAATGAAAACACTAACAACCATCTCATAAAAGCCTCACAAAAAAAATGCATCGGTAAAGAACCAAAATAAAGGTTTCAAATAGAAGCAACCACCATTAACCATCAAATGAACAATAAGGAATGTAGGCTCTAAACAGTCCAAATCCAACAAGTATAGAAAACTCATAAACCCATCTTGGAGAAAAACAAATAACATAACACATTTGAGTATCTTCTATTACTCACATTGTATAACACATACAGAGAAGTTCTCTATTTATAACAATGGAAGAGACCCACAGTTAGTTAAATATAGTCTTGAGAATTAAGTGGAGAAAAAATTCTACGTGAGTTTACAACTCACAACAGTTAGCAAATTGGAAAGGGGAGCTTTGAAAAAGACTAGCACTAATAATTTTAAATTAGAGTTGGAACCCTTCCAGTGATGGTATGGCGTTAAAAGAAAGAAAGAAATAAAATGCAATATTATACATTAATGCTTAAAATTAAATTTGTGAGAGGAATATGTTAGAAAATAGGAAATGAATAAATATTTTCTTATGTTGATAATTACTTCTGACATCTTTGTGTTCTTATTAACTTTCTTATGTTCTTCTTTTATCTTTGTTTCATCAAGCAGTCATCAATACAAAACATGAATATTAGTGACACTAGATGTAGGCACTCAGTGAGGACTAAAACCCCTCTATAGGGGAAAACCCCATCAAACTCTTCCACTAGAAAATTCAAGTTGAGATAGACTAAGACCTTAGACCAAAATACTTTCATCCTCCACCAAGTCAGCTCTTCCTTCCAATAGATGATCCTTAACAAACTCTTCAGATGTCAGCTTTTCAAGATACAACTTCAACCCAGAATTTTGACTCCTGGCTTCAAAACTTCGACCCCCAGCTTTAGAATTTCGACCCAACTTCAAAATTTTAGCCCAGCTTCAGAACTCCGATTTCGTTCCTTTCAACAACTTAGCAGCTTCACATGTGTGACAGAAAGAGAGAAAATTTCGACTTATTGTGCTTAATAAAGACCTCCTTCTCCTTCGCTGACCCTTTTCTTCTTCTTTATTGAATTGTGCACTTTATCTTGCCCCGAAAATTGCATATCAAACTTGTTGAGTGTGTCATTCAAATGAGGTTGATTTGTCGCATTTATATCATATATTATTCCCTTCAATTAGGTTGACTTGTCCTGTTTGAGGCCGACTTGGTGGAGGAGGCCTAGAAGACCTAATTTACATCAAAATAAATTTGTTTCTTGATTGACAAAGCCCAAGACGGGTTTATTACATCATGACATGGACCAGGGCACTTGACATAAACCCTGGAAGCATACAATGGAGGCTTTGACCTAAAAATCATTGACCCAAGAATGGAACCCATGCTTTAATAAGTCAATTTATTTCATAATAAAAAAATAATTTTGTTTATTTTGACAAATACATTACATCATGACTCAAATATAATTATGAAGATTGACACTAGTTACATTTTCAACAGAATATACACTTGAGAAATGTAATTTTCATTCAATTTTTTAATAAAAATGACTTTTAGCAAAAAAAAAAGAAAGTATAATGTAATGAAAAATATCACCCATAACTTTATATTTCAAAAAAGTCACTTAGGTAACATGTTGGCATCATATAACAAAAAGAAGAATGATTCCTAATCATTTTCAAATTTAAACCTTAATAATATAATTAAATAGGCTTAATTACCCTTTTAATACCTAAACCTATGTATTTAAACAAATATATAAATAAGCAACTTTTGTATTTTAATTTCTTAATTGGTCTTTTCACTCTCTTTTTTCATTGTCTTTTTCCTACAAACCAAGTTGGTTTAATGGGTTAAAATATACCATGATTATCATCATAATCAAAATTTACGCTACAATCTTAATAAATGTGTCAGGATCTATAATTAATCCTTGGAGTTACTTAACTAGGCAATCCACCTATTCCATATACAAGACTTATGTGTTGGTCTAGGGTCATATGTATGGCCCATAATCTTTAGAATCAACATATAAGAGTCCAAGTCACTACTTATAACTATGATTAGTGTAAAAGAACTTGAATTGCTAGCCATGTCTCATTCCAAGTTTAAAGAATCCCTCTATAGGCCCTATGTGATAAGTTAAGGACTTGAGTGTAACCTACAGGCACTAGACACTTGGGCCTCAAGTCCCATCTTTGGCTACAAAAATTCAAAATGAGCCCAACAAACATTCTCTATCTAAGCCTATGAGAAAACATTCCCTATCCAAGCCTATGAGTAGGTATAGGACATCACACATAACTCATGAGGCATGAGGCCTAGAATCTTGTTTTAGAGCATAAATGATGGTATTTACCCAATACCATGGAAAGGTACTATATACATATCCTCAATGTACAAAATATGGTAAGGGTGTTCATATCATGTTCATAGTTTAATGATTCCTTGCACAAGGCTTACATAGTGGTTTCAGGCACCATGAATGGTCCATGCGCACTTGAAACATCTTTTAGGGTGTAAAATACTTATTTTTTGCCCAAACTATTGCAAGACCTTGAGACAGATCCCCAATACATGAAATATTGTGATGGTGCTCATAGGCCAAAATATTCATATGACTCATATGATGGTTTAGGGCCCATTCATGGCCTATGGGACCCAAAAGATTATTCTAGGGTACAAGGCCCTTGTTTTCTTCGTCAATTTATGGGGCGAACCCAAGAATATGTGTCTCACTTTTTAGTGAAAAGTAGCTATGAAGGTTTGAAGACCTTGAAAATCATATAATGAATATTTGAGTACAATTGAAAAAAAATGTCTTTCAAACAATAATTTTTTCAAAAATATTAATGTCATTTAATGCGTCAAATGTTATGAATATAAATAATTAATAGTTAATAGTTAATAGTTAATAATGATTAGTACACTGAAGAAGAATGTCTCCAAGGACATGACTATTCATGAAGGGGTACCTTGCCTAGTATAAAGGCAGGGCCCTCATTTGTATCATATCATCATCTCTTGTACTTTAAAAACATACATCCATACATACATACATACATATATATATTTCAAATATTCTGAATATTTCGTTGAGTACAAACTTTATTCATTGCATTGGTATCAAATCCTCATTCTTTGGCCTCAGACTTTGGCCATCAACCTTTTGTCAAGTTCATTACAACTCGACAACCTGCCACAGTCGCCCTGTTATCATATGACCTTCCATCGCAACTGCCTTAGCCCATGATACTAACAAGATTTGCAACACACACTTACAAAATTTTCAACATGCCCAATTATCACATCCTTTCTTAAGTCACAATTGACCAAGCATTTTTATGCATTAAAAATTATCTCATTTGGTATTTAAATTTAAAATTAAGTTAAAGTTATTTAAAGGGTTACACTACTAAGATAAGGGTAAAAGTATGTTTAAAAAAGGGCACCAAAAATATATATAAGAGAAGGTATTTGAAGTTTTAAAGTAATTATTTACCAAGAAAAGAGTAAGTCAAGGAAAAAGGTTTATAAAAAAAGGTTATATTATAAAAATATATAATTTAGATTCATATTTTTAAAAGGGGTAAAATAGAAATAATTTTTTAATAAAGTGAAAAATTACAAAGGAAAGAAAAAAAATATTATTATAATATTTATAAAAAGAATATATAAACTCCTTAGTCAAAGTATTGTTTGACAAAATTATCGACAAACACAAAATAGAGTTAATCATTGAAGAAAAAAGAATGGATTAATAATTCGGAAAAGAACAAAGGAATATTTTCTTATAACGGTCTTCAATCGCAAATTGCATATTATTTACATTAAAAGGGAGCATCCAAGGGAAAGAGATTAATATAATTAGAAGTGCAAGTGACAAGGAAAAATACATGAATATTAATTTGGAAAATCAACTATCAATTCTAGAGCCAAATATAGGTCAAAGAGAAAATATTTTTAGCAAGAAAGAGTATGAAATTAATGATTTACAAGTGTGAGTGTATCATTATGAATGTATATCTCAATTTAGGGATGTAACTATGTTTAACAAAAAGATTGACATAATTCTCAATCTACCTTAGTTCAAAGCATTGGGTACATTCATGTTAAACATGGAGAAAAAAATTTGATTTTTCCCTATAAGAAGAAGATGATAACATTCCATCACATGACAATGAAGTCAGAGTTGATAATACCTTCCTCAGAATACTTTAAAGATATTTCTAAATTGATGCTTCAAAAAAAAAAAAATCAAAGAAACATAAATAACTTGAAGAAATCATCTCCACTAAAAACAAATAAATTTCTCGTTTAAAGGATCATAGTGAGAAACTACTTGCACAAGTAAATAATTGTAAAGCTTCGAAGCACAAATTAGAACACCCAAATGAAGCTCTCGAGAAGAAACTGAATGGAAGTTTATCAGAAATTGAAGAAAAGGAACACACATTGATCCAAATAGTATCAGGATACAGAAATATTTCAATCAAATTGAAGTGAAGACATACTATAATGTTGCATTTCAAACAATGAAAGTTTCAAGTGAAGATTAAACAATTAACCAAGCACCATCCGCACATGAAATAAATTAGATACCTCAAGTAAGTCAAGAAATAGACATAAACATGATAAGAGGAAATCAAATCACAAGAACTCCTTATCAACATCCAAATCATGGAAGTAGACATCTCAACCATTCTACATTCCTTATCACTCTAACCCGAAACAAGTGACTTATGTTCCCAAGAATATTAATGTCACGATAATATAATCTTATGATAACAATTCATCCCAAGTTTACAGTAATCGCAAGATTCCACATATGATTAATCTGACATGGTTATATCATTTCACAATACGACAATTATATACCACACTCAAAAGTTCATGTCGCCTTGTATCATCAAAAATGTCAATTTTGAGAATTAAGAAAGATGAGAAAGCATTATGAGACAAAAAAATATATCAAGAAATGACATCAAAAAGCTTTGATTTCTAAAGGGGAAGTCAATGCTATAAATATAAATAATTAATACCTAAAAATAATAAGTACATTGAAGTGGCATGTCTCTAAGGACATGACTATTCATGAAGGGGCACCTTGCGTAGTATATAAGTAAGGCCTGCATTTGTATCATATCGTCATCTCTTGTACATTCAAACATTCACAAGTTTGTAATTATTACATATCCTATGATGGATACTTTCATATTTTAGATATTATGAATATTTCTTTGAGTACAAACTTTGTTTGTTACATTGATTGAGCAAATTGTATTGGGGAGGTGTTGACGGTGTTGGAAACTGCCAACATACAAGGGATCTCCCCGATATAAGGTCCCAACTAGACCTCACATCGTTTAGTGTAGGCGTCCTGTCCTAAATATGGCCTAGTTTTTTACTTAAATATATGCCTTGGCCTTAACTATCAACCTGAGAGAGAAGTGCAAATGTCATTTTGAATGAGCAAGCTAGTATGCCTTGTGAATGTTTGATTGTAGATGTATCTAGGTTCTCTTACCGCGGAGGGGAAAACAAAGTGAGTCTCTAAAAGAGAAGTAATAGTACTATCCTAATGGAAACACACATTAAATATAAAGACTCATGTACCATCAAGAAAAATAATTCACAAGGATACGAGGATGATTATAAGCATAAAAACACATTTCCAACAAGAAGCACCAAGTAACCAAAATAGTTCAATCAATCCAGTATTGATCAATGCAAACATGAACTGTAAACATTCAAAGAATAGTCTTAGAAACATTCACAATCCATGTGCGAAAACGTGTTGGCCTGAAAAGCTTCAATATTAAGCAAAAGTCCCAAGATACATAAATACAATGGACACCACTAGCTCCAATAGTGGAGCGTTGGAGCCATACTTGCTCCCCAAAAGTACTAACTTTGTCTCTGTAATGCCTTGTGGGAGAATCCAAGGTTAAAATTCCTTTACATGAAATGAGGATCTATTTATAAAGTGAGGAGTGACCTTTCACATCCTCATGACTCTTGACTTTCTAACTTCTAGTGACCTTTGGACTTCTATAACCTTTGGAATTTCAAATGACTTTTGGAATTACATATGACATTTGATATTACATGTCTTTTCAACTTCCATGACTCTTTGTTCATACATTTCTCTTGGTCTTCCACTTATTTTCCTTTTACAATGATTACAATAATACATCTTGACTTCCACATCATCGTGTGATTAGACTTGACATGTCGCTATCTTTGATGAATGAGACTAATAGTGACCACTGGCATGCAATTTCTCCTGTGGTGACATGGTTTCCACTTGTATCTTCATTTTTAAACAACTTCGATTGTTGATGTCCTCACCCTACAAATGGTCTTTGATCAAATAGAGTCTTCGGGTGCTTTGATCATCAAGACTAAAGTGTATTTTTCATTCCTTTCACTCTTCCTTTGTTTATTCTCTTTGTCTGATCTTCCTCATGTGTGATTTCCACGATGTTTTTGGAATACCCACATCTGCAGTCACTCGTGACAAGCAACCATCAACCTCAAAATCTCCTATTCTATCATGATTTATGCATATATTTTTGTTTGTGCCTTTTCCGTGCTCTCAAAGGGGAAAAATGGGATTTTAGGCACATGGGCACACTTTGAAAGGCTGAAGGGATGAAGAGAAGAGGCTTTAGGGCTTTGACATGCACTCATGCGCTCAAGAAAGAGAATTAGTCAAGATAGGGTGCATGGCACAAGTCTGAAGGATGAAGGGGAAGGCTTCGAGCTTACCAAATGTGTTGTGCGCTCAAGGGAGAGATGAAGGGATCAGGGCACACTTCTGGAGGGTGAAGGGTGAAGGCTTTGAGCCTTTGAGCTGCATTCATGCACTTAAGAGGCCCAGGAGTGTGCATGGCGCAATTTTGAAGGCTCTTGAGGCCTTCAGGGTGCGCCTATGCGCCATGGAAGGGCACACTTCTTCGTGTCGAAGGAGTGCACTCAAGGAAGACTTGGTCTCTTGGAGGGCATAGTTTGGAGGAAGGAAAGGGAAAGGAACTTGAGGAGTGTGCCTTGTGCTCTTTTGAGGGTGGATGGAACACTTCCAAACAATTAAGGTTTTCCCACCAAGGCTTTAGAGTGTGCTCATGCACTCTTGGCCTTAATGAGTTCACTTTGAAACCAAAATTTGTCTAAGTATGGAAAATGGGGCAAGAGGAAAAGAGGATGATTTTATACGTAGAACCACGTGTGACACATACCAACTCATCAAGAAAACTTAGAAAAAATTGAAAAATTATGAATATACATCAAAACACCACTTTATACACATTCCCCAAGTGCAGTGAGTGTAGTGTGTGAGACTCTGACTAAAAGGTGTCTTTTTACTACGAGAAAGATGTTATGACCATGAAATGCACCAAAATATGTTCTGATCAATGCGAAAACACTTGAGGCCATTCAAATACACTTGAAACACATAGAATAACCTAAAATGACATTTGATGATCAAAGAAAATCTAGGTGTGACAATGATAGTAGGCTCCAAAATTCGAATGTAGTGAAATATTTGGAGGGTGTTATAGTAGCGACAACACTTGGCGACACACTGGGTGGACTTCAACTTCTCTGTCTAGAGATAGCTTTCCATTAAGGGTCATACCTTCTGGAAGTATTGATTTCCTAAATTTCCCCCTTTAGACTGGTTTTATACATAACATCTTCACTTTTCTCTACTTGGTTGAATACATACAAAAGATACACCATATCACAATTGTTTCGATATAGGAAAGGATAATGTGCTAGACATGTTTATGATATTAAGATTGTGATTTTTCATCCCTGGTGTTGTTCTTCGGCTAGCAGGATTAGACAATACTGTGACAGAGTTACTTTAGGAGTACAAACTTTGCTTCGTTGCTAGCGATCCTAGATAGTACCTAAACGAAGTTGCTAGCTTCACCTCCCCATGCAAGAAGCCTTTCTCTTCTTTCACCCTTTTATTTATTTATTTTAATAAAACTATGCATACGCACTTACTATTTTCAATGGGCGGAAGAGGGATCTCAATTTATTGAGAGCAGAGGAGATTTTCCCTTCATAGGAGTATTTAAAGACCTCTGATATTGGTTTTCTCACATTAGATTTTCCTCTTATCCCTTCACTACTAGATTAGACAAGTGTTAACAAACAAGTAGATTTATGCCAAGTTGATTAGTTTAGACACTAGCATTGGCATGGATCTAATGGGTTCCCTTAAGGTTCTCCTATTGGATGAATTTTATTTTCCATCTGGACTTAGCTCAACCTATGGCATTTTACCAAACAAAGAAGGAGAACAACAAAAAGCCAAGTGTTGTGGTTGTCACACTTCTCTTTGATTGCACCACAAATCCTTTTGAGCCATGCACTTTACACAAGGGTCTTATTAGAGTACAATGACCGACAACAAGACATGAAAATACATGACTACATAACAAAACCACAGACAAAAAAAAAAGAGAGAAATAAAGAAAATGTATAGGAAGTGAAGCTTGTAGTTACTATTGAAAGTAATTCTTTAGATCTCAGTCATTTACAGGAAGAGAGTCAATCCTCCCATCTAATGATTTCAGCTTGAAAGTATTGTAGCCGAGCTTTTCTTCAACAATAATTGGTCCAACCCACAAAGGCTGGAACTTCATGTGTTTTCCCTTTTCTTTGTGTGGTTTATCCCACTTCAGTACTAGGTCACCCACATCAATGCTCTTAGCCCCTGCGGACTTCTTATCAAACCAACACTTTACACTGTTATGATGTACAACAAATCAATCCTTAGCCTTGAGAATTTCTTCCTCAAGTTTAAGGAATGTGTTTATCCTTCTCTGAACTAGAAGAAAAGTCTTACCTTGTGACCCTTGAGAGAGTTGTAAGGCCAGAAGATATAGGTTCGAAGGCAAGATGACTTCCTTACTGTAAACTAGGAAGTATGGCCAGGGTTTGAGAGTGGGATTTGGAGTTACATGGTCGGCCCAAAGAGCATTGGTTAAATATTTATGCTAGTTCCTTTGTTTAGAGAAGAAGGTTTTCTTAATTATGTGGATAAGATTCTTATTTGTTGATTCAACCAAAAAATTTCTTTGCGGATAATAATTTGATGCATGTTTCAATACAATTCCATTTTCTAATGCGAATTCATAAAGTTTTAATGATGAAAAATATGTCGCATTATCAAAGACAAGTGACGTAGGAACGCCAAACCTGGTTATAATATTTTGTTGCAAGAAGTGAATGACTTCCTGGTCATTTTTTTGAGGGGAAGTGATTCCGACCATCGAGTGAAGTAATTTGTCGCTGTGAGAATATATCAATGTTGCTTTGACGAATGAGGGAAAATTTCTACAATAACATCAAGGCCCCACTGTTGAAATGGTTCTTTGACTGCTATTGGTAGCAGTGGGGCGGTTCACCTCTGATTGTGTTCGACGGATCTTTGACATGCTTGGCACTTGCAGACATAGGAGTGAGAATCCTTAAATAGAGTGGGGAAATAATAACCGTCCCTCATGACTTTATGTGTTGTAGTTTTTCCCACATAGTGACTGTCTGTCGTTCCATCGTGTAAATCTTTCAAGACATTTTCTAAATCCTGCAACTTACAGCACCTTAGCAAGACACCATTGTGGTGCTTTCGGAAAAGCACTCCATGAACTAATTGGTGTGATAGATCTTTTAAATGAATGGACCTCTTTTGTTTATTCAATAAGTGCGAGGGAAAGGTTCTATGCTCCGAAAATTGTCGTAAATATGCATACCATGGCATTGTAGACATGGACTGAGGAACATTTTCAATATGATACATTTTGATCTTATGCTCCCATATTGATAGATCTTGTGTAGGTTTTAACCATGTACAGAAATTACCTGCAAACGAATTCTTAAAAACAAAAAACATACAATGTTGAGAAACATAAAACAAATACACATAGATTTTTCCTTAGATCCCAAAACCGGGACTACCATATTGAATTTTCATTATGTTCCTTTCAATGTTACAATACATATATATATACATGTCAAAACATTCATAAATCCAAATCCATTAAACCTGGATTAGAACATAACCATAGTTCCCTTGATCGGATCTACAAAATACCATGGGCAGAAAACCATCATGCCCAAAACCATGTGTGAAACCCATGCACAAAACCATAGTTAGGTCCGCCCACCTAATATAGGGTCCAAAAGAAATTCTTGGGGTGCTGCCCCAGACCTCGTACATGAGGGCTACCGTCCCCTTGGGTGTGCGACTAGTCGTGGAAAAAATATAACACACACCCAACATTCTCCCACTTGTTTTCTTTTCCACACAGGGGGTCACAGGAGAGCTTAGTCATTGGTCTAGCCCTGCAACGCCCACTGTTTCTCTACACCAAGAAAACTTCTCAGTGCTCACATACTTCACCAATGCATCTGTAGCATTCTTCAAAGTGTCCACCTTTACCAACAACATTGTTTTGTCCTCAACCATATTCCTCACAAAGTGATACTGAACATCAATGTGCTTTGTCTTTGAATGATAAGCAGGGTTCTTTGCCAAGAAAATTACACTTTGGTTGTCACATTCTATCCTTATAGCTCATTGTACTAACCCCATACTTGAACAAAATCTCTACAACCAAACTGCTTCCTTCCTTGCATGAGTGGTTGTCATGTATTCTGCCTCTGTAGTTGAAAGTGCCACTACAAACTATCTCTTGCTCATCCAACTCATTGCAACTCCAAATAGGTTAAACCCATACCCACTTGTAGATCTTCTGTGATCCAGATCTTCGTCGCAATCTGCATCAACAAAGCCGCGGATGTCCAAAACTCTATCCAATTCTGGTCTTCCTTGGTAGCACAGACCATAATCGCTAGTGCCACACAAATACCTGAAAAATTGCCTCACTGTTTTCCAATGCTCCTTCCCTGGTTTTGACATAAACTTGCTCAATATTCCCATTGCATGTGCAATGCCTCGTCTAGTACATACCATTGCATACATCAGGCTACCAATTGCACTTGCATATGGAACACGAGACATGTCCTCTTCCTCTTCTTGTGCCTTGGGACATTATTCAACAGATAACTTTACACCTACAAGAATAGGAACCTTCACCGATTTACTATCATGTATATTAAATCTTTGCAGTATTATCTTGAAAAACTTCCTACGGTTTAACCAGAGCTTCCTTTTTGCCTGATCTCGTTTAATTGCCATGCCTAAGATATAGTTTGCAACACCAATATCCTTCATGTAAAATTTGGAGGATAATTGGGTCTTCAAATCTTGGATAATTTCTTTGTCATTTCCAATCAACAACATATCATCCACATGCAAGACCAGATAAATAACATGGTCACCAATTAATTTAAAATACACACAGTGATCCGCTTTGCTTCTGGTGAAGCCAAGTCCCCATATAAATGTATCAAATTTTTGATACCACATCCTTGGTGACTATTTTAACCCATAAAAAGACTTTTTTAACCTACATGCCAGTTCTTTCTTTCCCTTCACCGCAAAGCCTTCAGGTTGCTTCATGTAGATCTCTTCTTCCAAATCGTCATGAAGAAATGTTGTCTTCACATCCATCTATTCTACCTCAAAATCAAAAGAAACACCAGTAGATAAAAGTAATCTAGTTGAATCTACCTTGGTAAGAGGAGAAAAAATATCACCAAAACAATTCCCGACACCTGGGAATAACCTTTTGTTACCAACCTAGACTCGTATTTATCCACCTTGCCTTTTGCATTCATCTTCTTCTTAAACACCCACTTTATTCTAATGGGTTTCCTTCCAGCTGGCAACTCCACCAGATCCCAAGCCTCATTTTTGTCCGTAGATGCCATTTCAACAACCATGGCCTCTTTCTAGAGTTTTCCATCCTCTAAATCTACTGCCTCCTTGATAGTTCTGGGATCATCATCATTAATAGTTAAAGCAAAATTTGAGAAAAAAATAGATGGACTATACCTTTTTGGTTGCCTTCTTTCTCGAACTCAGGTTCCTTTGGTAGGAATTCATGTTTAATAACATGTTTCACCTCTATAAACACCACATATCGGTTGTACACAACCTTCCTTGTTTTTGTAGTGCTCTGCTCTAGTTGATTGACAGTGATATGAGATTAACATTTATTTAGCCCTAAGGCCCACACTTTATTACTTGAGGACCTCAGGTTGAGGATCCAGACACATGACTCTATTATTATTGGTTGTGATATTAGTGGTTGTGATGTTTATGTATGATCTCCATTGATATTATGATGAAGATAACATTAATGGTTATGCATGTTCTCTATTGATATTATGATGAGTGTGGCATAAATGGTTATGTTTGTTATCTATTTGATGTTATGATGTTGATAGCTTTTATGGATATGCAGGCTTCCATTGATGTTATGATGATGATAGCCATGATGGATGTGTCCCCTATGTTACCTACTTGCATTAGTTATGGTTCATAATGAACAATGATGTGAATGACCAGGTGATGGTAATGATGCTATTATGATGATGACTAACACTGAGAAACCTTGTTATTGATTATTATTGAGTATGGTAGAAAACCACCAGAGGAACTCGCACATGACGAGTTGACGACACTGGGTTTGATGAAAATTTATATTATTTATCTTTGAAATTCTAAGTCGATTTTGAAACCTGCTATATATGTCTACCTATATTCTGATGATATGTTAGTGGTTGCAGGCATAGATTAGTTGCTTGGCCGAATGACTCACATATGGGTGATGGGGTTTTACAATTGGATGGAACTGCATGGGAGGGGTGGGACAATGTCCCTAATCTCACCCACTAGCACTCCCGCCGTGACTTGGGCTAGAAAGATTGAAACACCTTCGCCTTGAAGATCACGATGTCATGAGGGTAGGTCCTAAGGTTGGTTCGCTCATGAGGATTTTACCGGGGGCGCGCATCAAGGCGGATTCCTTGATCCCTGACACAATTAGTCTCACTATAGCAAGGAACATAAGAGATTATAGTGGTCTCTGTTGTTGCACCTATACTTTCCCCTCGTAGCCACTGAATGCTTGAAGGGAAATTAGCATGACACCCTTAGAACTTCAAGGGAAGTTCTTGAAGGGCACGATCAAACTTGGCACCCTTGGAATTATTAAAAATAAATAAATTAATGAATATAATCAAGAAATGAAAATTAGGTAAATTTACATCAAGGGTAAATGATGTTAGAAACCGAGGTAATTAAATCAAAAATAAAACTTGGGTTAAGAAGATCATGGGAAAGAATAAAATATTTTATCTTAAAAACTCTACCCTCCCCATGTTAGAATATATTAGGTAGATTATGTAGTTTAATTAGGTAAAAAGGGGAAAGAGGGACATAAATGTAAGGATAAATATTAATCCTAAACTAGTTAAACCTAATTAAGAGAAGAGGAAGGTGAATTAAAATAAGATTAATAAATTAAATTTTAGCAAAATGTAGAGAACCTCCATGTGGCAACAACCAACATAAGAATATCCATCTAAGAGATAACTTGAGTTAAATTAGGGAGTAGGTAGGGGATCAAATATTGATTCATTAATTGACTTTAGTAATGAACACAAATTAAGGAATAAAAAGGGGGATCAAGAGGCAACTAGGAGAAGAAATAAGAATCTTGTTGAGGTGAGGAAAATATTAGTTTTGAATTAAAATTTAAGTAAATAATTTTGGAGACCCTTGATGAGAGAGTGACACATGGGTGGGTGAATAATCAAACTATTGAATTATAAAAAAATAATTAATTATGCATGACATGCCAAGTGTCACCTATGAGGACTCCTATAAAAGAAGGGGCAAGCCATGTGTTAAGTTTAGGTATGTTTTATGTTGGAGCAATTTATTTAATTTCTTTTCCATATTAGCAATCAGCATAAAGATAAATTGCAGATAGAACATAAATATAAAATGCAGAAGACAAGCCAAGACAAGAGGACACAAGATATGGTGCGAACCAAGGACAAACCCCACAATGTGTGGGGAAACCCTTTGATCAAATCTTCTTTTATCTTTATAGTTTAGCAGAGAAAGAGAGAGAGAGAGATAATACATTTACAACAAAAGTCAACACTTTGACTTATCTGGATCTGAGCATAGATCATTTCCTATAATGATGAGATCAGTTGAAGACATTCTGCTTCAACTGAATCTCCTAGGTGACGACTTCACCTATCCATTTTGTTCATCTGATGCACCTTACCATGTAGCATCATCATGCTGAATCATGCATCTTCATGCTGCTCATGATCACTGTGCTTCCCATGCTGCCCATGATCTCACCAAGCTGCATGCTGCCCAAGCTGCATCATACTATTCTATTGCTGAGTTGTTGTACACAACTTTACTGCCCTCCATCATCATGTTGTACATATTTTGCTACTGTCATCATGATGACTGGTTAGGGTACCAAGCACTATTGAAACAGTCCTTCAAACAAACTAGGACACTTCTCTGGATATGCTGTTGATTTGGGCATATGTACAAGTCCTCAAAACTCATACACAATCCTAGACTGTGGTGTTATGGCCTGCGGCCTAACACACAGTCTTTCTGTGGCTTCCAGGCAACATAACCCTTGTTTCTTGTCCTTCCAACGAGATCCCAACAGATCTATCCCTTAGCTCCTCTAACTCGGTTCTCCTACAAGAAGAGAACAACTTCATGCAGTCACAAAAGAATATACAAACAGTCCTGTCTCTATGACAGTGTTGTCACCTACAGCAACTCGAACTTTCCTTCTTGCTGTCAACAGGCTTCGATTAGCTGTGATAGTGTCTATTCTGGGAGTGCATATTAGGCCTCTCTTATCTGTGGTTAGGGCCTCCTTAGGCCAGCGAAGATGGACTGCATTAGGCTGCGTATTAGGGCCTGAGTATAAGTCTACAGGTCAGCGTATTAGGGCCTTCGTATAAAACTTCTGGACAGTGTAATAGTGCCTCCATATTAAACTTCTGGACAACGTATTTAGTGCTTCCATATTAAACTTCTAGACAACGTATTAGGTGCTTCCATATTAAGCTTCTGGACAGCGTATTAGGTGCTTCCATATTCAACTTCTGGACAACGTATTAGGTGCTTCCATACTCAACTTCTGGACAACGTATTAGGTGCATCCATATTAAACTTTTGGACAGCGTATTAGGTGCATCCATATTAAACTTCTGGACAATGTATTATATTCAACTTCTGGACATCGTATAAGGTGCTTCCATACTCAACTTCTTGACAGCGTATTATATTAAACTTTTGGACAGCGTATTAGGTGCATCCATATTAAACTTCTGGACAACGTATTATATTCAACTTCTGGGCAGCGTATTAGGTGCATCCATATTAAAGTTTTGGACAACGTATTATATTCAACTTCTGGACAGCGTATTAGGTGCATTACTTGACTGTGTAATGGAGCTTCTTTAGTTAGTGGATAGGAGCCTTTCCTTGACTGCGGTTAAGGCACATCTGAACTGTGGCTAAGGCATAGCAGAACTGCGGCTAGATCATAATTTCCACAACGTACAGCAGCTAGGGCATCATCCAAGGCCAGCGTATTCTTCTTAGTGTCTCTCCTTCACCAATAACCCAAGATGTGGAGAGGAGGAGATCACTTGAAGAATATGTTGTATTAATGACTCCAAATCCTCTCTTATTTATACTAAAAGCAGATGATTGAATAGACATGACGTTTGGGCTTCTAGAGCCTACATAAGAGTTGGTCGGCTTGATAATAATTACATAAACAAAATAAATTCATATCTTCGTAAATACTTATTGGAATCAGATGATATTTGGATCAATCCTAGACCTCTCGACGTGAGGGATCCAATAAAAATATCAGCTGCCATAAATAAGCTGACCCACATGGAGTTTGGCCCTAGTTGCCAATTTAACACCATGGGAGAAGGGACTTTTGGGGACCCTATTGTTTGTTGGATGAGACTATGTCAGAGTAGTGACTACGAACTATAGTGAGTTTGGTGAGGTAGAGGACTTTAGAGAGGGGACTCTTGAGCCAAGGAGTGTTCTCCTCTACTAGCTATTACATTCCTCCATTGTACAACCCCATTGCAGCTCGGGGGTCCGCGGGGAAGAAGAGTACCCAAGGAGTAGGCTGGGAGGTTAACCGTGGGTCATTGCATTCGGATCAAGTATGTCGTCATTCACACTCGGAGGTGACCGACAACAAGGGAAGACAAGAAACGGAAAATCAAGTGGAGTCTCGTCTTCTGGTGAATGGTACATATGTGTTACAATATTCTTATGTATGATTTCTTTATGGCTTTAGATAATTTATGTAAATTTTATGATATGTTCAGTGAAATGAAATTCAGGGATGTGTTAGATAGTGCTGAATAAATTTGAATTCCCAATGTTTTTCTTATGGTTGTATTTTTAGTAATCATATATATATATATATATATATATATATATACGGGGTTGGCCACTACAGTAGGTATCAGAGCCAAGTTGAACCCATGAGACCTATGGGCCCATGCATACATGCATGACTAGTTTTGTTCAATATCTACTACATTTATGATGTTGCAATTGTTGTTCCAAACCTGAGCAATGATGATTTCTATTTTGCACCCTTAGGAATGTTTGTTTTAATTACCACAGTAGTCATTGTTGAGTGCTCATGGCATCTCTCAGTTGAGATAATCGGGGTATTGGAATCATGTAATCAAAGCATTGCTAGCCCTCATTTACAAGGCCTGCATGACTGCATGCAGACAAAACACAGACAAAGGTAATGTCGTCTGGCTCCAGGCCTTGCTGTCGCATTTGGGAAAATAAAGAAAGGGCGTTCTCACCTTGCCCATGCATCCCATACCCAACGATCATTGCACTCCATGAGACAACATTTATTTTCGGCATTCTGTCAAAGAGAAAAGAAGGCGTGCAATGCTTAGACTTCCACATTTAGCATACAGATCTATGAGGGTAATCCCTATAATAATGTCTGACTCAAATCCACCTCTTAAAATGTAGGAATGAATGGATTTGCCTTGTTGTAGAGCTGCTAAATGCGCACATGTCGGAATCACACTCACAATTGTAAGTCTGTCAAGCTTCATATTTGTAAATATCATTTCACGAAAAAGATTCACATCATGATGAGCATGTCCATTCTGTGCATAACCAGCAATCATAGTATTCCACAAGACTGCATCTCTTTTAGACATTCTGTCAAACAACTTGCGTGCAATCCTCACACTCCCACACTTTGCATACATACTGATAAGAGAATTGGCAACAAAAACATCCGATTCAAACCCATTTTTAACTACAAGATCGTGAATATCTTTCCCTTCTTTTAAATCCAATAGCTAAGAACGTGATTTAAGTGCATAGGGAAACATTAAATGGTTGGGCTATATGCATTCTTGTTGCATTTGGTAATAAATTTCCAGAGCTTCTTCACAGAAGCCATTGCTGGCATATCCTTTAATCATCACATTCCATTCGACAATATCTCTGTTGCTTATTCTATCAAAAATTAGTCGAGCAGTGTCCATGCTACCCCACATGGTATAAAGGCTCAAAATTTTGGTTTGTAAAAATATATCATGTTTAAGTCCAGTTGTGAAGAGTTGGGCTTGAATATGGTTAAGTGAGTTGATGTTGGTACATGCCTGTAAGAGAGAAGCGTATGCATTGGAATCTATGGGAATACCCCGCTGCTTGAAACCTTCCTTCAATGTGACCGAGATTTCCTTCCCGACGATTGTAGCTCCACTTCTGGACGTGCCAGGATTGAGCCACCTCGGTGCTTTCATGAGAGCACGCTTAGACACTCACCAAAATGGTTTAAGCTCATTTTACACAGTGAATTGTAAAAGATCCAATCCTCGGACAAAAGCAAAGTAACCCTAGAAACTATATTGGTCTCAGAAATGGTTACAGGTTTTGGATTTACAATTTAGGAGTGCAAGGATGATTTTGAGTAGGATCGTGCAAAGAAGAGTGTATGCCTTCACGGCAATGACGAGGGCATACTCCAACATCCCCTCTTTCACAAAACCTAGCTCTGCACTCGCTTTGATCTCGCCTTTACTCAGGCAGGTAGAAAGGAACTATTCCACGAGGTCACAGGTCAAAGAGACACATGTTATGGTTCCTATTCCTATGTATGGAGTAGCTGGAAATTATGCTTCTGCTCTTTATGTGTCTGCTGTGAAAGCTAACATGTTGGATAGGGTTGAATCTAAGCTCAAAACCCTCATGGAAGCTATTAACAGTAGTCCAAGTTTTCGAAATTTCATCAAGGATTTGTCTGTGCCAAGAGATACCAGACTAAAGGCCGTGCGAGAAATTTTCGAGGAGTCCAGCTTTTTAGACATAACTAGAACTTCTTGGGTAAGGATGGATTGAATGATCCAATCGTATTGTATGCTCTACATTTGCAATTCTTTTTGGTGTGACGGTTATTGAAATATTATACTTCTGTTGCTCTTTGTATGTTTTTTTGTCTTCTTTGCCCACTGAAGGTACGCTAAAACGACGTCTCTGCGGGGGAAAGGAAAACACGGCTTACTTTGGTTGCCATTTGCCTAACTGGGAAAGAGATAGGCGTTTATGCAATGCAAAATTTGATTCCATTTTTTGGAAGTTAATAAGATGGTGGTTTTACAGATGTTTAATTTTCCAAACTTGAAATGCACCCTGCAAGGTCATTATTGAAATAGGGAAGCTGAATATATTGGGGCCCTCCCCATCCACTGCTACAACCACTGTGAATCATTGAGTCCACATGGAAAATAAGTTAATGTTGTAGAAACGTTCAAGTAAATGTATACTTGATGCCATTTCCTAAAACCAGATTGCTTCACTGCAAATACGAGGAGTTTCTTCTGCATTCTGTCCCGTGAGAGGCAGTCAGCAGCCGAGTCTGGTGGGTCAGGTTATATCATTACAATGGGATTATTATCTAACAAGGTGGACAAGAGCGAGCTAAGTGCTGGTGATCATGTTTACTCATGGCAGAAAGCTTACACATATGCCCATCACAGTACATTCCTCTTATTTTTCCCTAAGATTTCTCCATTAATATAATTGTTGAGCACACGATTTGCAGCTTCTTGTGGGTTGTAATGCACTTGTTTTGAATTGGTTTTGTGAAAATTGTATGGACGTTGTGTTACCAAATTTGGTTTTCTATATTTAATTGCCTCAATTCGGTTTTCTTTGTTTAATTGAAGGGTCTTCAATGTTATCCTAGGTTAACCTCAAACCTGTTTTAATGGTAGTTGCATGATATTTTAAATTGGATTTTGTATAGTTCCAAAGGGTTACTACTCCACTCTTCATGGAGAACTCAAATCTCTATACTCTGGTAGGAATATGTACTATTTGACCAATTGGAGCCTCTCAAACCTAACCCAATACAATGTACATTTTCCCAATTGATGCTTTTAGCACCTTAAACCATGGTGGTGTACTATTCACCAGGGCCAGATTCCAAGACCTTGATCCTAACTACGGTTTGAGTAAATTTTTGTCTCTTATATAAGAATCATTGTATTGATCTGTTGTTTCTGTGTGGCCTTTAGGAGCCGGTTGCTACCAAGTATGATTGCCATGGAATTCCACTACTTCATACAGGTTTATACCTAGTTATATACACAATGTTGCACATTAGTACTCTAGTTTTAGGCAAGGTTATCATACTCACCGAGTTAGCGTGCTTGACATGTAGGTCGGCTGACTTGCATACTTTTGTGCCAAGTCCACTGGCCTGGTGAATTGAAGAATGGCTCATTTGACTACCAAGTCTGGTGCTTAGTTTTCCTTATCACCAAGTGACTTATCTGTCTTTCTTGCCAGGGAATCCCTGAGTCCAAGTTTGACAATCTTGGGTTGAGAATAATGACTTCTTGTGCTATCATCAGAGCATCATATCTTTGAATTCTTAGAGACCAGAGGCTAAAGTTCTCTTGCCGTAGTTAGCAGTTGAAATTTGATAGTTAACAGGCTAAATTCGGTATGCAGTAGGCAGTTTCTCCACATGAGCTATGTTTCATCATGACTTGGTAATATCTTTGATTCACTACTCGACTGTATTTTCATATGTATTTATGATATAGGGATATATATTTATTGGAGGGGTTTGCAAAGAAAATTATGCACTTTTAGCTATTATTTGATGTTTGCTTTTTTGCATGGATAAATCTAAATTTACTATACATTTTTGTGCAAACCCCTTCCAATAAAATATGATCCTATATTAGAAACTCCTTGTTCTAAAGCTTTGAACCTCTCAGCTCAATCTTCAACAAGAAATATATTATTTAGCAACTTGGTTGCAATTGCGCATGTGGCATCAACTATTGGCAGTAGTTTTGCATTAGACTGGGTATTGTTCTTTCAACACTTAGCCATGATGATAAAGACTACCTTCATCTCCAAAATTCTTTTAACCACATTGCATGGCCTGGCTTTTTGGGTAGATCCTCAACCTAACTTGATTGTCATCTTGATCCGTGCTTTCATCCTCTTTATAGTTGTAGAGACTAAAAATACTGAAAATAGGATATATATATATATATATATATATATATATATATATATATATATATATATATATATATATATATATATATATATATATATATATATATATATATAATTATTTGGAAGATCCAAACAACAAATCATTAGCATTGTTGCCTAGTTTTCATAAATATACCATCCCCATATCACTAATTGGATTCTTATTTTCTCTTATTCATGTTAGATCTACCCTTGTAAGCTTCATCATGGAGGTACCTACGTAAGCTATCTAGTGCAGAAAGGACTTTATTTTTAGGAAGCAGTTTTACTTTCCTAAAGATACCATGAGGAAAATTTTCATATGTGAAGTGCATGCTGAAGGTATTGGAGGATGTTTTGGTGGAGTTAAAACCATAGTAACCAAGATCATGAGTCAAACACGTGATTCACTATGTTTGAGTATGATTTGACCCTAAATGATTTTGTTTCTATCTGTTCGAGTTAAAACTTGGTTTCACTGAGTTTGACTCTATCAAAGTGAGTTTGACGCATCTTTAGTCATGAGCCTAACCTTGATTCGTGATTAGTCATGAGTCAAACTTAGTTTGACCAAGTTAGGCTTGCCCAATTTAACCTATGTTGGGCACATGTCAAAATGCATGTATTTTTGTTTGTTTGTTGTTATTGGACTTAACAAGTTTTTCTTGATCCGAGTCAAACTCCTGGCTCTTTTGCCTCACTGAGTTTTTGTTGATTCCAAGCTTGGTGACACTGGTTAAAACTTAAAACCATAGTCACATTGGCTAAGAATGGGTAAAGAGATTGCTAATTACGTGGACAAGTATCATATTTATCAAGTTGCTTAGGTTAAGCAACAGACATTTGTCTTTTTGTTAAAGTGAACATCCAGACGTGATGTTTGCCAATAAAAGGGAGATGCTTTCTCTAAAGATAAAGCTTGCTATGTTTGAAGAAACGACTTTGGATATTGGAGAGGAAATAAAAGTTTCCAAACAAAAATTTGAGGAGGCAATGAAAAGCATGCTTTCACCTTGATAATTATCTTCAACGTATTCACGATTTGAACTCCCACTTGGATGAGAACAACTTGCGGTTCTCTTCTCTGTACAACCAGCTTTCTAATCTTAAGTAGCGTCTGGACTCAACACTAGAGGCACCAGTTGGTTGGAGGAAATGTTGATGGTTAATGGCAGAGCTCCCCCATTTGAAGAGGTGATAGTGGAAACACTCCATCTGAATACAATGGCTCAAGTGACAGTGAAGAACGAGGATCCATTCAAAGTGTTGATGTCATTGACATTGACTAGATTTCTGGTCAATTTTCTATTTTTATTGTCTCTGTTATTTTGAATCTTGTGCCAAAGTTTTTAGGTGTCTTGAAATAGGGTGACTATGTCTGGGAATTCTGTCTTATTGTAGAAATTGATGAAGGAATCATTTAGGAAGTGTTGACCCTGCCGCCTACACCTACTTACAAGTTAGTGAGAAAAGCCTTCAACCCCACAAGGTGTGGATGGTGGCAGAGAATAGTGGTGGACATGTTGACCAAGAGCCCCCATTTCATACCAGTTAAGACTACATATAAGGCACCAGAAATAACCAGAGTTTTTATTGATGAGATTATGAGATTACATGGATTGCCTAGGAAGATCGTATCTGATAAGGGAGCAGTGTTTACAGGAAGGTTTTGGACCAATTTCCAAGAAGCCTTGGGAAACCAGTTGAACTTCAGCACTACTTTTCACCATGAGACAGATGGGAAAACACAGAAAGGACTAATCAAACCCTCGAAGACATGCTTCGAAGGTATGTGATGGACCAACAAAAGACATGGGAGGAGTTTTTACCCCTCGTGGAATTTGCTTACAATAATAGTTATCAGAGTTCCATCAAGATGGCGCCAATTGAGTTCTTATACGGAAGACCTTACAGAGCATCTCTTAGTTGGGACCGACTAGAGGACTGAGTATTAATAGGACCAGAAGTAGTGCAAGAGATGGAAGAACAAATGACTATGATTAGAGGAAGGCTAAAAGAAGCACAAGACTGACAAAAGAGCTATGTTGATGCTCATCGAGTAGACCGAACTTATGAAGTGGGAGATAGGATATTCCTAAGAGTAAGGCCCCAAAAAAAAGATCTATAAGATTTGGAAAGGGAGAAAAATTGTCTCCACGGTTTGTGGGACCTTTGGAAATCTTAGAAAAGAAAGGGGCCAGTGGCATATAGGCTTGCCTTACCTCCATCATTAGCGTGTATGCATGATGTGTTTCATATTTATGTTTTGCGTCATTATATTTCAGATCCTTCGCATGTTATTGACTTTGGTCATTTGCAGGTTTCAGTCGAGGGAACAGTAATGGCCGAACCAGTTCACATATTGGACTAGAAAACTTTACAGATTAGATGATGGTTAGTGGACCACGTTAAGGTGCAGTGGGATAATTATATTCCTAGTTCATCTACTTAGGAGGATGCCGAGGTGATGCATCACCATTTCCTTACCTATTCCAAGGACTTCGAGCCGAAGTCTATTATTAAGAGGGGGTGTATGTAGTGCCCCGCTATAGTTGACTGACAGTGATATGAGATTAACATTTATTTAGCCCTAAGGCCCACACTTTATTACTTGAGGACCTCAGGTTGAGGATCCAGACACATGACTTTATTATTATTGGTTTTGATATTAGTGGTTGTGATGTTTATGTATGATCTCCATTGATATTATGATGAAGATAACATTAATGGTTATGCATGTTCTCTATTGATATTATGATGAGTGTGGCATAAATGGTTATGTTTGTTATCTATTTGATGTTATGATGCTGATATATTTTATGCATATGTATGCTTCCATTGATGTTATGATGATGATAGCCATGATGGATGTGTCCCCTATGTTACCTACTTGCATTAGTTTTGGTTCACACTGAACAATGATGTGAGTGACCAAGTGATGGTAATGATGTTATTATGACGATGACTAACACTAAGAAACCTTGTTATTGATTATTATTGAGTATGGCAGAAAACCACCAGAGGCACTCGCAAATGACGAGTTGACGACACTGGGTTTGATGAAAATTTATATTATTTATCTTTGAAATTCTAAGTCGATTTTGAAACCTGCTATATATGTCTACCTATATTCTGATGATATGTTAGTGGTTGCAGGCACAGATTAGTTTCTTGGCCGAATGACTCACATATGGATGATGGGGTTTTACAATTGGATGGAACTGCATGGGAGGGGTGGGACAATGTCCCTAATCTCACCCACTATCACTCTCGTCGTGACTTGGGCTAGAAAGGTTGAAACACCTTCGCCTTGAAGATCACGATGTCATGAGGGTAGGTCCTAAGGTTGGTTCGCTCATGAGGATTTTACCAAGGGGCGCGCATGAAGGCAGATTCCTTGATCCCTGACACCATTAGTCTCACTATAGCAGGGAACATAAGAGATTATAGTGGTCTCTGTTGTTGCACCTATACTTTCCCCTCGTAGCCACTGAATGCTTGAAGGGAAACTAGTGTGGCACCCTTGGAACTTCAAGGGAAGTTCTTGAAGGGCACGACCAAACTTGGCACCCTTGGAATCATTAAAAATAAATAAATTAATAAATATAATCAAGAAATGAAAACTAGGTAAATTTACATCAAGGGTAAATGATGTTAGAAACTGAGGTAATTAAATCAAGAATAAAACTTGGGTTAAGAGGATCATGGGAAGAAATAAAATATTTTATCTTAAAAACTCTACCCTCCCCATGTTGGAAAATATTAGGTAGATTATGTAGTTTAATTAGGTAAAAAGGGGAAAGAGGGACATAAATGTAAGGATAAAGATTAATCCTAAACTAGTTAAACCTAATTAAGAGAAGAGGAAGGTGAATTAAAATAAGATTAATAAATTAAATTTTAGAGAAATGTAGAGAACCTCCATGTGGCAACAACCAACATAAGAATATCCATCTAAGAGATAACTTGAGTTAAATTAGGGAGTAGATAGGGGATCAAATCTTGACTCATTAATTGACTTTAGTAATGAACACAAATTAAGGAATAAAAAGGGGGATCAAGAGGCAACTAGGAGAAGAAATGGGAATCTTGTTGAGGTGAGAAAAATATTAGTTTTAAATTAAAATTTAAGTAAATAATTTTGGCGACCTTTGATGAGAGAGTGACACATGGGTGGGTGAATAATCAAACTATTGAATTATAAAAAATAATTAATTATGCATGACATGCCAAGTGTCACCTATGATGACTCCTATAAAAGAAGGGGCAAGCCATGGGAGAAGGGACTTTTAGGGACCTTATTGTTGGATGGATGAGACTATGTCAGAGTAGTGACTACGAACTATAGTGAGTTTGGTGAGATAGAGGACTTTAGAGAGGGGACTCTTGAGCCAAGTAGTGCTCTCCTCTACCAGCTATTACATTCCTCCATTATACAACCCCATTGTAGCTTGAGGGTCCACGGGGAAGAAGAGTACCCAAGGAGTAAGTTGGGAGGTTAACCGGTGGGTCATTGCATTCGGATCAAGTACATCATCATTCACACTCAGAGGTGACCGACAACAAGTGATCCGAATTGGATCCTCAAAAAATTCCACGATTGTTAAGAATGACTGACAGATTTCAAGAAATCTTATAGCTATTAGAAATAACCTCTAAATAATGGAAATTTGAAGCCAGCATAGAGCAACAAGGACCTTCAGTCAAAGCGCGCTAACCGTTGGACTATGGAGACTACGCATGGCGCAAAAATTGACAATTAGGAAGCTCAGATCCAGAAACGGAGGGAACCCCTCGAAGAGGAAAGGCCCCGAGCGCTCGGTCACAAGGGAAAGCCAAAAACCATGGGAAAGCGCTAAATCTGACAAGGCGGGTCCCGCGCTCAAAACCGGCGGAATATTGGAGGCATTTAGGGCGGTAAGCGAGTTTGGCCGAGGACCCAGCGATTCCATACACCGAGTGACACGTGTCTGGCGGGGAGAGAGAAAAACCGCTTACATCGCGGACTAACGGTTGAGCAACTCAACTCTGCGATATAAGCGAAGACCGTAGAATCTGGGGGGTTCCAGATCAACGACGGAGGTTCAACCCGATAGATGACCGGACCCAAGGGAAAAATAAACTACGACGCATAAGACTTGAAGTATGATTTGACCGATGAATCGACAGGGGGATCCGTTTTGCAGGCTTCAGGGAAATAACAGAAAAAAATGACCGTTCAAGAAGAACTGACACTCAGTTCGCAAGGAGACAAGTGGCCACCTCTCTGCGAAGCATTACACAGTAATGATGATGCAGGGCAGAGGAGTCCCAGCAGACAGAGGCAAGTGATCCAGAAAGCCGGGAAGACGAAACGAACAGTCGAAGGATCAAATTGGCTTTAAAGCCACGAAGCTGACAGAGATGAAAAGGGACAGTGAGGTAGAGAGAGCAATAGCTGAAGGCCGAGAGACACAGAAAGAGAGGCAAAATTGTAGAGGACAGAAAAGTCGAGCTAACCATCAAAGTAAGAGCAGCATCAAGCAGACAGAGACCAATTGAGGTCGAAATTCAGTAAGGGGAGTCTGTGAACTCTAAGGACTTGGGATTTCTAAGGGCCATCCTACTGATTATCCTTTGTCAAGTGAGACTCAGATTGAGCTCCTTATTGTAAGATTCTACTTTAAAGACATAATAAAAAGGCCACCACTGAAGGCTAGACTAGGAGACGTAGCCCCGGAGGATTGGGTGAACTACTTATTAAATTTTGTTGTGTTTATGTTTTGCTTACTATAATCTCTTACTGTTTCAAGTGTCTGTGTATTTTGCAATCTTATCAATCCATTGCCTAAGATAAAATAGACACACACACCAGCACATGAGTCTATAATACCTTCATTAATTTCCTGAGGTCACCTAGGGGTGATTTCAGATCAAGTGGTATCAGAGCTATAGGTTGTTAAGGTTAGACAAGTTTGTGCTGGATTTAGCTGTTGAATGCTAACTAGATCAAAGCTCAAATTAGGAGAAGGGGAGTTGGTTGAAACTAATCCTAAAATTAGAAGAGTCTATCCTCAGAAGACAATGTTAGAGGAAGGTTCTATGGCGCCAGACCCTCAATTTATAGATAGTTTCCTGGCCATGAGATCCATGGTAGAGGAAATGTATAAGGACTTTAGAAAACATAAAGATTAAGATTCATTAGGCTCCAAACAAGATAAGGGAGAAGAAGATTCTCTCCTCCATGACCACTCAAAAGGCAAAGGGAAAGAAGAAAACTTTCTCACACCTCCTAATAGGCCTGAACATAAAAGAAGACATCTTTGATTAAACTAGATGTTAAATTTGATTTACCAATATATGATGGAGAGTTGAATGCAGAAAAATTGGACAATTGGATTAGACAAATTGATGTTTATTGCAAAGTGCAGAGTATCGATTTAGACAAGAGCAAGATTCGGCTGGCCAGCCTACGCCTTGGGGGCACTGCCTTGGTTTAGTGGGAAGGCAGGACCCAAGCTGACATGAAGAGACATGGTAAGACTCTTTCTGTCTGGAGTGAATTTGTTTTTGCAATCAAAAAGTAGTTCTATCCACTGGCCTACATGCAGCAAGCCATGATGAGCTGGAAAACTCTTTGCCAATTGAAAGGGAAAAGTGTACAAGGTTACACCCAAGAATTTAGGAAGAGAGCTTTGATTCTAGGAATCTCATTAGACTCACCTGAGATTCTGTTAAAGTACATAGGTGGTCTACACAGCTACATGAGGCACACTACCCTCATGTTTAATCCCACTAGTATAGATGAGGTATCTATTCAAGCTACACATCTAGAAGCTAGAGGAAAGAATGGGAACCTAGAAGTTGGAGGATCATCCAAGCCCATTGCAAGCAAGAATAAGGAGAAAAGAAAACAGAAATGGAAAGAGAGAAAGGCCAACACTGCACAGAAAAGAAAGTTTTCATGCACTCACTATAAGAAGGATGGGCATGATGATGAGCACTGTTGGATTCTGCATCCGGAGCTGTGACCTAAGAAGTTAGAGGGCAAGAAGAAGAAGACTGTTGCAGCTATTCAGAAAGATTTGGGGTTGAACTCAGGAGATGAAGCAACCATTGCAGCCACAGGTATAAAAGGTAAGAATTCTGAAGCATCTACAAGTAATTCTGCACAATCTACTATTGATGAAGAAAATGAGAGAAAAAGACATGAGCTTTTCCATATTCGAGTTATTTCCAAGCATCAAAATATTGATACTTTGTTTGATAGAGGCTCACAAGTAAATTTAATTTCTAAAGCAATTGTAAAGAAGTTGGGATTACTAACTACACCTCACAAGAAACCATACCCATTAGGTTGGTTAAGTGATAAAGCACAACTACAAGTGACTAGACAATGAAAACTTAAGTTTTCTCTTGGGTCAACATTTGTAGATGAGGTTGAGTTAGATATAATTCCTTTGGATATATGTGGAATTGTTTTAGAAAGTCCTTACTTGTATGATAGAAAAGCAATTTTCTATAGAGCTGAGAACAAGTATCTACTAGTTAAAGAGGGAATCAAATACTTTGTAAGAGCTCATAAGCTCAAGAATAATTATACTCTCATAAACTCAGGGCAGATGAAACGAATTGTAAATTCATGCAAATAGTTTTTGCTGATTTCTCTAAAGGAAAAGAAACCTAATAAAACCAATGTATTTGAGGGTTGTGATGCTAAACAACAAGCTGATTTAGAAAAAGTTGTTTCGGAGTATGATATCTTGTCTCAAGAACCTAAAGGTCTGCCACCCAAAAAGGAAATAGTGCATGATATTAATTTGCAGCAAGATGCTCCATTGCCTAACATTGGAATGTACAGGTTGTCCACTTTAGAGAATGCAGAAATCAAGAAGCAAGTGCAGGAGTTGCTCGAGAAGGGGTTCATCAGACCTAGCACGTCACCATGTGGGTCACCAATCGTTTTGGTGAGAAAGAAAGATGGCTCGTGGAGAATGTGCATTGATTACCGAGCACTGAATAAGATAACAATAAAAAATCATTATCCCTTTCCTCGCATAGATGATCTATTAGATCAATTGAAAGAAGCTATTTATTTTTCTAAGTTAGACTTGCATAGTGGATATCATTAGGTCAGAGTTGCGGAACAAGATGCATGGAAGACTGCTTTCAAAACAAAGCAGGGATTGTATGAGTGGCTGGTTATGCCTTTTGGCTTAACTAATGCTCCTGCTACTTTCATGAGAATAATGAATGATGTACTCAGACCTTTTCTTGATGATTTTGTTATTGTATATCTGGATGACATTATTATATTTAGCAAAACATGGGAAGAACATTTAAAGCATGTTAAGAAGACACTAGATGTTTTGAAAAGAGAAAAACTTTATGTTAAACTCTCAAAATGTGAATTTGGCAAAACATCTTTGAATTATTTGGGACATATAGTAGGGGGTGGTGAATTGAAGATAGATCCCTCTAAGGTGGCAGTCATTGTAAACTGGCCTAAACCTAAATCTGCTACAGAAGTTAGGAGCTTCTTAGGAGCAACACAATATTGGAGAAAGTTCATTTCTAACTTTTCCTTAATTGCAACTCCCTTACATGCTTTAGCAGGATTGAACAAGGTGTTTCAGTGGGGAGGCAAACAACAGAAAGCCTTTGACACCTTAAAAGAAAATATTAGTACAACACCAGTACTAGCACTACCTGATCTTCAAAGACCATTTGAGATCCAAACAGATGCCAGTGACTATGCCATGGGAGCAGTGTTGATACAACACGGTAAACCCATATGTTATCATTCTGAGACATTTAATTCTGCAATAGTTAACTATCCCACATATGATAAAGAATTGTATGCATTAGTACAGAGTGTGAAAAAGTGGAAACATTACTTAATGGGCAAAGAGACAGTTATACATATTGATCATCAACCACTTCAATATCTACACTCCCAAACTAAGTTGCAGCAATGAAGACACTATAAATGGATGGGTTTTCTACAATAGTTTCATTTAGTCATCAGATATAAAAAGGGCATACATAATAAAGTTGCAGATATGTTATCTAGACCCATTATAAATGCATCTACTATACTTAAGCATAATTATGTATTACATGAAAGCTACATTGAACAATATGCTCAAGATATGGAATTTAAAGATGTTTATGCAACTTTAAGTCAAGGAAAATGAGTAGAAGAATTGGATTATCAAATTAAGGACCAACTCTTGTATCATTGTGGGAAGCTATGCATTCCACAAACTGAAAGAGTAAAGATAATTCGGGAAGCACACACTTCTGTAATATCGGGTCACTTTGGGGTAAGCAAAACAGTTGCACAGCTGCAAAGATTTTGTTACTGGCCAAAAATGAACGAGACAGTTTCTAGATATGTAAGAGGGTGTACTATGTGTGCTAAAAGCAAGCCCAACAATAGGAAATTAGGCTTGTACACTCCACTACCAGTTCCTTTTCATCCTTGGGAAAGTGTTTCCATGGACTTTGTTAGAGGACTGCCCAAATCTAGGAAAGGTCACGATTATCTATATGTTTTTGTGGATAGGTTCAACAAAATGTGTATTTTGATACCTTGTAATAAACAGATTACAGCTAAACAAACTACAAAACTGTTCTTTCAACATGTATGGGTTCATTTTGGATTACCCACTTCCATTATATCTGATCGAGACACCAGATTTGTGGGAAAGTTTTGGTCAAGTCTGTGGAAATTGATGGACACCAAACTGAAGAAAAGCACAACTTTCCATCCACAAACCGATGGCTAGACAGAAGTGGTCAATAGGATAGTGATCTAGTTGCACAAAGGATGTTACAGCAAGCAACCCAAGCTTTGGGATGAACATTTGTGTTACGTGTAGCATGCTTACAACCAAGACAAACATGCTTCCACACAGAAATCTCCTTTTGAGACTTGTTTTGGTTTCATACCAAGGTCTCCCTTGGGTTTTGTCTTTGGTAAGGACACAACAGTTGAGGGACACAACGATGTGGACAAGGCAACTAGGTTCATTGAACAAATCCAAGAGATCCATCAAACAGTACAGGAACAACTGGAAAAGAGCTAGGCCAAATACAAGGCAAGGCATGACAAGCATCGGATGGAGCATAGTTTCCAAGTTGGTGATCAAGTCTAGTTGTATATCAGCAAAGACAGGATGCAAGGTGAAGGTAAAAAGCTAAAACCAATAAGGTATGGACCTTTCAGGATCCTTGAGAAAATTGGTGAGAATGCTTTTCACCTTGAATTGCCAGCTTATATGCACATCTACTCAGTCGTCAATGCAGACAGCTTGAGACTATTTGAACCTTCGTTAATTGAAGACCCTAAAGAGCATAGCCAATTGCCTTCTATTGATGACCTGTTACCTGAATATCTTAATGAATTGCAGGAAGACACAGTTCTGGACAGGAAGGTGAGAACGACGCGCAGGGGAGATGTTGAGTACCTCAGAATTGGACAAGTGAGAAAGTTGTGTACTCAGTTAGTCGATGCTTGAAAACCAACTTTTGGTGGTCCAAAAGCTTTTTCAGTGGGAAGGTCGTGATCCGAATTGGATCTTCAAACAATTCCATGATTGTTAAGAATGACTGACAGACTTCAAGAAATCTTATAGCTATCAGAAATAACCTCTGAATAATGGCAATTTGCAGCCAGCACAGAGCAACAAGGACCTTCGATCAAAGCGCACTGACCTTTGGACCATGGAGACTGTGGATGGCGCAAAAATGACAATTAGGAAGCTCAGATCCAGAAAGGGAGGTTGTTTCTGATATGTGATTAGTGCAAAGCGCTAATCGCGTATTGCTAGGCAAAACCCCTCGAAGAGGAAAGGCCCCGAGTGCTCAGTCACAAGGGAAACTCAAAAACCATGGGAAAGTGTTAAAACTGACAAGGTGGGTCCTGCGCTCAAAACTGGCGGAATATCGGAGGCATTTTGGTGGTAAGTGGGTTTGGCCAAGGACCCAGCGATTACATACACCGAGTGACGTGTGTTCGGCGGGGAGAGAGAAAAATCGCTTACATTGCGGACTAACAGTCGAGCAACTCAACTGTGCGATATAAGCGAAGACCGTAGGATCTAGGGGGTTCCAGATCAACGACGGAGGTTCAACCCAATAGATGACCGGACCCGAGGGAGAAATAAACTGTGGTGCATAAAACTTGAAGTCCGATTTGATCGATGAATCGACAGGGGGATCTGTTTCGCAAGCATCTGGGAAATAACAGAAAAAAACGACCGTTCAGGAAGAACTAACACTTAGTTTGCAAGGAGACAAGTGGCCACCTCTCTGCGAAGCGTTACGCAGCAATGATGATGCAGGGCAGAGGAGTCCCAACAGACAGAGGCAGGAGATCTAGAGAGCTAGGAAGACGAAATGAACAGTCGAAGGATCGAACTAGCTTTAAAGCCACGAAGCTGACAAAGATGAAAAGGGACAGTGAGGCAGAGAGAGCAGTAGCCGAAGGCCAGGAGACATAGAAAGATAGGCAAAATTGCAAAGGACAGAGAAGTCGAGCTGACCATCAGAGTAAGAGTAACATCGAGCAGATAGAGACCAATTGAGGTCAAAATTCAGTAAGGGGAGTCTATGAACTCTAAGGACTTGGGATTTCCAAGGGCCATCCTACTGATTATCCTTTGTCAAGTGAGACTCAGATTGAGCTCCTTATTATAAGACTCTACTTTAAAGACATAATAAAAATGCCACCACTGAAGGCTAGACCACGAGACGTAGCCCAGGAGGATTGGGTGAACTCCTTATTAAATTTTGTTGTGTTTATGTTTTGCTTACTGTGATCTCTTACTGTTTCAAGTGTCTGTGTATTTTGCAATCTTATCGATCCATTGCCTAAGATAACATAGACACACACACCAGCACATGAGTCTGTAATACATTCATTAATTTCCTGAGGTCACCTAGGGGTGATTTCAAATCAACAAGGGAAGACAAGAAACAACAAATCAAGTGGAGTCTCGTCTTCTGGTGAACGGTACATATGTGTTACAATAATCTTATGTATGATTTCTTTATGGCTTTAGATAATTTATGTAAATTTTATGATATGTTCAGTGAAATGAGATTTAGGGATGTGTTAGATAGTGTTGAATAAATTTGAATTCCCAATGTTTTTCTTATGGTTGTATTTTTAGTAAATAAAAAAAAAAACAAATATATATATACAGGGTTGGCTAGTACAATTTCTGGGTTCGGAAGTTTATAACATTTTAAACCATCCTTATACCCAATAAAGATGCACCTTTCTAATTTACTATCCAACTTGTCTATTTTCTCCTTTGTTACATATACATATGCATCACAACCAAATACCCTCAGATGTGAAAGAGAGTGTTTCTTACCAGTCCATATCTCATGTGGAGACTTATCCTCCAATGTTGATGCAGGTGATCTATTAACCAGGTAACATGTAGTCTCCATTGCCTATGCCAAGAATTCTTGTCCTAACCTGACACCACTAAGCATGCTTCTTTCCTTTTCCATCAATGTCCTATTCATTCTTTCTGCAACTTTGTTTCGTTGAGTTGTTTATGGACTAGTCTTCTGCTGAGTTATACCACACTTCTTACAGAACTCTTTAAATTCCTTCTTGCATAACTCTCTACCATTATCTATCATCAACACGTTTATCTTCTTCTCTATCTGGTTTTCCACTAGAGCCTTAAATTATTTAAACCTGTCAAAGACTTCAGATTTCTTCCTAAGGAAATATATTCATGTATTTCTTGAGAAGTCATCTATAAATGATACATAGTACACAGACTTACCCAGTGAAGGAACTAGCACTGGTCCAAACACATCATTGTGTGCAAGCTCTAATATCCCTTTCACTCTCTTAGCACTAGAGGGGAAACTCACCTGATTTTGCTTCACATATACATAATGTTCACATAAATCGAAATCTAGAGAGAAATTAGACATGCCTTCTACCATACCATTACCATGAAGTATTTGAAGGTCCTTCTCTCCAATATGTCTAAGCCTTTGATGCCATAACATGGTCTTTTCCCCAGAGACCACTATATTTTCTGCTCCACTTTCAGGAACCACAGAATTGTTGCTCCCATCAATAATAGTACTACCCAAAAGCTTGTACAGAGTTCCAATCCGAACTCCCCACATCAATACTAGTGCTCCTTGAATCGTCTTGCGGATATATTTCTCGAACACTATTTTTACACCTGCATCATCCATCTTGCTTACAGAAATCAGATTTTTGGCCAACGCAGGAATATCCAGAACACCCTAAAGTGTTCTAATCCTTCCACCTTGCAACTTCAACTTTAATTTAATGCGTCTGGTGATTCTAGCCTTCCTATCATCCCCTAATAAGATATCACCACCATTATATTTCTCATACTCACAAAACCACTCCCTATGGGGAGTGAAGTGAAATGATGCACCTCAGTCAATGTACCATGCCTCATGATCTACATGTGTACTTGAAGAAGAAGCCAAGTACACATCCGCACCTTCATCTGAGGTGGTTTTCACCTTTGCAAAAAGAGCATCATCAGATCCCTTTCCTTTCTCAAGAGCTTTAGATCTATAGTCCTTTTTGTAGTGCCCTTCCTTTCCGCATTTACAACATACCTTTACAGGTTTTCCTAGAGATTTAGATCTTCCTCTAAATTTAGATCTCCCACTCGAGCACTTTTTTTTCCATCTCATCTCATATGGCAATAAGGATGAGACTATTTTATCAAACTTCAAGGTAGTTGTATTTCTACCTATAGCAACAACTAGACTATCCCATGAATCTGGTAGAGAACACAACAAAATGATGCACTTATCTTCGTCTAAAATTTTTATATCAATAGATAACAATTGACTTACCACAATATTAAAGGCATTCAAATGCTCTGTCACCAATTCTCCATCCTTCATCCTTAGGTTATACAGCTTTTTCCACAAGAACAATTTGTTCACTAGAGACAGTTTCGTACAAAGTCCCTAACTTGACCCACAAATATTTCGTTGTAGCTTCCCCTTATACATTCAACAATATTGAATCTAAGATACACAACCGTATTGTTCTCTTTGTCTTCTGATCGAACTTCGCCCAGTCTTCTACTGACATTGTCATTGGTTTAGTATCCAGATCTACTATGATCCACTGATCTTTATCCACCAATAGATGTGAAAATTTCTGAATCTAACACATTAGAAACCCCTACTTCAATATCTGGTTTACTATCTCCTACTTGTTCTTTACATTAACAAGTTATTTATTAACATAAACATCAAAGTAAACACAATTGCAGTCTTCACAAATATACAGATCAACAACTGAAATAAACTGAGACAACACAAGGGACACCGTTATTTTTGGACAATTATCCCCGAAAAAACCCAATGCAGGAAAATCAGTGCAAAATATAGAGGGTTTTATTATTAAGAAGATTTTGAATACAACTAGGGTGCCAGAAATGGCTCACCCTTCAGAGAATATCCTTGGTAGTAGAACCTCTCTGCAGAGACAGATATTCCGGCAAATTAGTATTCGGATGAACAACCCCACAGTGACTCTGGTTGTTCCTTATGTTGGACAACGAAAGCTGCTCCAAGCACTCCTCTGGAACTGCGTCACCCTCCCCCATCTAATATGCTCTCAGTCTGCCCCACAGAACCTCCTCAGTGCAACCTCTTCAGCCCAGAGTCAGCCTCTACATTCTATGCGCTATCTGCGTCAACCTCTATGGCTTTCTGCGTCAGCTTCTATATCCTCTATGTCTGCCTCTGTAGCTTTTGCGTCCTCTACATTGGCCTCCTTAGCCTCTGCGTTAACCCTCTTAGGCTCTGCACTGCCTCTTTCGGCTCTTTGTTGCCTCTCTGATATGTATTCCTCTAACTCCTACTGAACTACCCCTCACTGCAACTGATCACTTGTTCGATTTCCTCAGCAAACCTTGCTCTAGAAAATCAAACTGATTGATCTCTCTTGGTGTATCTCCAACTGACCCTTAATCCTCCTCTTATACTTTTCCTATTGACGATTCAACAGTCGAGATTAAGTCCCTAATCAATGGCTAAGATTAGATCTAGATTAATCCTCGTTATTTAGAACATTCTCACCCATATGATATTAATACACATTAATATTTTAATTTTCCTAAGTTTAGACTTAGGGTCTCATTAAAAATATTAATTATTTTAATATCTCTTCATCCGGGTGGAATTTATCCAAACGATTTTTGGGCCTTGGAGATCTTGTGTGCCTTAGCCTCTCCACTAATTTTCATGGCTAGAGCACATCTGATGCTACCAAAAATCAACACTCCCTCTTAGCGAGGAATGTGCTCTAGTAATGCTTCACCATAGAAACATGACATTGATCCTTTGCATCGGTACCTGTGCTAATGCTTGGCCTGCTGCCGCACATCTACTACACTGCTTCTTCCTTTACTGTTTCTCATGACACTACCACTGCCACTTCTAACTGTTGCACTGCAACTCAGTTACCGAGAAGTAAGTAACTGATCTTCACCCAAATACTGACATCCTAGTCAATCTGGAAGCCTCGTGATGTTGGAGCCACCTCAGCTGCTATCATGTGCTTCCACTGTGCTGCTGCAACCTCTACTGTGTCTCTCGCACTACTGTAACCTCCACTGCACTGCTACAGACTTCTGCACTCTAGCACTGCCTTGTTGCTCCATCACACATTGCTCCACCTAACACTTGTCATCATGCTACTGTCTTTAAGGGCTCCCGTGGCCGTATGTGATCCAAGAGTTTGGGAACCTCAAGGATCCTACCCTTGCATGTAGTCCTCCTGACTACAACTTGATGTCACCCCACCTCTTCTCTAGAGGTGCATGAGCACTCATGGCACAATCGTCATCAGTCTCAACATCCTTCTTCGCCTTTGTTGGAGCTTCCTTTGAGTTAAAAGCTTCTCCCTTGCCTTTCTTCCTGGGGCACTGAGATGCATAATGTCCGAGCTCCCCACAACTGAAGCACTTGACCTTGGAGATGTCCTTTTTCTTCCTATTTCCTTATTGTCCTGTAGATGCTATAGCCGCATCCTCCTCCTCTTCTTCCCTGACTCGAACTCCCTTACCGCTACTCCCCGCCTTGGTCAACCTCCTGATCTCCTCCTGTCATAGAGCTACCCACATTTCCTCCCAACTAGGGAGAGTCACTCTGCCCAAAATGCTTTGGACAAACGTCTTCCAGTCCTCAGAGAAAGTATTCAAAGTAGTCCTGACCATAAACTTTGGATCTGGTGTGGCCCCCATGGAAGTAAGTTGGTCATGAATTCCTTGCAACCTGAGAAGGAACGCATCTATCTCCTCTCCTTTCTGCATCTGATATGACCTCAGCTGATTCTCCAATAGCATCTTCAGCTACATGGAAGAGCCCTGGTATAAGGTGGTTAACGTCTGCCACATCTCATTTGATGTGTTCTTCTCAACAATATGTGGTATGATATGATCCTTGACCCCATCTAGGATCATACATTTTGCCTTCGCCATGGCCTTCTCATACTTCTCATTTGCATTTGGGTCAACTAGGACAACTACGGATTTCAAGGCATAGTCCTTGATGTGATGTTTATCTAGGATTGCCAAGACCCTGGCCTTCCAGATGACAAAATTGGAAGCCCCATCCAATATGTCCTTATCCCTCAATCCATTCACTTCCATCTCTGCTCCTCTCTTAGACTCCCTCTGAGTCTCAACTTCCCTCTTGGAAATCTACCAACTGTCGAATCACTTCTTTCCAATCCCCCTTTGCTGCTACAACTCGGATCTAGATTTCTTGGCTAGAAATCCATCAAGGTAGTGCTTCCCTCTACCTTGGTTTCGTATCCTTAGACATTGTTCTGCACAGACAAAAACAACGTCCCACCAACTCCTCAAATCCCAATCTGCACAACTCCCTTAGCCCCGACGACTGAAGAATCTGAGCCCTTCTGGCTCTGCGCAATCACAGTGAGAGATGGATCAGCTCCTCCTGGCCTCAGCGTCGATCCTTCCTGGCTGAGAAAGATGATAGAGCATTGCGTAGGCCTGATCTACCCCTCCTTTACCTCTGCGATGGCTCTCCTCCTGGCTTAGAATGTTGACGCAGGCTTGCGTGAGCCTCTGCGTCACCCTTTTTGCACTGTGTTACTCCTCCTCTTACCTCTTCAGCTCTGGAATAATGTTGCCTCTTGGGACCACTGCTTCTCTGCTGCAAATCCTCATATTTCTTCTACTGGTGTCTTAAGTCATCCTTGATATGCAATCGCTCTGCTACCATGTTAAAATTTATGAATCTAACACATCAGAAACCCCTACTGTAATATCTAGTTTACTATCTCCTACTTGTTATTTACATTAACAAGTTATTTAATAACATAAACATTGAAGTAAACACAATTGCAGCCTTCACAAATATACATATCAATAACTGAAATAAACTGAGACAACACAAGGGACACTATTATTTTTGAACAATCATCCCCGGAAAAACCCAATGCGGGAAAATCGGTGCAACATATAGAGGGTTTTATTATTAAGCAGATTCTAAATACAACAAGGGTGCCAGAAATGGTTGACCCTTCAGAGAATATCCTTGGTAGTAGAACCTCTCTCTAGAGATACATATTCTAGCAAATCAGCAGCCCGATGAACAACCCAACAGTGACTTTGACTTTCCTTGTGCTGGACAACGAAATCTGCTCCAAGGACTCCTCTGGAACTATGTCATCCTCTCTGGAACTGTGTCACCCTCTCCTGGCTAATCTGCTCTCGGTCTACCCCACATAACCTCCTAAGTGTAGCCTCTTTAGCCCAGTGTCATCCTTTGCATTGTCTACGTCAGCCTCTACGGCATTCTTCGTCCTTTACGTTTTCCTTTGTGGCTTCTGCGTCCTCTAAGCTGGCCTCCTTAGCCTCTGCGTTAGCCATCCTAGGCTTTGCGTTGCCTCTTCCGGCTCTTTGCTTCCTTTCTGATGTGTATTCTTCGGCCTCCTGCCGAACTTCCCCTCAGTGAAACTGATCACTTGTTCGATTTCCTTAGCAAACCTTGCCCCATAAAATCGAACTGACTGATTTCTCTTGGTGTATCTCCAACTAACCCTCAAGCCTCCTCTTATACTTTTCCTGTTGATGATTCAATGGCTGAGATTAAGTCCCTAATCAATGACTAAGATTAGATCTGGCTTGATCCTCGTTATTTAGAACTTTCTCACCCATATTATATTAATACACATTAATATTTTAATTTTCCTAAGTTTATACTTAGGGCCTCATTAAAAATATTAATTATTTTAATATCTCTTAATTCAAGTGGAATTTCTCCAAACGATTTCTGGGTCTTGGAGATCTCATGTGTCTTAGCCTCTCCACCAATTTTCATGGCTAGAGAACATCTGATGCTACAAAAAATAAACAGTATATACTCCATCTTGAGCTTCCACAACTCAAAACTCTGACCATTAAATTTCTCGATCTCTATATTTCCATTGATTTCCATCTTCTTTCACCGCAAGAATTGATCCCACAAATCTCCCTACTGGACCAGGTCTACCACAAGCCCGAGCAAAACCCGTCAACAACAAAGGCGTCCCCTTGAAGCTGAAACAACTCTGATACCAAATGTAGGTTTTAACCCTGTACAGAAATTACCTACAAACGAATATATATATATATATATATATATATATATATACAATGGTGAGAAACACAAAACAAATACATAAATATTTTCCCCCGGATCCCAAAACCGGGACTACCAAATTGATTTTTCGTTATGTTCCTTTCAATGTTACAATACATATATATACATGTTGAAGCATTCATAAACCCCAATCCATTAACCCTGGATTAGAACATAACCATAGTTCCCTTAACCGGATCTACAAAATACCATGGGTAGAAAACCATCATGCCCAAAACCATGTGTGAAACCCATGCAGAAAACCATAGGTAGGTCTTCCCACCTAATATAGGGTCCAAAAAAAATTTCCCTAGGCGCTGCCCCAAACCCCATACAGGGGGGCTACTACCCCCCCCCCCCTATTGCACCCGACGCAACAAACAAGGGTGGCTATCACCCCTATAGCGTGCGACTAGTCATGGAAAGAATATAACACACACCCAACAACTTCTTCAAGAGCATCTCTTGCTTCAGTAGCTAGCTTACATAAGCCATGACCTTTTATGGTATGAACTTATTTGAACTCCATATCATACTCTTGAAAATGGGTCATCCAATTATCCCTCTTCTCACACATCTCTTGTTGTACAAACAAAGTTCTTACTACTAGATGAAGTACAAATATAATTGTGTGAGATTTTAATAAATAGGGCTTGAAATACTTGACTGCCTTGTATATAACATACTCTTGTTTATCGATGGCAGTATAATTTAATTCTAGCCCTTGTAGACTAGCACTCATAAAATAGATAGGCCACTCATTTCCTTCCATATCCTTCTCAGTTAAGATGACCACAATCGATGAATCTGAAGCAAACTTATAGAGAAAAAAAATCTTTGACATAATATGAACTGAAAAATGCAAGTGCATCAGCAATAGCCTACCTGATTTGAGCAAACACATCTTTCTTGCTTTTCTCCCATTTGTATATTGCATCTTTCTTGATCATCTCCTATATGGGTTTGACTATTTGAGCATAATCGAAGATGTATTTTCTCAAAAATTGATTTTTCCTACGAATGACTACATGGCCTTCTTATTCACTGGGAATGGGATCTGCTTGAGCACTTTAACCCTCTTGGGATCAATCTTAATTATGCTCTTTGTGATGATGTGTCCTAGTAGAATCCCTTTGGGGACATCGAAGACACTCTTCTCGGGATTAAGATCAGATGGATGGTCAAGATTATATCTTGCTTAACTCTAATTTCCAAAGTGATGGATGGTTAAGATTATATATTGCCCCACTTGAGATCAATAGTTGATATTAAAACATAAGCATTAAAGTAAATATTTTTCTTAAGTTTCTTTAGCTCAATAGCCACGATAATTAATTATATGTTTTTTATTAAGTTAGACATAGACTAAGTTATAATAGCAACTTACTCAATACTTGAGCAAGTGTCATGAGGAGACTTTGGGCAACTTTTACATGCCTAAAAGCTTAGGTCTATGCAAAAGTACCTCCTCAAGCTACAAGCATCAACACTCCCTCTTAGTGAGGGAGTATTTCTACCACCTAGAACTGGCTTTGATCCTACAATTGCATCCACTACCATGGTTTCTCCCTTTAAATTGGAAGCCTTCCCTGCCACCTAGTTCAAAATCATCCTCAAAGACCTACTCCCTTTGGACTTGTCCTAGAAGTCTCTTGCTCTTGAACATCATCTAAGGTCATCTCATACTAATCGACCTTCTCGATATACATGAAAGGATCTATTGACATCCCCCAAACACTTGAACCTAAAGGTTGACTCCCTCTCTACAACTCAACCTTTGAAGCTCCATGCTCCTTGTTCTATGTCATTGTTCTGCTTCTTACCATTGCTCAAATAAGAAGTCCCTTTAGTCTATACAGGTTTCCCTCCCTAAATCCAATGACAACCATAATCTAAGCTAGATCCCATTGGTTTGATCAATGCCTCACCATCTTGGAATGTTGCAATGAACCCCTTCATTACTATCATAGATACTCAGGGAAAACGGCTCCTAAGTTCTAGCACCCATAACATGTCTTTCACTAACTCAAGTTGGAATCACATTGTCCTGACTCTCTTAACCACATGTTTCTTATCAACACCAAACTCCACATGTAAATCAAAGTCCCACTCTATCAGGTTGTCAAATAGCTCTTGGGCCCATCATATGTCGAGTGGCCCCACTACCTAGTAGCCACACACCAACTAATATCGTGTTCAAAGAAATGTAGGAAACAAGTGAGAATTCAATTTCAAACTTCCTAGTGAACTCTTCCACTTGTGCTTATTCCAATACAACCACAACTGACTACATACCATTTTCTTCCTTCTTCCTATTTGGACATTGACTACATAGTCTCCTATCTTATGACATGAGAAACACTTGATCTTAGTCAATTCCTTCTTCTTCAGTTATGAGGTTGACTCCTCACTCCCACTTAAAACTAATTACTTTTCTCTTCATTGTCTTACTAACAAGGGATAGGTCCTCAACCCATTTTTTCTTGTTGGCCTTGGCTTTTGACTGCTCCCTTATCTCCTCTTAGATGCAGTCATCCCATAGCCTCTCAAATGAGGGTTGGTTCTCTTGATCACAGATTCTTGACAAATAGATCCCATGTTTTTGGGAAACCTTTCAATGCCACATTAACCAACTCTTCCCCATCCACTTTTTCCCCCACTGTTCCAAGTTGATCATGGATCTAGGTGATCTTCATTAGGTAACTTGTCATTGTGTCATATTTGGTCATCTGGGTAGACCAGAGCTTGTACCTCAACGCCATTTTCTTGTTAACAATATCTCTTTGGTATAAAATCTCCAAAGCATTAAGCATGTCATTGGTTGACTTCTTCACAAACAATTGAGGGATTAAATGGTCGTTCACCACATCTAAGAGTACCCTTGTGTATTTATCTCCCTCTTAGATAGGGCGACCTTCTCCTTGGCATATGTCACCTCTCGCATCACCTTCTCAAAAATCTCTGAAAGATCATTTTCTTTGAGGATCGAAGTAACCCTAGCCTTCCAAGGAAAGAAATTTGAGGCTTTGTTCATCTTATCTACAAATCGAGGACCCATTATAGTCATCTTACAAAATCTTGATAAAGATACATAGTAAGTCCTTCTAGGACACTTGATTGAAGAAATTTATCTGGTCTTTTAGGCAACCAAATATGAAATGAATCTACTAGCAGCTCACATTGTACCCCAACGTCGTCCTCATGCAAATTGACCAGAATACCACTCATGCAACTTATTATTTCATACTCTATCAATGGCTTAGTGTTGGCCCTAACACCTTTTGTCTAATGTGCAAACCTGTGGCCCATCTTGTCTCCAGTTTGTCTACTCTAAAAGTTGTCATTGCTGGAAACCTCATGCAACCCATGACTATTAATCACACATCTAGTTCTGATCCCCTTGCACACACACCCTATCTACAAATCCCAAGACCCTGCTAGTGCTTGATCTTCCTAATGATATTGACTTGTCGTCTCATATGCTTGTGACTAAGTCCTTCATCTTGTCGATTATGGCTTGCGGTTGTGCCAACCCCATCATGTCATGTTTTCACTCCTAGCACCCTTTGTCTGTGTTGTTGTTTCTACCCACCATTATTCACGGTGTTAACGACCCAATCTCACGGCTTGTCAATCTTGGTAGAAACTAGCCTCTACAAAATTTCAATTGCAACACCTCCTAACCTACCTATGACTTTCCTATTTTCATAGATCCAGATGGTTATCAAGCGGCTTCTCATTTCTTGTCCCATGTGCACAACAGTTATTTCAGGTTGAAACCACACACATATTGTCATCCCATCATCACATCCTAGAGGTTACCTATGAGTTGATACTCCTGTAGGCCTAATACTACTATGCAACCTTCGCAATCACCAATTGTGGATGTCCTTGCCTTGCATATCTCAACTATTTACAATATACCCAATCCATTGCCTCGACACCTCTATGGGCCCTTGAGATATGTGTCAGCTACGCAGCCTTGCATCATCATTCACCTACAAACTATGTTGGGAAATCATCCCTAGCGACATGTCTGATAACCTTACACTATCAGAAACCCTTGGTTGGGCCCCTTAGTGACCCACTTTAGTTGTCACACTTTTTTTATGTTTACTTTTTAATTCAATTTCCTCATTTGACTCAACCACCACAATTTTTTGTTCAACTCATATGGGTTTTTCAGCCTTGGCCTTCCAATCACATATGGCCATCTCACTACAACAAAACAGGCAATTTGCGCCAGATCTAGCATCAGATTCTAGTGCATTTTTTTCTCAATTGGGATGAGCAACCTGGCGCTAAATCTGGCTCTATTGTACAATTTTTAAAGCGTCCTTTTTTGCACCAAATTTTGCATCTTTTTTACGCCAAATTTTCCATCATTTTCTGCATCATATTTTGCACCAAGATTTTCATTTGGTTTTACAACAGGTTTTGCTTCTAGTTTTGTGCCTTTTTTTGCATCTATTTTTGCATCATTTTTTGCTTCCTCTTTTGTGGAATTCTTTGCTTCTATTTTTGTGTCATAATTTGCATCGATTTTTACACCATCTTTGACATCTTATTTAGCGCCTTTTTTTACATCCAATTTGTGCCAATTTTTGCATCTGGTCTTATGCCATCTTTTGCTTCTAATTTTGTACTTATTTTTACATCTATTTTTGTGCCAATTTTTCTGCATTTTTTTACACCATCTTTTCCATCCAATTTTGCACCATATGTTGAATCTGATTTAGTGCCAAATTTTGCATGCATTTTTGCACCATTTTTTGCATCCACTTTTGCATTTTATTTATCTCCCTTTTTTGCATCCTATTTTGCACCATATTTTTCATTTAATTTTGCATCATTTGTTGCATCCAATTTAGCATCATTTTTAACACCATTTCTTGCATCCAATTTTTCATCCTTTTGAGCATCTAAATTTGCATCCTATGTTGAACCATATATTGCATCCACCTTTGCATCCCATTTTGTGTCTATTGTTACGTTCACTTTTGAGCCATTTTTTCGTCTACTTTTGCATTTGTTTTTGCACCAAGTTTTGAATGATTTGTTGCATCATTTTACATCCAATGTTGCATCTCAATTTGCATCCAAAATTGAGCCATTTTTATGCCCATTTTTGCACCATTTTTTCTTCTTTTGTGTCCAATTTTGCACCATTTTTTATGTCCAAATTTGCATCCTTTTTGGTATCTATTTTTTCATCCTTTTTGGCTTCCAAATTTGCATCCTTTTTTCTGCCACATTTTGTGTCCACATTTGCATCTCATTTTGCACCTAGATTTTAGTTGGAATTTTCATCTAGTTATGCATCATCTTTGACATCCTTGGTTTCACCATTTTTTAGTCCCATTTTGCATCTTGTTTTGTGTCTTTTCTTACATCCTTTTTGCATCCTAATTTTACACCATTCTTTGCATCCTCATTTTGTTGTCCATTTTTGCATCCTTGTTTGCACCCAATTCGGTATCCTTTCATATGCCCTATTTTGTTCCCTTCTTTGTGTCTAGTGTTGCACCCTTTTTTAATTTTACTTTAAAAACCTTTTTGTGTCATTGTTTGCATATTGTTTTGATGGCTAGTTTAACATCCAATTCTACTCCCAATTTTTCATCCATGGTTAAATTCACTTTTGGCTTCTTGTTTAGAGTTTTACTTTTATTTCCATTTATGACCACCTCTATGGGTTCATTTTACTAAGTTCATTTACATAGTGAAATATATTAAATTTTCTAAATATCATTTTGCTGTAGGATTTAATGCATGGTTAGATGAAAACAAAACTCTCTCAGTTTATCTCAGAAACCTAGGACAAACCAATTAAGAGAAAGGTTGTTCTAAGGCTTAGGATTCTTAGTAGATCAAGATGTAGAGTATAGATTAAGAAAAAGAGAATGAATTCTTGTGAGTCCTCGCATGCAGGTCTTCTTGGAGTTTTTCGTATAGCCAAGAAGCGCTCCTAGCTAGCTCCAAAGCTTGGTCCTACACATAAGAGAGAGAATAAAGCAACCTTCACAACATAATATCTTAATAATCAAAACTATAAAAAACATATAAATATTATTGAATAAATAAATATAAACCAAAAACCCATGCATACATTAGTTAAATAGAAGAAGTAAAGAATGAATAGAAACATATGGAAGGAAGAACAACTGATCTATATGAATAAAGGAGTTGCAGGAAAGTTACAACAATCAGATATAGTTGCAACATCACCTCCCCCAACTCATAGCTCCAAAACTCTCCCTCTCAAGACAGATCTCAAGAGCGTGACAATACAAAATTCCCATCATTTTTTCAATGGCCAAGCCTCTAATATATAGGAAAGTGGAGGCTATGAAGATTTCCAAAATTCCTCATTAGTTCAATTTGGGAAAAATCTTTTGGGTGAATAATGTTTCCTCATATAAAAAAGGAATTTTCCACTTTTTAGATGCTTTTGTGCTTAGGAAAAAGCTTCCCCGTGCTTTATGGCTCTTTCCCACTTTTGTATGCTTTTATTTTTTAGGAAAAAGCTAAAGATGAGGATAAAGAGATTACATCCACCATATGTTTCCGAAAGTGACCAAGAATGTCAAATTCAAATTCTAGTTTGCTTATGTTTTAGTTTTTTTTTAAATATATATTTAGTTTTAGTATTTTTTTTTTCTAGAAAAATATATTTAGTTTTTGGTATATTTTTCTATAAGAAAAATTATATTTTGTTTTTATAAAAATGGATTTTAAACATTCCATTCATGCTAAATTTGTGATTTTATGATAGGAGTTTAAATTATATATAGTAAAGTAACTTAATGTCATGTGTCGTGTTGCTGAGATGGGTGTTATACATCTCTTTCTTGCTAAGTTATAGAATGTGCTTGGGTTTTCTTAATGCAATAAAACTAATTATGTTCTTCATGATATCTTGAAATGTTCATCTTGAACCAGGCTAATAAAACAATAAAGTTAAAATAGGTTTTCCTTTGTCCTTTATAGATCTTTGTCCCCATTAATCTTGGTCTTAATAGATTAATTGTCTTGTGGTGGCCTTGAGTGGTCACTTCCATTAGTTGCATGCTTTGTAGTTTTCAGTTAGTGACATTTTTTAGGCTTGATAATATGTTATTTAATTTATCAAAATGTGTTATTGTCCATATTATTGTTAAATATTAATATTAAATATGCTGATTTTTAAGCATGTTTTAGCAAAACTTTCCCAAAATGTTTATAGATTGTATTTTATAATGCAATGATTCTTTGCTTGATGAAATTGTTTTGGATATTTTTTTTAATGATTCATTGATTGATGAAATTGTTATGGATATTTTTTTTAGTATATTAAATTGTATGTGATAAAGTCAAAATTCACCTCTTTTTTAGATTTTCATTGATCAATTTCCCTTAAGGCCATCAAGTTCACCATTTGGTCCCAGGTTAAGGAAATATAGGAGTCATGAAGTGGAATTGTCCAAGCACTTAAATCTTGAGACATGTTTCTTTTTAGTCACTTTATACTTTCTTTCTATGTAAATTTTTTATGAAAATAGTCTTGGAACATCAGGGGCGTCAATAGTAAGCGAAAACAAACTCCTAAAACAAAAATGGTATGCAAAGCACCCATAAATAATGTTGATATAAGAAGCAAAAATATTAAGTGAGGTTCAACCTCATATAATTAGAAAATGGGGGAGGAATTTCCAAGTAGTAGTGATTGATGCTTAGAGATACTTGGGTGGAATGGTTATTATTTGAAATGATTAAGACATCAAGGTTACCAATATGTTTACCTCTTTTCGCATTATGACAATACAATTTTAGTTAATTGACATTGAGGACTACTACCATGTATCCAATGTCTATGACTCCAATATCGCAAATGGAAAACCTCTATTTCTCAATTCTATTTCTAGCACAAGTAATTTATACTCCCCATCTCCATGGATTGTTGGGAGTGACTTCAATATTATAAGTGTCTCAAGGAAAAGAAAGAATGAATCGAAATGTTTAACAAGATATTTTGTAAGCTATACCATTAAAGCCACAAAGTAGTCTCCATTAAAGTTGTCAAGAAATGAGTCTCCAACCCACACATGTGGATCAATGAGATGTAATACATGTGTGTGTGGTTACGAACTCAATACACCTCTATAATAACTCCACAAACTTATGTATTTCACTCTGTCACATAAATTGACAGTAGTGTGACATAAGTAAACCAAGAGTAGACATGAAAGCCTTAGGAAACAAACATTCCTTAGATCCTCAATTAGGTGCTTAAATGATGAAGTGAAAATGCAAGGAGAAAAGAAGAATTCATGATTTAACCATCACATACATGTGATCAAGTGTGACTAGGAGTGTATATATTCATATATTTTCCAAAGAGGGAGTGAATACATGAGTTACCATTTATTGGCCCTTATTTTTCTTTCTTTTTCATTTTCTTATATATAGGACTTAGGGAATAAGGTTTTCATAAGTTTGGCACAACTCATAGATATAAGATTTACATGAATTTTCACTTCAACCTTAGAGTTTAGACTTAGATAAATCAATATAGTGTATGTTTAATGATTTTGGCTTTCACTTTTTTATTGTATTTCATCACAAATACAATAGGGGAAATATTTGCCACAAATCTATGAATGCTTAATCATAAAGTCGTCATGTGATGAAAACAAATTAATGATGTTATTCTCTACGAAAATGATGGGTATTCTTGAGAAAATCTTATGCTTGTGGATGTTTCCTCCCTGGTTGAGAGGGAGTGAGGGTAGACACCATGTTATCCATGTGTCATGTACTATGGCTAGGATTAACAATCGTAAGCCTAGTAAAGGCACTAGTAGGGATAATGGTGGTGTTAGCGTTTGAAATTTCACCTCAGGCTGAGAAGGCAAATCTCAAAGCTACATCAAACCATTTCACCTCGTAGCTAGCCCTACGGGGTATGAGAAGGCTCTCTCCGGTCTAACTCGGCAAATTTTCAATGGGATGAGATGACCAAACAAAGGTAACATTGATATTAGGTTAGTAAATTGATTAAAAGGTTGATTTGGGGGTTTTTGGTGGCAATTGGAGGGAGTGCAATTCAGGGTGCGGGGATTGAGCTCAGGTTTTGCAGGTGGGTCTTTGGGGCAAGGTAGGAGTTTGTGCTGATGCCTTTAGCTGAGATGGATGATCAAGGAAGAAAAAAGAGAAGCTAAAGAGGGCAAACAATGACTTTGAATCCTCTCTAGACAGTGGAAAACATAAACATTAAACAAATTTGAAAGCTGAGCATGGCAAGCATGAATTCAAACTTTATCACTTCATTTGTTTAATAAGCTGCAGTAAAGAAAGAGATGGAACACATAAACACACTTACAATTACAATAAGAGAACACACCATCAACACAAGAGTCCACAAGAATCCCAATGATGTCTGCAAAACCCTGGTCTTCCTTTTCCTCAAATTGCAGAGATACAAGTAAAATATACAATAGGAGCTTCTCCCTCCAAAGTCCAACCATGAAAATGAGCAAGAGAAGGCATAATATAGATGATCTAACCCCTTTCCCCACCTCTAGGGGTCGAGCTCAGCTTCCTAGGAGCTGTTTCAACTAATTCTAAACTGAGCACTAGATAATAGGCAGTCAAAACAACTTGCCTCTAAAACTTAGGAAACCTATCCATGCATTAAATTTTTACCATTTACATTCAAGAATCTTCTAGAAGTGATCAAGGAGAGTAAAAGCATCATAGAGCCATGAAAATTACACAAAAATCCATCATTTACATGCCCAAAACATTAAACCAAGTGAAAACAGTGTTTTTCTGGCCGAACTGGTCAAAACAGGCAAAATTCCCTGACGGGTCGCGCACATGTGCCTGACGGGTCGTGCACATTGAGAGGCCTGTTTGGGGGCCTTCCCGGTGTCCAAATCAGGTGCAAGATAGCTCATTGGAAAGGTCTGCGAGTCTACTTTCCAACCCCACCGGAATTTTTGAATTTGGAGTTGATTTGACCCCTCAAAACTCAATTCTCCCAAGACAGCTTTCTGCAACTCAAAATAGGGGCAGAAAGTCAAAATTTGCATGTGTTTTGACCTTTTGGAGGCCCAAATCTCCATAAAAACTGAAGTCCATCCATAGGTAGGTGTAAATTTGCATGAAAATTCCAAAAATGTTGAGTTTTCCCCGTTCTGAGTTGCCCCCATGTAGGGTCGCGCGCGGGGTGAGACCCGTTAAAAGGCCAAAACCTGTCAATGTCCCAAAAATGCCTCAAAACTTTCAAAATTTCTTGTGCTAGCTGCTAGGAAGAGGCTAATGAGTATCATGGTGAGTGAGAGAAGCCTCGGCCAAGATACGGAGTGGGTTGATCTTCTTCTTCCTCTTGCGGGCCTCGGACAACCTTCTTTGGAACATTTTCATCTTCGCCTTGCAACCATGCATCCTCGCCCAATAATGATTCTTCATGTTTCTTAGCAGCCTCTTGTCCTGGTTGGCCTTCTCCAACAGCCTCTCCAAGCGAGCATTCTCCTGAATGAGCAAAGACTCCCGGTCAGCAGGCAATGGGTCACCGGGCCTCCTACGGTTCAAAGTTCGATCACTCCGGATCCTCCATAGCTCATCAAGTTCTTTTTCCTCTTCTAATTGTTTGTTGCGCTGCTCCAGATAAGTGATGGTCCATTGAGCCATTTGGAGCTTTTGCTGCAACACGAGGTTCTCCTCCTCTCTCTATCTGATAATCTCATAAAAATCTGAAGAAGGAGAGCGGGCATCAAGGTCAATGAAATCATCATGTGTATCACCGGCTCTCTCATCCTCAACCATGGGCTGCTTGCCCTCCCGCACTACCTCTGCTGTTGAAGAATGCGAGGCCCCTTCCACCTGGTGTGGAGATAACACTCGCTGCCCTGAAGATGATGACGAGACCCCTTCCACCTGCTGTGGAGAAAGTACTCGTCGAGCTGCTGCAAACAAGGCCCTGTGGCCTCTCTGGTAGGTGACCTGAGGTGAGGAAGCAACATGTTTCGAAACAATGATCTCGGGCTGGTGAGATGGACCTCCCTCCTCATAAATGACCTCTGGCTCCGGCTGTGGCTGTGGTGGCGCTGTGAAGAACTCATGGGAAATGAACTCTTCCCATGGAATGCCCTGCTGACTCAACTGATGGGAAACAATGAGCTGGATGAGACCATAGTGACATAAACTCCTAAACTGCTGGGCTGGGGTCTTCCTCTGTAACATAGGCACCATCCTCTGAATATTCTGGAAGAAGAAAACCGGGATGTTCATCATCCTCACTCGGGTAAAGTGCATCAACAGGCGGATGTGATAAGAGTACACCTGTGAAAACCTGCCCTCACATGTAAAGTAATGCATGATGAGTTTCAAGATCGGAGCATACTCCCTCCGGAGAAATCTGAAAGGAAAGACCCCCGACAAGTGTCTCATGAAGGCTGGCATGACATATGGCTCAAAATGAACAAAATCCAACACTTTGCGCTTGGGCCACACCTCACCCACATTTGGTATCCCGGTAGCCTCTGAAATCACTTCCGGAGACAACACAAAGTTCACTCCTGCCAGAGTGACCTGCCCATCATGAAGGTGCAAAACAAATAAGCGGGCCAACTCCCTGTGGTGCTGGATCTGAGCAAGCCTCTCGCAAAACTGAAAACATGACATATACCGAAAGCAATTCACTGCCAAAGGACAGGCCTGCAATTCTGCCAATGAGGTGGGCTCCTCTCTCTTATGATGACCACCTTTGCCCCCCCTACGAGGCCTCCGCTGTACCTCAACCTCTGTAGAAGAAGACTGGTCATCACCTTGCTCATAGGTCTCGGTGGTTGACATGGTGCTTTTGAGCAAAGTGGAGAAAATAGACAAAGTAAACTGCTGCCCTTGCCTGCAAAAATGCTGAGTTGTATGCTGTTTTCAAGGGGAAAAAATCATGAAGGAAATGTTAGGGGAGGGGATTTTTTAATAAGGAAAGGGAAACATATGAAAACAGGGAATTTTCAAGGGACAATTCACAAACTGTCAAACATATAATCTCATCTTAATCAGCGGGAAATCATTTGCAAAGAAATGTTTTTATTAGGGAAACATGGATAATAATAACCAAGGGAAATGACATGTATGCTCAACAGGGGGATGGGACAGCATAGATAACTTGCTCATTTGATTTCTGCCTTTCAATGTACATCATAAGGCACACTCTGTTTTTTCAAAGGGGTTCATGTACATTTGATGCTAGGGGAAAAGGGCTTCATTGACAAAGATATTAGGGGATAGAAGGGAAAACATGGTTTTTGCTTTTTTAGGACCACAGCAACATTACTTTTGATCAAATATACATAGCAATATTTCCTTTGCTTTTGTTTATATACACAGCCACATTTTCTTTATTTCTTGTTTTGGCATTTTATCATCATATTGCTTTCTTTTTTGCATAATCATTTTGTTTTTCTTTCATAGCATTTTGTTCTTTTTGCTGTGTGTGTTTTTATATCACAATGGAGGGTATTAGGGTTTTGGGAATGTGTTTAGGGAGGGATAGGGTTTGATACTTGGAAGGAGGAAAATTTCATATTCTTTGCAAATAAGATAAGATAGAGACATATGATGACAATTGTGAAATCAATGGGGAAACATGGAGGGAACATAAATGGGAATTAAAACCTTGAAAAAAAACACCAAACCCTAGCATTATGCCTACATTGACAAGCAATCACCAAAATCGATTTTCTTTGCATTCTTAGTGATAAAAACATATAAATGAAAGCTCATCATTCACCATTCATCAATTCATCAAGTGTATAGACCCTACCTCGGTCGATTTTGCAACTTAGAGGGTGATTGGACAAAATTTGGGGCGGTTTTGGTGTCAACAGCTTGACGGGTTGCGCAGGGTACCCAACAGGTCGCACACAGCCCGACGGGTCGTGCCCGTTACAAATTAACACTGATGGGAGGCGCCTGACGGGTCGCGCACCGCCCAACAGGTCGTGCACAACCTCTGACGGGTCGCGCACCTGAAACTGTTTCAATTTCTCTGCACTTTGCCTCCTTTCGCCTCTTCGCCCTATCACTTCTTCTTGCAAGCTCTTTGGATGCACAATGAGGGTATTGAGAGGGAATTTGACTCTTTATAAGCTCAATTTAAAAAAATTTACTTACCAAACCCACTTTCTAATGTTTTGCCTTGACACTTTCTTTTAACACTGTTTTGAGTTTTCTTTTGTTCTGAATTTGACTTTTTGGGTGCTTTAGCTCCGTTCTTTTTGCAGGTAGACCATCTGATGGAATCTGGCGAGGAGACCAGGGTTATTGCCGGCATTTTGAAGAATTTTTGAAATTTCCTTATTGTTTTACAAAATTGACATGACCTTGGGTTTAAAAACAGGGTTTTTAAATCCAAGGTATAAATAAGTTGTACATGATGAAAAATATCAATGAAACATATTTACATACCTCCTTCTGGCTTGCTGGGGACTCATGGACCTCTGACTCATGATCTTGCAATGACATTTGACTGAAACCCTAGACCTAAGACTTTGGACTTCAAGACAAAACAAAACAAGTGTGACACAAGCTCATTAACTGATATGACCTGATCCAGCAAAGCCAAGAAGGGAACAAGGACCAGCTCCTCCATCAGTTTTATGGCATGCCTAATGGGATGCAAAACTGACATTGATGAGACACCTACTTATGCATATGCAAAGAGTTTTTTGATCACTGATGGAGGGCATCATGACCGACACTAACAGGTGGATTGGATAAACATCTGGGACCAATATTCTTTGAGAATTTGGACATTGACTAGGACTAATCGCCATAAGTCAAGTACATTAATCCAAGATAAGAATAGTCATGAGGATTGACATTTTCTGGTGTCAAATATTATGATAGTGGATTAGGAAATGATCATGTGAGGACATACCTGGTAAACATCTTGGTGGGGTAAGTGCCTTGAAAGGCAGTGGTGTCCAAATTTATGCCTCCCAACATTGTGCTATGATCTAATGGAGAGATAAACTTGTTAGTCAAGGCCTTACTATTTTGAAAATTTTGGCTATGATGATGTAAATCATCATTGATGCTTATCAATCTAGATCCCTTCTTATATGAATATTTCAACTTGAGAGTACTTCTTTGTCTCATTATGAGTACCTCGCTAGTTTAGAGGGAGGGTCATCATCTTCATTATTGCCATCATCACCACCATCAATGTGATCATTATTGTCATCATTTCATTATCATCATAATCACCATTCATGTCTTCTTCATGATCATCATCATCATCATGATTTTGTATATTGTCGTCAATTGTTCATAATTATAGGTATCATAAGAAATATCACCAACCTTAGGACACATGATATATGAAAGAAAAATAACCACTTTATTTTTTAGAAATGATTGATGATCATCAACATCACTACCATTATCATCATCATTATAATTGTCATCATCCCCATCATCATAACTAATATAAGTTTTATCATAATTTTTGTCATCTTCATCATGAACATCATAATCATCATTCATGCCATTATTGTTCTTGATTATGACCAAGATGAAAATAATGATAATGATGATCAGATGATGATGACTTGGAAGATGACGCCAAAGATAATTATTATGATTTTTACCATGATAACATTTAAAAATTGGGAGGAATGGCCAAGGTCATTAGCATCATCATCATTGTCATTGTAACTCCCATCGTCTTTATCATCATTGTCATTATCATAACAATCGCAATTCATGTCATCATCTTCATTATCATCATCGTTATAATTATTGACATTGTCATCAGTTGTTCATAATTTTCAATGTCATAAGAAATATAATCAATGCAAAAGATATGATGTGTGTTGGAAAGTGGATGCAAAAGTAAACAAAAAATGGGGGTAAAAATAGACGTAAATTTGGATGAAGAGTGGACACAACATAAGTAGATGCAGAATAAGACAGAAAAATTGAACAAAAGTGGATGAAAAAGTAGATGCAATAGTTCATACAAACTTGAACACAAAATAGGACTCAAACATGGATGAAAAAGTGGAAGAAAACATGGGCACAATAGTAGGCATAAAAATTAGCATGAATTGTGGTGAAACAAATGTGGATACTCCAATGAATGTAAAAAAAAAGGGACACAAACTTGAATGAAAAAAGGAGGAAAACTTGGATGAAAAAAGGGATGTAAACATGGGCCAAACATGGGTGCAATAGTGAACATAAAATTAGTTGCAAAACTAGACAAATCAAAAGTGGATGTAAAAGTAAATTCGAAATGGGATGCAAAAAACATAAACAATATTTGATGCAAACTTGGACACAAAAGAGGATGCAAATATGGATGCAATAGTGGACGAAAATGTGGGTTGCAATGATAGGCATAAGATATGGCACAAATAATAGCACAAAAAAGGTGGATGTAATAATAGACACAAAAAAATATGCAAACTTAGATGCAAGACAAGATGCTATAAGGGATGTAAAAGTGGATGCAAACACGGGTGCAACATGAGAAACAAAATTGGATGCAAAATATGGATGAAATGGAAGTACATGCAAAAGAAGATACAAAATGAGATGCAAAACCCAACACAAAAGTGGATGCAAAAATAGATGAAATATTTTATGCAAAAGAGGATGTGAAGATGGATGCAAAATTGGAAGCAAACGTGGGTACAACAGTATGTGAAAAACATGGAACAAATTTTGTCACAACAAAAGTAGATGTAATGATAGATGCAAAAAAAGAAGCAAATGAAGATGAAAAATAGGATGCAAAAAGGGATGTAAAAGTGGGTGTAAACATGGGTGCAACAATGGATGTAAAATAGCTTTTGCAACTTATTTGAAAGAGCAATTTTGTCCCAACAATTAGACTTGTAGCATAAAGAACATGGTTAATACATATGATTCGACCAAAAACTAGTTACTACCAAAATTCAACCAAAAAAAATATTACTGCATAAAAATAGAATTAAAAACAAAAAAAATAAAAACAAAAATTTCCCAAATTAAAAATAAATAAATGATAAAGTTTTTTTTACCAAAATTTAGTGATTTTTTTAGTGCTAATACTAATATCACCATTACAACAAGATATTTTTTTAGTGCTAATACTGCCATTACAACAAGATATAAGAGGGATATAATGCAAAAAGTTTAATAATAATATGTATGTAGAAGATGGTCTTCAGACTGGTGAATTCATGATAATCAATGGGACTACAGTCAAAATAATTGGATGTTATTTACTTTTTTACATAGATTGTCAAAATAATTGCATAAATCGATTTTTTTTAACCAAAATTTAACAAAAACTTTGCTAGTGCTAACATTAGAACCACCATTACAACAAGATATCTTTCTAGTGTTGACAACACCATTATAGTAAGATACCTCAAGAGAGACAGAAAATTTAAAAAGTATGATAGTAATATGTATCCAGAAGATGGTAGTGAAACTAGTAATTGTTCATTCTCATTATCATAATCATTGCCATCATCATCACCATCATCCTTGTCATCGTTATTGCCATCATTACATTATCATCATAATGACCATTCATGCCATCATCATCAGCTCCATCATCATCATCATTATGGACATTGTTTGCAATTGTTTATAATTATAGACGTTGTAAGAAATATCATCAACCCAAAAAATGTGATCAATGCTAGAAAAGGGTTGTTTAGGACACATTGATATACGTAAGAGAAATAACAACTCTATTTTTGAGAGATGATCGATGATCATCATCATCACCACCATTATCATCGTCATTGTCATTTTTATCATCCCCATCATCATCATTAATGTAATTTCTATCAACATTGTTGTAATCATCATCATCATTCATGCCATTATTGTTTTTGATGATGACCTAGATGAAAATGATGATGATGACACCAAAGATAATGCTTATGATTATGACAATGACAACATCTAAAATTGGGAAGATTCGCCAAGGTCATTAGCGTCGTCATCATCATAATCATTGCCATCATCATCATTAATGTCATTGTAACCACTATCGTCTTTATCATCATAATCACAATTCATGTCATCGCCATCATCTTCATTTTCATCATTGTCAATATTATTGACATTGTCATCAATTGTTCATAATTGTCAATGCCATAAGGAATATCATCAATGCAGAAAATATGATGAGTGTTGGAAAAGGGATGCAAAAGCGAACATAGAAATGGGGGCAACAATAGAAGTAAAATTGGATGAAAAGTGGATACAACATAAGTAGATGCACAACAACATGAAAAACCTAACACAAAAGTGGATACAAAAGTAGATGCAGTTGTCAATGCAAACTTGGATGCAAACATGAAGGCAAAAGTGGAAGCAAACATGGGTCCAATGGTAGGTGTAAAACTTGGCACAAACTGTGGTGAAACAAATGTGGATGCAACAACGGACACAAAAGTAGATGCAAAAATGGATGAAACAAAAGTGGATACAATAGGGGATGCAAAAACATACACAATATCTGATGCAAACTTGAACACAAAAGAGGATGCAAATGTGGATGAAAACGTGGAAGAAAATGTGGTTGCAATGGTAGGCGCAAGATATGGTGCAACAAAAGTGGATGTAACAATAGACAAAAAATATGCAAAATAAGATGCAAAAATGGATGTAAAAGTGGAAGCAAACATTGATGCAACAGGCAAAACAAAATTGGATGAAAAAAATGGATACACTGGAAGTAGATGCAAAAGTAGATACAAAACGAGATGCAAAACCCAATGCATAAACCTGACACAAAAGTGGATGCAAAAATAGATGCAATATTTGATGCAAAAGAGGATGTGAACATGGATGCAAAATTGGAAGCAAACGTGGATACAACAGTGAGTGCAAAACATGGTGCAAATTATGGCATAACAAAAGTGGATGTAATGATAGATGAAAAAAAAGAATCAAAGTATGATGCAAATGAAGATGTAAAAAGGGATGCAAAAAGTGAAATTTAAAATGGGTGTAACAGTGGATGCAAAATTGTATGCAAAAGTGGATGCAATAGAAGTCGATGCAAAAGTAGATGCAAAACGAGACACAAAACTCGATGCAAATCCTGGTCCAAAATTGGATACAAAAAGGGATGCAAAAATAGATGTAGTGGTTGATGAAAACCTAGATGCAAATGAGGATGCAAACGTGGATGCAAAATTATAATCAAAAGTGGGTGCAAAAGGAGGTGCCAAACTAGGCGCCAATTGTGGCACAAAAATATTAGATGCAATAGTGGGTACAATAATAGATGCAAAAGAGGATGTAAATATGGATGCCAAACAAGATGGAAAAGTGGATGCAACAAAAGTAGATGCAAAATTATATGCAAAACTAGACACAAAACTCGATGTAAAACGTGGCGCAAAAGTGATGCACAAATGGATGCAAAAAATGATTTAAAAAAGGATGCAAAAAAGGATGCAAAAGTTGATGCAAGTGTAGGTGCAAAAAGTGGATGCAAATGAGGATGCAAAAGTATGTCAAACAAAAATAGATGCCAAAATTGATGCAAAACCTGGAACAAAACCTGGTGCAAAGGATGACACAAAACTTGGCATAAAATTTGGTGCAAAACGTGGTGCAAAACCTATTGCAATACCTGGTGCTAAACTTGGTGTAAGATTTGGTGCAAAACTTGTTGCAAATTTTGTGTCAATTTTTGCACCATATTTGATAAATGGATGCAAATAGCACCAAAAATGGGCTCTAGATGCAAAAAAAAAAAGTAAAAAGGGACGCTAATCGCTGGTTTTGTTGTAGTGTCTACTTTTTGGTCTAATTTTTTTTATGTCCCATACAATCACAATCAAACCTAGACTGTGATACCTGTACTAACTTGACACCTTGAGATCGGATTCTCAAGTTTTTACTTTGATACCATGTTAAATCCTAAACCTAACATCCAACAATTAGTTCCTAGCATATTATTATTGATATGTTTAATAAAAGTACAACTAGGTTTTTAACACAATTATTCAGCAAAAGAAAAAACATTAATCAATACCAATCACATGTGACACATAAAAATTATGCCAAATCAACAATTCTTCATTAAATTAATAATCTAACCCAACTTGGGCTCCCATCTTAGGATAAGGGCCCAAGTGAAGAAAAATACATTTACAACATTTCCTGAATTTGATCCAACTAATCAAACCCTAGATTTGTCCTTGATTTTCTTCGTTGATCTGGATCTCCAATGCTACACCCCTACACCTTCCTCGAACCTGGCACACTAGAGTATCTCACTCCTCACTTGAGAAAATCTCTTTCTAAATGGCTTGTATCATTTTTATGGTGTCTTTCTCCTCTCCTTAGCCTTTTATTTTATAATTTTTCATTGAGTTAAATCCCTAACCCTAATCTCTAAAGTGATGGATCGGTAAGATTATATCCTACCTCACTAAAATCAATGGTTGAAATTAAAACATAATCACTATAAAAAAAAAATAAAAATTCCCAAGTTTCTTTAGCTTAATAGCCAACATTATTAATTATGTGTTTTTCTTAAGTTACACTTAGGGTAAGTTACAATAACAACTCACTCAATACTTGAGTAAGTGTCTTTGGGAAACTTCTACATGCCTAGACACTTAGGCCTATGCAAAAGTACTTATCTAAGCTACAAAAATTAACATTCAAGTTGTTGAAAATTGTAACTAGGTTCTGCCTTCATAATTATCATTGTAATTATGTCATTATATACTCCACGTAAAAAGCAAAAGAAAAAAAAAAAAGAATTTTTGTTTTTCAAGCATGGGTTTCATGTTCAAGTCAAATTGTTATTTAAGTCAAGCATGCTCTTCATGCTTCTATGGTTTATTGAGTCAAAATAATATTTTTCATGAGTCAATCTATTGTACTGGAGTCAAGTCCCATTTGGCCTTTTGAAAGAAGCAAGAAAAAGAATTTATTTGAGTCAAAATTGTCAATTTTGTCCCCACAAGACCAAGTTGGCCTTGCCTAGACAAGTTGGCCCTGGAAGTGACCCATTCGACCTCCTGGATGTGTATAAATACAGTGCAACTCATCCTCATTTGGATCATAACAAACAAGTTTGATTACAGTTCCAAGAAGAGAGAGAAAACCAACAAAGAAGTCAAGAAGAAAAGATAAAATCAAAGGAGAGAGGGTGATGATAAAAGGAGAGACAAATATACCAAACGTGCGAAGTTATTCTATCCTAATTTATGTCACAAGTGTGAAGTTGCAGGGAGTTGCAAGCACCAAAAATTGCAGACCTATTGCAAGGGCCGAAAACAAGAAGTTTGACCAAATTTGGATGGATTTGACTATTGTTGAATTAAGTTGACTTTGACTTGTTGCAATATTTTGGAAGGAGGGTTGACTCTTGTCTTGTGGGAGCTCTTGGTCTTGGATTTTTGGTCTTGGATTTCTCACTTTGATCTAATTCTATAAGAAAATAAGATTTGACTGGGTTTTCCCCCTTGTGAGGTTTTTTCCTTGCTTGGAGCCTATATCTTGTGTTCATTGTATTTTTGTGATCTTCGTGGTTTATGGTTTTACTAGTTGTTTGATGAAAAGAACATAATAAAAGTAACAAGAAGCTAACATATATTCACAAGAAATTATCAAGTAAAGAGAAATCCACCCTAATTGTTGCCCTAGTGATTTCTCAACACAAGTATCCATCAAGGAACCTTAGTATAGCTTACTTAGCTATTCATCTTCAACTGGTTGAAAGTCACTAGGATTTTGATGAAGAGAAATCTCATTGTAGCCTTTTATATCTCTTAAATATTTTCAAATTGGTCATCTACCATAGACCTTTCCTTTGACTTCATTAGCCTAGGATTAAGAAAGGCACTCGTCTATTAGTGTGTCCTATAAAAAATTTAAACCATAAATTTTATTCTTTTATGTTTTCTAGGGTAAATTAAGATTACGTTACAACAACATCTACATTTAATAGCATAAATATCCTTGAACATCATAGTCTGAACTGGAAAAGAAAAAAATAACATTTTTTATGCATTTTTCAACTAATTTTTAGGATTGGCGTCTAGGTTTATATAGTTTCTTTATGTTTTTTTAGGGAATTAAAAAATTGTTGCAACCTATTTTCTCATCTACTCATTGAATAATCTTTATTTATGTCTAGCTTATCATCAATTTTTGGGTATTTTGTTATTGTTATCATAAAATTTACATGTTATAAATTGTGCTACTTAGAGAGGGCCTAATTTATAACAACAGATGGTGATTTAAAGGTAGCATATGTTTGTGAACCTATTTAAGTCTCATTAGAATTGATTATGCCTTCTAGATTTATCCATAGGGTGCTTTGAACTTGTTATCTTGGAACTACATCTCATATAACTCAAAACCCTATTTTATTGAACATTATCCTTGGTTGTTTTATTTCGCAGAACCCTTGGAGAGTATTTGGCCTAAGAGTATTAATTGAAGTTAGAGATGGAAGGGTCATGCTAAATTTAGAAGTGAGCTAAATTTTTCAGTGGAACCCACAGGTGAAACTAAGGCACAATTATACTTTCACTTAATTTTGACTTAGGAAAATTCTAATTTTCCTATAATAAAAAATTAAATATATCTCAACAGTTCGACTTGAGTTAATGACGTGAGTTAGTGGGCTAGTTCAACTTGAGTTAATGACCTAAGTTAAAGGTTCAGTTCAATTTGAGTTGAAGGACCAGTTTGATCATATAAAATGGGAAGGGTGCAGACTTGGCTATCATCATAAGCTCAACGAGATGTGGTTCTAGTTCAATGTGATAGGGCAGACAAACAGAGTTTGTATAGCCTCAACGATTTCTTCAACAATGTGCTCACTCTCCAAGGCCAAATTAGCCTGCACAGGTCGGCTAAATACCCTGTAAAAGTATGTACAACAAAATATGCAGAGGTCGAGTTGGTTAGAGAAGCACAAAACAATGTGTTGAGGGAAAACAAATCAAAGGGGAATTTTTCCCAGTTTTTGTACTCATTTTTTTTATATTCTACTAAGCAGAATAATAATAAAACACATAAGTTGGTAGTTTTTCACTAGTTGGGGTTTCCTAGGTGTTATCACTTAGAGAAAACCCTGGCTATAGAGGGGAAAAACTAAGGTAACCTCAAACCTCTTTAGATTGAAAGTTGGCCCTTAAATCTGGAGAGGGATCTCTCCCTAAACTCAAATACCCAAGGTCATAGTAGTAGAAGGTTTGTAATATGCTTTATGGCCAGATTAATTGAGAAAAACTAAGGTTGGTTGGACTGTAGGAAATTTCACCATTGGGCATTGAGTCTGACTCAATCAATTTTATATAAACCATAGGTTCAGTGAGAAAATATCAACAAAAGCAAGATAGTAACAACTCCTTTGACAAGTTTGGAAATTAGAGAATAGAAAAAAGTAACTATTGTAATATTTAGGTGAAAAATAGTAATAAATACTTGAATAAATGAATTTGGAGCACACAAGTATGAATTCCAAATCAACAACCTATTATTCAAATATTGAAGAACATATAAAACTTAGAAAACAGACAGGGAGTCGTAAACACATGAATTTTTGCAAGTTGCTCACATAAAATATTTTATCATAGCTTATCACACACATGCACAGTACACAAGAAGGTTTTCTTTCAAAAGCTTCCAACCCTTCCCCATTACAAAGTCTTTGTCTTTAAAGATGACATACAAACTATAACCAAGTTTCTAGCAAAAAATTAATTACAAAGTTCTAAAATAAAAAAGTACATATCTAATAAAAATTGAATACATTACATGGTTCTATTATGAAATAAAATCAAAAATATTTTGTATCTAAAGATCAAAAAACTTGCTGGAATCATCACTGAAACTTAGGGTCAAAACTGATGACCAATATCCTGCCTAGTTTTTCTGAAATCCCTACCTCATCATCATGCTTAATCTGGTAATTTTTCCTTGAAACATGGCCTTGACCTATCAAAAGAGGAAACATGTACTCAACTCCTTCATTTGGGTCTACCTCTTCTCCAAGTTGTTCGTGACTTCTTCCAAAAACAATTTTTTCCCAGCACTGACAGATTCATTGGTACCCTTTTAAGTCAGGAGAGAAACTAGGATTGATGATGGGCTAGCTGTCCGTGTTTCATAGAAATAGGCAGAAAATCGCGCTGACACTGTAGTTGTCAGCGCTCATCAAAACTTCAGTAGCGAAAATCGTTGACAGGCTAATTGTCAACGCCTAGTCAAAAGCCCTTGAAAATTGTTGGCAACCAATATTATGCTCTTAAGATGACTACCTGGGCGTGCAAGCTACTTCTAACAAGATATCAACATTACTTTTTCTCCCTTCCTTAGCTTTCTTGGTCTCTGTAGAAGGTTTCTTACTTTCTTTTTAGGTCTTTTGGAACTTGTAGGCTTTTCCTTATTTATGACTAAATCCTTTTGAGGGGTTTCATCTATGCCAATGGCATATTTCACCTGTTATGCTCCTATAACAATAGGTGTCATATTTCATGATTGACTAGTTAAAATCCCTAATATGTTCATCCTTTCCCTGCTGCAAAGGTTTTCCATATTTTGAAAAAATCAAAAAATTAAAAAATGAAAAGAAGGTATGCCCTAAAAGAAAGATCAAGGGGCAAAAAGAATGAAATGGTCAAAAGAAAAAATGAAAGAAATGAACCCCAAATAAAGAGGACCAGGAAAGGGTGCAAGTACAAATGCCACTACTATTTCATGTTTTGTAAATAAAGTTAATGTACAACTTGTGGAACTCTTTGTCACAACTGATGAATGGCCAAACAGCTTCATCTTGGCTAGTTCTTGTTTCAATTTCTTGTTTTAGTAATAGAGAATAAAATCTGTCCAAACTGTTCAATCTTGGCAGATAAGTAGATAGGTAGAGAAGCAAAGGAGCTCAACAGTTAAATCTGAGCCCTTGGAAGTTACAAGTGTTGATTTAGATAGGCTTGTCATGCAGAGAAAAGAAGATTGTTGAGGGTTTGCTAGTTCAAATGCACCCAAAGAAAAATGAAGAAAAAATGTTAGGTATAATAGGCTGGGTAGGTAGTTTGGTGTTGCAGAAGCATGCTTATGATTAATTTTGTCTCTCAAAGATGTTCATCTTATTGTTATCATAAGTATCATGGCAACTGTTTGGTTACAAATCAAATGAGGTATGACTAACTTCCCTTCACACTTCCCCCAAAATCACTCACTAATCTCCCCCAGGGTGTTGAGATCTACTTAATATCCCTCTTAAACCACTTCATCTCATTGCATAAAAGGCTTAAGTAAAATCACATATTTGCTTAGGCACAAAGCCACATTTCTTGTGTAAAACCCTTTTCATCCCCTAAGCCTAAGTTTTAAAAACCCTATAACTTAGCGCTCTTTTTTACCATATCTCTCATATTAACCCTTAAATATTACTTAGTAAATCCCTTATAATTCCCCTTCCCCCGTATTATATCTATACAATAAAACCCCATGTATTAATATCCCCCGCCCCGGTTTAAATATAAACCATATCGCTGTTAAAATTGGGAATTTATAAGTTCACCTGGAACTTATTAAATAACCCTCCCCGTGCGCAATGTTAAAAGTTAATTAACAGTCTAATCACCCCACACCCAATCAAACCGACCCTGATATATTTAATCAACATTTGATTTGATATATGGGGCCCGCTCCTAAACCCTCCGTCACCTCCGACTTCTGCCAACCGTTAGATCGGGGCCCGCTCATCCAACAACCCACGATCATATCGCAAGCCTCTCCGCCGCCAAATTTTACCGCCCGGGGAGTCGGCGGTATTGCCGCCATACCGGGGACACGCAGCGCCCTCCCGCCATGCTCGCGGCCCCTCCGCTCGAAACCGCCTTAGCTCATAAGCGATGCGGGCCAATACCGCTTACTGCCCTCCCGCTAACCCCGCCCACTGACGCCATCACCACGTCACCGCCACATCATTCTCTCGTACCCCCGCGTCACGACAAAACGTCACATCCCAATGACGGCATCTGACCAAAAAGCCCCGCGAACGCCAAATTTTGTTAAAAAGTCGTGAAAATGTCATTTTTGCCCAGTTTCATTCATTTTTTTTTGCGAAACTGTTGCATGCAAACTACGTCCAAGCAACTGCTCGAGCATACAGTCCGCCACCTGGCCAAACAGAGTCTAGCGTCCTGCTCCCCAGCTCATCGGTCGACCTACAAATGCATTGTTCGCCTCTAAAAAACAGGTATTTACCCCAATTTGCCTCCCGAACTTGTAATTTCGTTTTTCCTCTGTAAATTTACCCAAAGAGCCGAATTCAAGCTAAATTCCGTCTATAGCTCTCAGAAAAAGACACCCCAAACTACTGTTTTGCCTATTTTTCCACAAAAACTTGACCTCTAGTTTAAAAACACAGAGAACTGAACATGGAAGCCCCTGTGGCCCTCAATGTTGCGCCCCTCAATGCACCTCACAAAGACCTGGATTGGTTGCCCTTGGCTGACAGAGATTTTCAAATTAAAGAGTTATCTGGTGATATGAACCGTCTCTAGGCATTCTTCCGAATTAGGAATAGTCATCTGAGTAACTCTGATATCCTTGGAATATGGGAATCTAATATCCCCGGGTATTACCTTCCCTTAGTCAATGTGTTCCCAGATATTATTCACCATTGTTGTGCAAACTATGACGCTGTCAGTAAAGCAATTATGACCCCTTCCCAAACTGTTCTCTTCTACATAACTGCTGAATCTATCAATGAGATGTTACACTTCCATCCCACTCAGCCCCTTGCTCCTCTTTGCATGGGATTTTTGCTTGAGAAAGGCTCTCAATTGCCCAGTTCAGAAATAACTCGAATTGCTAAAATATTCATGAAACCTAATTGCCAGCCCCAAGGCCCACCTCCCTATGTGCATTCCAGGTTTATTGAAATAGGCAAGCTTATCATTGACATGATATCCTATATCTTGGGATTCAAAACCAGTTAATTTTTTGATGAGACCAACTTAGTTATGTTGTCAATGTTTACTCAAGGACAGCCCCCTGCAGTCAAATATGATTATGCCTCTTTCATTGCCAATAAAATCAATGAGCAATTCATAAATCTGGAAAGAGAAGGAGTCTTAAAATACACCTCTTTCATAGATCACCTTTTGCTATATTATCAGCCAGACAGTTTTTCATTTCCCATCAGGAAATTGGATTCCAAAGGAGAGAGGAGATCTCTGATCTTTTGGACCTCAGTCTTCCACAATGTTTGTGAATCCCCTTATACCTATTGTGAATTCATTGACTCGTTTATACATCCAGCCTCCACTCTATTGATAGGAGCTCCTCCTCCTGGGCTCTCTTGGGATATAAAGAAGATTTTACAGCTCTCAAAAAACTATAGAATAGGTGGCTGGTACCTCTACCAGAATCATACTGAAATCAAAATATATGGTTGTGAACTGTGCCCTTATAAGCTACCCAAATATGTGCCTATGAGACTGTTTGCACTGGAGTATTTCAGGCAACTTATCAATGCAGATTTAACTCACTTTTGTAATGTAAAGAAAAAGGCTCAGCTGAGAATAAGAAACCAATTAGACCCTTTTATCATTAACAAGAGGGAGGCATGGGAAGATGCTGATAAGATATTAGGGGAAGACCTTAAATTGAAGAAAAGTTTCTGGTGGGTGCCATATGACCCAAATAGCTTTATAAGTGACAAAAAAGTAAAAAGTAGGCTATCGGCCTATAAAAATCATAGGATCCTTGAAATAGAGCAATTTGCTAATCAGGATGAGTGGGTAGAGGGTACATTGATAGAAGAACTTACTCAGCAAGAAATGATGGAACAAGCTATGAAAGATCTTGAAAAGACCCTTGACCTGGACTCTTTTGGACAGGTATCTTTCAAGCTGCCTCAGCAAACCGGAGTGGGTACATCCTCTGCTGGAACTTCATAGCAACCTGTACAAGAAACCAGTGCACCAGTCACAGGGTCTTCTAAGGGCAAGGATGTGGCAGGCACGGAGCAACAAGCAATGATTGATCAGCAGGGGAAAATTCCCCCAGTCCAAACCAAAGCAGCAGAGATTCCTGCATTACAAACTCCTCTAAATGAGGAAAAAGGCAAGAAAAGAGACAGAGAAGAGGACACACCCATCAGTGGACCTGCAGAACAGCCGGGTGCAAAAAGGCAAAGATTGGATCCTCTATCTGAAGAGGAAATCATTGAAGAAACAACAGAAAGTTTAAGAGGTGAGAGGGTTACCCAGCAGACTTCCCCAGTGGTGGACACATCAACCAGCTCACACAGGCAGGAGCTAGAAAGGCAGCATAGTGTGGAAGTTTCATCCACTAGGCCACCAAGCAAGCAGACCTCTGACATCAAAAGAACATTCACAGAGATAAAGGCTAGAAATGATCCACTAAGGCTGCAGATTTACAATCAATATCTTAAGATGGCCCCCACAAAATAGCAAAGATTGATGTATGCCTATGACATCAAGGAGGGAAAAATGATCATGAGTTATTTCAAGCCCAAGGTGCAGCAACCACAATCAGCAGCTGATTACATCAGGACAAATCTAGAGGTCTTAACCAAGGACATTCATCTAATAGACCAGATTGAGCTGCACAAATAGACTGAAGAGATGATCTACTCCACACTATCTGATAAATCTATGCTAGCTCATAAATTGCAAAATTCCTTGAATAATACCTCTGCTCAGTTAGACTTAGAGAAAGCTTCTTCTTTAGCAAAGGACAACAGGATCAAATCCTTGGAAGATATCATCATTGAACTGGGACATGATCCCAAAGATGCCAAAGGCATAAAGGCACTGATGAAAAAGAAAGAAGAGGACATTGCTGCCCTCAAAAAACAGCTTAAAATGCCTCATTCTATGCATCCACAGACTGCAGATGTTGTGCAGCAGAAAACGGAAGAGGACATGATGGACCTGCTCATGAGACTGAATGAGAGATTGAGTGAGATAGAGCAAGCATTAGAGAAAGAACTACAAGAAAAGCAGGGAGAGTTTACCTCCCATCCACCTGAAGTAGCTCCAACATTCACTACTACCCCCTCCACAGTTATAACAGCATTGCCTCCCACTGTCCCGGCATCAACAGCAGAGATCATCACAGCAACAGCAACAGCACTAGGCAACGGTACTACTATGATTACAGAACAATTAATAAAGGCCATGGAGGAATTGAAACTCCAAGTATCAGAGTTGAAGCAACTTAAAGAAAATTTGGCAAAGGTTGAACAGAGTTATGATAAATCCAAGATGAATGTGTCAGAGAAAACAAGGGAGATCAAAGCATTGGAGAACAAGGTAAGAGCAATAGAAAAGGATCTCTCTCTGGATAAACCTCTGGCAGAAATCAGAGGAATTTTGTGGAACAACATCACTCAATCCCTTAGTGATGTGTGAAAGTCCATTCAAACTATTTATGAGCAGATTGACTTGATAAAAGTGGCCCAAGTGGAGATTCAGAAAACAAGAGCCTTATTGGGACAGATGCCTGAGCAAGCTAACAGGCTAATACATTTTTTGAATACCAAGACCAGTGAAGAACTAGAAGCACTGGAAATTAGAGACAGAACATGCACCATTCTAGACATCAAGAGAGTTCTAACCATGAGAACTCTAATGAAAAATTTGGACAGAAGATGCCAGGACATGCAGGTAGAGATTGATTCTTTCACAGAAAAGTTTACAGTCCTGCATCAAAAAGGTTTGCCAAGTCCTTTGGGAAGTAATAATTGTCTGATGAAACACAAGGACTATGTACATAAATTGAATACATATGTTGTTAGTCAAGTTGATACATCATCAAGTACTTCAGGAGAAAAAGAACTTCCATCTGGCCAGTCCCTCTATGACAGCCTGGAAAATTTGTTCTACATAGAACACGAGGTGAAGCATCTGTTCACCATCCCACCTAATTTCTTCAGGTACACAGAGACTGACGAAACTTTGAGGAAGTTGCAGAGACATAAATTACCAGGACCGGAGCGATGGCAAAGCATGTTAGAAATCCTATAAACTTATCTTTGGTCAATTGAAAATTTCGGACCATCCACTATAATGCAGAAGACAGAAATGAATCACGCTCAAGCAGGTCAGAGCGTATCACATCAGAGATAAAGAAAGTCCGGCCAAGGCAGAATAACCAACACAGAGGATCAATAGAAGACGGCCGTGAACCGACTTATAGCACTTACCTCCAGTACTTCTCATAAAGACAGAACAACCAGCGCAGCATGAATTTATTGCATCTATTTATTGTCTCCCTGTTTTCAAGACTGTCTGTCTCTATCTATGTAAAAGAAGCATTAATTGTCAGCAGATATTATTTCTATCAGATATTTTGTATGATATCTTGACATTGTTATATAAATACCCCCCCAGACGAAGTATTTGGGGTTGGTTGATTGGGAAGAATTCTCAGACTTTGTTGTAATTATGAAGTTTTTGGAATAAAAGGTTGTTGGAACCATTTTTGTCTAGCTTACTGAATGAGGAATTGTTGCTAAAGACCATTTTACAGAATTCTTGAATCATCTTATGGATCAATAAGTCCCTTCTAACTTGTGTTTTACAGTTTCTGTGTTTACTATATCATCTATGTTTCATGATCTAAATAATAGAGAAAAAGAATAACTCAGAATTTGCTTGACTACACTCTGTGTTCAGTCTTTGTTATTATTAATGTTTTCTTCAGAATTAGAATAACAGTGAATTCTTCATTGCTCCTGTTTTCCCTAATTCTTTCATCTTGAATATTTGCTAAGGAATTCTTAACTGCTCCTTAACAGTAGTCAGCCATTTTCCCTCTGTCAACATGATGAAGGATTCTTAATTTCCCTTCACCCATTGACTCCATTCCACCTGATTCCAACTTACGAATTGCTCCATGTTTGATTACCTTGCTCTGTGACACCTTTCTCTGTTCAGGAACCTAATCCAGGAAGCTATCCTCCTTTGACTCCATCATGCCCAATGGACTGGAACTCTTCAGTTTTACCTCACTGTTCTATTGAATCTCCATTCCTTCAACCAAAACTCAAAACAAAATCCTTGTACTTCATAACTAGCCTAACACGTATCAAAACAAAGCTAAATCATAAAGAGAGAGCCCTCTCTAGATGCAGATTGGCTAGAATCTGTATCTAAAATATTGGTCTGTGGTTACCTCGGCCGTATTCCCTTTCTTACAACTTTAGGGAACACCCTGAGTGATAACATCATTGGCGACTCAACTGGGGAATTGAATAATTGTTTGTTAATGCTATTTGTTTCATAAGCTACAGATGAAGCCTGAAGATTAGCCAGCTAGCCTTTGAAACTGCTTTTGCTATGCAATTGTAGGAGTAAATAAACGCTGCTTCAGTCTATCTCCAATCTAGTTTGTGTGTTAAACAGTTGTCCCAAATACATGATCAGTTCTTTGTTTTAATAGATCTTTAGGAAAATTCAAAACTCCCATATTTAAAACTTCTTACAAGATACTGTTGAAGTTGTATTGTTAAAATATTTCAAAAAAAAACCAAAAACATACTCAGAAGTTGGCTCCAAAGAAGAAGATTCATTACACTAGATCAAATCCTGATTCAAATCCCTCACCTATCTTTGAAAATCCTGATCGGATTCCCAGGATCCTTAGAATCCAGTAGAGCCAAGAACATTCTGGTAATTCACACCTTGACACACATCAGCAGAACCCTATCCAATCTAAGCTTACTCCTGTAAAAGTACCAATCCTTACTGCTATTACTGTAGCTTCTTCAAGCTCACCATCAACACTTCAAACCATTTTCTCCACTCCTCCATCTACAGCATATTTTTCCACTATTATCCCTATTCTTTCAGCTGTCACACTTATTTCTGCAAACATGGCAAACCGATATGCTCCCCTGCAATTACCTGCAAATCCAGGGGCTATGCCTCAAGATTATCAAAGCAAAATCACCTATTTTGATAGTACTGGCACTTACACAGCTCAACAACATACTAAGAAAATGATGGATTATTTTGAAAATTATGAGATTGATGATGATGATGTAAGAATGAAAGTCTTTGTCCAAAGTTTAACCGGAGATGTTAGAACATGGTTTAGAGTACTTCCTCTAAACACTATTGCTGACCCATAAGCCCTTTATCAGACCTTCCTGAACAGATGGGAAAAGAAAAAGGGCCCTATACACATTTTATCAGAATATGAAAACTTGAAAAGAGGCCCACAAGAAACTGTTCAGGATTACTGCACCAGATTTAACAATGTATACAATGCTATTCCTCAGAATCTCAGACCTCCACCAGACTTGGCCTTGATAAAATTCCCTGATGCATTTGACTCTGACATGGCATACCAGCTTAGGGAAAGAGCTCTTCGAAGCTTAGAAGACATGCAGAGTATAGCTATCAGTGTTGAGGCCAACCTAATTTCTAAACGAGCTCGAGCTAGAGCTGAAAGGAGGATTCCCATCAAAGAAGAACCTTCTGCCTTTGAACAAAAATTAGATGCTATAATTAAAGGAATGGATAGACTTGGTGATAGAGTAGAGACAATTGAGAGGAAATCCCCTTGGGATGGTCAACCGAGCAATACCGGGAGAAATCCAAACTTTAGAAAAAAACAAAACTCTAACACTAGAAAGGTTGGCCCTGACCAAAACATTAGACCTCCATTTCAGGAAAATTATGCTGAAGCTTCAACTTCTAGTGAGCCCACAGAAGACACTCAAATTAACTTAATGGGTCTCAATAGTGAACAACAAATTTTCCTAACCCAAGAAGACCAAGAGGCTCATACTCTTAATCAGTTCCAAATTCAATTAGGTGAGTCATTTGATTTTAGGGAGGGATATGACACAGCCATCTATGAAGTCCACAAGCAATATAATCTAAGGAGCAGGAGGATAGATGTCCCTGAAAACAATAAACAGAAGGATATTAAACAATCTAACAAAGCCAAAATCAAGAATCCTCCTATACAAATCCCTCCTAAAACAATTCCTAACCCAAACAATCCAACAGTTGAAGATGTTTCAGATAATCAACAACCTACTAAACAATCTTCAACTTCCATTCCTCCCAAAGAAACTGTGGGGAAACCTTCAAAAATCGAGTTCGAAGCATCTTTGGCCTATAACAACGTTCATGTAAAAGAGAAAAACACAGAAAATACAGCAGAAAAAAGAAAACATTGCTGCCTAAAATGAAAAAATTCAAACTGAAAAACCTTGAGACCTTGAGACCGAAATAGGCAAGTTAAAGATAGCCATTCCACTGTCAGAATTGGCTAAGCACTATGTCTATAGAGAACAAATCAACAGATCACTTCAGATTTCAGAAAACAGAGATGCAGTAAATGTCCTTGATGATCAACCAGAATTAATTTTTGGCCCTGAGGTAAATGGAAAATCGGTAGATGGAGGGGTTCCTCCTTTCTACGTGAGCTTGAATGTTCATGATAAGATACTCCATAATGCAATGTTTGATTCTGGTGCTTCTCATAATTTAATGCCTAAATCTGTAATGGAGAAGTTGGACCTAGATATTACCAGGCCATACAAAGACCTGTTCTCTTTTGATTCAAGCCAGGTCAGATGTCTAGGATTGATCAAAAATTTATGTGTATCATTAGTTCAATACCCTGCCAGGACAATTTTAATGGATGTAGTGGTAGCTGACATACCACCAAAGTATGGCATGATGTTGTCTAGATCGTGGGGTGCAAAGCTCCAGGGATCTTTACAATTGGACATGTCCTATGCCACCATTTCAGTATTTGGTCAGCCAAAGAAATTGTACCGAGAAACCCTAATGAAATATGTGGTCAGTGGCCAGGGGAAACCCCAGAATTTTCCCATCTATTCCACGCATTCTGACATGGACTCCTTCATCCTATACAATGCTGAAAATTATCCCCCAACTGATGTCAAGGCTTCAGCATTAGATCAAGAAAAATTCACAAATGAAAAGTCTAGTGTTAAAATTCAAAAAATTTGTGTGAACAATGATATATCAAATGCTCAAGAGAAATTGGATGAAACAAAAGAAACATATCTTCCTATCAAACAAATTTCTGAAACTCCTGATTCCAATTATAAACATGAGATCCTTTGGCACTTGGAATTTGATGGATCAATCAATAAACTAGGAGCAGGAGCAGGAATTTGGGTACATAATATGGAAAATGATCATGCTGAAGGACATGCATACAGGTTGAATTTTAGATGCACTAATAACATGGCTGAATATGAAGCCCTCTTGCTAGGACTCAAATTGATCAAAAGTTTAGGGGCAGTTAGGGTATCAATTTTGGGAGATTCTAATTTAGTCATTCAACAAATGAAAGGGAACTTCCTCACAAATGATCTCAGATTAAGATCTTACAGAGGAGCAGCAATTGAAATACTCAATACTTTTTTGGAAACACAGCTTGCCAAAATTCCAAGGAAACACAATTTGCATGCTCACAGTTTGGCAACATTTGACAGCACTTGTAAACTACCATTTGAACCCAATCATCAGTTTACAGCTAAGATTAAACACATGCCAACTGTACCAGACAACGTAAAGAACTGGAAAGTGTTTGACAATGACACTCAGATTAATAATTTCTTGACCTTAAAAGAAGAATTTTCCAGCACTAATATGGACACGGGCACTGTTGGAGAGGTTGATCAAATAGACAAAATTGAAACATACATTTCAGCTGAAACTGCAACACAAATACTACATCCAACAAAATTTACCAGCAAAGAATTGCAAGAGCTTAAAGAAATAGACATTGGTGAGGCTATTGGAGGAGAATCTGAAGTTATTGATTTAAAGGACAATTATTTGCCCACAGGATTAACTCCTCTGGAAGATATCTTTGATTCTAATGATATCCCAAGGAAACCCAAAATGTAGCCTCTAAATGCGGACATTGAAGACTATAACATAGGAACTGAACAAAATCCTAAAATGATAAAATTGTCCAAAACTTTGCCTCCTGACCAAAGGCTTAAATATGTTGAACTCTTCAAGGAATTTCAGGACGTTTTTACATGGAGCTATGAAGATCTCAAATCCTATAACACTTATGTGATTCAACATCCAATACCCCTCAAAGAAAATCAGGAACCTTTCAAGCAGAAACTCAGAAGGGTCAATCCTGTACTACTCCCTCTAATTAAAAAAGAAGTCAAAAGAATGTATGAAGCTGGGATAATTGCACCTATCAGATTTTTAGAATGGGTCTCTAATTCAGTGTCCACTAGGAAGAAAACAGGAGAAATAAGACTGTGTGCAGATTTAAGGAATCTAAATAAGGTTTCCTTGAAAGACCACTACCCCTTACCTAAGATGGACCACATTTTACAAAGGGTAGTAGGTGCCTCTAGAATTTCATTGCTTGATGGGTTCTCAGGCTTCAATCAGATTCTAGTTCATCCTGATGATCAGGAAAAGACTATTTTTACAACCCCATGGGGAACTTTCAAATATGTGAAAAATATATTTGGACTCAAGAATGCAAGGGCAACCTTCCAACGTGCAATAGACATAGCTTTTGCTAAAGAAATTCACGATTTTCTAGTCATATACCTTGATGATCTTACTGTGTTTTCCAAATCAGATCAGCAACACTTAGATTGTTATAGATCTAACCCAAAAATATATGATAATAGAAATAAACCCAAGAGATGATAAGATCTGAATATAGATAGAAATGATTCTCTTTATTGATCAAAACCGTTAAGGTAGGGCAACACCATACATTCACTCCTTAAGGAAGGAGAACACTCCACAAGCCATATGTCTATTCATACAATAATCCTTGACACCCCTCCATGTGGAGGCTCTAGCCTCTATATAGGTCTCATACATACAATACCATGGATCATTACCATGGTTCCCTCATACCATCGAACTAATACCATGGGCCCATTACATTATTACTAACTACTTGTGGTCCCTTACATGATATGGGTTAACCACCTTATTTATTACTATGGCCCATCCCATTATTACATTATTGCCTTGGGTACCTCCCTTTGTACCCCATATTATCCCTCCTAGGTATATAACATTCCACCCCCCTTAGCATGTTTCATCCCCGAAACATGGGAGGAACACAAGTAATAAGATCTACTCAAAAGAGTAGTCCACTGGTACCATGCACGTGCATCTAGCCATCCAAGAGAAAGGTGAACCCTCGATCTCGTTGGTGCCTTGCTCGCTTGAGATGGAAGTTGACTGTGGTAGCTCTTCTGTGTTGATGTGTAGTAGGTGGATCTTCGCTCCTCTCTATCTATCCTGCGGGGGTTGTTGTCCTTGTGGCTAATTGGTAGCCATCTTATGGGTTGTTGTCTTGTGGGGTGATGTGGGTGATGATATGTTGAAGTTTTAACCCACGGTATCTTTTTCTTTAATTCACCCCTTACTGGAGCCTGATTGTTATGTTGTGGTGCCTGTTGTGGTGTCTTATCTTCCAATATTACTTCTACCACTGAGCCCTCATCTGATGTATCAACACCTGTAACCTTTTCTGTTTCAGCCTCTGTTTGTGTTTGATTGTCAATCATCACTGGCTCATTGTCTGAGATGTCAGTCCCTGGAACATCTTCTGCTTCAGCCTCCATGTACTCTACCTGTTTATTGATGGAAATATCCTGTAATGTAATTTTCTTCTTTTTATACCAGAGCTTCAGGAATTTCTTCTGCACATTAATATTGATAGTACCCATAGATTCCATCCAAGAATATCTCAAAACAATATCTATATTATCCATCTCTGAAGTATAAAAATCACCATGCAACACATACTTATCCATAGAAATCTTCAAATCCTTATACACTTGAACATCCTCATCATCAATTTGTGTATTTTCAATGTGTTTGGCTGGAACTTGCAATTTTTTTGCCAAATTAACATTGATAAAATTATGCTTGCAGCTAGGATTTATAGACACAATGATCTTCTCCTTTTGAATCAATCCATGAACCTGCAGTAAGGAGATACCAGCAGAAAATAACCCTTTAGGTTTCTTGGTTTCCTTTTTTCCTGTAAAAATAAAATCTTTGCTATGCTGTGTGTCTGTCTGTGTAAGCTTATCCACAAGATTAGATTTATGGTCAAAGTGGTCCATAAGAACTTTTTTGAATGTGTCCCAAGTCAAGGGCCTTCTATAGCAACATTGTTGCCCTTGCCACCATTGTCGTCTTTCATTGTCCAAATACATTGTTCCCATACTCAGCTAAGTCACATCATCGTAGATGTAATCCAATTTGAAATATTTCTCCAATTTTGCTAGCCATTTGGCTGGATGAGAGCCATCAAATTTATACAAGTCCCTCAAATTCTGATCTAGGCCCGCCATCACAAAAAAATTGGCGAAAATTTGAAATGGTCACAATTCTGTCAATATTTCTCAGAATCCCTATTATGACCTATTTTTGGAGATGGAACAACCATTCTACATCTATCCATGTGATAGAAATCCTGATCCAGGCACTGGAATTTTAGATCTGCGCTGCAACTCTCCTACCGTCACAAAAAATTACTAAAAAATGAGCTGATTTTAAATCAGCAATATCTCCCTCATCCAGACTCCGATTTGACTGATTTTTTTTTTTGAAATCAGGTATTTTTTCACAAAGAATTCAGATCTGCAATTAGATTTTGTAGATCTTGCACCAAGACATCCAGATCTGCGCTGCAAACTCGCTGCCCTGAAAATTTTTTTGCAACCCCACTGATTTTTAGATCAGCAATATCTCCTTCATCTGGACTCCGATTCAACAGATTTTTTTTTTTAAATCGGCTATTTTTTCACAAAGAATCCAGATCTGCAATTATATTTTTCAGATCTTGCACCAAAACGTACAGATATTATCTGCAACTCGCCACCCCAGAAATCCTGCAAAAAAAAAAAAAAAATTCTCCACTTTTTCCCAAAAAAGAACTTTGATACCACTTGTTATAGATCTAACCCAAAAATATATGATAATAGAAATAAACCCAAGAGATGATAAGATCTGAATATAGATAGAAATGATTCTCTTTATTGATCAAAACCGTTAAGGTAGGGCAACACCATACATTCACTCCTTAAGGAAGGAGAACACTCCACAAGCCATATGCATGTTCATACAATAATCCTTGACACCCCTCCATGTGGAGGCTCTAGCCTCTATATAGGCTTCATACATACAATACTATGGATCATTATCATGGTTCTCTCATACCATCGAACTAATACCATGGGCCCATTACATTATTACTAACTACTTGTGGTCCCTTACATGATATGGGTTAACCACCTTATTTATCACTATGGCCCATCCCATTATTACATTATTGCCTTGGGTACCTCCCTTTGTACCTCATATTATCCCCCCTAGGTATATAACATAGATCATCTAAGACAAGTATTTTTAACATGCAGAAAATATGGTATATCACTAAATCCAAAGAAGTCATTATTCGGCCTAGAGGAGGACAAACTGTTGGGCCACATAATCTCAAAAGATAGCATCAAAATTGATCATGACAGAATAGAAGCCATTTTACAAATACCACACCCCAGAAATGTCAAAGAACTGCAAGCTTTCCTAGGGAAAATCAATTTTTTAAGAAGATTCATACCTAACTTGGCTGAATTAATTAAATTGTTGAATAATATGCTGAAAAAGGATTCCAAGGTTAAATGGACATTAGAATCCAAACAAGCATTTGAAGAAATCAAAATAGATTTAACCAAAACACCAGTCCTTACAAGCCCAAAATTTGATAGAGACTTCATAATATTCTCATTTGCATCAGAACATACTATTGCTGCTGTTTTACTACAGAAAGATGACCAAGGATGTGAAAAACCCATAGCCTTTTTTAGTAAAGCACTAAGGGATGCACCACTAAAATACCCAATCATGGAAAAACAGGCTTATGCACTTATGAAAGCCATCAAAGATTTCAGAGTCTACATACTATACTCTCATATAATAGCTTATGTACCAAGCACTGTTGTCAAAGATATCCTAACCCAAGAGGGGATTGAAGGCAAAAGAGGTAAATGGATTGCTACTATATTAGAGTATGATATTGAAATAAAACCTACAAAACTTATAAAAGGATAGGGATTGGCTAAACTCATGACTGAAACCAATTGCCAAGCCCTGGATATTAATGAACTGGATAATGAACAAGAGATGGCGACTCCACAAATCAGCCAGGCCTTCCTAGAATCACCTTGGTATGCTGATATATGTTATGTATTATTAAACCTGCAGGCTCCTCCAGGGTTATCCAGAACAAAGAAAAGGTTTATAAAAATGAAAGCTTCAAAGTTTTGTATTTTAGATAGTGCTCTCTTTTGGAAAAATCATGAAGGTGTTCTATTAAATTGTCTAATAAAAGATAAAGCTGATAAGGTACTCAAAGAATTTCATGCAGGGGACTGTGGTGGACATTTGTACTAGAAATCAACTGCTGACAAAATTCAAAGGGCTGGATTCTATTGGCCCATCTTGTTTATTGATGTCAAAAAATTTGTCACTGCTTGCCATAAATGTCAAATCTTTGAAGGCAAGAGGAAACTTTTACCTCTACCCCTTAAACCAATTTCCACTGAAAGACCATTCCAACAATGGGGTTTAGACTTCATTGGGGAAATTCATCCTCCCTCTTCTGGCCAACATAAATGGATCCTAACCGCTACAGATTATTTTACCAAGTGGATAGAAGCCATCCCTTGTAGACAAGCCAATGATTCAGTGATCATTCAATTCTTAGAAACCAACACCTTGTCTAGATTTCGTTGTCCTGAAAAAATTATAACTGATAATACCGCTGCTTTCAAATCCAAGAGAATGGTCAGTTTCTGTCACAAATACCATATCACTCTAGGCCACTCCACAGCCTATTACCCTCAAGGTAATGGTTTAGCTGAGTCCTCCAATAAAATCCTGATCAACATCATTAAAAAAATGTTGGAAGAAAACAAGAAAAACTGGCATAAGAAGCTCATCAATGCACTATGGGCAGATAGATTAACCACCAAGAGATCCATTGGAACTAGTCCATATGAGCTAGTCTATGGTATGGAGGCTGTATTTCCTTCATCCTTAGGAATCCCTGTGATGAAATTACTGCAAGAAGCTCAGGTGGAACCCAATGACATTCAAAGAAGGATTAATCAGACCATCCACTTGCAGCAAACTAGGGAAGAAGTATATCAAAGATCTCAAGTGCTACAAGAAAAACTCAAGAAGATATTTGATAAGAGGACCAAGGCAGAAGATTTTTACATAGGGGACAAAGTTTTGAAAGGGGATTCCAGAAGAGAAGATAAAGGAAAGCATGGGAAGTTTGACATCCTATGGAAGGGACCTTTTATTATTCAGGCCTCACAGGGAAACAATTCCTAATTTTTGAAAACCCTGGATGGTACAGAAGCAGAAGAAGGACTAGTTAATGGTCGGATGTTGAAAAACTATTTTGTTCCAGTTTGCTGATATATCCCGACTCTAACTTGTACATAGTGATGTTCAGTTTCTGCATTTTATTACAGCAATAACAGTAGGGAGGAATGTGCAGAAAATTTTGAGGAATAGTCAAGAAACTTTACCACTTTTGTGTTTTGCCTCATTTTTAGTTTATCAGAAATTGTAAAAGAAGACTTGGGAGCTAAAAGCATAAGAACAAACATTCAGACAAACTAGCAAAACAGAGTTGCAATTGTTTGAATCAGCTCATGAAAGATGTGTATATTTCACATGGTCCTTTGTACAGTTTTGTTTACTTACAACAAAAGAAGATTTCAGAATGATGCAAGATTTGTTTAGAAGGCCATCTGACCTGCTGTTCTTGACTTTTCACCAGGAAAAGCCATCCCCAAGTGGAGCCAGTGTTATGCTCCTATACCAATAGGTGTCATATTTCATGATTGACTGGTTACAATCCCTAATATGTTCATCCTTTCCGTGCTACAAAGGTTTTCCATATTTTGAAAAAATCAAAAAATTAAAAAATGAAAAGAGGGTATGCCCTAAAAGAAAGATCAAGGGGAAAAAATAATGAAATGGTCAAAAGAAAAAATGAAAGAAATGAACCCCAAATAAAGAGGACCAGGAAAGGGTGCAAGTACAAATGCCACTACTATTTCATGTTCTGTAAATAAAGTTTCATGTACAGCTTGTGGAACTCTTTGTCACAACTGATGAATGGCCAAACAACTTAATCTTGGCTAGTTCTTGTTTCAATTCCCTGTTTTAGTAATAAAGAATAAAATATGTCCAAACTGTTCAATCTTGGCAGATAAGTAGATAGGTAGAGAAGCAAAGGAGCTCAACAGTTAAATCTGAGCCCTTGGAAGTTACAAGTGTTGATTTATATAGGCTTGTTATGCAGAGAAAAGAAGATTGTTGAGGGTTTGCCAGTTCAAGTGCACCCAAAGAAAAAGGAAGAAAAAATGTTAGGTATAATAGGCTGGGTAGGTAGTTTGGTGTTGCAGAAGCATGCTTATGATTAATTTTGTCTCTCAAATATGTTCATCTTATAGTTATCATAAGTATCATGGCAACTGTTTGGTTACAAATCAAGTGAGGTATGACTAACTTCCCTTCACACTTCCCCCAAAATCACTCACTAATCTCCCCCAGGGTGTTGAGATCTGCTTAATATCCCTCTTAAACCACTTCATCTCATTACATAAAAGGCTTAAGTAAAATCACATTTTTGCTTAGGCACAAAGCCACATTTCTTGTGTAAAACCCTTTTCATCCCCTAAGCCTAAGTTTTAAAAACCCTATAACTTAGCGCTCTTTTTTACCATATCTCTCATATTAACCCTTAAATATTACTTAGTAAATCCCTTATAAATTCCCCTTCCCCCGTATTATATCTATACAATAAAACCCCATGTATTAATATCCCCCACCCAGGTTTAAATATAAACCATATCGCTGTTAAAATTGGGAATTTATAAGTTCACCTGAAACTTATTAAATAACCCTCCCCGCGCACAATGTTAAAAGTTAATTAACATCCGGTTAATTAACAGTCTAATCACCCTGCACCCAATCAAACCGACCCCAATATATTTAATCAACATTTGATTTGATATATGGGGCTTGCTCCTAAACCCTCCGTCACCTCCGACCTCCGACGGCCCACGATCAAGGGGAGTCGGCGGTATTTCCGTCGTACCAGGGACACGCGGCGCCCTCTCGCCATGCTCACGGCCCCTCCACCAGAAACTGCCTTAGCTCATAAGCGGTGCGGGCCAATGCCGCTTACCGCCCTCCCGCTGACCCCGCCCACTGACGCCATCGCTATGTCAGCGCCACATAATTCTCCCGTACCCCCCCGTCACGACAAAACGTCACATCCCAATGACGTCATCCAACCAAAAAGTGCCAAAAAGCCTCGCGAACGCCAAATTTTGTTAAAAAATCGTGAAAATGTCATTTTCGCCCAATTTCATTCGTTTTTTTCTGCGAAATTGTTGCATGCAAACTATGTCCAAGCAACTGCTCAAGCATACAGTTCGCCACCTGGCGAAACAAAGTCCAGTGTCCTGCTCCCCAGCTCGTCAGTCAACCTGCAAATGCACTGTTCGCCTCTAAAAAACAGGTATTTACCCCAATTTGCCTCCCGAACCTGTAATTTCGTTTTTCCTCTGTAAATTTTACCCAAAGAGCCAAATTCAAGCTAAATTCCGTCTATAGCTCTCAGAAAAAGACACCCTAAACTACTGTTTTGCCTATTTTTCCACAGAAACTTGACCTCCAGTTTAAAAACACAGAGAACTGAACAAGGAAGCCCCTATGGCCCTCAATGTTGCACCCCTCAATGCACCTCACAAAGACCTGGATTGGTTGCCCTTGGCTGACAGATATTTTCAAATTAAAGAGTTATCTGGTGATATGAACCATCCCCAGGCATTCTGCCGAATTAGGAATAGTTATCTTAGTAACTCTAATATCCTTGGAATATGGGAATCTAATCTCCCCAGGTATTACCTTCCCTCATTCAATGTGTTCCCAGATATTATTCACCATTGTTGTGCAAACTATGACCCTATCAGTAAAGCAGTTATGACCCCTTCCCAAACTATTCTCTTCTACATAACTGCTGAATCTATCAATGAGATGTTATACTTCCATCCCACTCAGCCCCTTGCTCCTCTTTCCATGGGATTTTTGCTTGAGCAAGGCTCTCAATTGCCCAGTTCAGAAATAACCCGAATTGCTAAAATATTCATGAAACATGATTGCCAGCCCCAAGGCCCACCTCCCTATGTGCATTCCTGGTTTACTGAAATAGGAAAGCTTATCCTTGACATGATATCCTATATCTTGGGATTCAAAACCAGTGAATTTGTTGATGAGACCAACTTAGTTATGTTGTCAATGTTTACTCGAAGACAGCCCCCTACTGTCAAATATGATTATGCCTCTTTCATTGCCAATAAAATCAATGAGCAATTCATAAATCTAGAAAGAGGAGTCTTCAAATACACCTCTTTCATATATCACCTTCTGCTATATTATCAGCCAGACAGTTTTTCATTTCCCATCAGGAAATTGGATTCCAAAGGAGAGAGGAGGTCTGTGATCTTTTGGACCTCAGTCTTCCACAATGTTTGTGAATCCCCTTATACCTACTGTGAATTCATTGATTGGTTTATACATTCACCCTCCACTCTATTGATATAAGCTCTTCCTCCTAGGCTCTCTAGGGATATAAAGAAGATTTTACAGCTCTCAAAAAACTACAGAATAGGTGACTGGTACCTCTACCAGAATCATACTGAAATCAGAGTATATGGTCGTGAACTGTGCCCTTATAAGCTGCCCAAATATGTGCCTATGAGACTGTTTGCACTGGAGTATTTCAGGCAACTTATCAGTGCAGATTTAACTCACTTTTGCAATGCAAAGAAAAAGGCTCAGCTGAGAATAAAAAACCAATTAGGCCATTTTATCATTAACAAGAGGGAGGCATGGGAAGATGCTGATAAGATATTAGGGGAAGACCTTAAATTGAAGAAAAGTTTCTGGTGGGTGCATATTACCCAAATAGCTTTATAAGTGACAGAAAAGTAAAAAACAGGCTATCGGCTTATAAACATCATAGCATCCCTGAAATAGAGAAATTTTCTAATCAGGTTGAGTGGGTACAGGGTACATTGATAGAAGAACTTACTCAGCAAGAAATGATGGAACAAGCGATGAAAGATCTTGAAAAGACCCTTGACCTGGACTCTTTTGGACAGGTATCTTTCAAGCTGCCTAAGCAAACCGGAGTGGGTACATCCTCTGCTGGAACTTCATAGCAACCTGTACAAGAAACCAGTGCACCAGTCACAGGGTCTTCTAAGGGCAAGGAAGTAGCAGGAACGGAGCAGCAAGCAATGACTGATCAGCAGGGGAAAATTCCCCCAGTCCAAACCAAAGCGGAAGAGATTCCTACATTACAAACTCCTCTAAATGAGGAAAAAGGAAATAAAAGAGACAGATAAGAGGACACACCCATCAGTGGACCTGCAGAACAGCCGGGTGCAAAAAGGCAAAGATTGGATCCTCTATCTGAAGAGGAAATCATTGAAGAAACAATAGAAAGTTTAAGAGGTGAGAGTGTTACCCAGCAGACTTCCCCAGTGGTGGACACATCAACCAGCTTACATAGACAGGAGCTAGAAAGGCAGCATAGTGTGGAAGTTTCATCCACTAGGCCACCAAGCAAGCAAACCTCTGACATCAAAAGAACATTCACAGAGATAAAGGCTAGAAATGATCCACTAAGGCTGCAAATTTACAATCAATATCTTAAGATGGCCCCCACAAAACAGCTAAGAGTGATTTCTGCCTATGACATCAAGGAGGGCAAAATGATCATGAGTTATTTCAAGCCCAAGGTGCAGCAACCACAATCAACAGCTAATTACATCAGGAAAAATCTAGAGGTCTTAGCCAAGGAAATTCATCTAATAGACCAGATTGAGCTGCAAAAACAGACTAGAGAGATGGTCTACTCCACACTAACTGATAAAGCTATGCTGGCTCATAAATTGCAAAATTCCTTGAATAATACCTCTGCTCAATTAGACTTAGAGAAAGCTTCTTCTTTAGCAAAGGACAACAGGATCAAATCCTTGGAATATATCATCATTGAACTGGGACATGATCCCAAAGATGCCAAAGGCATAAAGGCACTGATGAAGAAGAAAGAAGAGGACATTGCTGCCCTCAGAAAATAGCTTAAAATGCCTCCTTCTATGCATCCACAGACTGCAGATGTTGTGCAGCAGAAAACGGAAGAGGACATGATGGACCTGCTCATGAGACTGAATGAGAGATTGAGTGAGACAGAGCAGGGATTGGAGAAAGCACTACAAGAAAAGCAGGGAGAGTCGACCTTCCAGCCACCTGAAGTAGCTCCAACAGTCACTACTACCCCCTCCACAGTTATAACAGCATTGCCTCCCACTGTCCCGGCATCAACAACAGAGATCATCATAGCAACAGCAACAGCACCAGGTAGCGGTACTACTATGACTATAGAACAGTTGATAAAGGCCATGGAGGAATTGAAACTCCAAGTATTAGAGCTGAAGAAAGTCAAAGAAAAATTGGCAAAGGTTGAATAGAGTTATGATAAATCCAAGATGAATGTGGCAGAGAAAACAAGGGAGATCAAAGCATTGGAGAATAAGGTAAGAGCATTAGAAAAGGATCTCTCTCTGGATAAACCTCTGGCAGAAATCAAAGGAATTTTGTGGAACAACATCACTCAATCCCTTAGTGATGTGTGGAGGTCCATTCAAACTTTTTATGAGCAGATTGACTTGATAAGAGTGGCCCAAGTGGAGATTCAGAAAACAAGAGCCTTATTAGGACAGATGCCTGAGTAAGCTAACAAAGTAATACATTTTTTGAATACCAAGACCAGTGAAGAACTGGAAGCACTGGAAATTAGAGACAGAACAGGCACCATTCTATACATCAAGAGAGTTCTAACCATGAGAACTCTAATGCAAAATTTGGACAGAAGATGCCAGGACATGCAAGTAGAGATTGATTCTTTCACAGAAAAGTTTACAGTCCTGCATCAAAAAGGTTTGCCAAGTCCTTTGGGAAGTAATAATCGTCTGATGAAACACAAGGACTATGTACATAAATTGAATACATATGTTGTTAGTCAAGTTGATACATCATCAAGTACTTCAGGAGAAAAATCACTTCCATTTGGCCAGTCACTCTATGATAGCCTGGAAAATTTGTTCTACGTAGAACACGAGGTGAAGCATCTGTTACCATCCCACCTATTTTCTTCAGGTACACAGAGACTGGCGAAACTTTGAGAAAGTTGCAGAGACATAAATTAATAGGACCGGAGTGGTGGTAAAGCATGTTAGAAATCCTATAAACTTATCTTTGGTCAATTGAAAATTTCGGACCATCCACTATAATGCAGAAGATATAAATGAATCACGCTCAGGCGGGTGAGAGCGTATCACATCAGAGATAAAGAAAGTCCGGCCAAGGCAGAATAACCAGCACAGAGGATTAATAGAAGACGGTTGTGAACCGACTTACAGCACCTACCTCCAGTACTTCTCATAAAGACAGAAAAACCAGTGCAGCATGAATTTATTGCATCTATTTATTGTCTCCCTATTTTCGAGACTGTCTGTCTCTATCTGTGTAAAAGAAGCATTAATTGTCAGCAGATATTATTTCTATCAGATATTTTGTATGATATCTTGACATTTTTGTATAAATACCCCCCCAGATGAAGTATTTGGGGTTGGTTGATTGGGAAGCATTCTCAGACTTTGCTGTAATTCTGAAGTTTTTGGAATAAAAGGCTGTTGGAACCATTTTTGTCTGGCTTACTGAATGAGGAATTGCTGCTAAAGACCATTTTACAGAATTCTTGAATCATCTTATGGATCAATAAGTCCCTTCTAACTTGTGTTTTACAGTTTCTGTGTTTACTATATCATCTATGTTTCATGATCTAAATAATAGAGAAAAAGAATAACTCAGAATTTGCTTGATTGCACTCTGTGTTCAGTCTTTGTTATTATTAATGTTTTCTTCAGAATTAGAATAAACAGTTAATTCTTCGTTGCTCCTGTTTCCCCTAATTCTTTCATCTTGAATATTTGCTAAGGAATTCTTAACTGCTCCTTAACAGTAGTCAGCCATTTTCCCTCTGTCAACATGATGAAGGATTCATAATTGCCCTTCACTCATTAACTCCATTCCACCTGATTCCAGCCTATGAATTGCTCCATGTTTGATTACCTTGCTCTGTGATACCTTTCTCTGTTCAGGAACCTAATCCAGGAAGCTATCCTCCTTTGACTCCATCATGCCCAATGCACTGGAACTCTTCAGTTTTACCTCACTGTTCTATTGAATCTCCATTCCTCCAACCAAAACTCAAAACAAAATCCTTGTACTTCATAACTAGCCTAACACATATCAAAACAAAGCTAAATCATAAAGAGAGAGCCCTCTCTGGATGCAGATTGGCTAGAATCTGTATCTAAAAGATTGGTCTGTGGTTACCTCGGCCGTATTCCCTTTCTTACAACTTTAGGGAACAACCCGAGTGATAACATTACCAACTCAGGGTTTTGTTTCAGTTTAATATTTAGCCTAAGTTTTTTCCATGGTCTCATATGTGGCCACTTTCAACCTCTATAAATCTCAACTAAGGTAGGTTCTTTATCAGATGTTTCCTCCTATGTCTCAGGTTCAGTGGCTTTACCCTTGGCCTCCTTTGTTGGCTTAATAATCTCAGTCTCTGCAAAAAAAGGCACATGGTGAGAAGGAAGAAAATTCATTTTTATAAGTCTTGTTCTCCTTCTTGTATAAACCCTTTCCAATTCAGGAATTAAAGGAGGAATAGATTCTTCTATTTTCTTGCTTTTGGCTTGAATGGATGATGTCCCATGTTCTTGGTTTTGGGGTTGTTTAACAATTTTCTTAGTTCCTTTCTTTCTAGCTCTCTTTGGTTTAATAGTCTCTACAAAACCCCCCCAAAAGAGAAAGTGTTCCCAAGTTCTATTGACTTTTCTTAGATGATTTTCAGTCAACATCTTAATCAAATGTTTGTGATAAACAAAATGAGAGGAAACATCTGGTTTTTGCTTGACCCTTGCAGACATTTGTTTGAGACCCATTAACATAAAATAAGGGGCATTCATCTTGACCTTTCCTACAATGTGGGCAAGGAAGTGGAAATAATATAAATTAACCTTGTTGAAGTGTCCCTCTCATTTGAAATATGATTGTACAATCCACAGGAGCACATGTCATTCTCCCTTCAACCAACTTCTTTGTATCTTTGAACACTAAGGTTTACCCTTGTATTCATCCTTAAAGAATAACAACACATCAATTCAGACCAGAATATGGCTTTTGAACCACTATTCTCCATCCATAGGGAGGCTTGTGGCTTCCGCAATCACCAGCTAAGTAAAAGTAAAAGAAAATCCTCCGACATTAACTGATTGGTCATCAAAACCTTTAGTGAAGGCCTTGGAAGCATCGTCATGGTAATATGTACACTGGAAGACAATCTCATCCCATCCTTCCTCTTGAAAACGTTGTTGTATTTATGGATATGCCTCGAGCAAGTCGAATCCTTTGGGCTTCCCTCTGTGTAATTTTCCACTCTTCACCATAATTTCCACCGTCAAATACACTTTCACTGAAGATGGGAGTGGGATTCAATCTCATATTTCAGGATAACCACTGATTCGCTTTTGGGGAATGAAACATATAAAGGATTAACGACCCACTAAACTGAATTTCACTGTTCATAACAAATAAATTTAAAATTTGACACTCAATAAATTACATAATGAAATAATTATTCACATTATTGGTGGTTACGGAAAATTCTTCTATGAAATCATGATTTTTACCATAAGATTACCTCTTGGCGGCGGAAAAATGTCATGCGAAATCATAATCTGTTGTGTCACCCTCTGCTTAGTCAGTGCTTGCTTGATCTGTTACCGCTCCTCTGCTGACGTGTACCCTATCCACACCTTTTGATATTGACCACCAAAACTTTAAAATTAAAATGGGTGTTGATACTCTAGTTGTTGTTGTTTTAATTTACAAATTTAAAACTAGCATTGATACTCTAGTTGTCAGTCATTTTATTTTACAAATCTACAATAGGCGTTTATATTATGTTTGTCAACGTTTTTATTCAACTTTTTACAATTGGCGCTGACAATCTCACTGTCAGCATCTAAAAAACTTTTGAATAAATAAAAATTACATTGCTGACATTAAACCAATGAAGCAAAACTGAGATAGCATTTGGCTCCAACAGGGATGTTCTCCTCCCAGTGAGGTAGCATAGAACTCATATTTCTAGTGCTTGATCCATTGTCCAACACTAGTCTGGATCTTAGGGTCTTCACTCCGAGCTTCAAATCCTTCCTAGTGTTTTCCACACCTGCAACTACTTTGAAAATAAAATGGATATATACAAATAGAAAATGAACATTACTCTTTCAAGACAAGTAAGGTTTTAGAAAACACCCATTTATTGGGCCTTCACTGATGAGCTCACTGTTTATATCCTCCAGAATGAATGCATTCTTACCATGAAATGTAGCTATTTTGTAGGGTCCTTTCCAAAGATGATCAAACTTCCCATGCTTCCCTTTATCTTCAATCCTATCATCCCATTTTAAAACCATATCTTGAACCTTAAAATTGTTTTCTTTCACCTTTTTATCAAACACCTTTTTTCAGTTTATCTTGGAGAAACTTTGATTGATTGTATACCTCTTGTCTCAATTCTTCAGCTTCAATAAGTTGATTTATTGTCCTCTAAAATTCATTTGGCTCTACATTATGCTCTTACAACAGCCTCATTACATGTATACTTAAATAAACTGGAAAAAATGCTTCAGTACCATAGACTATTTGAAATGGAGAAGTATTGATTAATCTTTTGGAACTATTCTTGTCCGCCCATAAAGAAAACTTCAACTTGGTATGCCAAGATTTTTTTATTATCCTCTAACATTTTTTTGATAATTCTAATCAAGATTTTGTTAGATGATTATGCCAATCCATTTCCCTGGGGATATTACATTGCAAAATCGCTCAACTCGACATTATACTCCTCATAGAACTTGATCATATTATGGGATTTGAAGGCATAAGCATTTTCTGTTATAATCCTTCTCAAAAACCAAATCTAGAAAAAATATATTCTAGAAACTGAATTACCACATATCTATAGCTTTTCTTGTTAGAATTGCCTCAATCCATTTTGTGAAGTAATTCGTGGCATTCAAAATCCACTTGTGTTGACTTGAGGAAGTTGGGTGGATCTCTCCTATGAAGTCCAATCCCCATTGTTGACATGGGGTTTCTTTTGAGATAGGCTTGAGAGGTAATTACAGCAGCTTAGCTTTCCCTTTAAAAATATAGCACTTGCAACAGGCTTCTACTTCCTTATGAACATCTGAAAACAATGTCGGCCAATAAAAACATGCCCTGAGGATCTTGTTCGTTGTAGATTTCCAATAATGGTGCCCTCCACAAGCACCCCGATGGAATTCCTTTACAACCTTCTTTGCTTCATCTTCTATCAAACAGTTTAGGAGTATTCAGGATGGATCTTTCAAGTACAAATATCCATCAAGACAAAATTATTTAATCGCTTTCATTTTCAGTGATATAGTTATGGTTTTTGTTGTCTCTGGTGGAGCCTCTAAATTCTGCAGAACATACATTATATCGGTGTACCATGGGCATTGTTTTAGTTCATTAGACATTGTTAAACTCATCATGTCATCTGTGTCATTCAAACATATTCATAAAAATTCTATACCGAAGGAATTAGCACTTGTCTTTGTAATCAGTTAAGCTAAACCCTAACCTTTAATCAGCTTTGTTGGCTTGATCTCCAAGTCATATTCCAATATCTTAGTGATCCACTTAGCTCTTCTTCCATCACTATCAGGTTGATTTAAAATATCTTTAACTATGTTGTTAGGAACAAAAGCTTTAACATGAGAATGCAGAATATATATTCTAAAGACCTTAAATGTTTTAACAAGCGCAAATGCTTGTTTCTCCATGATTTTGTACTTCAACTCTACATCCCTTAATGATTTTCTGAAAAAATAAATAGGTTTCTCCCATTCATCACTATTTTTCTATAATAATACTCCAGAGAGGGTATGTTCAGATGCAATTGAAAAAATCAGAAATTCCTTTTAAAAATTAGGGCTTATAAGAAGAGGTGTTTGGGACAATGCAATTTTAATTCCATCAAATGCTTCTCAAGCTGAAACTGTCCACTTAATCCCGCTGCCCTTTTTCAGCATGTTGGTAATTTCCTTTACGATTTCTGCAAAATTCGAAACAAACCTCCTTATAAAATTAGCTTTACCTAGGAAATACTATATTTCCTTTTTACTTCTGGGCGGTTCTAACTTTTTTATTGTTGCAACTCTATCTAGATCAATTTTGATTCCCTCTTTCAAAACTATGTGACCCAATATTCTACCCTCCTGCATAGAAAAGTGTGACTTCTTTGGATTAAGAGATATGCTGAATTTTTTGCACTTCAGAAAAAATTGTCTGAGATGTTTCAGGTGAGTTGAATCTGATGGTGAGAAGACTATTATGTCATGTAGATAAACCACTACAAATTTGTCTTTCTCATCTACAAATGTTATTTCCATCGCCCTGTGAAATGTTTCTCAAGCATTCATCAGCACTAAAGGCATTTTGGAGTACATGAAGGTGCCCCATGGTGTAGTAAATCATGTCTTGTCTTGATCTCTCATATTCACTGGTATTTGGTTATATCCAGAAAAAACCATCAAGCATGGAAATCCTCTCAGCACCAACTACTTTCTGCAATATATATTCCATCTTGGGTAATAGATAGTTGTCCTTCATAGAAACCTTATTCAGATTTTTAATCCACACAAAGTCTGGTTTCTCCACTCTTTTTCCTATCTGGAACTAGATTGGAAATCCAATTAGAAAACCTTAATGGAAAAATGATCTTTGCAGCGAGTCATCTTTTAACACATATGAAAATTCCTTCAACAATTTTTCATATTGTTACTTTTACTTTGTCTTTAAAGAATTAGACACCTTAACCAACTTAGAATCAACATCTGTTCCTAAATTATAATCCTCCAACTCATTATCACTTGGACGAATCCTAGGTTTTACAACTACATCATTGTTGTCAAACAATCTTTCTAGAGGGACCAAACCTCTAGGAATAAAATTATTGCTTAGCTGAATAAGTTCTTGTCTAACTATAGCATTTATCAAAACATATAATTTTGCATTCAAGTTAGGTTCTTCATCTTCATTTTGATCAGCTAGTGCATTTGTAAATTCATCAACCATCTCTAATAATCTATGGATTTGTTGGTCATCTTCAAAATTCTTCCAATGTTTGATGTTGTATGGGATAGAGAGTATGTGCTTTACAATAATTCCATACTTTCTATTTGGATGAATGGGAATTTTTAAAGCACTAGCAACAGTAGCTAAGGAACCTTTTATTGCATTTTCTTCACTAAAAACAATAGATAGTTTATGTTCTAAAAATAAATTGTCAAGCATATCACATACCTCATTTCAATAATCCCTCATCCTCAGATGTTTGGCTTGATATAAGCCCAAGACTTTCTTCACAACCAACTCTGAAATTCCAAAGACATGAATCCTCCTTGCTTTCTGTTCTCTCAATAGATTTAGCCCAATGATCAAAGCTTCATACTCTGCAATGTTATTGGTACATTTGAAATACAACTTGAAAGAATGCAACTGACTAGTAAGATCTGGAGGAATAATCCAGAGACCTGTCCCTGAACTGTCTTTGCAAGTGGAACCATCAAAATGCATGTTCCATATCCCTTTATCTTCAACTAGCAGCACATTTTCCTCTTGAACTTCGCCTTCAATTTGTTTTCGTTTCTCATCTTCTACACAGAAATCGTTTTAGAAAATATAAGAGCCAAGCTCGGTGTCAACCACATAAAGAGGATGATTTCTCAACTTTTTTTTACTACTGACCACATACTTCATTTGGACTTCCCTATTAAGCCTTCTTAGTTCTCAAAATACTGGAATTAATTCATAAGACATATCCATGTGTAGGGTGCCTCCCAACCTGGTTTCCCAATACCTTCAAAGTAGCATGCCAAACCTGGGTGGGATATTTGCTACTACTACGTCCATAACGATACTTTTTGCTGGAAATTGAGTTAAATTCACCACAATATATTTAACTAAACCCACACACTTGACCTTTCTTGAATCAAATGAAAACAAATCCTTATACGGCATGGAAATCTTATGTCCCAAATTGTCCATGACTGACTTAGGCATCAAGTTGTGTGATGCTCCAGAGTCCACCATGGCATTATGGAGGATCATGTCATGGATTTTTAGACTAACATAAAAAGGTGGACATCATCATTCACATTGGTTACATGGGGACCAAATATAAAATCGGGAGCATCATCATTTAGATTGAGAGAATCTTGTTAAATGATATTTATTTGATCAGTCTTGAAACCCTTACCATTGAAAAAAATTGTTTCTTATACTTCTCATTCTTCAACAATTCAACAAAAGGAATAGAAATTTTTAATTTACCAATTTCACTCCCCAAGTTGAATGATGCATGCGCCTTCTCAACTTCTTTCACATATTTCTTAGCTTCATCAATCTTTTTTGGAGCATCCTTTTTTCTTTCATCATCTCTCTTAAGTATATCCTTTTTTGGTTCAGCTTGTTTTTCTCCTATTGTAGGTTTCAGTGGTGGAGTTTTAATTGGAACATTTCATCCCTTGAGATTGTATTGTCTTTGAAAATATGCCACTACATTATTATATCCTTGCTGATAAATTTCTGAATCAAACATCATTGGAGTGCTGTATTTTTCTTTTGAAGATTTAGTAGACTTAACATGTTCTTATTTAGTCACAAACACTTAAGTTTCTTCATCATCAAAATAGTTCATTTGTTGATCTTCTTCCTTAGTTGACTCTTCACCAACAAAATTCTCAGGAAAAGGAGGTCTCATGGCTTGCTGGTCTTCATGACCTTTATGCTCTTTTTAATGGTTTTGAGGGCCTTGAGGCCCATTGTCTTTAACATAACATCAAACTGGGCATATGATGAAGAAGAAGGTTAATCTTTAAATGCTAATTTCCTTTCAGTCCCCACTTTTTACTTTTTTGGCCAGCAAATTAGTTTCCACTCCAATGGAATTATTTTGTATGGTTTCAAGTGTAATGGGGTTCCTTACTCTCAGTTGATAAGCTAGCTCAGCGTCAAAACCATCAGCATAATGAAGCAAGGCTAAACCATGGGGGGGGGGTTAATATCAGCTAGGATTGAATTGTAAACCCTATTAAACCTAGCAGAAAATTATTGCATTGTTTCCCCCAGGTTTCTCTTTAAATTTTCATATTCAACCAAGATTTGTAAAGGGTTCTTCTTCACCTCCCATCTAGCAAGGAAAATTTGTTCAAACTATTGAAAGTTTGCAATGCCTCCTCCTGGAAATCCTCTATACCATTTTTTAACCTCTCCTGGAAGGCCTTGGGCAAAAAGTCTTAATTTGACATCCTCATTATCTACCTCCTCCAAAAATATGAAGTCATTAAATGTATCCACGTGTTGTTGGGATGTAAAGGGTCTTGTCCCATAAAACTGAATTAAACACTAACCAAAATTCAGAAGAAGATCATGTAGTGGATCTTGGAGATTGAAAGGGGTGTATCTAACATCCATGGTTATGTGAGAAGAGGTTGAAGAATGAACATAAATAGGAATTTGGAATGTGGATGACAAGGGAAATGAAGTTGTAGTTGTGACAATTGATGAAACAGGAATATGAGGTCGAACAGAGACCAAAGGTCCAATTGAGGCAAAAAATAGTGGAATAGAAAATGGGAAAGTTGGAGACTTAGATCCAACTATCTGAAGCTCGTGAACTAATTTTTCCAATTTTTCAAATTGAAGCCAAATCTCTTGGTCTTGTGGTAATAAATAAAATCCTTGATTGGCAAAGCTAGGAATGAAGGTCTTAAATTTTGTCTCATCAAATACAGTATCTAAGAGATTAGTTTCAGACTTAGACCTAAACAGAGTTTTCTCAAACTTAATATCAAATTGTATATCATCTATGGATTCAACTTTTTTAGGTAAGGAACATGACCTTCCTAAACTAATAGTACCTCATTCTTCTAGAGATCTTCTTTTTCTAAACAATTTTTCTGGACTTGATAAGATCTCTAGTGGATTGGGATTTGGGTTCCTTCGAGTTTAGACTCCCCTATGAGCTAGAAATTCCACAATGGGATCGCCTTAAACCTCAACAATGGAGTCGCCAAAGGAAATTTTTGCAGCAAAAAACTGATATTCAAATCCATGTTTTCTCTCAGAGATTTGTTTTAGACAATCATCATTTGGGGAGGATGTATCTTTCGTTCCCCAGTAACGACGCCAAAATTTTATCACTTAGAAAAAGCCATGGTTGTAGAGGGAAAAAACTAAAGTAACCTCTAACCTCTTTAAATTGAAAGTTGGCCCTTCAATCTAGAGAGGGATCTCTCCCTAAACTTAACTACCTAAGCTTACAATGGTATAAGGTTTGTAATATGCTCTATGGACAGATTAATTGAGAAAAACTAAGGTTGGTTGGACTATAGGAAATTTCACCATTGAGCATGGATTCTAACCCAATCAGTTTTATATAAACCAGAGGTTCAGTGAGAAAATATCAGCAAAAACAAGATATTAACAACTCCTTTGACAAGTTTGGAAATCAAAGAATATCAAAAAGTAACTAGTGTAATCTTTGAGTGAAAAACAAGTAATAAATACTTGAATAAATTAATTTGGAGCACACAAGTATGAATTCCAACTGAACAACCTAGTATTCAAATATTGAAGAACATATAAAACTTAGAAAATAGATAAGGAGTCGAAAACACATAAATTTTTGCAGGCTTCTCACATAAACTATTGTATAATAGCTTATCACACACACGCACATTAAACAAGAAGGTTTTCTTTCAAAAGGTTCCAATGCTTCCTCATTACAAATCCTTTGTCTTTATAGATGACTTACAAACTATAACCAAGTTTCTAGCAAAAACTAAATTACAAAGTTTGAAAACAAAAGAGTACAAATACGATAAAAAACTGAATACATTAAATGGTTCTATTATGAAATAAAATCAAGGATATTTTGTATCTGAAGATCAAACATCTTGCTGGAATCATGGCTGAAACTTAGGGTCAAAATTGATGACTAATATCCTGCCTAGTTTTTCTGAAATCCCTGCCTCATCATCATGCCTAATATGGTAATATTTCCTTAAAACATGGCCTTAACCAATCAAAAGAGGAAACAAATACTCAACTCCTTCATTTGGGGCTACCTCTTCTCCAAGTTGTTCTTGACCACTTCCAAAAACAGTTTCCCTCCAGCGTTGACAGATTCACTGGTACCCTTTCAAGTCGGGAGAGAAATTGGGATTGTTGACAAGCTAGTTGTCAGTGTTTCATAGAAATTGGCACAAAATCGCGCTAACACTATAGCTGTCAACGCTCATCAAAACTTCAGCAGCCAAAATCGTTGACAGCGTAACTATCAGTGCCTAGTCAAAATCCCTTGAAAACTGTTGGCAACCAAAATTATGCTCTTAAGATGACTAGTTGAGTGTGCTGCTAGTTGCTTCTAACAGGATATCAACATTACTTTTTCTCCCTTCTTTAGCTTTCTTGGTCTCTATAGCAGGTTTCTTACTTTGATTTTTAGGTCTTTTGGAACTTGTAGGCTTTTCCTTATTTATTATTAAATCCTTTTGAGGGGTGTCATCTACGTCAATGACCTATTTTTCCATCTTAGGGTTTTGTTTCAGTTTAATATTTAGCCTGAGCTTGTTCCATGGCCTCATATGTGGCCTCTTTCTACCTCTATAAATCTCAGCTATGGTAGGTTCTCTGTTAGATTTTGTCTCATCTGTCTTAGTTTCAGTGGCTTTACCCTCGGCCCCCTTCGTTGGCTTAATGATCTTTGTCTTTGTAGAAAAAGGCACATGGGGAGAAGGCAAAATTTTCATTTCTCTAAGCCTTGCGCTTCTTCTTGTATAAACCCTTGCCATTCAAGAACTAAAGGAGGAATAGATTCTGCTCTTTTCTGGCTTATGGTTTAAATGGATGATGTCCCCTGTTCCTGGTTTTGGGTTGTTTAACAGTTTTCGTAGTTCCTTTCTTTCTGCCTCTCTTTGGTTTAACAGTCTCTACAAAACCCCCCAAAAGAGAAAATGTTCCCAAGTTCTATTGAATTTTATTAGATTATTTTCAACCAATATCTTAATCAAACCCTTGTGATAAATAAAATGAGAGGAAACATTTTGTTTTTCCTTGACCCTTGCAAACATTTGTTTGAGACTCATTAACATAAAATAAGGGGCATTCATCCTGACATGTCTTGTGATGTGGGAAAGGAAGCGGAAATGATATAAATTAACCTTATTGAAGTGTCCCTTGCATGTGAAATATGATTGCGCAATCCGCAGGAGCACATGTTATTCATCCTTCAACGAGCTTCTCTAGATCTCTAAACGTTGGGGTCTGTCCTTGTATTCATCCTTCAAGAAAAATGACACATCAATTTCGGTCAAAATATGGATTTTGGACCACCGTTCTCCGTCCACAAGGAGGCATGTGGCTTCCGCGATCACCTCCTTAGTAATAGGAAAATAAACCCCTCCAAGATTAACTCCATGGCCATCAAAACCTTTAGCGAAGGCCCTGACAACACCATCATGGTAATCTGAACACTGGAAGAAAAACTCATCTCATCTCGCCTCTCGAAAACACTATTGAATTTCTGAATATGCCTCGAGTAGGTCGAGTCCTTTGGGCTCTCCTCTGTGTATTTTCCACTCTTCCCCATAATTTCCACCATCAAAGACACTTTCACCATAGACGGAAGTGGGATTTGATCTCATATTTTAGGACAACCACTAATTTTCTTTCAGCGAATGAAACATACAAAGGATTAACCGCCCACTAAACTGAATTTCACCATTCAGAACAAATAAGTTTAAAGTGTGACCAATAAATTACATAATGAAATAATTATTCACATGACTAGTGGTTACAGAAAATTCTTCTGTGAAATCATGATTTTTACCATAAGATTACCTCTTGGCGATGGACAAATGTCATGCGGAATCATAATATGTTGTGTGACCCTTTTCTTAGTCAATGCTCACTTGATCAGTTACCGTTCCTCTACTGATGTGTGCCCTGTCAATGTCTTTTGATATTGGCCTCCAAAACTTTAAAATTCAAATGGGTGTTGATACTCCTGTTGTCGGTGCTTTAATTTGAAAATTTAAAACTAGTGTTGATACTCTAGTTTTCAACGCATTTTATTTTACAAATCTGCAACAGGCATTGATATTCTATCTATCGGTGTTTTTATTCAACTTTTTACAATTGACACTGACAATCCCACTGTCGGTGCCTAAATTTTTTTTTTAATAAATAAAAATTACATTGTTGAAATTAAACCAATGAAGCAAAAGTGAGATAAAACTAGGTAAATTTTGGTATATTATTTATTGTGTGCCTGTGTCTTTGTGAATTTATTTTCCGTTCAGATTATTTGTTAGAATAATCAACATATTTATTAAAATTGTTTGGAGTTTAGTTTTCAATTTCTTCATCGTAGAATTTTTATTAAATTATCAGCTAGGTATTAGAAAGCTAACATGGTATTAAAGCGGGTCTCTGGTTGAAGACCAGAAAGCGTGTTGTTTTCCATAGGGGCAAGTGAAGGATGCAAGTAAAGGGACGTCGATCACTTCAAGCTTTGTGCAAGGGTTTCTAAGTAGTTTTAACTTACAGGAGGGCATATTTGGTGCTGATATTTCAGGACCGCCTTGATGGGCACTCTAATTTTTGTTCTTAGAAGGAGAAAATTGGGGTAGTTTTGGAGGAGCGGGGAGCTTGGAAATTTGTGGAGAGTCCACCAGCCACACTAGCAGATCCTCAGCAATTGGCCCAACATAACAAGGATTCATAGGTAGAAAGAATAATCATTGAAGGAGTCGAGGATCACATCATACCTCACCTTTCAAGTAAGAAGATATATTAGGCTATGTGGACAATTATCTTAGGGTTGTACCTAGGCAAAAGTGAGGCTAGGGAGTTGGTACTCAAAGATAAACTCAAAAATATCAAGATGGCTAAGTCTGATTCTATGATATTATACCTAACCAAATTCACCCAAGTGAAGGACGAGTTAGTCGAAGTTGGGGAGAGAGTCTTGGACAAATACCTTGTTAGTTTTGCACTATTGGGTTTTTCCAAGTCATGGGAAAATTTTGTTGATGCAATCAGTGGTAGAGAAAAGCTACTAGGATGGGAGAGCTTGTGGAGTGATTGTGCACAAGGGGAGATCCGGAAGCAAGATAAATTTGGGTCTCATACAAAGGTTGAGGAAGAGGAAAACTTTTCCCTAGCTCATAAAGAGGGCAAGGCCAAGGGAAATAAAAATCCAGAAGGGACCGAGTCCAGTTCAGGAGGCAACAAGAAATATCTCAACAAAGTGAAGTGCTTCTCTTGTCATTAGTTTGGGCACTACACCAAGTGCCCAAACATGAAGAAGGGATCCAAGAAGGATCACATGGCAACATCAACGGAGGTGGAGAATTTCACTTCTCAGTTTGAGGAGGAGTTTTCGCTCATAGCTTGCATCGCAAGCTCAATGGCTAGCAATGTATGGTATATTGACAATGGAGCATCCAATCATATCACCAACAATAGGGATATTTCAACAGATTGGAGTTAGGGTGAAGAACCTCTATAGGTTACAGTTTGAGACAGAAGTGACCTTGAGTAGCAAAGATATTAGTGCACATAAATGTGACCTTGGGGAGCTTTGGCATAGGTGTATGGGTCACTTACACAATGGAGAACTGAAGATTTGGAGGGATATTGCTATAGGTTTGCCACAATACAGCATAGATTAGCATGATTTGTGCAAGGGTTGCACACTTGGAAAGTATGCAAAGGCATCCTTTTCTAGCAGAGACAACAAGGCCAAGAGCATCTCAAAGCTATTACATTCAGATGTATGGGAACATTTTCCTTTCCATCCCTGATGGGATATAGATATTATGTCACCTTCATTGATGACCACTTGAGAAAGAATTGGATCTTCATGAAGAAGAAAGATCAATCCTTCTCAAATTTCATGGAGTTCAAAGCCTTGGTGGAGAACCATACTGGTAGGAGGATCAAGAAGTTGAGGTCATAAAATGGTGGGGAGTACATCTCTAATGTCTTTAGAGACTTATGTGCCAAGGAGGGAATCAAGAGATAGCTCACCACACCTTATAACACTCAATAAAATGGTGTGGCTAAGTGCAAGAATAGGAGCATTGTTGGAACATCCAAGTCTATGTTGCATCACCAGGGTCTACCTATGTTTCATTGGGAAAAAGCATGCAACGTTATAGTTTTTTTGTAGAACAAGAGTCCACAAAGGGTGCTAGGCAAAGTCACGTTAAAGGAGGATTTCAAAAGCAAGAAGCCTGACATGTCCCACCTCCGTACTTTTGGCAATATTGTTTACGACCACGTATCTTCATATAGTTAAAAGAAGCTGGAGCCCATAGCAGAGAAGGGAATTTTTGTGGGCTATAACGAGACATCTAAGGCGTACAAGGTGTGCATTCCAGCACTTAGGAAGAGAGTGATCAGATGTGATGTGAAGTTCAAGGAAGAGAGGGCTCTTAGTAATTCCTTAGAGCATCAGCAGGGTGCAGCACAGGAGGAAGAGTAGCAGGCTCCCAAGCAAGAAGCTCAACTAGTTTCTCAACCTTCATCACATCCATTTGTTGGGTAGGTCGACCAACACAGAATTGAGGAGAAAGCATAGGAACATGAGGAGAGAGTAGCATTAGAGGGTCCCACTTAGCTAGTGACTTGCGGTGCAAGGAGAGGAGGAGCTAGGTGGGAAAACTAGTTAATCAAGGAGGCTCAGGAGAGAGTTAGAGCTCCTAGTTCCACATTCAAACAGAGTAAACAACCACATAGATACATTGGGTACATGACACTTATGACTAAGGTGATAAAATCAAAACCTTCTTTCCATAAGGAGGAATCTTCTTAAAATGGTATGGTGAGATTCCATGGTGGAGGAGTATTCCTCTATCATGCATAATGACATCTAGGAGATTGTGCCAAGACCAGTTGGCAAGTCAGTGGTTGGTTCATGTTAGGTGTACAAGATTAAGCATGCAATTGGTGGGAGTGTGGAAAAGTGTAAGGCTAGATACATGGCCAAAGTGTTCTCTCAGGTCGAAGGGATGGACTATGATCAGGCATTCGTACCAGTGGCCCTATATTCGTCCATTAGGACTATCTTGGCGATTGCAGCGCAGATGGGGTGGAAGATTCACCAAATGGACATGAAGACTGCCTTCCTTAATGGAGTTGTTGATGAAGAGATATATGTTAATTTATGGTATGTTCTATGCTTATAGCAGTTTACTTATCTTTCTTATTATTATCCACATATTAGCAATCACATGTACATAAAGTAAAGTGTAGATACAACTTTAAACGATCGACGGAAAATAAGCCAAGATAAGAGACACAAGATGTGGCGGCTGTTAGAGCCTAAATCTACCTCGGGCTGAGAAAGGTAGGATCTACGACCAACATCAAACCACGCTTAACCTAGTAGCTAGCCCTACCAAGTCGGGAGAGGGCTCTCTCCTGGTCAATCTCAGCAAATTATGATCAATGAGGACTTAAGATCACTGATAGAAATACTGATTTTAGGCTAGGTATGGATTTGAAAGAGTTTGATTGAATTTAAAGATGTTTTGTTGGCTCAGATGGAAAGGCAGCTTTTGAGTGCGAGGAATGAGGCTCAGTCTTGCAGAGATCTCAATGAGGCAAGGTAGGCAAATGTTTTTGGCACTTCAAATTGAATGAGATGGAAGGATCAGACAGGTGAGGAGCTGAAGAGGGCAAGAAAACTCATGGATCCTCTCCAAATAGCTAAAAACATCAAAAACTAAAGCAAACCCAAGGTAGAGCATTGCAATTTCAATGGATTCTACCTTTCTCCCTTGTTTGATTTAGCTAAGAAGAAAAAAGAAAGATAATGGTACACAAAACACATAATTAAATTCACAATTACAAAAGAAAGCATTGTACCAAGACAAATTGCCACATGGATCCCAAAGAGTGTTGCAAACCCTGGTCTCAATTCCTTAGCCAAAATGCTGATATGAGTGTACAATGAAGCTCAAGGCTTTCTCAAAAGTCCAACCATGCTAATGACTGAAAAACATAAGATATAGGCAAACAAAAACTCATCCTAGCCTCCAGGGGTCGAGCTCATGAGTTTAGGAGTTGTTCCAACCAATTCTAAACTGAGAACTAGAAATCAGGCAATGGAACAGCATGGCTCTAGAAACAAGGGAACTGATTCATTCAGTTTCAAACAACATTTTAACCAATGAATCTACCTCCATCAGTGAAAATTTGACATACTTACATCATGATCCATCAATGTACATTAAATTACATCACAAATTTTCCATTAAGAAATTGAAAAAGTCAAACTAGCCAAAGCTGGGCGAAAACAGAGTAATACTTGGTCAAACTGGCAAAATTTCCTCTATGCGCCATGCCTGATTCTCTATGCGTAGCGCCTATTTGGACCCACTTTTGGAGGCCTTCTCGGTGTCCAAATTCACTCCAAGTGTGTTTGTTGGAAAGGTCTGCCTGTCTACTTTCCAACCCAAGTGGAATTTTTCAATTTGGCCTCTATTTGCCCCTCCAAAATTCAGTTCTCCCAACATTGTTTCCTGTGTGTCAAAATAGGGGCAGTAAGGTCATTTTTTTAGTGTTTTTGACCTTTTTGAGGGCTCAAAACCTGCCCAAATTTCTTGGCCATTGGTAGGAAAGCATATTTTTCCATGCCAAATCCAAAAATGCTAAGTTTTTGTCATTTGGAGGCCTCCATCAAAAGCGAACGCCAGGTGGCGCGGCGCATAGAGCAGAAAATCCTGTTTTTGTGCCAAAATTTTCAAAAATGCAAAAAGTGCCCCAAATTTTTTGAAATTTGGGCTGAGTCTTCTCCATCAAGCATTGTGGTGGGCCAAGGAAGCCTCAGCCAAAATCTGAATTTTATCAAGCTCCTTTTGCCTCCTTGATGCCCTTTTCAATTTTGCCTTTAAGCTCCTGATTCTTGCCTTGCAACTCATATTCCTCGCTATGTAATGGTGGGCCATGCGCCTCAACATTGTTTTCTCCCTATTCGCCTTCTCTAGCAACTTCTTCACTTTCTCCAACACATATTCCCAGTCCTCGTCATTTTTCTCAATGGGTGTCAACTTGCCTTGTGCCCTCTTGATTTCTTGTCGGTTTTCTTTAATGATTTGTAAGCTCCATGGATGAGTGGTACTGATGAGGGGAGGGTTTGATGCTAGCTGTAGGGTTTTAGGGAATGAAAGGGTTTAGGGGATGATATTTAGGGTTTGGGATGGCAATTAGGGTTTGGGGATTTGTAGTTAGGATTTGGGAAAATGGGAATTGGGGATAGGGATGACTGAATATGGGAGTTAGGGAATGGGTGGATAAGCTGAGAAAATGAATGGAGGAGTGAAAAAATGAGGGAGTGGTAGAACAAACTTGGAGAAAAAATGACAAGTACAAACCCTAGGCAATGGATTTTGAGAAATTTCAAGGTATTAGGGTTTGAATTTTCTTTTACACAACCACCATAAACTTTAAGAAAAACTCCTTTACTAGCAAGGAAAAGATCTTGACTTACTTGCACACTAGAAGAGTTGAGTGATTTTGGCAATTTGAGGGAGTTTTTGAGAGAATCGGGCTTGGTAGCTCTATGCGCCGCGCCTCAAACCCAACGCGCCGTGCCTTCTCTATGCGTCATGCCAGTGTATTTTTTGCACTGTGGAGGGCAGCCCAATGCGTCGTGCCAGCTCTATGCGCCGCGACAGTGACCTAATGCGCCGTGCCTCTGTTTTTTAGCAAATTTCTCCCACTTTCTCTTGCTCACTCTAGACACGGCTTTGCTTTGCTTCCAAGAGTGAAAATGAGCTTTTCAAATTGGAGACATGACTTATATACAAGGAGTCTTTAAATTTTTGGTTTGCAAAACCCACTTTTACAATGTTTTGAAAATGACTTTATTTTGAACACTGTTTTGAAATTTTTCACTTTATTAGAACTTGTGATGGACTGAATGACCTGTGTTTTGCTTGTTTTGCAGGGGGTTGGAGCTACTGGGGCTAGGGAAAGTGACTAGGGTTACAGGTGGAGTGATTTACATATGAAGAAAATAAAATTACATAGTTTTGAGGAAAGACACATCTCTGAGCACTTGATTATAAAATTTATTGAGACTAGAACCTCCTCATGTGCCTGCTGGTTGTTATTGGACACTTTGAAACACTTTTGGATGAAACCCTAATGAAACCCTACACCTAATGACAATGAAACCCTTAAAAGACTTTTGCAATCTTTAAGACAAAAAGGTGACTGTATATGCTTTTGACGAATAAACGTGAGCCAGCAAGTAAATGACATGAGGGAAACTGTAGGAGCACTTCCGTCAGATGATCCATGTGCCTGATGGAATGCAGCTGACTGGGCGGGACACCTAATATGAAATGCAACAAGAAGATTTGATCTCTGACGGAGGGATGAAGATACCGACACTAACAGCGGCTAGCCAAGGACAAACCCCAATGTGGAGAAACCCTTTGATCAAATCTTCCTTTATCTTCAATAATTCAGCAGAGAGAAATAATACATAAATCTTATTTATATCAGCAGCAGCAAACCCTAGATCAGCCAAACTAGGGCAAACAATATCTTGCAAACCGACCGTCGAATCGACTTGATTCCTTCACCAAAAAATGTGGCCTTCAAAGGATATCTAGATTCACTTACAACGAAATTCTGAGAGGCAGACTGATGGTCAACGTTGGTCAAACTTTGGTTCTGCAATTGCATTCCTAAATTCTGCACCTTCCTTCCACACGTGTGAGAGAAAAGTCTCTTTCTGCGTAGTAGGAGAAGAGCCTCTTTTCTGCGCAGGAGAGAGAGAGAGAGAGATGTGATGAGTTGAGTGAGTTCAAATGAGGAAAAGACCTCATGTATTTATACACAACTGTTGATGATTTAATAGATGCGACTTTTGGGCTTTTGAGCCTACATGAGTTGCTGGTCGGCTTGATAATTATTCCATAATCAAAATAAATTCATATCTCCAAAAATACTTATCGGAGTTGAATGATCTTTAAATCAATCCTACACCTATCAACGAGAGGAATCTAATAAAAACATTATCAGCCATGAATAAGATGACCCACATGGAGTTTGGCCCTAGTTTCCAATTTTAACACTCCCTCTCAACTAGGGAGAACTCCATCCCAATCTATCTATCAGTCGCTACTATTCATCCATCAAATGCACTGCCCTGTATAGCTTGACCCCTGCTCTGTTATGCTCTATCATGCCTGCTCTGCTCTATTCTGTTCTACCCTTTTCTGATCTACTCTGCCTTGCTTTGTCTGAATTATGAAGAGGAAGAAATGATCGAGGATGTATCATACTGACTCAAAGTCAGTCTCAGAGTGTGTACCACTGGTCCCAGACCAGTCTCAACCGACCCGAAGTCAGCGTCATAGTGGGTACAACTCCTACCACTGGTCCTAGACCAGTATCATCCTCCACTAACTCAAATTCAGTCTCAGAGTGTGTACCACTAGTCCCAGACCAGTCTCAACCGACCCGAAGTCAACGTCATAGTGGGTACAACTCCTACCACTGGTCCTAGACAAGTATCATCCTCCACTGACTCAAAGCTAGTCTCAGAGTGTGTACCACTGGGCCCAGACCAGTCCCAACTGACCCGAAGTCAGCGTCATAGTGGGTACAACTCCTACCACTGGTCCCAAACCAGTATCATTGATCCCAGATCAATGAAGGTCATCCTAGTATAGGGAGTACAATAGATACAGCGATGTGTCCATCGGTACTACTATGGTCCCTATCTTCATTTCCCTGCTCATTAATCAGATGAGAGGTACTTCCCATGAGTCCCAGACTGCATGGGTAGGATGCCTTGAGAGGAGAACTAATCAATCATGTCCTCACATGAGAACTGATCATCCTGCTACACAATTTTCATGGAGAACAGATCATCCAGACCTCACAGGAGAACTAATCATCCTGCTACATAATCATCATGGAGAACACATCATCCAGGCCTCACGGGAGAACTAATCATCTTGCTACACAATTTTCATGGAGAACACATCATCCAGACCTCACAGGAGAACTAATCATCCTGCTACATAGTCACCACGGGGTGTTACAGGGAAAGTTTTGATTCTTTTACCCTGTGGTCATATGTCACTCCAAGAAGTACCCTGCACCCCCCCGGAGCTCCCAGAGCTCAATACATCATACAGGACCCTCATCAGAGGGTCTTTGAATGACACCAAGTCATTCTCAGAAAGTCAGGAATTTGACCTTCCCTAGGGGCTTTGTCAGGATGTCGGCGACCTGTTCATCTGTACCGATATGTTGGAGCCTTATAGCTCCCCATTGCACCATATCTTGAATATAGTGGTACCTGATATCGATATGCTTGGAGCGATCATGAAATATGGGATTCTCTGAAAAACGAATCCCACTCTGGTTGTCACATAATATCACGGTGGTATCCAATGTAAATCCATATAGCTCACTGAAGAGCTTTCGCAACCAGACTGCCTCACAGGAGGCCATGCTAGCAGCAATATATTCTGCTTCAGCGGTGCTCAAAGCCACTGACTTCTGCTTCCTGCTCATATAGGATATCGAAGCAGATCCCAAGGAGAAGCAGCACCCGAAAGTGCTCTTACAGTCCTCCACATTTCCTACCCAATCAGCGTCAGTGTATCCAAGTAGTCTCACATCTCTGGCAGTGTATCTTAGCCCATATGTGATTGTGCCACGAAGATATCTTAACAGATTCTTGGCACCAATCCAATGTATGTGGTGAGGTTCAACCATATGTTGACTCAACATGTTGACTGCAAAGCATATATCTGGACGGGAGTTCACTAAGAACATTAATGCTCCGACGAGTTGACGATACTCGGTGGCATTTCGTAAAACAGGTCCAACAGCGCCACTGCTTAACTTCTTAAAGTCAAGCTCCATTGGGGTAGTTACAAGCTTGCAGTCCACCATACCAAATCTTTCCAATATTTTCACCACATATTTTCCTTGAGATGGGAAAATTTCCCTTGGCTTCTGCCAAACTTCAAGTCCTAGGAAATAGTGCATTAGTCCTAGGTCCTTCATTTCAAATTCAAAAGCCAACTCCCTCTTACATTTGTCAATGAGAGAGTCTTCACCTATTAGGAAGAGGTCGTCAACATACAACACTAGTATGAGAGGTTTGTCATCTTCAACCTTAAAGTAAAGGTTAGGATCGACTTCACTCCTAGTGAATCCCAGCTTCATCAAGTAGTTATCGATCCACTCACACCATGCTCAGGGTGCTTGCTTCAGCCCATAGAGGGCCTTCTTCAACCTGCATACATGAGATTTTCGATCATAAATCTTAAATCCTTCGGGTTGCTCCACGTAGACCTCTTTTTTGATCGAACCATGCAAGAACACGGTCTTTACATCCATCTGATGTAGGTTCCATCCTTGTGAAGCCGCAAGGGCTATGATCGAGCGGATGGTGGTATATCTGGCAACAGGTGCAAATATCTCATCATAGTCTATACCTTCCTTTTGGGAGAAGCCACGAGCGACAAAACAAGCCTTATATTTTTCTGTACTAACATCTGTTGCATGTTTTATCTTGTAAAGCCATTTAGAAGTGACAATTGTCTTGTCCTAGGGTCTAGGAACTACTTCCTAGACATCATTCTTCATAATAGACTCATATTCTTCGATCATAGCATCCTTCCATACTTCATGCTTGACGGCATCTGAGAATGATGAAGGCTCATTTTGTATGATCGTGCCCATGATGGTCAGGTATCCCTGATACCTGTTGGGTTTCTTACTTTCATGAAAGGTTCCTCGGGCTACAGTGTGTCCTTGAGCATCATCGAGTAGCCCCCTAAGCCAAGAGGGCCTCTTCCTAGAAGAGGAAGGCTCATGTGGATCAATAGGATCCATCGGTTCTTCCACATCAAGCATTGTTTCATCATCCTTTTCTTCTTCTTGAGAGCTCCTCAAAGTCGGAAGATTGTCCACCTTGCTGAGGGCCATATCTTTGTCAAAGGTGACATCATGACTAATCACAACTTCCCTTTGACTGGCTACATAGATTCTATAGCCCTTAGTATTTTCACCATAGCCCACGAAGATTCCTTTCTTTCCAGATGCACCTAATTTATTCCTTTTCTCTTTCGACACATGAAAATATACAGGGCTTGCAAAAATTCTAAAATGAGATACGTCAAGTTTCCTACCGATGAACATTTCTTCAGGAGTCTTGGAACCCAATGCTTGATGAGGGCATCAGTTTTGTACATATACGGCGATGTTTGCAGCTTCAGCCCATAGAAACTTCGGAAGTCTTTGATCATGGAGCATGGCAAGGACAACTTCCACAATCGTAGAGTTCTTCCTTTCTGCCACACCATTTTGTTTAGGAGTATATGGTGTAGTAGTCTCCCTCTTGATGCCAGCCTCTTTACAGAAGTCATGAAACTTGTTAGATTCATATTCAGTCCCGTTATCAGTCCTTAAGATCTTGATCTTCTTTTCGATTTGATTCTCGATCAAGGCTTTGAAGTGTCGAAACCAAGAGAACACTTCATCCTTCTTTTTCAAGAATTATATCCAAGTCTTTCGAGAATAGTCATCTGTAAAAGTAAGGTAATATGAATATCCTACCAAGGAGTTCACAGGCATCATACCAGGAATGTCTGAGTGAACCAGTTGTAATATATCAGAGGTATTGCTTTGGCTTGAGGGGAATGGTCCCCTTTTGAGCTTTCCTTCGGCACATCCCAGACATACACCCTCTTTCTCTACTCGGAATTCGAGCATCCCTATTACCATTTGTCTTACATCAGGTAGAGCTTTGTAATGAAGGTGGGCAAACCTCCAATGCCAAAGTTCAGACTGAAGAGATGTGTCACAAGACATGACACCTAGCGGACTTCCACCAACCTGATATAATGAATCAACTCGAAACCCAAGAGTGAAGGCATCTTTAACATTATTTTTCCATATACATACCTTGCCATCGTTGAAGGTTACCTTGTAGCCTTTGTCTTCCATTGCCGAGATGGACACCAGGTTCTTTTTGAGGTCAGGTACATATAATACATCCCGTAAGTGGATCGTATTACATTGATTCAAGTTGAGAGCGACATTGCCTACACCTTTCACGGGATATTTCATATTATCTCCAAGGACAATTTCCAGGTTAGTTTCTTTCTCTATCAGATTATGGAGAACTTCTTTGTGACCAGTGAAGTGCCTTGAGGCACCACTATCAATGAGCCAAATTCCCATTGAGTCCGAAGGAGAAGAGGTAGATAGAGCAGCCGGTATAATATTCATCTTGCTTATTTTCAACAATGTTGGATTCGTACCTGGAATTTCTAGCCTTCTTGAATGGTTGTCCTCTTCCTTGATTTCCAACACTCCTTTTACCTTTGCTATTGAATTTGCCATTCCTTTGATTTCCATGAGAGGGATTTTGATCATCGTCCCGGTGTGAGTCCTTTCTATCAAGGCACTCCCTTGCATAGTGACCTGCTTTATCGCAAATGTAACATCATCCTTTTCTTCCACCCTTAGGTCTAGCCTTTCTTTTTTATTTAGTCCCGAATTATTTCTTTTCTTAGCATGAGAAGAAAAGGCAATAGGAGGACCTTTTGGCATGGGCATTTCTTGCTCTTCTACCCTTGTTTCTTCTTGAATGCATCTAGCCATTAATTCCTCGAAACCAGGAATTACATTATTGTTCAAAAGAGTAGTCCTGAACACGTACCATTCGGATGGTAATCCTCCAAGAGTCGTGAGTGCCATTTCCCTATTAGTAATAGTCTCCCCAATAGATAGGAGATCGTTCCTAATCTCGGTGATTCTTAAGAAGTATGCTTGCATACTCTCATCTTTGCCCTTCTTAATTTCCTTTAGCTTATTTATAAGAAACAAAACTTGATTTGCATCATTAACTTTAAATAAACTCACCAGTCTATCGTAGATTTCCTTGGAGGTGTTCAGGTCGGAGATGTAGGCCACCAAGCGCTTGTCGATAGAATCCTGAATGATCTTCTTTGTTTTGACTTCACCGATTTTCCATTTGTTCCTGGCAGCAGCGGGTGCATTTGATGGAGACTCAACAATATTGCCTCTCACATGGTCCAACACTCCTTTCTCTTCTACGGTTAGATCGATAGACATCTTCCATCCGTGATAGTCAGCTTTCTCACGGAGCTTGTCTTCGGCAGAAAAGAGTGTTGAGGACCCCATAGTTCTTTTAGGATAGCCTCACCAATCTTCTCTTCGGAGATTGCTCTTGCTCTTGCTCGGGCTTTGTCTTCACCTCAGCTCTGATACCATGTTAATTTATGGTATGTTCTATGCTTATAGCAGTTTACTTATCTTTCTTATTATTATCCACAGATTAGCAATCACATGTACATAAAGTAAAGTGCAGATAAAACATTAAACGATCGACAGAAAACAAGCCAAGACAAGAGACACAAGATGTGGCAGCTAGCCAGGGACAAACCCCAATGTGGGGAAACCCTTTGATCAAATCTTCCTTTATATTCAATAATTCAGAAGAGAGAAATAATACATAAATCTGATTTACATCAGCAGTAGCAAACCCTAGATTAGCCAAACTAGAGCAAACAATATCTTGCAAACCGATCGTCAGATCGGCTTGATTCCTTCACAAAAAAATGCGGCTTTCAGAGGAGATCCAGATTCACCTACAGTGTAGTTCTGAGAGGCAGACTGATGGTCAATGCTGGCCAAACTTTGGTTCTGCAGTTGCAGCCCTAAATTCTGCACCTTCCTTCCACACATGTGAGAAAAGAGTCTCTTTCTGCGCAATAGGAGAAGAGCCTCTTTTCTGCGCAGGAGAGAGAGAGAGAGATGTGATGAGTTGAGTGAGTCCAAATGAGGAAAATACCTCCTGTATTTATATACAACTGTTGATAATTGAATAGATGGACTATTGGGATTCTAAGCCTACATGAATTGCTGGTCGGCTTGATAATTATTCCATAATCAAAATAAATTCATATCTCAATAAATACTTATTGGAAGCAAATGATCTTTAGATCAATCCTACACCTCTCAACGAGAGGAATCTAATAAAAATATTATCAGCCATGAATAAGATGACCCACATGGAGTTTGGCCCTAGTTGCCAATTTTAACAATATAGTTGAACAGTTTGAGGGGTTTGAGTCTTTCAATGGAGGCACACGTGTGTGCAAGCTAAAGAGAGTCTTTTATGGCCTCAAGCAGGTATCGAGAGCATGGTATGCCCAAATAGACAGCTACCTTCTCATATTTGGTTTCAACAAGAGTGACGTTGACCATAACTTGTACTATATTATGGTTGAGAGCCAACTTATCATTCTTTTGTTATATGTTGATGATTTGATATTGACAAGGGACAAGGAGCTCATTTGTGACTGTAAGAGAGATCTTGCAGAAGAGTTTGAGATGAAGGATATAGGCCTTATGCATTATTTCCTCAAATTGGAGGTTTGTCAAGGTGATGGGGATATTTTTTTTGGGACAAGCAGGTATGCGCAGGAGATTCTCAAGAGATTCCATATGCAGGATTGCAAGCCCATGACCACGCCTCTCGTCACAAACTAGAGGAAGGTGGACGCTACCAAAGGTGAGCAAGTGGATCCCACTCTCTATAAGTGTCTCCTAGGGTCGTTGATGTATCTTGTGAACACATGACCAAACATTTTCTTTGTAGTTAACCAATTGATCCAGTTTATGGTTGAGTCGACCAGAGTGCATTGGGTTGATGCTAAGCAGGTGTTCAGGTATCTCAACGGCATATCAGATTATGGGTTTTTTGTACAGACAAGTTGATGGAGTGAGTATTCAAGGATTCACATATGAAAATTGGGTAGGGGGTTCAGTAGACAAGAAGAGAACTTTAGGTTGTGCTTTCAGTGTTGTGTCAACAATTATTTCCTAGCTCAATAGGAAGCAAAGATTAGTGGCACTGAGCTCAACTGAGTCCGAGTATATGGTTGCCATCTTAGCACCTTGAAAGTCTATTTGGTTGAGGAATCTACTTGTCAAGTAGTTCAATCATAGGTTTGAGCCCACCGTCATAAACTGTGATAATCAAAGGTACATCAAGCTATCTGAAAATCCAATGTTCCATGACCACTCCAAGCACATCGAGATTAGGTACCACCATATCATAGATTTTGTTCAAGGGGTAAAGTCAAACTTCAGTAAATAACTATAAAGGAGTAGACAACAAATATCTTGACCAAGGCATTGGCAAGAGGCAGATTCGTCTACTTTAGAGATAAACTCAGCGTAGTTCATTACACCTTCCTCTCTACGAGGGAGTGTTAATTGAAGTTAGATATGGAAGGGCTCTGCTAAATTTCACAGTGGAACTGACAAGTGAAGTTAAGGCACAGTTATATTTTCACTTTATTTTGACTTAGGAAAATTCTAATTTTCCTATAGTAAAAAAGTATATCGATCTCAGCAATTCGACTTGAGTTAATGATGGAATCTAGTAGCCAATTCAACTTGAGTTAAAGGGCCATTCGACTTGAATTATGTGGTCAGATTGATCTTATAAAAATAGAAGGGCACGGACTTGGCTATAATCATTACGCACTAGAGACTTGTGTGTTTTAACTCAGCAAGCAGAGGTTCCAATTGAGCGTGATAGGGCAAAGAGACAAAGGTCGAATAGCCTCAATGATTTCTTCAGCAATGTGCTCACCTTCCAAGGCCGATTAGGTTGTACGAGTATGTACAACTGCATATGTAGAGGCCGAGTTCATTAGAGAGGCAAAAAACAATGTGTTGAGGGACAACAAATTGACTGGGAATTTTTCCCAGTATTTGTAATCAATTTTCTAAGATTTTTGTTGAGCATAATAATAATAAAACACGCAAGTTGGCAAGTTTTCCCCAGTGGAGGTTTCCTGGGTAAATTCGACTATATTTTTTATTGTGTGCCTATGTCTTCGTGAATTTAGTTTTTGTTGCTATTATTTGTTATAATACTCAACATATTTAGTAAAGTGTTCAGAGTTCAATTTTCAATTTCTTCATTGCAAAATTTTTGTTAAACCAACAATTGGGTATTAGAAATCTAACAAAGAGTAGTTGGGTTATCTAATCCTCAAGATCCATTGGAGAAGAGTCCCTCGTGGGGGTAGAATCTGACTGGAGAATAACAGGTGAGCAATCACTAAGGTGACATTGACAACTAATCCTATTGTTTCCTTTAATTCAGAGTGCTTAGCGAAGCTTTGCACTATGATGTTATATTTTGTAGTAATAGTTCCCAAATGAATTTATTTGTTGCAAGGAAATCAACCTACAACAACATGGAGGAGCTCCTTCCAAGGAAGTGGAATTGTATCTTGAAAGTGAGCACCTTGAAACTGCAACATGCATATTATCTTTAGCTTCTTGAAACTATAGCATGCATATTATCGTTGCTCGTCAAATTATTTATGATTACTATTAACAAGCCTTCAAATAATATAAATTGCCCATAGATATATTTCTAAAGTTTGTATATGAATATAAATTTGCATTTTCTTATTATTTTGAAATCAAACAATGCCACATAGTTAGCATTCTTTGTCACTTAGTTTAATTATTGAACTTTGAAATGTATGAATCATCTGTCACATTTGAACAAGGGCTACAGTGTAGCTACTCTCGCTTAGTTTAAATATAGTTAAAGACATATAGCTTTAAATTAATAAAAATTACAATTAAAATAGAAAGATATTTGATGATTGCATTATCTCTGGCCACACAAATATAATAACTGTATCTGTGGATGGTCTTTTTTATAAACTTTAATACCATATTTGTTCATTTTAATCAATTATTTGTATAGAATTGTATGGAAAATCTATATTTTTTTCGCCAAACCCCATCCATGCATGTGAATGGAAGATTATGCATAGATGGAGAGGAACTTTTAGAACAATCACGCTAGGCTATTTATGTTGAATGGTGTTGTAAATAAAATCAAACAAAAGATACATTAAAAATAATAAAAATAAAAGACATAACATTTACAAATATTTTTAAGTCCAAAAGTGTACATCCATTCTATAAGGAATTTATTACTTTTAATTTACACTACAATGTTTGGAACCTATTAAACATTTATTGCAGTATTATCACATGATACGTGATGCATATTAATATGTTCCAATAATTTATTAGTAGATTGTTTTCTCAAATGCATCGGGATGAATTTAAAAACTACCTAAACACAATGTTGAATAAAAACACTTGATAAACAATTTTAATATAATTTTATCAATATATTTTTAAATATCTCAGTATTTTAACATTTTATAATTTAAAATTATCAATATATTTAAAATAAGTTCTATAATATCAAATATATAATAAATTGCAAAAAAAAATAAAAAAATAAAAAATTGTATTTAACCATTTTTTATTTATATTTTTTTCAATTAAATGTGAACATACAAGCGCAGCACTGAGATAGATATCTAGAGAACAAATTAATTACAATAAATCCCTTCATAAAATTAAAATATACTCCTCTCATTACGAGTATACATCTATATATAACAAATTAATTACAAACAACAAATAATGAAAACCTTACTCATTAATTGTCCTCATGTGCCCGCTTTAATTATTATATTTTTTTATTATAATATTGGGTTGATTTTTTTTTATTATTAGTTAATATAAAAGTATTATAACATATTTTCGAAGACAAATATTCACAATTTATCTCTGGTTAATATATCAAATTAATTATTAGCATACCAAGTTTTGATTATATGTAAATGAATTGAGTGCAACATTAAGAATCCATTTAAAACAAGTATTGCAGGGCAATTTAGTGCGTGCCATCCAAGTTAGAAATTATGCTCTAGAAAAAATTGCATAAAATATTATAACTTGTATTAGTCAATGTGAAATTAATGATGGTTAATAGGGAAAGTGAATCTTATAGTCTTTCTTTGGAGGGAATAATAAATTGAGAAGTCTATACATTTACAATTTTACTCCTATATAAATAATGGTTGGAAGAAACTCATGTTAAGTATATTTATTTACATCTTATTCTTATCCTTTTTTTTATGCAAAGACTTGCTTAAATTATGGTAAAAATCAAAGATGACTCATTTCCAAAACTTTACAAACTCTCTAATATGAAATAAATAGTCAACTTAAATAACAAACCTAAAGGCTAGGACAAATATTTGTGTAACTAAAGAAGTCATTCATTGTCTTAAGGTCATGCAAATAAGGTACATCTAAGAATTATCCAAACATATTAAAGGCATATCATAAACACACTTAAACAGTAGTATGAAATGCAATCAAAAAAAAAAAATTGGAAGATGTTAATCATTCTAGGAGGGCTTTCTCAACCTATGAAACCTCTTGATGGATGCACTTCAAATATAGTGTAAGTACTCTAAAAGGAAAAATAAACCCTATAAGTCTATTCCTCAAGCCAAGAGAAAAAAAAAATGGTGGAAAATTCAATTTTGGAGTTAGTGCAGAAAAGTACCTTGTTTTCCATGTTCTCAATGCATAGATGTACCTTTGTTTCCTATGTTAAAGTGGTGCAGAAAAAGGCCCAATAAGTGTGATGGAATAGTGTAGGTTCTAGGGGGGAAAGTGTGTTGAATTAATGTAGAAACTTCACCAAAAAAATATGTTTGTCTATAAAAGTTTTGTGGTAGTTGTTGTTGAAATGTGTAACTAGGTTCACTCTTCATAAATATAAAATGTACTTTTGATTTTGTATATTGTAAAAAGAAAGAAAATTTATTATTGTTATTTTTGTAGCATGAAACCGGTCTTTTATTCAGAGGTCTAGCACCCATTGAGTTCTTCTAGGGTTTGTCCTAGGGTCAAGAAGTCAAAATAGTCATTGTCATATGAAGAAGACCCCGTCAAGAACATTTTAACAAGTAAAATAATTATTTTGTATTAAAAAGTGTCAAAATACCCTCCAAGACCAAGTCGGACTAGCAGCTAAGAACTTCGCCTCATTTAGGGCATTTCATCCTCCTTGGAAGCCTATATATAGGAGGGAACTCGACCTCTTATGGACACATTCACTTCCCATCATCTAAGAGAAGGAGAAGCAGAAGAAGGATAGCAAAGGAGAAGGACGAAGGACAAGCATTTGGGTCATTTCTCTCTCTCTCTTTCTCACACGTGCGATGCAGGAAGGCTAGATTTTTGTAGCTTCAAGGTCGAAATTCTCAAGTTGCAAGAAGAAGATAAAGAAGGGCTTAATAGGTCACCTACTGGCCCTATAAAAGGAAGCAAGTCAAGCGAAGTTGTTGGGAGGCCTTGGGAGACTAGATTTTTCTCATACGTGTGGAAGCAGTAGCAATTGTAGGGGCCAAAAACTTCAAAGCTACAGTGGAGGCTGAAATTTTGTAGCTGGGATTGAAGTTGTGCAGCTAGAAGAGGTTTGATTGGGTTTGATTTGGACAAGAGAAGCACATCATCAAGAAGGTTTGACTTGGTCTTGGAAGGGTATTGGTCTTGGTCTAGAGGTCTTGGAATTCGTCATTTGAAGAATCTATAAGAAGAGAAGGGATTTGTGGGTTTTCCTCTCAAGAGGAGAGGTTTTGGCCCTGGCTTGACATCCTACATCTTATGTTCTTATGTATTGTTGATCTTCTTGTTTTGGTAGTTGTTTGATAAAAGCAACAATCTAATAATAAGAGAAGAAGCAAATAATTAAGAAAAGAAAAAAGACATCACAAGCAGTAATCAAGTTTAAGAGAAATCACCTAACTTATAGCCCTATTGAATTCTCAACATGGAATCGGAGCTAAGGTTGGTTAAGGGAATTATGTAGATCACTACATCTTTGAAGGAATCTTTCAAGAAGTGTTCTATGGTGGCAAATCATCTCAATCAAAGTATCAGGGCATTATGTAATATCCTATTATCAATCAAAGATAGTATGACCAAGACTTCTACAAAGGACAAGGGATTGTTCTCAACACTTACAGGTACGTTTGAAGATGAAAATACTTGGGTAATCGACAGTGGAGCATAAATACATATGACAGGTGAGCACAAACAACTAAAGAACTTATCAAGAGGAAAATATTCCTACTTTGTTTAACTTGGTGACAATAAGAGCTATCTTGTAAGAGGAATTGGATCAACTTTGCTAGAACTGGAGAATGGAGGAAACATTCATCTCAATAACATCTTGTTCGTACCAAGTTTGCATAAATACTTACTTTATATTTCATGTCTAGAAGATAAGGGAGATAGAGTTTCTTTTATAGATGGAAAGGTTGTGGTATGGGATAAAAGCTCAAGCATTGACAATGCAAAAATCATTGGGATTCGTGAAGGAAGACTCTACAGATTGTTGACCCCTCTCTCTCAACCTTTGGTTCACATTGAAGTAAGTCGATACGAACTTTGGCATAGAAGGTTTGGACACCTTCATTAAAAAATCTTACCAACTCTAAATTCAATAGTGAATGGCATCCCTGAACTCAAGGATGATCATGAAGGAGTATGCAAGGGATGTGCATTAGGTAAAAATTTTAAGAAACCATTTGGAAGCAGTGCTTCAAGTTCAAAAGAAATTTTGGATCTCAATCACTCTAATGTATCTCATCCTATGTCTATAAAGTCTCTTGGAGGTCATCTATATTATGTAACATTCATTGATGACTACTCAAGGAAAAATTAGATCTATTTGTTGAAGTCCAAGGATGAAGTATTCGACAAATTTCAAGAATTCAAAGTTGAAGTATAGAACCTCATAGAAAGAAGAATAAAGGTACTAAGATCTGATAATGGAGGAGAATATACATCTAAGAAACTCATAGCTTTTTGTGAGGTTGGGGTTAAGAGGGAGTTGATAGTCCCATATAATCTTGAACAAAATGGAGTTGTGGAACAAAACAATCAATCGATTGAGGAAAGTGTTAGAGCCATGTTACATGATCAATACTTACCTAAATTTAAGTGGGGTGAAGCAACAAAAACTATTGTGTATGTTCAAATCGAAGTCCTCATAGATGACTAGATAGCATGACTCCTAAAGAAGAATTCACTGGGAAGAAACCAAATGTAGACCATCTCCAAATATTTGGTTGTCTTGCCTACACTCACATTTCGAAAGATAAAAGAAATAACTTGGATTCTACAAGCATGAAGGGAATATTTGTTGGCTATAGTAACACTTCATAGGCATAACAGGATCTACATAAAACAAGGCCACCAAATAGAAGTAAGTCAAGATGTAATCTTTGATGAAAGTATTGCATTCAAGAGAAGAACCTCTTGATTGACTCGAATTCAGATGAAGAACTTTCAATACTTGAAGAAGAATGCACTAGGGAGGAATAGGATTCAAATCACGAAGAAGTAGGTCCCAGTGAACTTGTGCAACAAGCCATCATCCCTGAGAATAGAAAAAGACCTAACTGTTTAAAGTCTACTTTTCTAGATGCAGAGGGACATGGAGCAGCCAAGGGTACATTTAGGGAAAGTAAGAAGACGAAAATATATTCAAGGAGCTGTTTTGAGGCCCTAAACAATGGTTTTTTGGAAATCTACCGCCTACGATTTTCTGTCTAAAATCGTCTTTTCCGTCGTATTCCTCAGAGAGATCTTTCCAACGGGCTATCATGTGCGTCAAACGGAGATAATATGACCAAGTCATGACCCCGAGAAGTTGGTTGTCCAACTCACCCCAATGGGGCCCATAAACTCTTGATGTTACATCTCCTCATGTTAGGGTTTTGGTTGTTTAGGGTTTGCTCTTATTGTTCAATAATAAAAATGCCCTTGAGCCTCATTGTAGTTGAGTTCAGAGGCATGTAGCCACCACATCTCTTCTCAGAGATAAGCTATCATCGCCCTAGCTGGTGTATTTTCATTTCTGTTTGTAAGCATATTTCAGTATTTTACATTAATGAAATGAATTATTACTTCCGTTGCATCTCTATGTTTATGGTTATCTCTGTAATTTGTTGTGTTCCTGTTTAAATCTGGATCAGTGGTATCAGAGCGGTCTGCTATTTTTCTCTGTTTTTCTTTCCATGTCCCCAACGAGGTCGAGATATAAGGACTTAGGGCTTGAACTGGTCGAACCTTTGCAAGACTAGACTCGCAAATCCCGACGGCCTGCCATAGATGAAAAGAAAGACGAGGGGGCAGGAGATCCTATCAAAATCTTGCTCGAAGAAGCCCTCGAGCGACAAAGGAACACAGTGATGGACAGCTTTGCCTAGATCCTTCAGTGGCTACCCAGGGGCGACGCATCGGCTTCCAAGAACTACTCTGGAAATGCCACATCATTTAAGGTACAAGTTAATTTTGAAATCCCCATATTCGAGGGTTAGATAGACGCAGATGTCGTCGATAAATGGTTAAATCTGCTAAAGGGTTATTTTTCTGTTCATGATTTTTCCAGTCGAGAAAATATTATTTTCACTCTTCTCAAAGCAGCCCCCCACGTCAAGAACTGGTGGGAAACCTACTACGAGCAGAAGGATGAAAGTACAGGCTCACTATTTTCAGCCACACCCACTTGGAATTCATTCCGGGATGCCATCAAGGAGCAGTACTACCCTGTCGGAAGCTATGAGGATCAATACATAAAGTGGACCATGCTGCAGCAAGGAAGGGACCAAGACGTGCCGGAGTTTACCAATATTTTCCATACCCTTCACACAAAGTTGGGTATCAAGGATTCGGAGCAGCATTTGGTACTCAAATACCGCAGTTGCCTACACAAGTACATCCAGGAAGAAATAGAATTCCTAAACATCTCCTCACTCGGCATGGCATACCGATATGCCATCAAGGTCGAGCAAAAGTTTAAACAGAAGAAGCGAGACTTTGGATCTGTGAATCCGAAGCAAGGGAAAGGTGCCCCCAAACCGCAGAACAAAGGACAAAGCCAAGGCAGGGTGGCCCAAGACAACCTGCCAAAGCTGCAAGCAAAGAACAGTGTCGCAAAGCCGAAAAAGGACATGGGAAAGTGGTGTAAGTTCCATTAGACACTCACAACACAAGTGAGTGTCGAGCCAAGTAGTCACTAGTGGCCGAGCTAAAGGTTTCAAAATCATATGCATGTTTTGACTCTGAGTCAGAACCCGACAAGGGGAATGACAAACAGAAGCAGATTATCGATGCAGAGCCCAACGCCACCGTTGCTACCACATTGATCCAGAAGGAGGAACCCGAAGATCCAGAGGAGGAGGAGAGTCTCTTCCACTCCTAGATGTGGGTAAAGGGCTCCCCGCTACAGTTCATTGTCGACAGCGGTAGCCAAAAGAACCTCATTTTGGCAGAGGTTGTGAATTGGTTGGGCTTACCGACCACAGCACATCCACAACCGTACACCATTGGGTGGCTTCACCAAGGACGGGATCTTCACATGAGCCAACAATGTCGCCTTCCATACAACATCAAGCCCTTCACGGATGAGGTATTGTGTGACATTGCTCCCCTTGAAGTTTGTGATGTATTATTAAGACAACCATACTTGTGGAAGCAACATGTTGTGTATGAATCAAGGCCCCGTACTGTTATTGTTACTTTGGGAAATAAGTTGTACAGGATACCGGAGGTAACACTGCCTACCGCCATCTCTTTGGTTACTGCAAAACAATGCAGTAAGCTCATTTCCAAAACTGGGAAATTTGTTTTCCTGATGATACACCCTCAAGGAAAGAAGAAGACAGTGGCCACGACCTCTAGACAAGGGCCCTATGCACGACAACTACAGATGGACAAGGTCATGGAGGAGTACGAGGACATCTTCACCTCCCCCGCAGGGGTTCCTCTGCACTGTCAGGTCAAGCACTCCATCAATCTGACCCTAGGTGCACCGCTACCCAATGGACCAATCTATCGGCACTCCATTCTGGAGAACGATGAAATCAAGAGGCAGATTCATGAGCTGCTGCAGAAAGGTCACATCCGTCCAAGTTCATCGCCTTGTGGAAGCCCGATCGTATTGGTACAGAAGAAGGATGGGACTTGGAGACTTTGTATTGACTATCGAGCACTGAACAAGATCACTGTCCGTAATAGGTACCTAATCCCACGGATTGATGACCTCCTAGACCAACTGAAGGGGCAAAATATTTCAGCAATATCGATTTGAAGTCAGGATATCACCAGGTACCAATCGAACCCTCTGATGTGTGGAACACTGCCTTCAAAGCCAAGGAGGGCATTTTCGAATGGTTGGTTATGCCTTTTGATTGATGAATGCTCCTGCAACCTTCATGAGGCTAATGGATGACATCTTGCGGCCATTCACCAACTCATTTGTAGTGGTATACTTGGATGACATCCTGATCTTCAGCCAGAGTTAGGAAGAGCACCTCCACCACATCCGACAGGTTCTCCAAACACTGCGACAACACAATTTATGTGCCAATTTGGAGAAATGCACTTTTGGCATGACCCAGGTTCAATATCTGGGATACATTATTGATGAACAGGGGGTGCATGTGGATCCAGCCAAGATCCAAGTCATTGGGATTGGCCATCTCCAACCACTCTTGTAGAGCTCCGCAGCTTTCTAGGTCTTGCCAACTTCTACCAAAATTCGTGTTGGGATTTTCTCATATCACTTGGCCCCTGAGTCAAGTCACCAAGGGAGGAGCGAAAGAAAAAATATTTTGGTCTGAATATCAACAGAAGGCATTCACAGAGTTGAAATATCGCCTCTGCTCGGGACCAGTGCTCGCATTACCAGACTTTCAACAACCATTTGAGGTCGAGACAAATGCCTCTGACTATGCTATTGGGGCAGTCCTTACTCAACACGGGCATCCAGTGGCATATCACAGTGAGACACTTTCAGACATAGTCTGGATGTATCCCACTTATGACAAAGAGATGTATTCCATTGTGTGGGCCTGCCGACAACGGAAGCATTACATTTTGGGAAAGGAAACGGTCATCCACACAGACCACCGACCCCTGCAATTCATACAGACCCAAGGGAAATTGCAGAATGATTGCCATTAGAAGTGGTCCACATAACTGCAACAGTTCCTTTTGAATATCAAATATAAGAAGGGCAGCACCAATAATGTTGCAGATTGCCTTAGTCGACCACCGATCATGGCGTTAACCACCGTGCTCAACTCTTGTGGGCACGAGACTTCTGATTGGCCACTTCTCTACAAAAGCGACCCAGAATTCATACTCACATACTAGACACTCTTGGAGGGTTAGCATGTTCCAGATTTTCACCTCCTGGATGCCCTGTTATGCCACCTGGGTCACCTTTGTGTTCCTTCAAGCGAGCGCGCCAAGATGATTTGGGAAGCACACTACAGTTGGGCTGTTGGGCATTTCAGGGTCAACAAAATGGTGGCAGTACTGCAGAAGTATTTCTATTGGCCAAATCTTCAACAGGATGTTGGGAAGTACATCAGATCATGCACTGCCTGCGCTATTGCCAAACTGACCATCAAGAAGCAAGGCCTCTATACCCCATTGCCTACCCCTAGTCGACCTTGGGAATCCATCTCCATGGATTATATGTCAGGCCTTCCTTCCACTAAGCATGGAAACGACTGTGTCTTTGTAGTCGTCGACAAGTTCTCGAAGATGGCCACTATGGTGGCCTATAAGAAGAATATCATAGATGAAGCCACTGCTAAACTCTTCTTTGAACAAGTGTGGGTACACTTTGGAATCCGACAGTCTATCATCTCAGATCGGGACAGCAGGTTCCTCAGTACATTTTGGTCCAGTCTCTGGTCGATGTTGGACACCAAACTCACTAAGTCCACAGCCTTCCATCCTCAAACTAATGGCCAAACAGAGGTTGTCAATAGGATGATTGTACATATTTTGTGCATGTACAACTCAAATCATCCTCGCACATGGGATGAGAGCCTCCCCTATGTTCAGCACAGCTACAACCGGGCTCTCCACAGCTCGACCGGCCACAGCCCTTTTTAGGTGGGCTTGGGATTCCAGCCACTATGTCCCATTGATGTGGCCATGCCATTTGCAGCTATTCATGCAGATTTGGTGCATGTCTAGTTCGAAACAAATAAGGCAAAACAGCTTCATTGAGCACATCCAACATATTCGCCAACAGGTCCATGACATTCTGCAAAAATCAAATGCCAAGTACAAGAAGCGACATGATCAACATCGGATGCCACACAAGTTTCAGGTGGGCGACAAAGTCTGGTTGCATTTGCAAAAGGAACGCCTTACCGAAGCCTATCGGAAACTCAGACCACTTCGATATGGTCCTTACACCATTACCAAGGTTGTGGGAGACAATGCATTTGAGCTCAGCATTCCCCCATTCCTTGGCCTGCACCTAGTGTTCAATGTGGACTGCCTTCGGCCATACTTTCCACCATTACTAGACACATCTGACATTGCAGAACAACTCACACCCACAAAGTTAAATCCAGATTGCATGAAACAAGCTACAACTGATTGGATCATGGACACACAAATCAAGCACACTCGCCAGCAGAATATCCAATTGTATCGAGTTGTCAAAGCACACCAACTCCTTCACCAGGGCAAGTGGCTCACCAAGGACCAAGTTCAGCAGAAGTTTCCTCATCTCATGGAGAAACTCAATGCAATGGGTACCATTGTTTCCTAAGGGGAGAGGAATGATCCAGGTGGATATTGGTGGCCACCCGCCAATTCCACTTGGACCCCCACCATTGCTTCTTTCAGTTTTTCAGTTTCCTTAATTGTAGCACAATTTTCTATTTTTAGCAGTTTTTCGGGTCCTAAACTTCCGGAGCCGTTTTGAGGCCCTAAACGACGTTTTTTTGGAAATCTGCTGCCTGCGATGAAATATTTAGAATTGTCTTTTTCATCGTAGTCCTCAGAGATATATTTCCAACAGGCTATCATGCACGTCAAACGGAGATAATATGACCAAGTCATGACCCTGGGAAGTTGGTTGTCCAACTCACCCCAACAGGGCCCATAAACTCTTGGTGTTACATCTCCTCGGGTTAGGGTTTTGGTTGTTTAGGGTTTGCTCTTATTGTTCAATAATAAAAAGGCCCTTGAGCATCATTGTAGTTGAATTTAGAGGCATGTAGCCGCCACATCTCTTCTCAGAGATAGGCTACCATCGCCCTAGCTGGTGTATTTCCATTTCTGTTTGTAAGCATATTTCAATATTTTACATTAATGAAATGATGTATTATTTCCACTGCATCTCTGTGTTTATGGTTATCTCTGTAATTTGTTGTGTTCCTGTTTAAATCTGAATCAACTTATAACTACCTTCTCTTCAAAGAAATTGGTTGAAAAACAATCAAAAATGTAATTCTTTATGGGAAATGCAAGTAATGGTACACTTTTTAGGGGTATTATTTATGCAACCCCTAACGGGTCAAAATCAAGATTTGTGCTAAAGGTATAGTGGAGTAAAAATGAAATTAAATGGATATAAAACATGTTGATGGTGGTGAACATTTTCCAAAACTTCACCAAAAAAATATGTTTGTCCATAAAAATTTTGAAGTAGTTGCATGCATGTTTCTAAGGTAGAATTGAAGGGTTTCCACTTGTAATTTCTTATAAACACATCATAAAAATAAGTAGCAAGAAAAAACTTCAAAAATCTCAATGGTAAAGGGGGTAGGGGGATCAAACACACATGCACAGCAAGAAAAAATGGTCATATTCCCTGGTGGATTCACCAATCTATTGGGTATAAATTGCATAAAAGGTGTAAATTTTACACTAAACTAATGAATGTATATTTGATATTAAACCCAATAAATGCATAAAATGAAAACATCTCATACAGATGCCTCATGGAAAAATCCTAGATATGCTTAACAAAGCTTCAAACCTTAATCTATTCACGTGAAAAGAAAAGAACTAAAAAACTATTACAAGAAAACATGAATAAACAATTTGAAAAAAGGTAAAAAATATCTCGATAACCAATAGAAAGATCTAAGATATCGCCTAGCTAATAGATTTGTTGAAGATGTTGCTCCAAAGCCTCATTGATGTGTATAATCCCTCCTTAGTTGAGTGAGCAAGTAACATGAAAATACAAAGCACTAGTAAGAGGAAGGAGTCCTAAGATCTCTCATGTGCTTTAGTAGCATCTACCTACTATAGATGGATGGATGAAGAGACCTTAAGCCTTTATTTATATGAAAAATAGTGGTTAAATTCCTTTGACATGGTGATAAAAATAGTTGTTAATTGACCATTTTGATGCTAAGAATAGCTATTAGGGTTTAAAAATGTCCACTTATAACTACCTTCCCTTCAAAGAAATTGGGTGAAAAACAATCAAAATTGTAATTCTTTATGGGAAATGCAAGTAATGGCACATTTTTTAGGGGTATTAGTTACGCTATCCCTAATGGGTCAAAATCAAGATTTGTGCTAAAGGTATAGTGGAGTGAAAAGGAAATAAAATGGATAGAAAACATGTTGATGATGGTGAACATTTTTCTCTGATTTTTCCCTTGGCCCAAAATAAATCAAGAATCTCATATTTTATATAACTTTATCATTATTTTTTAAATTATGAACATTTATTTTATTATTTAATTTCTTTTGAATTATAAATGTCACATAAATGAATGTCAAATAGATTTATCTTGAGTTGTCTATCATCCCTATCAATGAAATGATGAGATTTTATGTAAAAGCTTCAAGCTTTGAGTGGTCTATCATCCCTAAATGATGAGATTTATGTAAAGGTTTCAAGCTTTTTTGTTCAAAATTAATACTCCCTTAAAACAACTATTACAAATAAAAAACATTATTCTATTAAAATTATTTAAAAGTTAATTTCAATAATTATTTATGAGTAGGTATAGCCTCAACGATCAAAGGATCAAACAGTATTTAGATTTTGAAAAAACAAAGGAAATATAAAGTTTATTAAAGTTTTTACTAAATTAGTTTTTAAAATATTTTTCAAATTTTCAAAGTGAAAAATATTTTATATTTAATTACATAATTTGATTATTTAAATAATCCTAAAATATAAAAACTTAAAATGGAAAATATAACCATTTACCAAATAAACATTTATTATGAGATTTGAAGACAAAGACGTAGGACAAAGTCTTCATACATCGGATTGCCCCGATTGGACTGACAAGATCATGGGACCCGCACATCCGGTCGTCTCAAGGCATACCCGGCATAGAGGGAGTGCGGCAGATCCGAATCTAATCTGACACCAGATCGAGACAATTTTTGACTCATCAAGTTTGTTAATGGCCATACAACTACGACGGTCTAAGTGTCTAAAACCAAAGTGATTCATGGAAAGCGATTAGCTTCTAAGATTACTGGATAGAAGAACGTCTCTAACTATGCATTCTTTCTTTACCAGGAGGCTTACTGCAAAATATTAACCAAGTAGCACGAGGAGGTTACAAAGCCTCAACATATCAAAGTATTCTACTTCTCATCGAAGAACACTCATGGTGAGTTGGGATTCATTGTGGAGATTGTGCTCCATTCATAGCTTGAGACCCCATGGATGTGTGGGCTCAATCGCTTCATCCATCCCAGCGTGTGGTCGACAATCGAGTTTGCATATCGAGTACAAATATCTAGGAATTGAGTTCCACTACAAGGTCAACTGAGAGACATGTAGATCAAAGAGAATCTAAGGAGGGTGGAAAGTTTCCTACCTTCTTCAGAATAGGTGTAGACAAGCAAAATTATGGGATTGGAAGACTAAGAAAACCCTATTTGGTTTATTAGTAGTGCCAGTTATCCTCTATGGTTGCGAGATATGGGGGAGTAATATGTCAAGCCTCAAATGGCGGCAAATAGAAAAAATCCAAAAACATCTAATCACAAGTAGCCTCAAAGTCAAATCAACGGTTCCATATGATATACTTTTAGCTGAGGCTGGTATGTTTCCAATTGAGGCTTCAACGATCATTCATTTGCTAAGTTACCTAAATAAGGTTGAAAATATAGATAAGGATCAATGGCTCAAGTTGGTTGTCAAAGAAGAGTTAAGCCGTCGAAAAAAGACGTGGACGAAGCAAAATAAAAAATTGTTAGGCAAATGGGAAAAAAATCTGCATGACCGTCCTCACGCTAAGGAGGAGATAAAAAAGTGGTTGTTAGAAAAATTCAGGACTGCCATGTGAACAACACAAGTAGGCCAAAAAAAAGCATATTATGTAAAAGAATTTAACCTCATGTGGGAGCATGATGATAAAGAGTATTTGAGTTCCACAATCAAGGGAAAAAATAAAATATTAATTACGCAGTTGAGGACAAGTTACTATCATCTAAGGTGTGAAACCGAGAGATGGGCAGCCCCTAAAGAAGAGTGGGAAGAAAGAACTTGCATTTTTTGCAACACAAGGGCAGTAGAAACAAAATGGAATTATAGAATGTGCATCAGACACAGTCTTTTTCGTCGTAGTCCTCGGAGAGATATTTCCAATGGGCTATCATGCGCGTCAAACGGAGATAATATGACCAAGTCATGACCCCGGGAAGTTGGTTGTCCAACTCACCCCAACGGGGCCCATAAACTCTTGGTGTTACATCTCCTCGGGTTAGGGTTTTGGTTGTTTAGGGTTTGCTCTTATTGTTCAATAATAAAAAGGCCCTTGAGCCTCATTGTAGTTGAGTTTAGAGGCATGTAGCTGCCACATCTCTTCTCAGAGATAGGCTACCATCGCCCTAGATGGTGTATTTCCATTTCTGTTTGTAAGCATATTTTAGTATTTTACATTAATGAAATGAAGTATTATTTCCACTGCATCTCTGTGTTTCCTGTTTAAATCCGGATCAACTTATAACTACCTTCCCTTTCAAAGAAATTGATTGAAAAACAATCAAAACTATAATTCTTTATGGGAAATGCAAGTAATGGTACACTTTTTAGGGGTATTATTTATGCGACCCCTAACGGGTCAAAATCAAGATTTGTGCTAAAGGTATAGTGGAGTGAAAATGAAATTAAATGGATATAAAACATGTTGATGGTGGTGAACATTTTCCAAAACTTCACCAAAAAAATATGTTTGTCCATAAAATTTTTGAGCTAGTTGCATGCATGTTTCTAAGGTAGAATTGAAGGGTTTCCACTTGTAATTTCTTATAAACACGTCATAAAAATAAATAGCAAGAAAAAACTTCAAAAATCTCAATGGTAAAGGGGGTAGGGGGATCAAACACACATGCACAACAAGAAAAAATGGTTATATTCCCTAGTGGATTCACCAATCTATTGGGTATAAATTGCATAAAAGGTGTAAATTTTACACTAAACTAATGAATGTATATTTGATATTAAACCCAACAAATGCATAAAATGAAAACATCTCATACATATGCCTCATGGAAAAATCCTAGATATGCTTAACAAAGCTTCAAACCTTAATCTATTCACGTGAAAAGAAAAGAACTAAAAACTATTACAAGAAAACATGAATAAGCAATTTGAAAAAAGGTAAAAAATATCTCGATAACCAATAGAAAGATCTAAGATATCGCCTAGGTAATAGATTTGTTGAAGATGTTGCTCCAAACCCTCCTTGATGTGTATAATCCCTCATTAGTTGAGTGAGCAAGTAACATGAAAATACAAAGCACTAGTAAGAGGAAGGAGTCCTAAGATCTCTCATGTGCTTTAGTAGCATGTACCTACTATAGATGGATGGATGGAGAGACCTTAAGCCTTTATTTATATGAAAAGTAGTGGTTAAATTCCTTTGACATGGTGATAAAAATAGTTGTTAATTGACCATTTCGAGGCTAAGAATAGCTATTAGGGTTTTAAAATGTCCACTTATAACTACCTTCCCTTCAAAGAAATTGGGTGAAAAACAATCAAAATTGTAATTCTTTATGGGAAATGCAAGTAATGGCACATTTTTTAGGGGTATTATTTATGCTATCCCTAATGGGTCAAAATCAAGATTTGTGCCAAAGGTATAGTGGAGTGAAAGCGAAATAAAATGGATAGAAAACATGTTGATGATGGTGAACATTTTTCTCTGATTTTTCCCTTGGCCCAAAATAAATCAAGAATCTCATATTTTATATTACTTTATCATTATTTTTTAAATTATGAACTTTTATTTTATTATTTAATTTCTTTTGAATTATAAATGTCACATAAATGAATGTCAAATAGATTTACCTTGAGTTGTCTATCATCCCTATCAATGAAATGATGAGATTTTATGTAAAAGCTTCAAGCTTTGAGTGGTCTATCATCCCTAAATGATGAGATTTTATGTAAAGGTTTCAAGCTTTTTTTGTTCAAAATTAATACTCCCTTAAGACAACTATTACAATAAAAAACATTATTCTGTTAAAATTATTTAAAAGTTAATTTCAATAATTATTTATGAGTAGGTATAGCCTCAACGATCAAAGGATCAAACAATATTTAGATTTTAAAAAAACAAAGGAAATAAAAAGTTTATTAAAGTTTTTACTAAATTAATTTTTAAAATATTTTTCAAATTTTCAAAATGAAAAATATTTTATAATTAATTACATAATTTGATTATTTAAATAATCCTAAAATATAAAAACTTAAAATGGAAAATATAACCATTTACCTAATAAACATTTATTATGAGATTTGAAGACAAAGACGCAGGACAAAGTCTTCGTACGTCGGATTGCCCCGATTGGACTGACAAGATCGTGGGACCTGCACATCTGGTCATCTCAAGGCATACTCGACATAGGGGGAGTGCGGCAGATCCGAATCTAATCTGACACCAGATCGAGACAATTTTTGACTCATCAAGTTTGTTAATGACCATATAACTACAACGGTCTAAGTGTCTAAAACCAAAGTGATTCATGGAAAGCGATTAGCTTCTAAGATTACTGGATAGAATAACGTCTCTAACTATGCATTCTTTCTTTACCAGGAGGCTTACTGCAAAATATTAACCAAGTAGCACGAGGAGGTTACAAAGCCTCAACGTATCAAAGTATTCTACTTCTCATCGAAGAACACTCATGGTGAGTTGGGATTCATTGTGGAGATTGTGCTCCATTCGTAGCTTGAGACCCATGGATGTGTGGGCTCAATCGCTTCATCCATCCCAACGTGTGGTCAACAATCGAGTTTGCATATCAAGTAAAAATATCTAGGAATTGAGTTCCACTACAGGGTCAACTGAGAGACATGTAGATCAAAGAGAATCTAAGGAGGGTGGAAAGTTTCCTACCTTCTTCAAAACAGGTGTAGACAAGCAAAATTATGGGATTGGAAGACTAAGAAAACCCTATTTGGTTTATTAGTAGTGCCAGTTATCCTCTATGGTTGCGAGATATGGGGGAGTAACATGTCAAGCCTCAAATGGCGGCAAATAGAAAAAATCCAAAAACATCTAATCACAAGTAGCCTCAAAGTCAAATCAACGGTTCCATATGATATACTTTTAGCTGAGGCTGGTATGTTTCCAATTGAGGCTTCAACGATCATTCATTTGCTAAGTTACCTAAAGAAGGTTGAAAATATAGATAAGGATCGATGGCTCAAGTTGGTTGTCAAAGAAGAGTTAAGCCGTCGAAAAAAGACGTGGACGAAGCAAAATAAAAAGTTGTTAGGCAAATGGGAAAAAAATCTGCATGACCGTCCTCACGCTAAGGAGGAGATAAAAAAGTGGTTGTTAGAAAAATTCAGGACTGCCATGTGAACAACACAAGTAGGCCAAAAAAAAGCATATTATGTAAAAGAATTTAACCTCATGTGGAAGCATGATGATAAAGAGTATTTGAGTTCCACAATCAAGGGAAAAAATAAAATATTAATTACGCAGTTGAGGACAAGTTACTATCATCTAAGGTGTGAAACCGAGAGATGGGCGACCCCTAAAGAAGAGTGGGAAGAAAGAACTTGCATTTTTTGCAACACAAGGGCAGTAGAAACAAAATGGAATTATAGAATGTGCATCATATGAAGGAATTCGTCATCAGTTTGATATCAGTCTAAAAGTGAACAGTCTCACTAAGCTTTCTGAGGAGAAAAGACTTCACAAAATAATGGATTTCTTACTCCATATTCACAATAGAATAAATAACAAGAAAAAAAAATTGAATATGGTTTAAGTTATTTGGTGGTCCCTTAGACCATGGGGTCTCGTGGACATCATTAAAAACCATTCATGCATATATTCATAACAAGAATTACCAAAGTCTTTATGCGTCGAACGTCACTTTGATTCATTCATTTATGATCGTGTGACCTAGCTAAAAGCAATAAGTACAGAGTATCGACACTTGTGTGTGAGATCCGAGTAAACACAATAAATATGAAGCTCTAACATGTGTCATATTCCTATAGGCTCTAGACAGACGACGAAAGACCTCCAGAGCAACTCCCTCTTAAAAAACAACTTCGGTGTAACAAGTAGGCCCGCTATTCTCAACTACCAATATTGAATATTATTTATTTAAAAAGTTTTATCATTAGCTATTAGCTAAGATGAAAAAAAATATGGCAGCTTGGTGTTAATATTGAATATTATTTATTTAAAAAGTTTTATCATTAGCTATTAGCTAAGATGAAAAATATGGCAGCTTGGTGTCGTTGTACTTCTAGATAAAATTTAACCATTATAGAGAAAATTTAACTTAAATAAATAAACAGAAATCCACACTCAAGAAATCCCTTTCTCGGATTTCTGTTATTCCCTTAAAAAATTTCAAAAAACATTTTAACTAGAATAGCCTGGGCACAATTCCCCAATCAAGTCGGAGGTCAGGGCTTTTCTCCATTCTCCAAGTTCTTTAACTGCGCACTCTCGACTCCCGATTACCCAACAAAATTCACATAGCAAAGTCGGGAGCACATTATATGTACCATGCTCGTCACGTTTTAAAAGTTCCAAAGTTTAGAAAACGATTGTCAATTCCATTATGATAATCAAATTATCAAAATAATATATCATGTAATATTTATTTATTAGAAAAAGACGTGTAATATTTAGATTTTTATATATATTATTTGGTGTCAATTCCATTATGATAATCAAATTATCATAATAATATATCATCTAATATTTATTTATTAGAAAAAGACGCGTAATATTTAGATATATATATATATATAAAATGTTCATCTAAAAATAGTGTTGTCGGCACATGAAGGAAAATAGCAAAGAGAGGAGATCTTAACTCTTCCCTGCTCCAGTGGGACCCACGATGATATTCGCATGTGTAATTGTTGATTGGGAGTTTACATGGAAGGTTTTTTCCAGGAAAGAGAAAGATTTGATGCTTCTGTTGCATCAAATATTTTCTATAATCCAAGCAACTAAGAGGAATACATAAAATCTAATTATTGATGAAACTAACATACCGAAAAATCAATAGACCATTTTTAAAGCTTTGTTGTAATTTGAAAACTCGCTTACAATCCTTTCATAGTGGAGGGTGAAAGTCGTTCAGGGTTCAATCGTCAATGGTCAATCTCTTACATCATGGATGGATCGTACAAAACTCATCACAATGTGTGAACAATGAGGAAATTTTCTTGGAAAGTTCAATAAAATTAAAATAATTTTTTCCCATCGTGGATTGTCTTAATTATTTTAAGTGGAATCTATGTAAGTTTACTTCTCAAGTTATGTGGCGTTATTTATATGATATATTATGGGCAAGTCCTTTAAAATTAAAATATTTATGATTAGGGTTGATTATTTAAATTGAAGTTTTATTTTATGAATTTCAATAAAAATCTAATAATTTCTTAAGTTATTTTTTAACATAAACTTAATTATAAAAGTAATGTTGACTATGTGTTCGGAAATTTTTTCGGAGAAATCACATTAGAGATAATTTATCAACGCGTTTCAAACCATCTAGTGTGGTTCATCGTCAAGACAAGATAGAGAATCAGATCATGGCACCAGATTAAATAGAAAGACCAATGTAGACATCCTTTATATTTTTAACAGTTATAATAAACATCTAGTTTTGAAGAAAGATCTTTAGAATGTTACACTATTGACTTAAGTCAAAAAATTTAATAAGACAAATATTAAAAAAAATTATCTTAATATCCATTTACCTTTGATAATAATTAAAAATCATCTTAATATCCATTTACCTTAAAATGGATATAGATATTCTTAGGAAAAAAGGTCATGGACCAAGTCTTTGAGACATTAATAAAGCTCGTCAGGAGCAGCGCTTCACGAATTAGTTTTTTCCATAACAATTCTCTATAAAACCAAGCCAGACATATTATATTCATAGCCATCGGCGCTTACAGTTAGCAAATTCATTAATTGTTCATATTGTTTATAACAGTGGTATATTATTCATTCCAATTAATGGGGAATCCAAAGCCAGTGAGAGTTGTCATTCTGTGTTTATCATGGCTATCCCGTGGATAGCTTTACATAGCCTCTGTATTTTCCATTGCACGTCGCCCTCCCAACTTCTGCACAGATTTCAAACCAGTATGATGAAATGAGACATCCATGCCTTGAAATGCGATACCAGCAGAGTAGAAAGGGAATTGCCCTGAATAGAGTCCCTTGGTCAAGAAATCGGGAGCTATTTTATTCAGGCCTTTAGCCCAAGAGTAAGGGCTACATGAAGAAAAAAGAACACTCACACAACCAAGCCTGACCCCGACCAACGAGTTTGGTCAACCTCGCCAACAGTCAGACCTCAAAGGAGTTCGGTCAATAGCAAAAAAGAACGGTCAATAGCAAAAAAGAACATGGGGTAAACAACCTGACCCCCAACCTCAAGTGGGCCATAGTTAGTAGTCGGGTCTGAGAAGGCGAGGCTTATTTACCAAGCTATCGAACCATAAATACGCGGGGCAGTGTATGCCCACCGCTTGATCATGTACTTGTTTCGATCTAATGGTGGGCATACTCTGCCCTCGCGTATTTATGGCTCAATAGCCTTGGATATATTGGTTGTCGTCTGAGAAGAGGTCTAGCCCTGCTCCAAGTCGGAGCGTGAGGGACCTCCAACCTGCTCCAAAAGGACCCACGCCAGTTGGAAGTTTACGTGGAAGGTTTTTCCCAAGAAAGAGAAAGATTTGATGCTTCCGTTGCACCAGATATTTTCTATATGCCAAGCAATTAAGACAAATATAGAAAATTTGATTATTGATGAAATTAACATACTGAAAGATCAATAGACTATTTTTAAAACTTTGTTGCAATCTAAAAACCCACTTACAATCCTTTCATAACAGAGGGTGAAAGTCGTTCAGGGTTCAATGGTCAATGGTCAATCTCTTACATCATAGATGGATTGTACAAAACTCATTGTAGTGTGTAGAAAATGGGGAAAAATTCTTGGAGAGTTCAATAAAAATAAATAATTATTTTGCCACTGTGGATTGTCTTAATTATTTTCAGTGGAATCTGTGTATGTTTACTTTTCAAGTTATGTGACGTTATTTATTTATATGATACATTCTAGGCAAGTCCTATAAAATTAAAATAATTATGATTACACATTCAATTGTAGCAATTAATTTTTAATGGAATCATAGATTTATTTTGAAGTTATGTGGTTTTCTTTATTTATTTATAAATAGGGTTGATTATAATTATGGTTTCTTTATTTATTATTTATAATTAGGGTTGATTAATTGCTCATATTGTTCATAGCAGTGGTATATTATTTCAATTAATGGTGAATCCAAAGCTAGTGAGAGCTATCATTTTGTGTCTAACATGGCTATCCCTCGGATCGCTTTGCAGAGCCTCTGTATTTTCCATTGTACGTCACACTCCCCAACTTCTGCACAGATTTCAAACCAGTGCAATGAATTGAGACGTCCATGCCTCTAAATGTGATACCAGCAGAGCAAAAAGTGAATCGACCAGAATAGATCGTTCTATGGTCAAGAAGTCGAGAGCTATTTTAGTCGGGCCTTCGGCCTAAGAGTAACAGCGACACGAAGAAAAAAGCTGACTCTCGCAACCAAGCCTGATCCCGACCAATGAGTTTGGTCGGCCTCGCCAATAGTCAGACCTTGGAGGAGTTCAGTGGGTAGAGAAAAAGGACATGGGGTAAACAGCTCGACCCCTGGCCTCAAGTGGGCCATAGTTAATAGTCGGGTCCAAGAAGAGGTCGGGCCCTGCTCCAAGTCGGCGCGTGAGGGAAAATAATAGAGAGGAAGAGGTCTTACTTCCAACCTGCTCCAGTGATGCCCACGATAATATATGTAATCGCTAGTTGGGAGTTTACATGGAAGGTTTTACCAAGGAAAGAGAGAAAGATTTGATGCTTTTGTTGCATCATATATTTGCTATAGGCCAAGCAATTAAGAGGAATATAGAAAATTTGATTATTGATGAAACTAACATACCGAAAGATCAATAGACCATTTTTAAAGCTTTGTTGCAATCTGAAAACCCGCTTACAAACCTTTCATAGTGGAGGGTGAAAATCGTTCAGGGTTCAATGGTCAATGGTCAATCTCTTACATCATGGATGGATCGTACGAAACTCATCGTAGTCTATGGAATATGAGGAAAATTTCTTGGAGAGTTCAATAAAATTAAAATAATTATTTTTCCACCGTGGATTGTCTTAATTATTTTCAGTGGAATCTGTGTAGGTTTACTTCTCACGTTATGTGGCATAATTTATTTATATGATATATTTTAGGCCAGTCCTATAAAATTAAAATAATTATAGTTTTTTTTAGAGAGAAAAAGCAACATAGTATTATATTCAGTCAATATAAAAGTTCAGATGGTACATAAGGGCTCAAAAATAGCCAGCATGCCAACGTATATGAGACAAAAAATCAGTAGGAATAGGACTTCCAAAAGGATACGGAAGTTATGTGGTTTTCTTCAAAAATAGCCAGCATGCCAGCGTATATGAGACAAAAGATCAGTAGGAATAAGACTTCCAAAAGGATTCGGAAGTTATGTGGTTTTCTTTATTTATTTATAATTAGAGTTTATTATAATTAGGGTTTCTTTATTTATTATATATAATTAGGGTTGATTAATTGCTCATATTGCTCATAGCAGTGGTATATTATTTCAATTAATGGTGAATCCAAATCCAGTGAGAGTTGTCATTCTGTCTCTATGATGGCTATCCCTCATATCACTTTACAGAGCTCTCGTATTTTCAATTGTACGTCACCCTCCCCAACTTTCACACAGATTTCAAACCAATATGATGAACTGAGATGTCCATGCCTCGAAATACGATACCACTTTCTATGCGTTGGCGGCTAACAGCCATAGTAATGATGGCACAATAAAACTCTATTGCTCTTAACCAATAGAAATGCAAAATAAATAAATTAAATTATCAATAAATAAAATGCAAAATAAATAAATTAAATTATCAATAAATAAAAATAAAATTAGATACCCTAATGTTAACTTTTTGAAATTTTGTTTAATTTTTGGTCAATTGCCAAATTAATTGAAAGTCAACACAAAATCAAATGCGTTATAGAAAGAAAGAAAGAAAATTATTTTAACATCCACAAGGCTAAAAATAACCAATGGGACAGATGGCTTTTTCATCTGGTTTATGTATTCGGCACTTTTCCTGTGAAGCCTCACAATAAATGCTCGTAGCTTTTTGACAAACCCCTCACTAAATATATTATCCCAAGAGATGGTTGCCAGAGTATTTGCATTACTTTCCTTGTTGTCTTTCAAGGTCTCGCATTTTAAAATGAAATGCTTTTCCGTTTCCACTTTCCAGAGGAACAAAAAATACATACTCTTTCCTCCCCCACTTCTTTTAGCATTTTCCAGTGCCCTATTTCACAACGAAGTTGATGAGAATTAGTCCTTAACTGAACAATAAGAATTTTGTCTCTCCAATAAATATTGGCCTCTATATACATTTTTTGTTGATGATTATGAATGGTATTAAACACTTCAATATAGTAATTTTTCTTTCTCCCTAGCTCCTTATCCCAAGTACGCTTGTGGAACTTATCCATGACAAAAGTGTTTATCTCTTTACTGTTTATGGGACACACGTTCAAGCAAATACCCCATTTACTAAACCATTTGTTACTTTGCTGCATCCAAGTCCCTTTTTTTTGCACAATATGTCATTAAAGACAACCTTAGGCCATCTGCCCTCTTCCATTTGCTCAATTTTTGTAAATACCTTATAACTCGCACCATAGCAATTGCTTCAATAGGAGAAACCCATGTTTCACTTAACAAGATAGCATAAGGAGCTGCACTTTTAATTTTGAATTTGTTTGTAATCAAACGCTTTTGAATTTTCTCAATTTGTTTCCACTGCATGTCAGATGTATTGTTGGCCTACAATTCACAACCTTAAAGGATCACCAGAATCAATAAAAGCCCAAAAAGAGTTTGAGTGGTTTTCTAGTCCGATAACTCTATCTCTCTACACCTATTTTGAAAAGCATAAAATGTTTTCCAACCCCCCAAAATTCTTTTCTTTCTACAGCGATCCTAGCTTAGATTTTTGTTGAAGTCAATTCCAAGGTATTTGTAATCCGCAACTTCTTCCAGAATGTTGCCTTCAAAGTAGAACTTATGTTGGTTATATTTTCTTTTTTAGAGAAAACCATTACTTTTGTTTTGCTAATATTGACTTGCATCCCCACCCTTTTACAAAAATGCTCAAGGGATAGTAAGTGCTCTTGCAAACCAAGAGCAGATTTAACAATCAGAATAAGGTCATCTACATACAAAAGAATCCTTATAACAAACTTGCCCAAATAGATACCATCACCACCTTGCGAATTTAACCACTCCTCAAGCTTGTTGATATATAAACCAAAATGGTTAGGAGACAGTGGGCAACCTTGCTTGATCCTGATATCGCTTCTAAAAATTTCATAAATGTCTGTTGAAGTTCTAATTTTGACTTTCACCTCTTCATACAGCCTGTGCATAGCTAGTCTCAAATGTTTAGGAACCCAAAGTTCCTCCATTCTGTGCCAAAACTTATATCTAGGAACCGTGTCAAACGCTTTTCTGAAATCAACAAAGCAGCAAAAGACTTCTTCCTTTTTCTCCCAAACTTTTTCAATGATGTGCCTTAGATTTATACAATGATCAACTGTGGAATGTTTAGGTCTAAAACTTGATTTCCCTTTAACACGCTTATCTCCTTCTTCTGCTCACTCGCTGATTTTATTTTCTAGCATGCTTCCAAATAACTTTGCAAACAAAGGGTTTATCATTATGGTCCTATAATTGGAGGGATTATTGACATCACCACTCTTGAAAAGAGGTATTGCCAAACTAGTTGTCCAATCTGTAGGGAACCCCTGTTGTATGATGTTGTTGAAAAATTTTGTAATGTGAGGTGCAAGAATCTTTAAGCCCCACTTTAGATACTCTGCTTGGAGTTCAGCTAAGTCTTTTTCTTTTCCAACACCCAACTTCTTGATACCAATCTCTACCTCTTGCACCGTGAAGAGTCGAGTATCAGCGTTGACCAAGGGGGGAGGGTCAACATTGGGATCATGTTCATAGAATTGTCTTGAATAGTCAAACCATTTAGAAGTTGTAATACTATTTTCAGTTTGCATCTTTCTCAATTGGAGCTCCTTCCAAAATAATTTGGGATTATTTTTCCCCAAGGTTAGTTCTTCCCTCCTTGAAACCATGAAATTGGCCTTTTTCTTTCTTAATATATGCTTGTAAGCTTTGAGCTGTATGTTATCCTTATTTGACTCTTTCCACATTTTCCTTGTCTTTTTGCATTCCTCGTCAAACCAAGCATTAACCGAAAAGCAATTTGTTTTAGACTTCATAATTTTTTCTCTTTTGCACTCTACAAGTGCACTTTGAATTAAAAGTGTTAATTCGTGACTATGAAGGTCGTGAATTGGGATTTTCTCCTTCTTGAAGAGCTTCTCTATCGTTATTTTCAAGGTATTACAATTTTCTGGAGTCAAAAGAATTTTGTCCTTTGGGAGATTTGTTGAACACATTGAGTTTTTGACTTTAATTACTTTTTCCCGGTCCAAGAGAAACTTAAATAAATTGGCTTGTGATCTTATTTTGAGTCCCAAAGCTAATCTCCAATCAAAACTTCCTCCATTTTCTCACACAAACCATGTGAATAAATTACATAATCTATTACACTTTCTCCATTGTAAGTATTACAAGTGAAATTATCGTACTTTGCCCATCTAGTCAAGCCATTACAAATGATTAAATTGAAGGCCCCACATAGAGTAAGTAATTGTTCACCATAGAAATTGCAGCCCTCGTCCTCTGAAATTCTTTCTCGCTGATGATTACTCTCTCCTGTAAGCCAAATAGGGTCGTAGTCTTCTTTACAACAAAGAATGCTATCTTGCTCACTTATAGTCCTAGCATTGAAATCACCCACTGTAAGGACTTCACCTAGCTGAGAATATGTTGCAATATCTACTTTTAAGGCTGCAAAGGGATCTTTGTGGTCAAGCCCTCTACTTTTGTAGATTTTTTAAACTTGCAGCGCAAAATAACACACTGCAATTCTGATGTGATTTCCATTTTCTGATATTTTAAACCACAAATGAATTGTTTATTTGAGTCTTCTTTTTCTAACTGAATGAGATGACCTTCTTTTTCCCTCACTAATACCATGATAACCCGTGTTCTTTGCCATCCCCTGCTGCTTTGTTCTACACTACCATCTTCCAGTATCATTCAAACAAAGATGTCTTGCACCCTTCATGCTCATGTGTTTCTATGGCGCAAATTATGTCTCTATCTTCCACAATAGACCCTAACCCAGGTCATCGTCTCCATGGGTAGCCTTTGCAGTTCCAACAAACTAATCTTAAGGAAACATGGGTATGACTTGATTTCTATTTATTTTGACACGTAAGACTCACAGTTGAGTTTTTGTCCCTGCTTTCCATACTAACCTTGCTTCTTGATTTCCTGTTGAACAGTGTGTTGCCTCTTCTTTATTACCATCTTGCTACTCTGTTTTGGAAGGAGGTCCAAATCGCACTATCACAGCGTTACCTTTATAGATCCATGCTCTCTTGCCTTCATCTCTCGCTGCCCTATCCTTTAACATTTCCTCCCTCCTTTCCTCCTGTTGTCATATAGTTAAATCTTCTTCTAGAAAAAAGCGAGAACCCCTCAACATATGCTTCTTGCTTAGAATGATATATTTATCACGCAAGCTAGGCATGATGACTTTTATGGGCCTAGCCCTCTCACCGTTAAACTTACCCACCCTCCATGCTTGGCAAATTTTCCTTGCCATAATAACTTGTCTTTCAAGAAGTCCCTTGTATAATTATTTTTGTTGCTCTATTTTGTCTTTCTTTGCTTCCTCTATCTTGCATGTTGTCAACCCGAATGTTTGTTTCTCCTTCCCTATTAGCAGAATTGCTAATAACTTGAACCCAAGTTTTGGAAACTTTTATGAAATCTCATTTTCTTTATTCTCCGATTTTCTCTTCATGATTGTCTATTTTGGCAACCGTTTTCTCTTTATCCTAGGATGGTTTTGCATTCACCGCCTCTGTACTTTCCACTACATATTTCTTTATGTTTTGCACATTCACCTTCATGCGTTGCCATTTTGTCTTCCCTATGAGGAGAGCTTCTTGTAGCAATACCACTTCTTCTTTCAAAACTTTATTGCTTTTTGTTTAAGCTTTATTCTCAGTTGTTATTATATGAATTTTATGATCTCTTTCCTGCTCTTTAGCTTCTAAAACCCCCAGCCTCCCTTTTGCATTTAACAATTCTTTCACATAAAGATTAGATGACCAAGTGAGAGGTGTGGATATGGGACTAAAGAAAACAGAATCATAAATGACTTATCCTCTGAACTTCTTGTTGTCAAACTCTTGCAAAGGGGACTTGTTTGAGTGCTTATTGCAAAGGGCTCGAGTACTTTCTCTTTGAGACAATTTTTTCCTTGTTCGCTGCCATTTTAGATGAGCTAGCCTTCGTTTTAAAATGCCCCGATACTATTTGGCATTGACCCAAACCCACTTCCTAGCTTTGGCAGATGAGGCAATTTTCACTTGCCCTAGATCATTTGTTTCCACAGGTTCTAAAATTTCTTGTTCTGTTATCATGTTTGAATGCATTTCTAGCTGATTCGATTCTCCGGTGCTTGAAACAACGAATTTTAAAATTTTCCCCAAAATTGTAGTTACATGTAGTCTGAGATCCACCCTTTATTTCAAGCCATGGTTGCGTCTCGTTGACATATACTCCATCAGAAGAGAAAACTGCTCAGAACATATTACCCTATAAAAACAAGATTTCGTTAAAGTTGTTGCAGATTACCTGACTCAAACGGCGAGCGTTGCACTCCACAAAGCAGCCTCTGCCCAACAAAACCTCAAATACTACCCAAAAATCTTGCTCGTTTGTCTTCTCGTTGTGCTCTGCACTATATGGAATTTGTTGCATCACATCCACTTCAACTGTGAAGGCAAAGCTCTCCTGCTCTTCAATCCTTTTGCCTGCTCTCCTGAGGCCGATAATATTTGTGCATGGTCGTGATGAACTCCTCAACGACTGCACAATGTGATTATGGAACATACCTTTCATTGCATATTTTCAATCTTTGTTTTGGGACTTACTCCCACTTTCTCTTTTCTTCTGACGGTCCAATGTCGCCTACGTATTGCTCAACATGAATTACACAGGAAAGTATAAAGTGTCCCAGAGGAGCAGTGCTCGTATTCTTTTGCTTTGCGCCCACTTATAACCTATAAACTCCTACGCATGCAACAAAGAAAAGAACAACCCACAGCACAGAGCAGTGGTGAACGAAGGAAATAAGCCGATGGATTCAGTGGTAGCTAGGGAGGTGGCTTTCAACAAGTTTTGCATAAGTGTTGATCAACAGGGATAATAACTATTTTTTTCATTTGTGTGTTGCTTTGATTTGGTTGGTGACTTTAACGTTGTTAGGATATTCCGACACATAGGAAATAGTTAAGTATAACCTGGTCTAGTGTATAGTTAGGTAAAGTGTGTTTCTTTAGTATGTACTTTTTGTAACTTACAATCCAACGGTCACGATATGTTCTAGACATGAAGTGATATAACGGTTCATTCTCTCCTCGATATTATCGACACTTGATCCATGGCTTAACACCCGATTAGTCCATGGTCTCTATTTAAAGATCATGGAGGGTCAGTGGTAAGGTGACCGTTCATGAGAGAAGCTTATGTAAATTTTCTTTCTTTTACATTAATAAATTGCCTGAAGTGGCTGCGTTGGCTCAGGCCGGACTGTTTCCCTCTTCGAGGGTTTTAACCACGTCAAGAATACTAGTGTACTGATCTGATCTGTTTGTGAGTGGTGTCCTTTGGTGTTCTATCAGAGAAACTTACCTGTAAATTCCTACATGGTATCAGAGCTATTTGAGAGTCGCATCCGTTGGTGATCCAAATCCGAAGCCGGTATAACTACGTCCAACTGTCATTTCCTAGATCTATTGTTTCTTACTGCTTTCAGGCCAAGAGGATTCCTCTATTGTGTTAGAAGCATCTGTTCCAGTGAGGAACCCCTTTTGTTTCACACGAAAAGGTTTCATGTAGCCCTAGCTACATCATTTTTAAGATCTGGAGGTATACAATCTTTATTTTCAGTTTTAGCTATTTATCTATCTATTTATTTCGGTTTATTTATCTTTTTGTTTCTTATTAGCGAATCCATACCTTTCATTTATGTGTATACTCTTTGCCCCGCAACTCTGTGCGATCTGGGCAAATCAAAAACAGAAAGGAAAGATTTTTCTCATGTGTATGCTATTTTCCGCCGCGCCTTAGTGTGATCTCGGAAAATCAGAAACATTGAGGAAAATATTTAGTTTCCAGCGAAATCTATCTTCAAACTGTAAGGTTTGGTTTTTTTTTACATGTCCGTTTTGAGTTGTGTGGTTTTTGTTTTGTAGGCAAAAAGGGCTTTCTCAAGTAAACACGCACTCCAAAGCTTTAGTGATTAAAGAAAAGAAAAAAACAATACAAAAAAAACACCCCTTCCTCTTTTCCAAAAATTATTAACATTTAAACTAGCTCACTTGGTCCAAAGTTATTTCATGAGAATAGAGGTCTTGGGTAAGTCTTTCTTTTTGTTGAGTTATTTTTTCAAAAAGCACATGTAACTTATGTTTTAAAGTTACTTTATGTAAAAGTGTTTTCACCCATTATAAAAAGTGACTCACTTATAATTTTAAAGTCTCTTTATCTTTTATTTAAGTTACAAGTTACAATTTAGTGGGTGGCTCATAAAGTACCATTGTAAAAGTGATTTTCACTTATTTATAAAAGTGGGTCACATAATTTTTTTTTTTTAAATTGAGCTAATTAAATTAAGTTTGGAAAATGGGGTGTTTATTTTTAAATATAGCATTATCATTCACTTCTGCACATTCACGTACTTTGTCGGCATCTTCAACAACTTTTCTTCAAAAATCCATAACTTCTTCATCCGGACGTTGTTTTTAGAGCCGTTTTTTTTCTTAATCGCCCTAATTTTTCAAGATCTTTCCATTAGAACACTTAATTTCAGCGTCTACAGCTTCAGTTTCTGTTAAAATGGAAAGTCCATGCCAAATTATTCTTGGCAGCACCAACTACTTCCAATGGTTGTCTTTCGTTGAAGATTTACTTGGAAATGGAGGTCTTTATAGAATAGCCTCAGGCCTAGAGACCAAACCTAAAGATGAAGATAAGCAAGCCAAATGGGAAAATAGGGAAGATCAAGCACGTGGGTTGATAGGGATGTCTATTTCGCCATACCTTAGATTCCATATCGCAAAACTTGATACCCTTGATGAAGCAATGAAACAACGCAATAAAGTTTTTGGAATTAAAAATTAAATTAGAGCCCATCAACTCGAAAATGAGTTGCTTACGGAGGACCCCAATAATTTTTCTTACATTGAAGATTTTTTATCCAAGTTCAAAACCCTTAGACTTCTTTTGGAATGTGTTAAGGTTAAGAAAGAATATGTAGCCTTATTTATTCCATTCTTACTAAGTTGAGACCAGCCTGCTCTGTGTTTGTGTCCACCTTCCATTCTACAAGAGAAGCCTTTATTTCTCAAGGACAAGACTACAAGTCCCCCTCTTTTGATGTCTTTTGTGATTTTTTAATAAGAGAACAAGAAAAACTCTTACATCTTGGTCTTCTTAATATTGAAAACTCTTCTAAGAAAGCCTTAGCAACCCAACAGCAACCAAATTCAAAGAATCTTAAGAAGCAACATCCTAAAAAGAATGGTCCTAAACCAAACAAGGGTTCTAAGCAATTTCAGTCTCAAAATGAAAAATCAATTCAACAAAATGATAAGGCAAATAAAAACAAAGGGAAGAAGATTGATAGACATTGCAACTTTTGTAATCGTGATGGCCACTTAGAATCCAAATGCTTTAAAAAGATGGAAGCCTTGGAAGCAGCAATGAAGAAGCATAACATCCATTTGGAGCACTCTTCAACTTCAACTTCATCTTTAGGAATAACACTTTCTACATGTGATTGTCAAGCATCTCGATCTAGTTATGCACTAAATGCATCTTCTTCTTCTCATTCTCATGAGTGGCTCATTGATTCTAGAGCTTCTTATCACATGGCCAAAAACAAAGCCATGTTTTCTTCTTTAAATGATTGTAACACCAAAAATATGTGTTGGTGATGATAGATCTCTCAATGTTGTAGGGACTGGAACTATTCATCTAGACAATGGTCAATTTAATGATGTATTATGTGTTCCTACCTTATCCTTCAACCTTCTATTTGTATATCAGATAACTCATTCAGGTGACAGTAAAACCATTGAATTTTCACCTCATGATGTTGTAATTAAGGAACCAAGAGATCCTAGACAGATTTTAGCCACTGGCATTGTTGATGATTCTACAAGGGTGTATAAGTTTAACAACTTTGGGTCATCAACTCTTCCCTCGGTATTTGTTGCTCATAATGATGAAGTGAGCAAACTTTTTCATGAGCGATTTGGTCACTTAAACTATCGCTCCCTTCAAAATCTATGTAAGGAAAACATGGTGACAGGTCTTCCTATGGTATCTTGCAGAGATGGTGTTTGTTCCGGATGTGTACTCAGAAAACATCATTGGGATAGTTTTGAAAAACATGCCTCTTAGCACGCCTCAGCCCCTTTACAGCTTGTGCACAGTGATTTATGTGGTCCACTTCCAATTGTTTCATTCTCTGGCTACAAGTATTTCTTAACTTCCATTGATGATTTCTCCAAACGGACTTGGGTATACTTCTTAAAACTCAAGAGTGAAATCTTTAACATGTTCTTGGCCTTTAAGGCCTTTGTTGAGAAACAAACTGGACATCAAATTCTTAAGCTAAGATCTGATAATGGCAGAGAATATGTAAACAACAAATTCATTAACTTTTGCACTGAGCATGGAATTCAATTGCAACATATTGTTCCATATACACCACAACAAAATGGTGTAGCTAAAAGGAAGAATCGCACCTTAAAGGAAAGAGCTAATCGTATGCTTCAATCTAAAGGGCTTAGTCTTAGTTTTTGGGCAGAGGCAATTAACTGTGCAAATTACATAGTAAATCGCACTCCTACTAAGGTTTTAAAGAATATCACTCCAGAAGAAGCATGGAGCTCAATTAAATTAGATGTAAGTCACTTTCGTGTTTTTGGAAGTGAAGCATGGGCCCATATTCCCGATGAGAAACATAAAGCCATAGAACCTAAGAGTGAAAAATGTATTTTTGTTGGATATTCTGAAGATGTCAAGGGATATAGACTTCTTCCACCTAAATCCAAAAATGTTATCATTAGAAAAGATGTAAAGTTTGCTAAAAATATATCGGTCTATGAGCCTAGTTCAGTGGATGTGCCACCTCTCTCTATCCCTTCTACTTCTGAAAAATATTTCTTCTTCGGATGATGACAGTGAGGATGACAATTCTCCCCCACCTTCTCGGGATCCTCCTTCAGCTCCTCAACTTCCAAAATGGGTCTGTGTTACTCAGGATGCAGTGGCTACTCTTGCAGGTGATCCTACAGATCAGCAACGTACACATTCTCAGTTCGATAGAGTCTCTTCTTTACTGGCTCAAGCTTCAGCGAATTATGATCCTGACACCTTTGCAGAAGCTTCAAGCCATCCAGATTGGGACACAGCTATGAATGAATAATAATTCGCAGCAGGGTCTTTCTCATTTTCAGGGAAAATTTTAAGAACTCCCCCCCCTAAATTTATAAATATAATAAATGGGCGAATCTCCATGGTATATAGGAAAAATGGAAGGCGATTTTATCAATAATATAATATGTATATATAATTTTTTGGCGAATCTCTCACCAGGCATGGCGAATATTTTACTCAATTATAAAATCTTGTAAGATCTTGGCGAGTCTTTCACTAAATAATAAAACTTTGTAAAGTCCTAGTGAATCTTAGCATAGGCTACATGCTGGTTTAATTCCCCCATTTAAATAGGCTACATTCCAGGTGAATACCATGGGTCAATACCATGTGCCATTTTGGTGAATACCATGGGTCAATACCATGTGCCATTTTTATTTTTATTAATTCTAATATTAGGGTTAATAATGGTTTTTTGCATGGTATTAATAACAATCTAGTCCATGGTATTTGTCCCATAGTATTTTGGCCATAGGTTTCACCTAAATATAACCTATTTTTTGAGTGTTCGTAAATATAAGGTGACTTATGGAGTAAATATAAAAAAATGTTTTATTTGTTTACCATACCTCTCGTTTATTTATGTTTTTATTAATTTACCATACCTCTTTTACAAATATGGTATTTGGCCCATAGGATTCACTTAAATAAAATCTATTTCTTGAGCCTTCATAAATAGAACGAGGGTTATGGACTAAATATAAAAAGAGGTTTTATTTATTTACGATACGTCTAGTTTATTTATATTTTTATTTATTTACCATACCTTTTGAGTAAGTATAAAAAGACGTTTTATCTATTTACCATACCTCCACTTTACTTATATTTTTATTTGTTTACACCCTTACATGTATATAAGGTGACTTAAGGAGTAAATATAAAAAATGTTTTATTTATTTACCATACCTCTCATTTATTTATATTTTTATTAATTTACCATACCTCTTTTATAAATATGGTATTTGGCCCATAGGATTCACTTAAATAAAACCTATTCTTGAAAATGGGCGAATGGATTCACTTAAATAAAACCTATTCTTGAAAATGGGCGAATGGATTCACTTAAATAAAACCTATTCTTGAAAATGGACGAATGGAAGGTTGTAAGTCCTAATTTCAAGGGCTAAATTTACCTTTTTTACCCTCTCCCTTAAAATAAGGTGGTCTATTTGAGGTGATTTGTAAAAATGTACTATGATACAAAATATTCGCCCACTAAAAATTTAAAACCCCTTAATTTCGCCAAAGGGCGAACATTCGCCCCTAAAATTATCCTTGCTCATTTTGGGAAAAAATTCTACCGGAGGAAATGTCCCTCCCTAGAATCGGAGAGCCTTCCATCTGAAAATTCTTTGTCTCCTATGCAAAATGTCCAGTCAAGGATCTCTCTAGAAGGCAATCACCAAACCCAACCCAAATCCTCGTCTTCGTTAAATGCTATATCTCCTTCTATGCCACCGCTGGAACCTGCCTCTGATTTCGAGGTCCCTTGTCCCCCCCCTGATCCTCTTCCCCCCATCTTCCCTAAAAAGGAAACCCTTGTGGTTTCTTCCTCATCCCCGTCTCCAAAGAAGATTATCTCCTCGAGTGGGAAAGGGAAGGCTCCTCTAATTTCGGCTACTCCTGCAAACTCCCCATCATCTTCCCCGTCAATCTCCATGGGTCATGATTTAGACTATCTTTTAAATAAGAACTTGATGGACCTCAGACCGCTTACTATTCACAAGCCTCGAAAGCCCTCGTCTCCTCGCATTAGCCCTGATTCCGCCTGCAATATAATAGTGAGGAGGAAGAACAATAGGGGTAGCAGACACTTCAGGGGAAGGGGAGACGGAGCTGGTAGGGGTATTCGGAATTTGTCCCTTATAGATGTCCCGGTTATTGATATGACAGATGATCGGCCCCTTAGAGCAAGCAAGGCCGGAAAATCTCCAAAATGAATTTTGCTCTATCTATGAATATTAGAGGTCTAGGGGCAGACCAAAATTTTTTGGCTTTAAGGGACCTTTTCCGTACAGTAAATCCCAAAATCATTTTGATTCAGGAGACCATGCATGATTCATCTGTTGCAATTTCTTATTTTAGAAAGATGTTTCCTTTATGGCACATATCGGCATTAGATGCAGTTGGCCTCTTGGGGGGTCTGGGGGTGTTATGGGACCCTGATTGGATTCAGGCAAAGGCATATAGTTGTATGGCTGGCATTCTTATCGCAACTCATCTAAGGGGTCATAGAAATCCAATTAATATTCTTAATATGTATGCGCCCTACAAGAACAGACGGCCATTTTGGGATAAACTGTTCGAATCAGAAATTCTTGACATTGATTTTTTGCTGATTGCAGGAGATCTAAATGTCTCTTTGAGTATGGAGGAAATTTGGGGTGCAAAGAAAAATTTAGATCCGATTGCTGATAGAATCAAAAATGAACTTTTATGCAGGAACCTTTTTGACATCCTTCCATCAAAAATGATGCCGACGTGGGAAATGGGCGATCTGAAAGTGCTTATATAGCGAAAAGGCTGGATAGATTTATCCTCCATGACAGCTTAATTGAAGAGATGGGCATGCCTTTCTCATCAATTGAGAATGTTTTTATCTCTAATCACAGGCCGATTATTCTAGGGTGGAGAGAAAAGGGTTTTAGAAAGGGATACTCTTTCAAATTCAACAGAACAAGTCTTGAGGACCCAGTCTTTAATGAGGTGATAACTCAGTGTTGGAAGGGGATTTCAGAAAAATCCTTTCCTTGTTTTATGACCTTCAGGGATAAAATGGATTCAATTCGAAAAGTGGCAAAGGAATGGCAGTTTCAAAAAAGACAAATGAGCAGAAAGTCCCTTCGGGAGATTCAAACAGAGTTGGACAATATTATGGTATCCATGAATGATAAACAGCCCTCTTTTGAGATGAGATGCCGGATAAAGGAGCTGCAGAGGAAAAAGCAAAAGATTCTGGAACAGGAAGAAGCTTGCTGGAGACTAAAGAGTAGGGCGACCTGGCTTAGGGAGGGAGATAAAAATACAAAAAAAATTCATAAATATGCGAGCGCCAGACGGGCTAAGAATTCTATATGGAAGTTAAAGGACGAAAATGGAGTTTTCCTATATGCCCATCAGGATATTACAAAGGAGGCTGTTAGATTTTTTGAAAATCAGTACAAGAAATCTGAAAATTGCAGGATACAGGATATTCTGTGGGGCATAGAATTATTTCCCCAGATGTTTGATGATGAATTAAATGAAAAAAAAATTCAGCCGATTTCGCAGGAGGAGCTCTTGGCGTCTATGAAGTCTTTTAAAAGGGACAAAAGCCCGGGTCCAGACGGCTGGATGATTGAATTCTTAATCCACTTTTTTGACCTGATAAAAGGTGATCTGCTAAGAATGGTGGAGGCCACAAGAATGTCTAGTAGTATAAACAATAAAATTTCATCAACTCTTATAGCGTTGATTCCAAAAAAGAATGATGTTGTATCCCTTCAGGACTATCAGCCAATTTCTTTGTGTAACATTTCGTTCAAGATAGTCTCTAAAATTATTGCTGAAAGAATCAAAGGAACTCTTTCTGAGTTTATATCAAAAGATCAACATGCTTTCCTTAGAGGGAGGAACATTCTGGACGCGGTTGCTTCTACACAGGAAGGTTTGTTTGCCATACATTCAAGAAAGAGTGAAGACATCATCTTCAAAATTGATCTTCGTAAGGCATATGACTGCCTGGACTGGAGTTTTATTAGATGTTTGCTTGCTAAGATTGGGTTGAGGCCCAATATGATTAACTGGGTCATGGCTTGTATAGAAGGGGTGAACTATGCTATTATTATTAATGGAATCCCTTCGTCCTTTTTCCCGGCAGCCAGGGGTCTCCGCCAGGGATGCCCCTTATCGCCATTGATTTTCATTCTGGCGATGAACACGCTCAGCCTCCATATCAACAAAGCAGTAGCAGAAAAAAGATGCCGCCCTTTAAAAATTTGCAGGAACATCTCTATCTCCCATAACCTTTTTGTTGATGACATTATCTTGTTTGGCATGTTATGTAGGTTTACATGGACTTGCTTTTATGATATCCTCAGAAAGTTTCAGAAGGCTTCTGGTCTGCGAATAAACAAGGAAAAATATATCTTTTATCATAATGAAATCAGTCAAGAAGCGGTGGATTGTTTATCAACCTTGTTTGGCGTGAAGTCCCACTCGATCAAACAGGGAATTAAATACTTGGGGTTCCAGCTTAAAGCAAACGACTATTCCAAAAAGGACTGGCAGTGGATTATTGATAGATACCACAAGAAGATTTCATTGTGGGAATTTAGATGTCTTTCTCTGGCGGGCAGAGTCATTCTGGCACAATCTGTGTTGAACCAGTTAGTTGTACTCTGGGCCCACTTGTTCTTCCTTCCTGCAAGCGTTATTAATAAAATGGATAAGATTACAGCGAATTTCATCTGGGGAGGTCAAGCAGAAAGACGGAAATTTCACCTCACAAAATTATCAGATATCTCTTCTCCTAAGAGCATGGAAGGCTGGGGTTTGTTGAACCTTCGCAGTTTTGGAAAGGCGCTTTTATGTAAATCGCTTTGGAGGTGTATTTTTGGTGAAGGATCCTGGAGCATGATTATTAAAAATAAATATCTGGGCGACAAAGATTTTTCTTTATGGTTAAGGGAGGGAAGGATCGGCCCCTCCCATGGGTCAACAATCTGGAAAAGTTTGCATAGGATGGAAGGCTTCTTCTTGGAGAACTTAATATAGTGGTTTCAAACAGGTAAAAAAATTCTGATTGGATATGATTTTTTTCTGTGTGGAGCCGAGGACATTTATGTGTCGGAGGTTTTATTAAAATTTTTCCACAGGAGAGGTCTCTTTTTTTGGAGTAGTTTAATTGCTAGGTGGCATGGATCAATCCCTCTATGGAAAGATGTTGATCTCCTTCAGATGTCGTACTCTATTGCCATATTATGGGAGCCTATAAGGATGAGTCTTAGATCATGTGGTATCTTTCGCTCGGAGGAATCAGATGATATTATTTGGAAAAATTCAAAGTCATTGTTTGGTGTCAGAGTGAAAGAGGTTTACCAGACTTTAATGGACAAGAGGGATCCCCATCTCAGTCCTGTTTTTCCTGTTACTTTTTGGAAATCCGAGTGCCCATCAAAAATGGTTTTTTTTGCATGGCTGTTGTACCGTAACAGAAATCTTTCCTGGGAAAATTTGAGAAAGAGGGGTTGGCAGGGACCGGGGCTTTGTCCTATGTGCAGATCTGATGAGGAAAGCAACTGGCATTTATTCATGGATTGTCATATCGCCCAGCAACTCTGGTTGTCTGTGGAGAAATGGTTCGATATTCTTCATATGTCTCATTCCTCTATATCTGATGCGTTTTATTGGTGGAGCCAACAGAAAGTGATCTGGAGGCCGTTGTTTATTATTTGTCTATGGAGCATATGGAAGGCGAGGAACAACTCCATTTTCAACAGCATCCAATCCTCTCCTGTGGATATTTCTCTACGGTTTTATTGTCTTATGAAAGCCTCTCTTTCAAGGCACCTAAGGAAAATGAAGTTGTTCTCCCTTCAGATCCCCTAGGTTTTCCTTCATTCCCATGCACGTTTTTTGATGGTGCTGAACAGAGAGGCATCTGTGGCTGTGGGGTTTATATTCTGATTAATGAATCCTGCCATTTCAGTATCCATTAGAAAGGAGGAAGGGGATCTAACTCTAAAGCAGAAGCAATGGCTCTTGCTGGTCTGTTATATTTTGGTTCCTTTCTAGATATTAGGCATGTATCGATATTTGGAGACTTAAAGGTTATGGTGGATTTTGTGCACAAGGAAAACAATATCTTTATGCCTCATCTCGCTAGCTGGATGAACAGGATCAGATCTCTTTGGAATGATATGCTCAAATCCTCCATAAAACATATCAGCAAGTCGCAAAATCTGAAGGCAGATTCTTTATCAAAAAAGGGTCTCTCATCATCACCGGGTTTATGGTTTGTGTAGGTTCTGTCCGACGATGAAATCTTCACTATTCAGGGGTTCTCTCCTCCAGTCTTATAATCTCACTTTAGCAGTTTCTCAGTCATGCTTGTCTTCAAAAGCGTTTTTTCTTATATAGTTGTTTTTTGGCAAAGTTTTTCGGGGATCTTGTATCTACAGACTGATTGTAAAATCTTTGCTTCTTTGTACCTACATACAGAACAAGAATGACCTTATCTTGATGACTTGTTTCTCACTTTTGACAGATACAGTCATATTATCACTATCATATGAATATGTATCCGTTATGGGAACCGTTATATTTCTTATATAATACAATACAGCTTTTTTCGTTCTAAAAAAATAAAAATAAATAAAAAATAAATTAATTAATTAAAAAAATTAATTACAATAAATCCCTTCATAGAATTAAAATATACTGCTCTCATTACGAGTATACATCTATATATAACAAATTAATTACAAACAACAAATAATGAAAACCTTACTCATTAATTGTCCTCATGTACCCGCTTTAATTATTATATTTTTTTTTATAATATTAGGTTGATTTTTTATTATTATTAGTTAATATAAAAGTATTATAACATATTGTCGAAGACAAATATTACCACAATATATCTCTTGTTAATATATCAAATTAATTATTAGCATACGCTAAAGCAAGGGAAGGGAACATTGAAGAGGACGACGTTAAGTTTTGATTATATGTAAATGAATTGAGTGCAACATTAAGAATCCATTTAAAACAAGTATTGCAGAGCAATTTAGTGCCTGCCACCCAAGTTAGAAATTATGCTCTAGAAAAAATTGCATAAAATATTATAACTTGTATTAGTCAATGTGAAATTAACGATGGTTAAGAGGGAAAGTGAATCTTATAGTCTTTCTTTGAAGGGAATAATAAATTGAGAAGTCTATACATTTACAATTTTACTCCTACATAAATAATGGTGGGAAGAAACTCATGTTAAGTATATTTATTTACATCTTATTCCTACCCTTTTTTTTATGCAAAGACTTGCTTAAATTATGGTAAAAATCAAAGATGACTCATTACCAAAACTTTACAAACTCTCTAATATGAAATAAATAGTCTACTTAAATAACAAACCTAAAGGCTAGGACAAATATTTGTGTAACTAAAGAAGTCTTTCATTGTCTTAAGGTCATGCAAATAAGGTCCATCTAAGAATTATCCAAACATGTTAAGGCATATCATAAACACACTTAAACAGTGGTATGAAATGCAATCAAAAAGAGATATAGACAAATAACAAAAAAAAAAAAAAAATGGAAGATGTTAATCATTCTAGGAGGGCTTTCTCAACCTATGAAACCTCTTGATGAATGCACTTCAAATATAGTGTAAGTACTCTAAAAGGAAAAATAAACCCTATAAGTCTATTCCTCAAGCCAAGAGAAAAATAAAAAATGGTGGAAAATTTAATTTTGGAGTTAGTGCAGAAAAGTACCTTGTTTTCCATGTTCTCAATGCATAGATGTACCTTTGTTTCCTATGCTAAAGTGGTGCAGAAAAAGGCCCAATAAGTGTGATGGAAGAGTGTAGGTTCTAAGGGGAAAGTGTGTTGAATTAATGTAGAAACTTCACCAAAAAAATATATTTGTCTATAAAATTTTTGTGGTAGTTGTTGTTGAAATGTGTAACTAGGTTCGCTCTTCATAAATATAAAATGTACTTTTGATTTTTGTATATTGTAAAAAGAAAGAAAATTGATTATTGTTATTTTTGTAGCATGGGTTTCATGCGCAAGGTATTTTATTCAGAGGTCTAACACCCATTGAGTTCTTCTAGGGTTTGTCCTAGGGTCAAGAAGTCAAAATAGTCATTGTCATATGAAGAAGACCCCGTGAAGAACATTTTCACAAGTAAAATAATTATTTTTGTATTAAAAAGTGTCAAAATACCATCCAAGACCAAGTCGGACTGGCAGCTAAGAACTTCGCCTCATTTAGGGCATTTCATCCTCCTTGGAAGCCTAAATATAGGAGGGAACTCGACCTCTTATGGACACATTCACTTCCCATCATCTAAGAGAAGGAGAAGCAGAAGAAGGATAACGAAGGAGAAAAAGGACGAAGGACAAGTGTTTGGGTCATTTCTCTCTCTCTTTCTCACACGTACGATGCAGGAAGGCTAGAATTGTGTAGCTTCAAGGTAGAAATTCTCAAGTTGCAGGAAGAAGATCAAAATTACTAAAAAAGGGCCTAATAGGTCACCTACTAGCCCTAGAAAAGGAAGCAAGTCAAGCGAAGTTGTTGGGAGGCCTTGGGAGACTAGATTTTTCTCATACGTGTGGAAGCAGTAGCAGTTGCAGGAGCCAAAAATTTCCAAGCTACAGTGAAGGCCGAAATTTTGTAGCTGGGATTGAAGTTGTGCAGCTAGAAGAGATTTGATTGGGTTTGATTTGGACAAGAGAAGCACATCATCAAGAAGGTTTGACTTGGTCTTGGAACGGTATTGGTCTTGGTCTAGAGGTCTTGGAATTCTTCATTTGACGAATCTATAAGAAGAGAAGGGATTTGTGGGTTTTCCTCTCAAGAGGAGAGGTTTTGGCACTGGCTTGACATCCTACATCTTATGTTCTTGTGTATTGTTGATCTTCTTGTTTTAGTAGTTGTTTGATGAAAGGAACAACATAATAATAAGAGAAGAAACAAATAATTAAGAAAAGTAAAAAGACATCACAAGCATTAATCAAGTTTAAGAGAAATCACCTAACTTATAGCCCTATTGATTTCTCAACATGGAATCAAAGCTAGTTGGCTAAGGGAATTATGTAGATCACTACATCTTTGAAGGAATATTTCAAGAAGTGTTCTATGGTGGCAAATCATCTCAATCAAAGTATCAAGGCATTATGTAATATCCTATTACCAATCAAAGATAGTATGACCAAGACTTCTACAAAGGACAAGGGATTGTTCTCAACACTTACAGGTACGTTTGAAGATGAAAATATTTGGGTAATCGACAGTGGAGCATAAATACATATGATAGGTGAGCACAAACAACTAAATACCTTATCAAGAGGAAAATATTCCTACTTTGTTTAACTTAGTGACAATGAGATCTATCTTGTAAGAGGAATTGGATCAACTTCACTAGAACTGGAGAATGGAGGAAACATTCATCTCAATAACATCTTGTTTGTACCAAGTTTGCATAAATACTTATTTTATATTTCATGTCTAGAAGATAAGGGAGATAGAGTTTCTTTTATAGATGGAAAGGTTGTGGTATGGGATAAAAGCTCAAGCATTGACAATGCAAAAATCATTGGGATTCGTGAAGGAAGACTCTACAGATTGTTGACCGCTCTCTCTCAAGCTTTGGTTCACATTGAAGTAAGTCGATAAGAACTTTGGCATAGAAGGTTTGGACACCTTCATTACAAAATCTTACCAACTCTAAATTCAATAGTGAATGGCATCCCTGAACTCAAGGATGATCATGAAGGAGTATGCAAGGGATGTGCATTAGGTAAAAAATTTAAGAAACCATTTGGAAGTAGTGCTTCAAGTTCAAAAGAAATTTTGGATCTCAGTCACTCTGATGTATCTCGTCCTATGTCTACAAAGTCTCTTGGAGGTCATTTATATTATGTAACATTCATTGATGACCACTCAAGGAAAAATTAGATCAGTTTGTTGAAGTCCAAGGATGAAGTATTCCACAAATTTCAAGAATTCAAAGTTGAAGTATAGAACCTTATAGAAAGAAGAATAAAGGTACTAAGATATGATAATGGAGGAGAATATACATCTAAGAAACTCATAGATTTTTGTAAGGAGGTTGGGGTTAAGAGGGAGTTGATAGTCCCATATAATCCTGAACAAAATGGAGTTGCGGAACAAAACAATCGATCAATTGAGGAAAGTGTTAGAGCCATGTTACGTGATCAATACTTACCTAAATTTATGTGGGGTGAAGCAACAAAAATTGTTGTGTATGTTCAAAATGGAAGTCCTCATAGATGACTAGACAACATGACTCCTAAAGAAGAATTCACTGGGAAGAAACCAAATGTAGACCATCTCCAAATATTTGGTTGTCTTGTCTACATTCACATTTCAAAAGATAAAAGAAAGAAGTTGGATCCTACAAGCATGAAGGGAATATTTGTTGCCTATAGTAACACTTCATAGGCATACAGGATCTACATAAAACAAGGGCACCAAATAGAAGTAAGTCAAGATGTAATCTTTGATGAAAGTATTGCATTCAAGAGAAGAACCTCTTGATTGACTCTGATGATGAAGAACTTTCAATATTTGAAGAAGAATGCACTAGGGAGGAATAGGATTCAAATCACGAAGAAGTAGGTCCCAGTGAACCTATGCAACAAGCCATCATCCCCGAGAATAGAAAAAGACCTAACTGTTTAAAGTATATTTTTCTAGATGCAGAGGGACATGGAGCAGCCAAGGGTACATTTAGGGAAAGTAAGAAGTCGAAAATATATTCAAGGTATGTAGCCTATATGACAAAGTTAATTGAGGTAGAACCATCCACCTTTGAAGAAGTTATCGAACATCAAGAATGGAAAGATGCCATGAATGGATAATATCAATCAATAATGAAAAGTGAAGTTTAAGAAATCATTCCTAGGCCTAAAGACAAATTTGTGTTAAATTCCAAGTGGCTCTACAAGATTAAACATGTAACAAATGGAAGTATTGATAAATATAAGGGAAGATTTGTGGCTAGGGTTTTCTCCCAACAAGAAGGAATCGATTATGAAGAGACAATTGCACCTACAGCAAGGTATACAACTATTCGATCGTCGGTCTCTTTGGCAACATCAATGGGATGGAACATCCATCAAATGGATGTTAAGCAAGCATTCCTGAATGGTACTATCGATGAAGAAGTCTATATAGAACAACCATTGGGATTTGAAGTAAAAGATAGAGAAACTCGTGTTTGTAGGCTGAAGAAGGAACTTTATGGCCTTAAGCAAGCACCAAGTGCTTGGCATGCAAGAATGGACACATACCTTCAAAGGTTGGGTTTCTCAAAGAGTTTCGTTGATCTGAATTTCTATATCAAGGTTGTGAAGTATGAACCTGTAGTAATTCTTCTATATGTGGATGATCTTCTCATGATAGGTGTGGAAGGTCGTATTCAAGAGTATAAAAAGCAATTGGCAGCAAAATTCGATATGAAGGATCTAGGGCTGATGCACTATTATTTAGGGTTGGAAGTTTGGCAAGGACCTGATGAGATATATCTAGGTCAAGGAAAATATGTGATTAAGATGTTGAAAAGGTTTGACATGATGGATTGCAAACCTATGAGAACCCCTATGGTCACAAATTTGAAGAGGTTGAGAAGCTTTGATTCAAGACATGTGGATTTGTCAAGGTATAGACAATTGGTTGGCTCTCTAATGTATTTGGTAAATACTCGACCAAACATTTGTTTTGTAGTGAATATTCTTAGTTAGTTCCAGGTAGATCCTAAGCATTACCATTGGATAAAAGCTAAGCATATAATGAGATATCCTCATGGAACAATACACTGCTACCTGAAGCATGATAAAAGGAATGATTTCCACTTGATTGGATATACAAATTCTAACTGGGGAGGTAGTGAGATGGATGGGAGAAGCATTAATGGAGGATGTTTTAGTTTGGGATCCTCTATGATATCCTGGATGAGTAGAAAGCAAGAATCTATTGCTTTGAGTAGTGCTGAGGATGAATACATTGCAGCCTGTGAGTTAGCAGAGAAGTTGTGTGGTTGAGGAAGCTATTGTCTGACTTATTTGAAGGACTGATGGACCCTACAGTGATACATTGAGATAACACCAGTTGTATAAGGTTGTCTGAAGACCCAGTGTTCCATGGAAAGACAAAGAACATAAATAATAAGTATCACTACATACGAAAGCTAGTGCAAGATGGAGTGTTGCAGCTACAATATACCTCCAGTGATGAGTAGGTAGCTGACATCTTGAAAAAAATATCTTCTTAATAAGAATCTTGTGTATTTGAGAGACAAGCTTAGATTGGTTGATGTATCCTCCCTAGTTCAGAGGGAGAGATAGACACATCATTCTTGTCTTCACTTCGTGAATAAAGAATGGAGGATTGGGTAAGCATATGGTTTTTTATACTCTTTGAGGATGAGGTAGGGCATCCAAGATGTAAGAGTAGTCAAAGAGGAAATTCCTTGAGGATGTGGTATTCCAAGATAGGAATTGTCCTAAAAGGACATACCCTGTGAACACCTGGGTGGGGTATGTGCCTTGAGAGACAATGATGATGGTGTTTATCAGTCATTAGTCTCGCCAACATTGTGTTGTGATCTTGTGGAGAGATAGAGTTGTCAGTCAAGGCCTTGCTATGTGACAATGTTGGTTGGTATGATGCAAAGAGATTAGTTGAAATGATAGCTTATGAGATGGCTTACCAATCTGACTCTTCTTATGAGATCTCTTCGGTTTGAGAATTTCCATTTACTATTATGAATACCTCCCTAGTTAAGAGGGAGTGTTGAAATGTGTAACTAGGTTTGATCTTCATAAACATAAAATGTACTTTTGATTCTTGTATATTGTAAAAAGAAAGAAAATTTATTATTGTTACTTTGGTAGCATGGGTTTCATGCTCAAGGTCTTTTATTTAGAGGTCAAGCACCCATTGAATGCTTCTATGGTTTGTCCTAGGGTCACGAAGCCAAAAGAGTCATTGTCATATGAATAAGACCCCATCGGGCACATTGTAACATGTAAAAAGAATTATTTTTGTATTTAAAAATGTCAAAATACCCTCCAAGACCAAGTTAGCTTGGAAGCTAAGAAGTCAACCTCATTTAGGACATTTTGTCCTCCTTGGAAGCTTATATATAGGAGGGAACTCAACCTCCTATGGACACATTCACTTCTCATCATCTAAGTGAAGGAGAAGAAAAGAAGGATAGAAAAGGAGAATAAGTACGAAGGACAAGTGTTTGGGTCATTTCTCTCTCTCTTTCTCACACGTGCGAAGAAGGAAGGCTAGGGTTTTGCAGCGTCAAGGTCGAAATTCTCAAGTTGCGGGAAGAAGATCAAAATCGTTGAAAGATGGGCCTAATAGGTCACCTACTAACCCTAGAAAAGGAAGCAAGTCAAGTGAAGTTGTTGGGAGGCCTTGGGAGACTAAATTTTTCTCACACTTGTGGAAGCAGTAGCAGTTGCAGGGGCCGAAAATTTCAGACTTTCAGTAGAGGCCAAAATTTTGTAGCTGGGGGTCGAAGTTGTGCAGCTAGAAGAGATTTGATTGGGTTTGACTTGGACAAGAGAAGCACATCATCAGGAAGGTTTGTTTGGGTCTTGGAAGTGTATTAGTCTTGGTCTAGAGGTCTTGGAATTCATCATTTGAAGAATCTATAAGAAGAGAAGGGATTTGTGGATTTTCCTCTCAAGAGGAGAGGTTTTGGCCCTAGCTTGACATCCTACATCCTGTGTTCTTGTGTATTGTTGATCTTCTTGTTTTGGTAGTTGTTTGATGAAAAGAACAACATAATAATAAGAGAATAAGCAAATAATTAAGAAAAGTAAAAAGACATCACAAGCAGTTATCAAGTTTAAGAGAAATCATATAACTTATAGCCCTATTGATTTCTCAATAGTTGCAAGCATGTTTCTAAGGTAGAACTAAAGGATTTCCACTTGTAATTTCTTATAAACACATCATAAAAATAAATAGCAAGCAAAAACTTCAAAAATCTCAATGGTAAAGGGGGTAAATGGATCAAACACACATGCACAACCAAGGAGGAAAAAGTGGTTATATTCCCTAGTGGATTCACTAATCTATTGGGTATAAATTGCATCAAAGGTGTAAAATTTACGCTAAACTAATGAATGTATATTTGATATTAAACCAAATAAATGGAGAAAATGATAACATATCCTACAGATGCCTCATGGAAAAATCCTAGATATGCTTCACAAAGCTTCAAACCTTAGTCTATTCACGTGAAAAGAAAAGAACTAAAAAACTATTACAAGAAAACAAGAATAAACAATTTGAAAGAAACTAAAAAATATCTCCATAACTAATAGAAAGATCTAAGATATCACCTAGGGAATATACTTGTTGAAGATGTTGCTCCAAAGCCTCCTTGATGTGTATAATCCCTCCTTAGTTGAATGAGAAAGTAACATGAAAATGCAAAGCTCTAGTAAGAGGAAGGAGTTCTCAAGATCTCACATGTGCTTTAGTAGCATGTACCTACTATAGATAGATGGATGGAGAGACCTTAAGCATTTATTTATAGGAAAAATAGTTGTTAAATTCCTTTAACATGGTCATAAAAATAGTTGTTAATTGACCATATTGAAGCTAAGAATAGCTATTAGGGTTTATAAATGTCCACTTATGATCCAGGTGGATATTGATGGCCACCCACCATTTCCACTTGGACCCCCACCTTTGCTTCTTTCAGTTTTTCAGTTACCTTAATTGTAGCACAGTTTACTATTTTTAGCAGTTTTTCGGGTCCTAAACTTCCGGAGCCGTTTTGAGGCCCTAAACGATGTTTTTTTGGAAATCTACCGCCTGCGATTTTTTTTCTAAAATTCTCTGTTTCATCGTAGTCCTCGGAGAGATCTTTCCAACGAGCTATCATGCGCGTCAAACGAAGATAATATGACCAAGTCACGACCCCAAGAAGTTGGTTGTCCAACTCACCCCAACATGGCCCATAAACTCTTAGTGTTACATCTCCTCGGGTTAGGGTTTTGGTTGTTTAGGGTTTGCTCTTATTGTTCAATAATAAAAAGGCCCTTGAGCCTCATTGTAGTTGAGTTCAGAAGCATGTAGCCGCCACATCTCTTCTCAGAGATAAGCTACGATCACATTAGTTGGTGTATTTCCATTTCTGTTTGTAAGCATATTTTAGCATTTTACATTAACGAAATGAAGTATTATTTCCGTTGCATCTCTGTGTTTATGGTTATCTCTGTAATTTGTTGTGTTGCTATTTAAATTTGGATCAACTTATAACTACCTTCCCTTCAAAGAAATTAGTTGAAAAACAATCAAAACAGTAATTCTTTATGGGAAATGCAAGTAATGGTACACTTTTTAGGGGTATTATTTATGCTACCCCTAACAGGTCAAAATCAAGATTTGTGCTAAAGGTATAGTGGAGTGAAAATGAAATTAAATGGATATAAAACATGTTGATGGTGGTGAACATTTTCCAAAACTTCACCAAAAAAATTTGTTCGTCCATAAAATTTTTGAGGTAGTTGCATGCATATTTCTAAGGTAGAATTGAAGGGTTTCCACTTGTAATTTCTTATAAACACGCCATAAAAATAAATAGCAAGCAAAAACTTCAAAAATATCAATGGTAAAGAGGGTAGGAGGATCAAACACACATGCACATGAAGCAAAAATGGTTATATTCCGTGGTGGATTCACCAATCTATTGGGTATAAATTGCATAAAAGGTGTAAAATTTACACTAAACTAATGAATGTATATTTGATATTAAACCCAAGAAATGCATAAAACGAAAACATATCATACATATGCCTCATGGAAAAATCCTAGATATGCTTAACAAAGCTTCAAACCTTAGTCTATTCACATGAAAAGAAAAGAACTAAAAAACTATTACAAGAAAACATGAATAAACAATTTGAAAAAAGGTAAAAAAATATCTCGATAACCAATAGAAAGATCTAAGATATCGCCTAGGTAATAGATTTGTTGAAGATGTTGCTCCAAAGCCTCCTTGATGTGTATAATCCCTCCTTAGTTGAGTAAGCAAGTAACATGAAAATACAAAGCACTAGTAAGAGGAAGAAGCCCTCAAGATCTCTCATGTGCTTTAGTAGCATGTACCTACTATAGATGGATGGATGGAAAGACCTTAAGCCTTTATTTATATGAAAAATAGTGGTTAAATTCCTTTGACATGGTGATAAAAATAGTTGTTAATTGACCATTTCGAGGCTAAGAATAGCTATTAGGGTTTAAAAATGTCCACTTATAACTACCTTCCCTTCAAAGAAATTGGGTGAAAAACAATCAAAATTGTAATTCTTTATGGGAAATGCAAGTAATGGCACATTTTTTAGCGGTGTTATTTATGCTATCCCTAATGGGTCAAAATCAAGATTTGTGCTAAAGGTATAGTGGAGTGAAAATGAAATAAAATGGATAGAAAACATGTTGATGATGGTGAACATTTTTCCTTGATTTTTCCCTTGGCCCAAAATAAATCAAGAATCTCATATTTTATATTACTTTATCATTATTTTTTAAATTACGAACTTTTATTCTAATATTTAATTTCTTTTGAATTATAAATGTCACATAAATGAATGTCAAATGGATTTATCTTGAGTTGTCTATCATCTCTATCAATGAAATGATGAGATTTTATGTAAAAGCTTCAATCTTTGAGTGGTCTTTCATCCCTAAATGATGAGATTTTATGTAGAAGTTTCAAGCTTTATTGTTAAAAATTAATAATCCCTTAAGACAACTATTACAATAAAAAAAATATTATTTTGTTAAAATTATTTTAAAACTTAATTTCAATAATTATTTATGAGTAGGTATAGCCTCAACGATCAAAGGATCAAGCAATATTTAAATTTTAAAAAATCAAAGGAAATAAAAAGTTTATTAAAGTTTTTATTAAATTAATTTTTCAAATATTTAAAGTATTTTTCAAATTTTCTAAATGACAAATATTTTATAATTAATTACATAATTTGATTATTTAAATAATCCTAAAATATAAAAACTTACAATGGAAAATATAACCATTTACCTAATAAACATTTATTATGAGATTTGAAGACAAAGACGCAGGACAAAGTCTTCGTACCGTCGGATTGCCCCGGATTGGACTTACAAGATCGTGGGACCCGCACATCCGGTTGTCTCAAGGCATACCCAGCATAGGGGGAGTGCAGCAGATCCGAAGACAGTTTTTGACTCATCAAGTTTGTTAATGGCCATATAACTACGACAGTCTAAGTGTCTAAAACCAAAGTGATTCATGGAAATCGATTAGCTTCTAAGATTACTGGATACAAGAATGTCTCTAAATATGCATTCTTTCTTTACCAGGAGGCTTACTGCAAAATATTAACCAAGTAGCACGAGGAGGTTACAAAGTGTCAACGTATCAACGTACTCTACTTCTCATCGAAGAACACTCATGGTGAGTTGGGATTCACTGTGGAGATTGTGTTCCATTCGTAGCTTGAGACCCCATGGATGTGTTGGCTCAATCACTTCATCCATCCCAGCGTGTGGTCGAACAATCGAGTTTGCATATTGAGTACAAATATCTAGGAATTGAGTTCCACTACAAGGTCAGCTAGGAGACATGTAGATCAAAGAAAATCTAAGGAGGGTGGAAAGTTTCCTACCTTCTTCAGAACAAGTGTAGACAAGCATAATTATGGGATTGGAAGACTAAGAAAACCCTATTTGGTTTATTAGTGGTGCCAGTTATCCTCTATGGTTGCGAGATACGGGGGAGTAACATGTCAAGCCTCAAATGGCGGCAAATAGAAAAAATCCAAAAACATCTAATCACAAGTAGCCTCAAAGTCAAAGCAACGGTTCCATATGACATACTTTTAGCTGACGCTGGTATGTTTCCAATTGAGGCTTCAACGATCATTCATTTGCTAAGTTACCTAAAGAAGGTTGAAAATATGGATAAGCATCGATGGCTAAAGTTGGTTGTCAAAGAAGAGTTAAGTCGTCGAAAAAAGACGTGGCCAAAGAAAAATAAAAAGTGGTTAGGCAAATGGGAAATAAATCTGCATGATCGTCCTCACGCTAAGGAGGAGATAAAAAAGTGGTTGTTAGAAAAACTCAGGACTGCCATGTGAACAAAACAAGTAGGCAAAAAAAAGCATATTATGTAAAAGAATTTAACCTCATGTGGAAGCATGATGATAAAGAGTATTTGAGTTCCACAATCAAGGGAAAAGAAAAAATATTAATTGCGCAGTTGAGGACTAGTTACCATCATCTAAGGTGTGAAACCAAGAGATGGGCGACCCCTAAAGAAGAGTGGGAAGAAAGAACTTGCATTTTTTGCAACACAAGGGCAGTAGAAACAAAATGGCATTATAGAATGTGCATCATATGAAGGAATTCGTCATCAGTTTGATAACAGTCGAAAGGTGAACAGCCTCACTGAGCTTTTTGAGGAGAAAAGACTTCACAAAATAACGAATTTCTTACTCCAGATTCACAATAGCATAAATAACAAGAAAAAACATTTGAATATGGTTTAACTTATTTGGTGGCCTCTTAGACCATGGGGTCTCGTGGACATCATTAAAAACCATTCAATCATATATTCATAACAAGAATTACCAAAGTCTTTATGCGTCGAACGTCACTTTGATTCGTTCATTTATGATCGTGTGACCTGACTAAAAGCAATAAGTACAGAGTATCGACACTTGTGTGTGAGATCCGAGTAAATGCAATAAATATAAAGTTCTAACATGTGTCATATTCCTATAGGCTCTAGACAGACGATGAAAGACCTCCAGAGCAACTCCCTCTTAAAAAACACCTTCGCTGTAACAAGTAAGCTCGCTATTCTCAACTACCAATATTGAATATTATTTATTTAAAAAGTTTTATCATTAGCTATTAGCTAAGATGAAAAATATGGCAGCTTCGTGTCGTTGTACTTCTAGATAAAATTTAACCATTATGCAGAAAATTTAACTTAAATAAATAAATAAAAATCCACACTCAAGAAATCCCTTTCTCGGATCTCTGTTATTCCCTTAAAAAATTTCAAAAAACATTTTTTCTAGATAAAATTTAACCATTATAGAGAAAATTTAACTTAACTAAATAAATAGAAATCCACACTCAAGAAATCCCTTTCTCGGATTTCTGTTATACCCTTAAAAAAATTCAAAAAACATTTTAACTAGAATAGCCTAGGCACAATTCCCCAAATCAAGTTGGAGGTCAGGGCTTTTCTCCATTCTCCAAGTTCTTTAACTGCGCACTCTCGACTCCCGATTACCCAACAAAATTCACATAGCAAAGTCGGGAGCACATTATATGTACCATGCTCGTCACGTTTTAAAAGTTCCAAAGTTTAGAAAACGATTGTCAATTCCATTATGATAATCAAATTATCAAAATAATATATCATGTAATATTTATTTATTAGAAAAAGACGTGTAATATTTAGATTTTTATATATATTATTTGGTGTCAATTCCATTATGATAATCAAATTATCATAATAATATATCATCTAATATTTATTTATTAGAAAAAGACGCGTAATATTTAGATATATATATATATATAAAATGTTCATCTAAAAATAGTGTTGTCGGCACATGAAGGAAAATAGCAAAGAGAGGAGATCTTAACTCTTCCCTGCTCCAGTGGGACCCACGATGATATTCGCATGTGTAATTGTTGATTGGGAGTTTACATGGAAGGTTTTTTCCAGGAAAGAGAAAGATTTGATGCTTCTGTTGCATCAAATATTTTCTATAATCCAAGCAACTAAGAGGAATACATAAAATCTAATTATTGATGAAACTAACATACCGAAAGATCAATAGACCATTTTTAAAGCTTTGTTGCAATTTGAAAACCCACTTACAATCCTTTCATAGTGGAGGGTGAAAGTCGTTTAGGGTTCAATGGTCAATGGTCAATCTCTTACATCATGGATGGATCGTACAAAACTCATCACAATGTGTGAAAAATGAGGAAATTTTCTTGGAGAGTTCAATAAAATTAAAATAATTATTTTTCCATCGTGGATTGTCTTAATTATTTTAAGTGGAATCTATGTAAGTTTACTTCTCAAGTTATGTGGCGTTATTTATATGATACATTATGGGCAAGTCCTATAAAATTAAAATATTTATGATTAGGGTTGATTATAGATATTTTAAATTTAAGTCTTATTTTATGAATTGCAATTAATTTCTAATAATTTCTTAAGTTATTTTTTAACATAAACTTAATTATAAAAGTAATGTTGACTATGTGTTCGGAAATATTTTCGGAGAAATCACATTAGAGATAATTTATCAACGCATTTCGAACCATCCAGTGTGGTTCATCATCAAGACAAGATCGAGAATCAGATCATGGCACCAGATTAAATAGAGAGACCAATGTAGACATCCTTAATATTTTTAACAGTTATAATAAACATCTAGTTTTGAAAAAAGATCTTTAGAATGTTACACTATTGACTTAAGTCAAAAAATTTAATAAGACAAATATTAAAAATATATATATCTTAATATCCATTTACCTTAGATAATAATTAAAAATCATCATAATATCCATCTACCTTAAAATGGATATAGATATTCTTAGGAAAAAAGGTCATGGACCAAGTCTTTGAGACATTAATAAAGCTCGTCAGGAGCAGCGCTTCACGAATTAGTTTTTTCCATAACAATTCTCTATAAAACCAAGCCAGACATATTATATTCATAGCCATCGGCGCTTACAGTTAGCAAATTCATTAATTGTTCATATTGTTTATAACAGTGGTATATTATTCATTCCAATTAATGGGGAATCCAAAGCCAGTGAGAGTTGTCATTCTGTGTTTATCATGGCTATCCCGTGGATAGCTTTACATAGCCTCTGTATTTTCCATTGCACGTCGCCCTCCCAACTTCTGCACAGATTTCAAACCAGTATGATGAAATGAGACATCCATGCCTTGAAATGCGATACCAGCAGAGTAGAAAGGGAATTGCCCTGAATAGAGTCCCTTGGTCAAGAAATCGGGAGCTATTTTATTCAGGCCTTTAGCCCAAGAGTAAGGGCTACATGAAGAAAAAAGAACACTCACACAACCAAGCCTGACCCCGACCAACGAGTTTGGTCAACCTCGCCAACAGTCAGACCTCAAAGGAGTTCGGTCAATAGCAAAAAAGAACGGTCAATAGCAAAAAAGAACATGGGGTAAACAACCTGACCCCCAACCTCAAGTGGGCCATAGTTAGTAGTCGGGTCTGAGAAGGCGAGGCTTATTTACCAAGCTATCGAACCATAAATACGCGGGGCAGTGTATGCCCACCGCTTGATCATGTACTTGTTTCGATCTAATGGTGGGCATACTCTGCCCTCGCGTATTTATGGCTCAATAGCCTTGGATATATTGGTTGTCGTCTGAGAAGAGGTCTAGCCCTGCTCCAAGTCGGAGCGTGAGGGACCTCCAACCTGCTCCAAAAGGACCCACGCCAGTTGGAAGTTTACGTGGAAGGTTTTTCCCAAGAAAGAGAAAGATTTGATGCTTCCGTTGCACCAGATATTTTCTATATGCCAAGCAATTAAGACAAATATAGAAAATTTGATTATTGATGAAATTAACATACTGAAAGATCAATAGACTATTTTTAAAACTTTGTTGCAATCTAAAAAGCCACTTACAATCCTTTCATAACAGAGGGTGAAAGTTGTTCAGGGTTCAATGGTCAATGGTCAATCTCTTACATCATAGATGGATTGTACAAAACTCATTGTAGTGTGTAGAAAATGGGGAAAAATTCTTGGAGAGTTCAATAAAAATAAATAATTATTTTGCCACTGTGGATTGTCTTAATTATTTTCAGTGGAATCTGTGTATGTTTACTTTTCAAGTTATGTGACGTTATTTATTTATATGATACATTCTAGGCAAGTCCTATAAAATTAAAATAATTATGATTACACATTCAATTGTAGCAATTAATTTTTAATGGAATCGTAGATTTATTTTGAAGTTATGTGGTTTTCTTTATTTATTTATAAATAGGGTTGATTATAGTTATGGTTTCTTTATTTATTATTTATAATTAGGGTTGATTAATTGCTCATATTGTTCATAGCAGTGGTATATTATTTCAATTAATGGTGAATCCAAAGCTAGTGAGAGCTATCATTTTGTGTCTAACATGGCTATCCCTCGGATCGCTTTGCAGAGCCTCTGTATTTTCCATTGTACGTCACACTCCCCAACTTCTGCACAGATTTCAAACCAGTTGAATGAATTGAGACATCCATGCCTCTAAATGTGATACCAGCAGAGCAAAAAGTGAATCGACCTGAATAGATCGTTCTATGGTCAAGAAGTCGAGAGCTATTTTAGTCGGGCCTTCGGCCTAAGAGTAAGGGCGACACGAAGAAAAAAGCTGACTCTCGCAACCAAGCCTGATCCCGACCAATGAGTTTGGTCGGCCTCGCCAATAGTCAGACCTTGGAGGAGTTCAGTGGGTAGAGAAAAAGGACATGGGGTAAACAGCTCGACCCCTGGCCTCAAGTGGGCCATAGTTAATAGTCGGGTCCAAGAAGAGGTCGGGCCCTGCTCCAAGTCGGCGCGTGAGGGAAAATAATAGAGAGGAAGAGGTCTTACTTCCAACCTGCTCCAGTGATGCCCACGATAATATATGTAATCGCTAGTTGGGAGTTTACATGGAAGGTTTTACCAAGGAAAGAGAGAGATTTGATGCTTTTGTTGCATCATATATTTGCTATAGGCCAAGCAATTAAGAGGAATATAGAAAATTTGATTATTGATGAAACTAACATACCGAAAGATTAATAGACCATTTTTAAAGCTGTGTTGCAATCTAAAAACCCGCTTACAAACCTTTCATAGTGGAGGGTGAAAATCATTCAGGGTTCAATGCTCAATGGTCAATCTCTTACATCATGGATGGATCGTACAAAATTCATCGTAGTCTATGGAATGTGAGGAAAATTTCTTGGAGAGTTCAATAAAATTAAAATAATTATTTTTCCACCGTGGATTGTCTTAATTATTTTCAGTGGAATCTGTGTAGGTTTACTTCTCACGTTATGTGGCGTAATTTATTTATATGATACATTTTAAGCCAGTCCTATAACTATTTTAATTTTATAGTTTTTTTTTTCAGAGAGAAAAGGCAACATAGTATTGAGTCAATATAAAAGTTCAGATGGTACATAAGGGCTCAAAAATAGCCAGCATGCCAGCATATATGAGACAAAAAATCAGTAGGAATAGGACTTCCAAAAAGATACGAAAGTTTTGTGGTTTTCTTTATTTATTTATAATTAGAGTTTATTATAATTAGGGTTTCTTTATTTATTATATATAATTAGGGTTGATTAATTGCTCATAGCAGTGGTATATTATTTCAATTAATGGTGAATCCAAATCCAGTGAGAGTTGTTATTGTCTCTATGATGGCTATCCCTCATATCACTTTACAGAGCTCTAGTATTTTCAATTGTACGTCACTCCCCAACTTTCGCACAGATTTCAAATCAATATGATGAACTGAGATGTCCATGCCTCGAAATACGATACCACTTTCTATGCGTTGGCAGCTAACAGCGATAGTAATGATGGCACAATAAAACTCTATTGCTCTTAACCAATAGAAATGCAAAATAAATAAATTAAATTATCAATAAATAAAAATAAAATTAGATACCCTAATGTTAACTTTTTGAAATTTTGTTTAATTTTTGGTCAATTACCAAATTAATTGAAAGTCAACACAAAATCAAATGCGTTATAGAAAGAAAGAAAGAAAATTATTTTAACATCCACAAGGCTAAAAATAGCCAATGGGACAGATTGCTTCTTCATCTGGTTTATGTATTCGGCACTTTTCCTGTGAAGCCTCACAATAAACGCTCGCAGCTTCTCGACAAACCCCTCACTAAATATATTATCCCAAGAGATAGTTGCCAGAGTATTTGCATTACTTTCCCTGTTGTCTTTGAAGGTCTCGCATTTTAAAATGAAATGCTTTTCCGTTTCCACTTTCCGGAAGAACAAAAAATACATACTCTTTCCTCCCCCACTTCTTTTGGCATTTTCCAGTGCCCTGTTTCACAACGGAGTTGATGAGAATTAATCCTTAACTGAACAATAAGAATTTTGGCTCTCCAAGAAATATTGGCCTCTATATACATTTTTTGTTGATGATTATGAATGGTATTAAACACTTCAATATAGTAATTTTTCTTTCTCCCTAGCTCCTTATCCCAAGTACGCTTGTGGAACTTATCCATAACAAAAGTGTTTATCTCTTTACTGTTTATGGGACACACGTTCAAGCAAATACCCCATTTACTAAACCATTTGTTACTTTGCTGCATCCAAGTCCTTTTTTTTGCACAATATGTCATTAAAGACAACCTTAGGCCATCTGCCCTCTTCCATTTGCTCAATTTTTTTAAATACCTTATAACTCGCACTATAGCAATTGCTTCAATAGGAGAAACCCATGTTTCACTTAACAAAATAGCATAAGGAGCTGCACTTTTAATTTTGAATTTGTTTGTAATCAAACACTTTTGAATTTTCTCAATTTGTTTCCATTGCATGTCAGATGTATTGTTGGCCTACAATTCACAACCTTAAAGAATCACCAGAATCAATAAAAGCCCAAAAAGAGTTTGAGTGGTTTTCCAGTCCCATAACTCTGCCTCTCTACACCTATTTTGAAAAGCATAAAATGTTTTCCAACCCCCCCAAAGTTCTTTTCTTTCTACAGCGATCCTAGCTTAGATTTTTGTTGAAGTCAATTCCAAGGTATTTGTAATCCGCAACTTCTTCCAGAATGTTGCCTTCAAAGTAGAACTTATGTTGGTTATATTTTCTTTTTTAGAGAAAACCATTACTTTTGTTTTGCTAATATTGACTTGCATCCCCACCCTTTTACAAAAATGCTCAAGGGATAGTAAGTGCTCTTGCAAACCAAGAGCTGATTTAACAATCAGAATAAGGTCATCTGCATACAAAATAATCCTTATAACAAACTTGCCCAAATAGATACCATCACCCCCTTGCGAATTTAACCACTCCTCAAGCTTGTTGATATATAAACCAAAATGGTTAGGAGACAGTGGGCAACCTTGCTTGACCCTGATATCGCTTCTGAAAATTTCATAAATGTCTGTTGAAGTTCTAATTTTGACTTTCACCTCTTCATACAACCTGTGCATAGCTACTCTCAAATGTTTAGGAACCCAAAGTTCCTCCATTCTGTGCCAAAGCTTATATCTAGGAACCGTGTCAAACGCTTTTCTGAAATCAACAAAGCAGCAAAAGACTTCTTCCTTTTTCTCCCAAACTTTTTCAATGATGTGCCTTAAAGTTATACAATGATCAACTGTGGAATGTTTAGGTCTAAAACTTGATTTCCCTTTAACACGCTTATCTCCTTCTTCTGCCCACTCGCTGATTTTATTTTCTAGCATGATTCCAAATAACTTCGCAAACAAAGGGTTTATCATTATGGTCCTATAATTGGAGGGATTATTGACATCACCACTCTTGAAAAGAGGTATTGCCAAACTGGTTGTCCAATCTGTAGGGAACCCCTGTTGTATGATGTTGTTGAAAAATTTTGTAATGTGAGGTGCAAGAATCTTTAAGCCCCACTTTAGATACTCTCCTTGGAGTTCAGCTAAGTCTTTTTTTTTTCCAACACCCAACTTCTTGATACCAATCTCTACCTCTTGCACCGTGAAGAGTCAAGTATCAGCGTTGACCAAGGGGGGAGGGTCAACATTGGGATCCTGCACATAGAATTGTCTTGAATAGTCAAACCATTTAGAAGTTGTAATACTAATTTCAATTTGCATCTTTCTCAATTGGAGCTCCTTCCAAAATAATTTGGGATTATTTTCCCCAAGGTTAGTTCTTCCCTCCTTGAAACCATGAAATTGGCCTTTTTCTTTCTTAATATATGCTTGTAAGCTTTGAGCTGTATGTTATCCTTATTTGACTCTTTCCATATTTTCCTTGTCTTTTTGCATTCCTCGTCAAACCAAGCATTAACCGGAAAGCAATTTGTTTTAGACTTCATAATTTTTCTCTTTTGCACTCTGCAAGTGCACTTTGAATTAAAAGTGTTAATTCGTGACTATGAAGGTCGTGAATTGGGATTTTCTCCTTCTTGAAGAGCTTCTCTAGCGTCATTTTCAAGGTATTACAATTTTCTGGAGTCAAAAGAGTTTTTTCCTTTGGGAGATTTGTTGAACACATTGAGTTTTTGACTTTAATTACTTTTTCCCGGTCCAAGAGAAACTTAAATAAATTGGCTTGTGATCTGATTTTGAGTCCCAAAGCTAATCTCCAATCAAAACTTCCTCCATTTTCTCACACAAACCATGTGAGTAAATTACATAATCTACTACACTTGCTCCATTGTAAGTATTACAAGTGAAATTACCGGACTTTGCCCATCTAGTCAAGCCATTACAAATGACTAAATCGAAGGCCCCACATAGAGTAAGTAATTGTTCACCAAAGAAATTGCAACCCTCGTCCTCTGAAATTCTTTCTCGCTGATGATTACTCTCTCCTGTAAGCCATATAGGGTCGTAGTCTTCTTTACAACAAAGAATGCTAGCTTGCTCACTTATAGTCCTAGCATTGAAATCACCCACTGTAAGGACTTCACCTAGCTGAGAATATGTTGCAATATCTACTTTTAAGGCTGCAAAGGGATCTTTGTGGTCAAGCCCTCTACTTTTGTAGATTTTTTAAACTTGCAACGCAAAATAACACGTTGCAATTCTGATGTGATTTCAATTTTCTAATATTTTAAACCACAAATGAATTGTTTATTTGAGTCTTCTTTTTCTAACTGAATGAGATGACCTTCTTTTTCCCTCACTAATACCATGATACCCCGTGTCCTTTGCCATTCCCTGCTGCTTTGTTCTACACTACCATCTTCCAGTATCCTTCAAACAAAGATGTCTTGCACCCTTCATGCTCATGTGTTTCTATGGCGCAAATTATGTCTCTATCTTCCGCAATAGGCCCTAACCCAGGTCCTCGTCTCCATGGGTAGCCTCCGCAGTTCCAACAAACTAATCTTAAAGAAACATGGGTATGACTTGATTGCTATTTATTTTGACACGTAAGACTCACAGTTGAGTTTTTGTCCCTGCTTTCCCATACTGACCTTGCTTCTTGATTTCCTGTTGAACAGTGTGTTGCCTCTTCTTTATTACCATCTTGCTGCTCTGTTTTGGAAGGAGGTCCAAATCGCGTTATCACAGCTTTACCTTTATAAATCCATGCTCTCTTGCCTTCATCTCTCGCTGCCCTAACCTTTAACATTTCCTCCCTCCTTTCCTCCTGTTGTCATATAGTTAAATCTTCTTCTAGAAAAAAGCGAGAACCCCTCAACAGATGCTTCTTGCTTAGAATGATATATTTATCACGCAAGCTAGGCATGATGACTTTTATGGGCCTAGCCCTCTCACCGTTAAACTTACCCACCCTCCATGCTTGGCATATTTTTCCTTGCCATAATAACTTGTCTTTCAAGAAGTCCCTTGCATAATTATTTTTGTTGCTCTATTTTGTCTTTCTTTGCTTCTTCTATCTTGCATGTTGTCAACCCGAATGTTTGTTTCTCCTTCCCTATTAGCAGAATTGCTAATAACTTGAACCCAAGTTTTGGAAACTTTTGTGGAATCTCCTTTCCTTTCTTCTCCGATTTTCTCTTCATGGTTGTCTATTTTGGCAACCACTTTCCCTTTATCCTAGGATGGTTTCGCATTCACCGCCTCTGTACTTTCCACTACATATTTCTTTATGTTTTGCACATTCACCTTCATGCGTTGCCATTTTGTCTTCCCTATGAGGAGAGCTTTTTGTAGCAATACCACTTCTTCTTTCAAAACTTTATTGTTTTTTGTTTAAGCTTTATTCTCAGTTGTTATTATATGAGTTTTATTATCTCTTTCCTGCTCTTTAGCTTCTAAAACCCCCAGCCTCCGTTTTGCATTTAACAATTCTTTCACATAAAGATTAGATGACCAAGTGAGAGGTGTGGATATGGGACTAAAGAAAACAGAATCATAAATGACTTATCCTCTGGACTTCTTGTTGTCAAATTCTTGCAAAGGGGACTTGTTTGAGTGCTTATTGCAAAGGGCTCGAGTACTTTCTCTTTGAGACAGTTTTTTCCTTGTTTGCTGCCATTTTAGATGAGCTAGTCTTCGTTTTAAAATGCCCCGATACTATTTGGCATTGACCCAAACCCACTTCCCAGCTTTGGCAAATGAGGCAATTTTCACTTGCCCTAGATCATTTGTTTCCACGGGTTCTGAAATTTCTTGTCATGTTGTCATGTTTGAATTCATTTCTAGCTGATTCTATTCTCCGGTGCTTGAAACAACGAATTTTAAAATTTTCCCCAAAATTGTAGTTACATGTAGTCTGAGATCCACCCTTTATTTCAAGCCATGGTTGTGTCTCGTTGACATATACTCCATCAGAAGAGAAAACTGCTCAGAACATATTACCCTATAAAAACAAGATTTCGCTAAAGTTGTCGCAGATTACCTGACTCAAACGGCGAGCGTTGCGCTCCACAAAGCAGCCTCTGCCCAACAAAACCTCAAATACTACCCAAAAATCTTGCTTGTCTGTCTCCTCGTTGTGCTCTACACTATATGGAATTTGTTGCATCACATCCACTTCAATTGTGAATGCAAAGCTCTCCTGCTCTTCAATCCTTTTGCCCGCTCTCCTGAGGCCGATAATATTTGTGCATGGTCGTGATGAACTCCTCAGCGACTGCACGATGTGATTATGGAACATACCTTTCATTGCGTATTTTCAATCTTTGTTTTGGGACTTACTCCCACTTTCTCTTTTCTTCTGACAGTTCAATGTTGCCTACGTATTGCTCAGCATGAATTACACAGGAAAGTATAAAGTGTCCCAGAGGAGCAGTGCTCGTATTCTTTTGCTTCGCGCCCACTTATAAGCTATAAACTCCTACGCATGCAACAAAGAAAAGAACAACCCACAGCACAGAGCAAGGGTGAACGAAGGAAATAAGCCAATGGATTCAGTGGTGGCTAGGGAGGTGGCTTTCAACAAGTTTTGCTTAAGTGTTGATCGGCAGGGATAATAACTATTTTTTTCATTTCTGTGTTGCTTTGATTTGGTTGGTGACTTTAACGTTGTTAAGATATTCCGACACATAGGAAATAGTTAAGTATAACCTGGTCTAGTGTATAGTTAGGTAAAGTGTGTTTCTTTAGTATGTACTTTTTGTAACTTACAATCCAACGGTCACGATATGTTCTAGACATGAAGTGATATAACGGTTCATTCTCTCCTCGGTATTACCGACACTTGATCCGTGGCTTAACACCCGATTCGTCCATGGTCACTATTTAAATATCATGGAGGGTCAGTTGTAAGGTGACCGTTCATGAGAGAAGCTTATATAAATTTTCTATCTTTTACATTAATAAATTCCCTGAAGTGGTTGCGTTGGCTCAGGCCGGGACTGTTTCCCTCTTCGAGGATTTTAACCACGTCAAGAATACTAGTGTACTGATTTGTGATCTGTTTGTGAGTGGTGTCCTTTAGTGTTCTATCGAAGAAACTTACCCTATAAATTCCTACATGGTATCAGAGCTATTTGAGGGTCGCATCCGTTGGTGATCCAAATCTGAAGCCGGTATAACTGCATCCAACTGTCGTTTCCTAGATCTATTGTTTCTTATTGCTTTCGGGCCAAGAGGATTCCTCTATTGTGTTAGAAGCATCTGTTCCAGTGAGGAACCCCTTTCGTTTCACACGAAAAGGTTTCAAGTAGCTCTAGCTACATCATTTTTAAGATCTGAAGGTATACAATCTTTATTTTCAGTTTTAGTTATTTATCTCTCTATTTATTTCAGTTTATTTATCTCTTTGTTTCTTATTAGCGAATCCATATCTTTCATTTATGTGTATACTCTTTGTCTCGCAACTCTGTGCGATCTGGGCAAATCAAAAACAGAAAGGAAAGATTTTTCTCATGTGTATGCTATTTTCCGCCGCGCCTTAGTGTGATCTCGGAAAATCAGAAACATTGAGGAAAATATTTAATTTCCAACGAAATCTTTCTTCAAACTGTAAGGTTTGGTTTTTTTTGCATGTCCGTTTTGAGTTGTGTGGTTTTTGTTTTGTAGGCAAAAAGGGCTTTCTCAAGTAAACACGCACTCCAAAGCTTTAGTGATTAAAGAAAAGAACAAAAACAAAACAAAAAAAACACCCCTTCCTCTTTTCCAAAAATTATTAACATTTAAACTAGCTCACTTGGTCCAAAGCTATTTCATGAGAATAGAGGTCTTGGGTAAGTCTTTCTTTTTGTTGAGTTACTTTTTCAAAAAGCACATGTAACTTATGTTTTAAAGTTACTTTATGTAAAAGTGTTCTCACCCATTATAAAAAGTGACTCACTTATAATTTTAAAGTCTCTTTATCTTTTATTTAAGTTACAATTTAGTGGGTGTCTCATAAAGTACCATTGTAAAAGTGATTTTCACTTATTTATAAAAGTGGGTCACATAATTTTTTTTTTTAATTGAGCTAATTAAATTAAGTTTGGAAAATGGGAGATTTTTTTTTTTTAAATATAGCATTATCATTCACTTCTGCACATTCACGTACTTTGTCGGCATCTTCAACAACTTTTCTTCAAAAATCCATAACTTCTTCGTCCGGACGTTGTTTTTAGAGCCGTTTTTTTTTTTTTTTATCGCCCTAATTTTTCAAGATCTTTCCATTAGAACACTTAGTTTCAGCATCTACAGCTTCAGTTTCTGTTAAAATGGAAAGTCCATACCAAATTATTCTTGACAGCACCAACTACTTCCAATGGTTGTCTTTCATTGAAGATTTACTTAGAAGTGACGGTCTTTATAGAATAGCCTCAGGCCTAGAGACCAAACCTAAAGATGAAGATAAGCAAGCCAAATGGGAAAATAGGGAAGATCAAACACGTGGGTTGATAGGGATGTCTATTTCTCCATACCCTAGATTCCATATCGCAGAACTTGATACCCTTGATGAAGCAATGAAACAACGCAATAAAGTTTTTGGAATTAAAAATTAAATTAGAGCCCATCAACTCGAAAATGAGTTGCTTACGTTGGACCCCAATAATTTTTCTTTCATTGAAGATTTTTTATCCAAGTTCAAAACCCTTAGACTTCTTTTGGAATGTGTTAAGGTTAAGAAAGAATATGGTAGCCTTATCTATTCCATTCTTACTAAGTTGGGACCAGCCTGCTCTGTGTTTGTGTCCACCTTCCATTCTACAAGAGAAGCCTTTATTCTCAAGGACAAGACTACAAGTCCCCCTGCTTTGATGTCTTTTGTGATTTTTTAATAAGAGAACAAGAAAAACTCTTACATCTTGGTCTTCTTAATACTGAAAACTCTTCTAAGAAAGCCTTAGCAACCCAACAGCAACCAAATTCAAAGAATTCTAAGAAGCAACATCCTAAAAAGAATGGTCCTAAACCAAACAATGGTTCTCAGCAATTTCAGTCTCAAAATGAAAAATCAATTCAACAAAATGACAAGGCAAATAAAAACAGAGGGAAGAAGATTGATAGACATTGCAACTTTTGTAATCGTGATGGCCACTTAGAATCCAAATGCTTTAAAAAGATGGAAGCCTTGGAAGCAGCAATGAAGAAGCATAACATCCATTTGGAGCACTCTTCAACTTCATCTTCAGGAATAACACTTTTTGCATGTGATTGTCAAGCATCTCGGTCTAGTTATGCACTAAATGCATCTTCTTTTCATTCTCATGAGTGGCTCATTGATTCTAGAGCTTCTTATCACATGGCCAAAAACAAAGCCATGTTTTCTTCTTTAAATGATTGTAACACCAATGATATATGTGTTGGTGATGATAGATCTCTCAATGTTGTAGGGACTGGAACTATTCATCTAGACAATGGTCAATTTAATGATGTATTATGTGTTCCTACCTTATCCTGCAACCTTCTATTTGTATATCAGATAACTCATTCAGGGGACAGTAAAACCATTGATTTTCACCTCATGATGTTGTAATTAAGGAACTAAGAGATCCTAGATAGATTTTAGCCACTGGCATTGCTGATGATTCTACAAGGTTGTATAAGTTTAACAACTTTGGGTCATCAACTCTTCCCTCGGTATTTGTTGCTCATAATGATGAAGTGAGCAAACTTTGGCATGAGCGGTTTGGTCACTTAAACTATCGCTCCCTTCAAAATCTATGTAAGGAAAACATGGTGACAGGTCTTCCTATGGTATCTTGCAGAGATGGTGTTTGTTCCGGATGTGTACTCGGAAAACATCATTGGGATAGTTTTGAAAAACGTGCCTCTTGGCACGCCTCAGCCCCTTTACAGCTTGTGCACAGTGATTTATGTGGTCCACTTCCAATTGTTTCATTCTCTGGCTACAAGTATTTCTTAACTTCCATTGATGATTTCTCCAAACGGACTTGGGTATACTTCTTAAAAATCAAGAGTGAAATCTTTAACATGTTCGGCCTTTAAGGCCTTTGTTGAGAAACAAACTGGACATCAAATTCTTAAGCTAAGATCTGATAATGGCGGAGAATATGTTAACAACAAATTCATCAACTTTTGCACTGAGCATGGAATTCAATTGCAACATATTGTTCCATATACACCACAACAAAATGGTGTAGCTAAAAGGAAGAATCACACCTTAAAGGAAAGAGCTAATCGTATGCTTCAATCTAAAGGGCTTAGTCTTAGTTTTTGGGCAGAGGCAATTAACTGTGCAAATTACATAGTAAATCGCACTCCTACTAAGGTTTTAAAGAATATCATCTTAGCTTATCCAAATGCTTTAAAAAGATGGAAGCCTTGGAAGCAACAATGAAGAAGCATAACATCCATTTGGAGCACTCTTCAACTTCATCTTCAGGAATAACACTTTCTGCATGTGATTGTCAAGCATCTTGGTCTAGTTATGCACTAAATGCATCTTCTTCTTTTCATTCTCATGAGTGGCTCATTGATTCTAGAGCTTCTTATCACATGGCCAAAAACAAAGCCATGTTTTCTTCTTTAAATGATTGTAACACCAAAAATATATGTGTTGGTGATGATAGATCTCTCAATGTTGTAGGGACTGGAACTATTCATCTAGACAATGGTCAATTTAATGATGTATTATGTGTTCCTACCTTATCCCGCAACCTTCTATTTGTATATCAGATAACTCATTCAGGGGACAGTAAAACCATTGATTTTCACCTCATGATGTTGTAATTAAGGAACTAAGAGATCCTAGACAGATTTTAGCCACTGGCATTGCTGATGATTCTACAAGGTTGTATAAGTTTAACAACTTTGGGTCATCAACTCTTCCCTCGGTATTTGTTGCTCATAATGATGAAGTGAGCAAACTTTGGCATGAGTGATTTGGTCACTTAAACTATCGCTCCCTTCAAAATCTATGTAAGGAAAATATGGTGACAGGTCTTCCTATGGTATCTTGTAGAGATGGTGTTTGTTCCGGATGTGTACTCGGAAAACATCATTGGGATAGTTTTGAAAAACGTGCCTCTTGGCACGCCTCAGCCCCTTTACAGCTTGTGCACAGTGATTTATGTGGTCCACTTCCAATTGTTTCATTCTCTGGCTACAAGTATTTCTTAACTTCCATTGATGATTTCTCCAAACGGACTTGGGTATACTTCTTAAAACTCAAGAGTGAAATCTTTAACATGTTCGGCCTTTAAGGCCTTTGTTGAGAAACAAACTGGACATCAAATTCTTAAGCTAAGATCTGATAATGGTGGAGAATATGTTAACAACAAATTCATCAACTTTTGCACTGAGCATGGAATTCAATTGCAACATATTGTTCCATATACACCACAACAAAATGGTGTAGCTAAAAGGAAGAATCACACCTTAAAGGAAAGAGCTAATCGTATGCTTCAATCTAAAGGGCTTAGTCTTAGTTTTTGGGCAGAGGCAATTAACTGTGCAAATTACATAGTAAATCGCACTCCTACTAAGGTTTTAAAGAATATCACTCCAGAAGAAGCATGGAGCTCAATTAAATCAGATGTAAGTCACTTTCGTGTTTTTGGAAGTGAAGCATGGGCCCATATTCCCGATGAGAAACATAAAGCCATAGAACCTAAGAGTGAAAAATGTATTTTTATTGGATATTCTGAAGATGTCAAGGGATATAGACTTCTTCCACCTAAATCCAAAAATGTTATCATTAGAAGAGATGTAAAGTTTGCTAAAAATATATCGGTCTATGAGCCTAGTTCAGTGGATGTGCCACCTCTCTCTATCCCTCCTACTTTTGAAAAATAATTCTTCTTCGGATGATGACAGTGAGGATGACAATTCTCCCCCACCTTCTCGGGATCCTCCTTCAGCTCCTCAACTTCCAAAATGGGTCTGTGTTACTCAGGATGCAGCGAGTGCTCTTGCAGGTGATCCTACAGATCAGCAACATACACATTCTCAGTTCGATAGAGTCTCTTCTTTACTGGCTCAAGCTTCAGCGAATTATGATCCTTACACCTTTGCAGAAGCTTCAAGCCATCCAGATTGGGACGCAGCTATGAATGAATAATATCGTTCATTATTAGCAAATGATACATGGGATCTTGTTCCTCTTCCAAAGGGACGAAACTTGTTAGATGCAAATGGGTTTATAGAACCAAGTTTGGACCATATGGAAAAGTTGATAAACATAAAGCTCGTCTTGTTGCTAAGGGTTTTTCATAGGTTGAAGGCATTGACTATACTGAAATCTTCTCCCCTGTTGCCAAAATGAACTCTATCCGCTTTGTTATTTCCCTTCTTGTCTCTTTCAAATGGGAAGTCCATCAAATGGATGTTAAAACTGTCTTCTTGCATGGGGACTTGCATGAAGAAATCTATATGGAACAACCTCCTGGCTTTATACAAACAGACTCCAGCGTTGTATGTCGACTTAAGAAATCCCTTTATGGTCTCAAGCAAACCCCTCAGGCTTGGTATGCCAAAATAGATAGCTTTCTTTTAGATATTGGCTTTTCTAGGTGTCATTCTGACAATATTGTCTACACCAAGAAAGTGGGCAAGTCTCTTATCATTCTTGTTCTTTATGTTGATGGTCTTATCCTTACTGGTAGTGATCCCAACCTTATAAACCATGGGAAGTCCAACCCTAAAAAGCAATTTGAAATGACAGACTTAGGACACTTGCATTATTTTCTTGGTCTTCAAGTCTTGCAATCCAAGGAAAGTATTTCCCTTTCCCAGCCCAAGTATGCTTGTGATCTTCTACGCCACTTTCACATGGAAGACTGTAAGTCAGCTCCTTCTCCCTTTCAGTCTAGAGCCAAACTTTCAGTCACTTGTACTTCCCCTGAAGTTGATGCTACCTTAGACCATCAGCTTGTAGGAAAAATTTTGTATCTGACCCATACCCGTCCTGACCATTCCTTTGTTGTTGGCCTTATTGCTCGGTTTATGCAAAACCCACATGAAAGTCATCGGAAAGCAGCTAAAAGAATACTTTGATATGTTCAAGGTACAATTCAGCTTGGGATTCATTATAGTGCAGAGGTATCTCCTCTATTGGTTGGTTTCATTGGTTCGGATTGGGTTGGTGACCCTGATGATCGGAAGCCCACTGCAAGTTATGTCTTCACTCTTGGTTTTGGACCTATTACATGGGCTTGCAAGAAACAAAGTGCCATTTCTCTTTCTTCAACAAAAGCAGAGTATCGTGGCGTTGTAGAAGCTAGTAAGGAAACCCTGTGGCTTCGTCAGATCCTGTCAAAGTTTGGCTTTCAGCAGCAACATCCAAATACACTTTGGTGTGATAATCAAAGTGCCATTCAACTATGCAAAGACCTAGTCCAACATCAGCGCAACAAACACATTGAACTACACATGCACTTTATTAGAAAGCTCATTCATGACCATGTTCTTGAAATACAATATTGTTCAACCGATGATCAAGTTGTAGACATCTTTACAAAGGCTCTCACAGAGGCAAACTTTACTAAACTTCGATTTATGGTTGGAGTTCAAGGAGTTGTCACTAAAGGGGGGGATAGGCTCTAATTAAGGTATTCCGACACATAGGAAATAGTTAATTATAACTTGGTCTAGTGTATAGTTAGGTAAAGTGTGTTTCTTTAGTATGTACTTTTTGTAACTTACAATCTAACGGTCACGATATGTTCTAGACAAGAAGTGATTCGACGGTTCATTCTCTCCTCGATATTACCGACGTTTGATCTATGGCTTAACACCAATTGGTCCATGATTTCTATTTAAAGAGCATGGAGGGTCATTTGTAAGGTGACCGTTCATGAGAGAAACTTATGTAAATTTTCTTTCTTTTACATTAATAAATTCCTGAAGTGGTCGTGTTGGCTCAAGTCGTGCACTGTTACCCTCTTTGAGAGTTTTAACCATATCAAGAAAACTGGTGTATTGATTTGTGATCTGTTTGTGAGTGCTTTCCTTTGGTGTTCTATCTAAAGAACTTACCCTGTAAATTCCTACAAATGCATTCTCTCATTGCTTACATCTATCTTTATGTAACAATTTTTCCCTTGACTCATGCCATTTTTCGTGATGCACGCTACTATTATCTTTGTCTTCATTCTGGCTCTATGCCATGGCATCAAACAATCTTCTTGAAATTGGACCAATGTTCATGAAATGTCGCCTTCTCTTGTGCACATCGACCACCTGGTATTGACTCTAGTGTCTCATTTTCAATTTTCTTTGTATTCTACACGTTGGATTCGACATGATGCCCATTCTTCTTTTTTCTGCCACCAATTTTCGTTGTGGGCAAAAACATTTCCCCAATGTTTTAAACTTACATATTTACAAAAAATAGAAAATAATAATGATTATCTTTGCACTTATTTCAACATTAAAAAAACACATGCCTTGTCTTTCACATTCCTTTGTCCAAGGTGCCTTCTAATTCTGGATTTGACCTTCATGATCTTTTCTCATTTTACATATCGGAGAATCAGTACAACTCTGATACCATGTAGGATAATATGGTGCGCAAATAATGGCAAGATAAAATAAAAGAAATATTTTATTAATAATGTTGCAATGTTGCATCTGTCACATGCTATGAATTGCCATAGATTACATTAATAACACACACTAAATCAGTATAACTCTGATACCATGTAGGATAATATGGTACGCAAATGATGGCAAGATAAAATAAAAGAAATATTTTATTAATAATGTTGCAATGTTGCATCTGTCACACGCTATTAGCTGCCATAGATTACATTAATAACACACCCTAGTTGTTATCGAGTGTAGATTTTGTAATGTCCTCTCCCAATTGATTGAATAAAGGGGGACAAAATAGCCTATCTGACCCCCTACGCTATAGTCTTGAGAAAGGGGTAGAAAACCCAAATTTTCCAATGTTGGGGCAAAAGTTGGGTCGGCTCAAGCAAAAAGACCCAAAATTGGGAGTTGCACCCACAACCCCTCACATTTGGGAGCCCATGAGCCCATGAAAAATCTATAAATAGAGGAGAGTTGAGATCAAATGGAGATCATCAATTTTGGATTGGAATATCTCTGATTTTCTTGAGCCTCAGGCTCTGAAGGTTTTAAGACCCTTTTTTCCCTACTAATTTTGGTAGTGAAATATTTCACCCTAGTTAGTAAACTCTTCCTTTATCTTCTGTTCTGGTCTGGAATGGTGGGTTTCATCCAATTGGGTAGACAGCAAGTTTTTGTTGCAAATCTAGGGCAAAACTCAGATCTGTTGAAGCTGTTCTGGTCAGATCTGGTGTAGGCAGGTTTTGTTGCATTCTTTCTTGTGGCGAATTGACCTTTCTGTAGCAGAATTGCGTGATATTCTGGGCAACTTCAGAGGGCATTTCCTGAGGCAGTTTGGCCTTCCCTGAGGCAGATTTGGAGCAATCTGTTTGCAGGTTCGTTGGAGACAGTTTGATTTATTGGATTTGCGGCCCAATTGGAAGATATTCTGAGGAATTTGGGGCCGCAGGGCTGCAGACCCGTCTGGCTGAAATCTGAGACAGCAGCGAAGGAATTTTCTGTGGTTACTCGACTGGTCAGCAAGCTGGAACAGCAAGATCTGTGGGCACCAGACGCTCAGTTAAGTAGAGGGGAACTGCAGTGAAGCCTCCCTGACGCACCGAGGTCTGAGTTTAAGCCAGCAAGGAAGTTGTCTAGTGTCGCCGGGATAATCCACAGTCAGCATCTGTCACAACAAGGGCTATTTCAAACACAGATCTCATTCAAGGATCCACGGGTTGCATCAGCTCGGATCAGGAAGGGACAGTCCCAGGACAAGCAGATCCCTGTGCAGTAAGAGCAGAATAGCACAGTAGATAATAAATTGTTATAGCATACCTGGACTTATTAGTTTAGTATAGTTACAGTGTGTACTGGTTTTGCTGACACCACAAATCAGCATTCTCCTTGGTTGGATACAATACCTGTTACTTGGGCAGTCAACCCTATCTGCTGTGAGATTGCTGAAGAACTTAATTACTGTTGGAATTCTTCCATGCTACTGTTACTGTGAATGTGCACTACTGCTAGACAATTATATTGCTGTAAAGATCTTTATATTCATGCATGCTCATTGTTAGAGAGTGTACTTCTGTGTATCATCTGATTTATTAGTAACCCTAGCCAAACAGAGAAACCCTAGGGGAAAAAAAATCCCCTTGGGAACTTACAGATTTCCACAGCCAGTCATTCGTAGATAATTTTCTGGAGTGAATTGTTTCAAGCTAATACACACAGTTCACTCCAGAAAACTATCTACAACACCCTACTTGATTCGGTGATTTGACCACCAAATCTCGAACCTCATTATTTAAATTTTATCATTACAGTGGCTCCATATTCAACATATAACATGATTCGTAAATAACACTTATTGAATGTAACCATTCTAACAACATACACCAAGAACATGTATAATTATCATCTTGCAAAGCAAGGTATTGCGACTATTATGTAGAGCTACATTTCAATTGTAGCACTTGTTTAGACTCTAACGTAATGCATGTCTCAAGGTGAATAGTCAATTACTGTAGAAATGGACTACTATAATAGGTTCAAAATATTAAACTGATAGGGGTCATGCAATGCAAAACCTCAATGTTTTTCTCTTCAAAAGTACGGCATGACCAAGTTAGGATTTCCATATCAAAGATTTTCCATGCCTCTCTTCAAGTTTGTTTGTTTTCAAATGTTTTGCTTCTTTTGCAGTGCGTTCATGTAGGTTTTGCCACCCAGCCAGCACAAGGTCCGCGAACAGGAAGACCTGATCAAATTGAAGAGTACTGGTCTATATTGCAACCTGTACTTTTAAAGTTATATGACAAAATGAAAAACTGTAAATTCACCAATGCAATGAGCTAGGCTTTGTATTTCAAATATGTGCAGTACCTCTTCTGGTTTCTTTATTTTCAAATGTTTTGCTTCATTTGCAGTGCAATTCTTGTCCTGTATTATTTTGACAGTGAGGCAGCGCAAGGTCTGTGAATGAGGAAGACCTGAAAAAATTGAAGGGCAATGGTTTCTAACACAATCTGTACTTTAAAGTTATATGACAAAATGCAAAACTGTAAATTTAACAATGCAGCAAGCGGAGAACTTGGTTTTTCTGTTATGTGATACTATTTTACAATGTCCAAACAAAACCTTTTGATACGAAGAATGCTACATATGAGAACACAATGGCATGCAATAAAAATAAAAAATTTGTTGATTTTCAAAGACTTGGGAAATCGGACACGATCTTAATTCCACAATTCTGCATTTTATTTTACAAAGTTGAGCAATGTCCACTAATACAAAGAACACTAAATATGTTCATTTGATGACATACCAAAAACATTGGCATACTATTACTGGCGCTTTTTATATACAATTTTGGGACTCTCCTGCATTCTTTTGTCATTGAACCACTTCACAATAGCCTTACGTGGCAAATTTGTCAGGTGTATGATATTATCTACCATCGCATCCTGCATAATCAAATCAAATGTTTGAAATACAAATTTTTCACTACCATTCATCTTTATTGAAATTGACTTTCAGAAAAATGAAAATTTTGACATATTTCCTAATCGAAGTTCACACAAGATTGGAGCAAAGGTGACTATAAGTTGAAATATTCCTTAAAAAAGAACTAATTAGGTATGTGAAGATTCCCTCTCAAATGAAGATATATTTTCCAGTAATTCTTTATCTGATCTTCCAGATGATAAGAATGAAAACAAGGTCCCAGATATTAGGTTCCACAATGACCAAAATGACTTCAGCCTTCTGCATTTTCTGACTACCAGTGGTTTCAGAAGGTTTTGAGGTGCCCTGGAAAGAAACCCTCTATGTTAATCCTCTGTCCTAGAGACTATTTTATTCTTCAACATTTCATGTGTAGTATATATTGATGGAATCATGATTAATTTGGGTATTTTGTATTTTTAATACTAAAATATCTAGATATAAAAGCCCTCACCCAAAATTCCCTTCACAAACCCTAGTTGTTGACAATAAAGGCCCTAAATCACCTAAAGAAAGCCCAAGGGAGGTGCACCTTGGGTTGGAGGACACCTTATATGGATTAAAATATTATTTTCACCTCTTTAAACTCTAGATGGATGAAGCCCTGATTTAGAATGAAGGTAGATGAAAGATTCATTTGCTTGAGGCATGGTTGGAAGTGTAGAAGTTTCCCTCCTAGCTTAGATGAAGATATTTTGGGAGAGAGAAGATAAGCGGCATTTTAATGTGTTGTTCTTCATCTTTCTTTGTTTTTCTTGGGTTGATTTGATGGCCAAAATTACTAGTTCAAGTATGTTGATATAACCTTTAAAGAAAGCAAATTTCCTCTAATAAAAAAATGTTGGGGTTGAGGTGAAACCCTCCCTTCATCTAGACTCTACCTGCAAACATTATGTTTATTGAAGCATATTTCTTGTTGTTGTGTACAAGTTAGCACTATTCAACCTATTTTGGGATTTGCCCTAGCTAGAGTTGTTGGTTAAGTGTGGCACAATTAGGCCCTCTTGATGTTTTGGTGAAATCACAATTGAAGAATGATGTATTGTTGGTTGTTTGATATGTTAAGGATCCACGGATCTGATCCGGATCCGAATCTGCCTTGATCTGTCCAAGGAACTGAAACGTGGCGGATCTGAATCCGCCTTGATCCGTCCAAGAAACTGCAACGTGGCGGATCCCAATTTGTTGGAAACGGATCCCGCATTTTGGAAACGAATCCCATATATTGGGAATGGATACTGTGTAAGTACGACCGGATTTCAAGTTTATTGCAGCATGGTTTTTAGTTTTAGGTTTTTTTTTCGAATAGCAACAGCGCAACAGAGGACAATTCGCCAGGCAACAACCCCACTCGGGTTTGGAATTCATTTAATTTTAAATTTTTGTAGTGTTTAGATTCTAGAACCAAACCTGCAATGTTTCAAAATTGGTGGTGAATGAATATTAAAGTTCGAGATAGGCGTCTCACCAACCTCTTACAGTACAGAAACGTAGTGTGGGGCATGCTTGAAAGCTTTGACGCTTTCTCCATTTCAGCTATTCCATTTGGAACTGCCCACACCAAAGAAATCCAGGGCTTAAGATTTATAGTTCCAAGGAAGCTCGCATAGTGGGGGACGTAGCTCAGAGCTTGCCTAGAATTTATGCAGTCGTGGACAATCGCCAAGCAGACCACCAAGCATCCATCATTGAGATGGAAGGTAAGATGTGTGATCAAGTCACTTCCATTTTAATTGACCCTATTTCTAAGTACAGCTATGTCAGCCCGAAGCTTGTGGAAAAGTGCAAATTGATTAAGGAATTGCACACAGAGCCATGGCTAGTTAAATTGGAAATCGGGACAAAGAGAAAAGTTAGTCATTTGGTGAAATCTTGTGCATTTGAACTCAGTGGCATGCCCACAATAGCACATTTAAATTTGTTGCCATTGGGTGAGTATAGCATATTATTGGGCATGGACTGGATGTACATGCATAGGACCAAAGTGGATTGTTTTGAAAAAGCAACTGAATTCTTGGATGATGCTCGGAAAAGGAAAATATTACAAGGCAAGCGAAAACCAATTTCAGTCAGACTAATCACAGCAATGCATGCTAAACACAGTAGCTGGAAGGGCTGTAAATTATTTGTTGTGCAAATATCCAACAATAAAGAGGCTAGTGACAGCATTGGGTAAGAAGAAAGTGAATTGCTGAAGAAGTATCTGGTGTTGCAGCAATATGAGGATGTGTTTCCAGCGGATATACCTGGTTTACCTCCTCATAGGGAAGTCAATTTCTCTATTGAATTGGTTCCTAGAGCAGCACTAGTGTCCACAGCACCATACAAGATGAGCATTACTGAGCTGGTAGAGCTAAAATTGCAACTAAAAGAAATGCTTGATAAAGGTTACATACGGTAGAGTGGGTCGCATGGCGAGCTCCAGTGTTATTTGTGACGAAAAATGATGGGACGCTCTGACTCTGTTTTGGCTATTGGCAATTGAATAAAGTAACCATTAAGAACCAGTATCCGTTGCCACGGAATGATCATTTATTCGATCGGTTGAGGGGAGCAGTAGTACTCTCCAAAATCAATTTGAGGTCTAGACTAGGTTGCACGAAACGGGGAAACGGGTACGAGTTTCCGAAACGGGAACCGATACGAAACGCGACCTCCCCAAATTTTGGAAACGGGGAAATGCGAATATATATATATATATTAGGACATTTAAGAAATATGTGCAATCATAAAGCATATATGATACATTCTAATTTATTACATTATGATAAAATTGTCAATTGTCAATGCATAAACTATAAGTCTCTAAATTTACATCACATTTACTCATGAATGATCACATAATGAAAATAGAAATATCCAAAATCAGCCACGAGAAATTTCTAATTTCTTGTCTCATGCTTGATTGGGAGTCTCCTCCTACATAGTCGAACGACCTTAGTGCTCTTGATTAAATACAAGTTTCATACCCTAGTACCCTAGGGCCTACATGCTCTTCATTATTGGGAGTCTCCCCTGCATAGAGGGCTTGGTTCTCTTGATTAAATACAAGTTCCATACCCTAGTACACGATAAAATCCAATGGAAACATTGCAATCCCCCCCAATCCTGAAATCCTGAAAAACAGATAAGTCTGCTGGATTTTGAGTGAGATCTAAAATTCTACTTTCTCCATATGAAATCCAATGAGGGTGAAACCACTCTCAAACATCCTGAGTCATTTCATGGTAATGTTAAAAATTTAAGTAAAAGGATTTAAGAATTTAACATTACCATGAACTGCATATCAACACTAGGGCAAAAGTTCACTTTTATAACTTTAGACAGGCATCTAGAAGCACCTAGAAGTCACTAGGATAACCTAAAAATAAATTAGAAAACAAATTTAAAAAAAACACAAGTAAAAAGCTGAAACGTGAGTCATACGGCCCTGAAACGCGTTTCAGGCCGCATTGGTCACGTTTCAGTTTCGTGAAACGTAGCAGTACGGCCTGAAACGCGTTTCAGGGCCGTACCACACGCGTTTCAGCGTTTCGTACCTGTTTCTGTATGGAAACGCCCCCTTGCCCTACGTTTCCTGCAACATAGGGTCTAGGTATCTTTAAGTGTGCATCAAAGAGGAGGATATCCACAAGACTGTTTTCAGGACAAGATACGGGCATTATGAGTTTGTAGTGCTTACTAATGCCCCTGCCACTTTCATGTGTCTAATGAATGGTGTGTTGCGTCCTTATTTGAACAAATTTGTCATTGTTTTTGCTGATGAATATTGGTGTATTCAAGAACTGAAGAAAAGCATGAACAACGTTTGGCAACAGTATTGCAATTGCTAAGAGAGAATAAGCTTTATGTAACTTCTTCCAATCACAAATTCATTACTTGAGGCATATTGTCTCAAGGGAGGGAGTAGCAGTTGACCCAGAGAAGATTAAGGCAATCATGGAATGGCCTACACCAAAGAATGTGAATGAGGTCAGATCATTCATGGGATTGGTAGGTTACTATAGGAGGTTCATCTGAAACTTCTCCAAGATAGGTCATCCTATCACATCATTGCAGAGAAAAGAAAAGAAATTTGAATGGACAGTTGAGTGTGCAAAAAGCTTCGAGCAATTGAAACAGTTGCTCACGAATGCACCAGTGTTGAGAATTGCAAATCCTGATAAGGATTTTGTAGTATGCACAGAGGCCTGCAAGGAAGGCTCAATGGAGTGTTGATGCAGGAAGGTCAAGTGGTGTGCTATGAGTCCCGAAAGCTAAATGAACATGAACAAAATTACGTAACTCATGATCTGGAATTAGTTGTCGTCATCCATGCACTAAAGATGTGGAGACACTACTTTCTTGGTAGAAAATTCACCCTAATGATTGATCATGGAGGGCTGAAGTATTTATTTGAAAAGCCAAGTTAAATGCAAGGCAGGCAAGATGGCTAGCCACGCTCAGCGAGTTTGATTTTGAAATCAGATATATAAAGGGCAAAGAGAACAAGGTGGTCGATGCACTTAGAAGAAGGATTCAATTGAATCATCTGGCAGCCATAAGCTTCTATGAAGTGGACCTGGGGTAAAGGGCCAAAAACGCAGGACAACGTGATGAAAAGTACCAACAAATAAAGGAGAAGGTTGTAGCAAGATGGTGAGGATGAAGAGTATCATCTCATAGGTGATGGCCTAATCAAATTCAAGAATAGAATCTGCGCCAAATAGTGAGGAATTGAAGGGGCTCATCATGAAAGAATTCCACAACAAGCCATATTCAGGCCATCTCAGTTACCAAAAGACTCTCACAACCATAAAAAGTTTATTTTTGGCCAAATTTGAAGAAAGAAGTGGTTGATTTTGTTGCTAAATGCATAGAATGTCAACAAGTGAAAGTTGAGTGCAAACATCCAGCAGGTTTATTGCAGCCCATTCCCATTCTGAAATGGAAGTGGGAGGTGATCTCCATGGATTTCATTATAGGCTTAACGAGGACCTCCAAACAGCATGATGCAATTATGGTGGTGATTGACAAGTTGAGCAAGGTAGCTCACTTTGTGGCGGTCAAATCCACCAACTCAGCTAGTGAGGTGGCTCAAATTTTCATAAGGGAGATTGTGAGGTTGCATGGAGTTCTGTTAATTTTAGATAACAATGGTATGTTCTATGCTTAGCACAATTAACTTCAATGTTCCTTTACCAGCCCAATGACAATTTCCAATTATTTCCAGTAGCAATCACATTAACTTAATCACATTGACAATAAATGCAAATAGAACATAAAAACATATGCAGAAAAAAGCCAAGACGAGGACACCAGATATGGCAAATGCCAGGGAAAAACCCCAATGTGGGGAAAACCCTTTGATCAAATCTTCTTATTATTATTCAATAGTTCAGCAGAGAGAGAGAGAGAGAGTACAAAAATCAAATTCACTTGCCCAATACACAGTCAAATCATCCCTATCAAATTATGCAGTCAATTTCAGCCCTAACTAGAAAGTCAACGCTAGTCAAAACAGCAGCAAAACTTCACCAATGCAACTCAGTCTTCCTTGGTCAAACTCGGCCTGAACTAGAGGTCAAATGCAGCCCAAAACAGCTCGGTCAAACTTGTCAAAGGAGAGAGAAAATTTGTTGTGATTTTTTGCAGTCAAAACAGAAGTCAACCTAAAGTCAACGATGGTCAACATGCCCAGAAAACATTGATTTTTGTGCCCAGAAATGCAGCCTAAGGAGATTGAAACTCTGCCCCAGAAAACGCAGTCAAACTTGGTCAATAAGGCCTTGGTCAACGTTGTCCTGAAACTCTGAAATTTCGGCCTGCAATCTATCCCAGAAAATTCGTCCTTCATCCACACGTGTGAGAAAGAGAGAGATGATCCCCAAGTTGTACGAATCAATCAGATTAGGAGAGAGAACAAATGATGAGTGAGTGATGTCCAAATGAGGAGAGAGGTCACTCCTATTTATACAATTCCTTGAGGGTGAAAGGACACATATATTGGGCTTCGTGAGCCTACATTAATCTGAGGCCGACCTTAACAATTTGTGCATGAGAGAGAATAAATTCAAAATTCCACTTCTACTTGTCCGAATGAGATGATCTTTATATCAAATTTGGACCTCTCAAAAAGAGGAATCCAATGCAATAATCATCTCCATCATATGAGTTGTCCCAAGGTGGAATTTGGCCCTAGTTGCCAATTTTAACACTCTCTTTCAACTAGGGACAATTCCACCTGTCAATCTGTCTGTCATCACTACTCTGCTCTGCTTTGTTGAACCATGAAATAATAATGAAGAAGTGATCGAGAGTGAGTCACAAGACTTTACCACTTTTCACTAACACAAGTCAATCCTTGATCCCATATCAAGTTGTTGAACACCATGCATCCTAGTCATAGGGAGTACGGCAGTACACGATGCATCTATCGGTAGTGCTATGGTCCCTAACCACTTTTCCCAACTCATTGGCCAGATGAGAGGTACTTCCCATGAGTCCCGGACTCCATGGGTAGGATGTATGTTGGGGCATCAACAGGAGAAGGTGAACCACTCATCCTGCTCATATGCCATAGGAGAAGGTGAACCACTCATCCTATGCATATGTCAATCGTAAGGGAAGGTGAAACACTCACCCTACACACATGTCAACCATGATGGGGTATCACAGGGGAAGGTGAACCACTCACCCTATGGTCGCTCATAGCTCCAAGAAGTACCCCAAGCCCCCAGGAGCTCCTAGAGCTTAGTGTCCAACTCATGCGTAACCCTAATAGGAGGGTCTTTCCACGACTCCCAGTCTCTCTCGGAAGGTTAAGAATTTGACCTTCCCCAAAGGCTTCGTGAGAATGCTTGCGACTTGCTCATTCGTCTTGATGTGTTGGAGCCTTATTGCTCCCCATTGTACCATATCCTGAATAAAGTGGTACCTGATATCAATGTGCTTGGAGCAATCATGGAACACGGGATTCTCTGAAAGGTGAATCCCACTCTAGTTGTCACAGAAGATCACGGTGGTATCCAGCACATGCTCAAATAGCTCACTGAAGAGCTTCCTCAACCAAACAGCTTCACAACAGGCCATACTCGCAACAATGTATTTGGCCTCGGCGATGCTTAAAGCAATTGATTTCTGCTTCCTGCTCATCCAAGATATTGAAGACGATCCACCACACTGCCAGCCCAGTCAGCATCAGTATATCCATGTAGCCTCAAATTACCGACAGTGTATCTCAGTCCATAATGGATTGTGCCCTGGAGATATCTCAAGAGATTCTTAGCAGCAATCCAATGAATGTGATGAGGCTCGACCATAAACTGACTCAACGTGTTCACGGCGAAGCATATGTCAGGACGAGAGTTTACCAAGAACATCAAGGCCCCCACAAGTTGATGATACTCAGAAGGGTTCACTAATCCAGGCCTAACAACACTTCCACATAGCTTCTTGAAGTTGAGTTCCATCGGAGTAGACATGGACTTGCAATCTACCATCCCACATCTCTCAAGTAGCTTCACAATGTATTTTCCTTGAGAAAGAAAAATCTCACCTGGCTTTTGCCAAACCTCCAACCATAGGAAATAGTGCATCAGTCTTAGGTCCTTCATCTCAAATTCGAAAGCCAACTCCCTCTTGCATTGATGAATGAGAGGGTCATCACCTGTCAGAAAGAGATCATCCACATAGAGGACCAGAATGAGAGGCGTGTCCTTTTCAACCTTGAAGTATAGGTTCGGGTCAGCTTCACTCCTTGTAAATCCCAGCTTCATAAGATAGCTATCTATCCTCTCATACCAAGCCCTGGGAGCTTGCTTCAACCCATAGAGGGCTTTCTTCAACCTGCATACATGTGTCTTACAATATTGAACTTCAAACCCCTTAGGTTCTACATAGACTTCCTCCTTAAGCGAGTCATGCAAAAAAGCAATTTTGACATCCATTTGGTGTAGGCTCCATCTTTGTGAGACAGCAAGGGCTATGATCGAACGGATAGTGGTATATCAGGCAACCGGTGCAAATATCTCATCATAGTACACTCCTTCCTTTTGAGAAATGAACCTAGCCTTGAACTTTTCAGCACTCCCATCAGCTCCATGTTTGATTTTGTAAAGCCATTTTGAAGTGACCACAGACTTGCCCTTGGGTCTAGGAACCACATCCCAGACATCATTCTTCATGATCGACTCATATTCCTCGTTCATCGCATCCTTCCAAACTTGGTGCTTCACGGTTTCTTCGAATGTACATGGCTCAGATTGTACAATGGTACTCATTGCAGCTAAGTAACCTTGGTACCTGTTCGGCTTCTTGCTTTCACGAAATGTTCCCCTTGGTGCAAGTTGCATACATGTGTCTTACAATATTGAACTTCAAACCCCTTAGGTTCTACATAGACTTCCTCCTTAAGCGAGTCATGCAAGAAAGCAATTTTGACATCCATTTGGTGTAGGCTCCATCTTTGTGAGACAGCAAGGGCTATGATCGAACGGATAGTGGTATATCAGGCAACCGGTGCAAATATCTCATCATAGTACACTCCTTCCCTTTGAGAAATGAACCTAGCCTTGAACTTTTCAGCACTCCCATCAGCTCCATGTTTGATTTTGTAAAGCCATTTTGAAGTGACCACAGACTTGCCCTTGGGTCTAGAACCACATCCCAGACATCATTCTTCATGATTGACTCATATTCCTCGTTCATCGCATCCTTCCAAACTTGGTGCTTCACGGTTTCTTCGAATGTACATGGCTCAGATTGTACAATGATACTCATTGCAGCTAAGTAACCTTGGTACCTGTTCGGCTTCTTGCTTTCACGAAATGTTCCCCTTGGTGCAACATGTCTTTTAGTATCTTCAAGAGTATCTTTGAGCCACAAAGGTCTTTTTCTTGAAGTAGAGGGCTCACTAGGAGGTGGATCAATGGGATCCATTGGACCTTCAACATCGGGCATTGGATCATCTGTCGAAGATTCATCCTGCTTTCTTGCATCATCATCATTGTCCTTCCTAGTAATAGGAAGATCTCAGACTTTCCTAAGGGCAGAATCTTCATCGAAAGTGACATCATGACTTATTTCCACTTATATTTGACAAGGCACATAAATTCTATATGCCTTCGAAGTTTCACTATAGCCTACAAACGTTCATTTCTTCCCAGATGCATCTTGCTTGTTTCTTTTCTCTTTTGGCACATGAAAATATACGGGACAACAAAAAATTCTAAAATGAGAAACATCAAGTTGCTTACCAGTGAAGACTTCTTCGGGTGTCTTGAAGTCTAATGCTTGATGCAGGCATCTATTTTGAACATACACAGCGGTGTTGGCAGCTTCTCCCCATAAGAACTTCAGTAGACCTTGGTCATGAAGCATGGCACGGGTGGCTTCTATGTTAGTTTGATTCTTCCTTTCGACAACACCATTTTGTTTAGGGGTATATGCAGTAGTGGTCTCCCTCTTAATGCCAGCTTCTCTATAATAGTCATTGAATTCATTTGACTAATATTCGGTCCCATTATCGGTCCTCAATGTTTTGATCTTCGTCCTTGTTTGATTCTCAACCAAGGCTTTGAAAGAGCGGAACCATTTGAACACTTTGTTCTACTTCTTTAAGAAATAGAACCATGTTTTGCCAGAGAAGTCATCCACAAAAATTGCATAGTACAAATATCCTCGCAAAGATGTTACAGGCAAAATATCTAATAGATCAGAATGGCCCAATTGAAGAGCATCAGTAGTTTGACTTTCACTTAAGGGAAATGGCCCCCTTGTATGTTTTCCAGTTGCACAACCCTGACAAACTCCTTCACGATCTAAGTTGAATGTGACCATCTTCCTTACATCAGATAAGGCTTTGTAATGAAGGTGAGCAAATCTTCGGTGCCATAATTCGGATTGAAGAGAAGTATCGCAAGTCATAGCTCCCAAAGGACTCCCTCCAACCTGATAGAGACCTTCAACGCTAAATCCAAGTGTGAATGCATCTTTCGGGTTCCTTTGCCAAACACGAACCTTCCCATCAATGAATGTCACCTTGAAACCTTTATCTTCCATCGCAAAAATAGAGACCATGTTCTTTTTCAGATCAGGTACATACAACACTTCTTGGAGGATTTGACCTTGATTTAAGTGAAGAGTGACAGTCCCAATTCCTTTCACGGGATAAGTGGCATTATCCCCAAGTATAATCTCCATATTTGTCTTCTTTACAATCAAGTTTGAGAGGGCCTCCTTGTACCCAGTGAAGTGCCTTGAGGCACCACTATCAATCAACCAATGATTCAATGTATCTGAAGGAGAGGTGGTGGTGAGGGCAGAAATAAGATAAAATTATTTTTGCTTTTATACAACATTAACTTCTTCATATGAGGAGTTTCTCGACTTCTTGGGAGGACGAACATTTCCATATCGAGCAGTGGGAGCATTCCTCTTTCCTTTGTTGTTGAACCTATTGTTCCTTTGATTCCATTGCCTTTGTGGTTGTTGTTATTGTTGTCACCATCTCTTGGAGTATCCTTCTTGTGAGAACACTCTCTAGCAAAGTGGCCAAACCTGTTGCAATTGAAGCATCTTCGTTTTCTTCCTTCTTTGAATCCTGGCTTGAACCCTTGACCTTGTCTTCATGGACCAGCATTGTTCTTCCTTTTAGCATGAGCAAAGAAGGTAGTAGGATTGTTTCCATTTGAGGGCTTGTATCTTTCCATCATCCTTGTTTCTTCTTGAGTGCATCTAGCCAATAATTCATCAAATCCCGGAATCCTATCATTATTGAGGATGCTAGTATTAAACACATCCCATTCTCTTGTAAGGCCTCCAAGTGCAATAAGAGTGAGCTCCTTGTCACCAATAACTTCTCCAATACATAGGAGATCATTCTTGATTTCGGTAATCCTCATGAAGTAGGATTGAATGGATTCTCCTCTATCCATCTTGATGTCTTTCAACTTGTTCTTCAGAAAGAGGACTTGATTTGCATTATTTACTTTGAACATCCCAACCATTTTGTCATACATCTCCTTAGATGTTTCCAAATCAGAAATATAGGCAACCAAAGGCTTGTGAATAGAATCAACAATAATTTTCTTAGATTTAACTTCACCTTTCTTGTACTTTGTTTTTGCAGCAGCGGATGCACTTGATGGAGGCTCCACCACTCTTCCTTTGACATAGTCCATAGCATCATTTTCTTCCAAAGTCAAATCTAGAGACATCTTCCATGCATGATAGTCGGATTTGTCCTTAAGATTGTCCTCGGATTTGAAGTAAGATGTAGTCGTCATTGAGACTAGTTCCAAGTACCAACTTCCCTTAGTGATTGCTTTTCCTTACTCTTGCTTGGGATTTGTCTTCACCTGAGCTCTGTTACCATGTTAATTTTAGATAACAATGGTATGTTCTATGCTTAGCATAATTTACTTCAATGTTCCTTTAGCAGCCCAATGACAATTTCCAATCATTTCTAGTAGCAATCACATTGACAGTAAATGCAGATAGAACATAAAAACATATGCAAAAAACAAACCAAGACAAGAGGACACCAGATATGGCGAATGCCAGGGAAAAACCCCAATGTGGGGAAAACCCTTTGATCAAATCTTCTTATTATTATTCAATAGTTCAGCACACAGAGAGAGTACAAAAATCAAATTCACATGCCCAATACACAGTCAAATCAGCCCTGTCAAATTCTGCAGTCAATTTCAGCCCTAACCAAAAAGTCAACATTGGTCAAAACACCAGCAAAACTTCACCAATGCAGCTCGGTCTTCCTTGGTCAAACGCGGCCTGAACAGGAAGTCAAATGTAGCTCGGTCTTCCTTGGTCAAAAGCACCCTGAACAGGAGTCAAATGTAGCCCAAAATAGCTTAGTAAAACTCGTTCAAAGGAGAAAGAAAATGTGTTGTGATTTTCTGCGGTCAAAACAGAAGTCAACACTGGTCAACATGCCCAGAAAACCTCGATTTTTGTGCCCAAAAATGCGCCCTAATGAGATCGAAATCCTGCCCCAGAAAACGCAGTCAAACTTGGTCAATAAGGGCTCGGTCAATGTTGTCCTGAAACTTTGAAATTTCGGCCTGCAATATGTCCCAGAAATTCGTCCTTCATCCACACGTGAGTGAGAGAGAGAGAGAGAGATGATCCCGAAGCTATACGAACCAATCAAATTAGGAGAGAGAAGAAATTATGAGTGAGTGATGTCTAAATGAGGAGAGAGGTCACTCTTGTCTATACAATTCGTTGAGGGTGAAAGGACACATCTATTGGGCTTCATGAGCCTACATTAAACTAAGGTCAACCTTAACATTTTGTGCATGAGAGAGAATAAATTCAAAATTCCACTTTTGCTTGTCCGAATGAGTTGATCTTTATATCAAATTTGGACCTCTCGGAAAAAGGAATCCAATGCAATAATCATCTCCATCATATGAGTTGTCCCAAGGTGGAATTTGGCCCTAATTGCCAATTTTAACAAGTTCCCAAGAAGGTCATCTCAGATAGGGATGCTAAGTTCACTTCCAAGTTTTGGAAGGAGCTATTTGCAGGTTTGGGGACTAAATTGGCCTTTAGTATTGTTTATCATTTGTAGACGGATGAACAAACAGAAAGGGTGAACCGAATCCTCAAAGACATGTTGAGGATGTATGTAATGCACTAGCAAAAGAAGTGGGAGGAGTATCTTCCACTTGTAAAATTTGCATATAATAATGGCTACCAAGAGTCCTTGAAGATGAGTCCATTTGAGAAATTGTATGGGAGGAGTTGCAATACTCCTATCAGCTAGAGTGATCCAATAATCAGGGTCCTTATTGGGCCTGATATGCTCAAAGAAATAGAGCAGCAAATTAAAATCATCAAACAGAATTTGAAGGTGGCACAAGACAAGCAAAAAAGCTATGCAGATCAGCATAGGGTACATAAAGAGTTCCAAGTTGGGGAACATGTATATTTGCAGATTAAGCCCAAGAACAGTTCATTAAAGATTGGGTCATGTGCCAAGCTAGCACCTCGTTTTTGTGGACCTTTTGAAATCCTTGAAAGGATTGGACCAGTGGTCTACAAGCTGGCCTTACCTCCATTAATAAAAGTCCATGATGTTTTTCATGTTTCTTTGCTTAAAAGATATGTACAAGATTCTAATCATGTGATTGATTGGCCTATGCTACGGGTGGAACCAGAGGGAGAGTTCCAGCCATAGCCACTATACATCCTAGATCGAAGGAGCACCAAGCTCCAGAATCAAGTAATAGAGCAAGTCAAAGTGCAGTGGAGGCACTTTGGGCCTGAGGAAGCCACTTAGGAAATGGTTGACACAATGAGAAAAGGATGTCCCTTTCTGTTTGTTGGTTAAAGCAAATGTATATGAACTGCGTTGAAATTATAATGTTCTATTTTGTAACAATTACTTATTCCAAAACTTCTTTTTGCTGCAATATTAGTTAAGCAATTGTTGATAGAACATAAACCAAATGCACAATTGAAGGCAATCAAGAACAAGATAAGACAAAGAGAATTTAGATCCAATGATCAGGGCAAAACCCACAAGGAGAAAACCCAACCAGATTCCTCTTCTATTATATATCAATTGTTCAGCAAAGATACAAAGTACAATGAGAGATCAAGAGAATGAGTAAGTTCACCCATATCTGAACAAGTTGTGGCATGAAGATCACTAGTAGCAACAGCGGATGCAAACATTGAATCAACCTTCAAGTTATGCTCTTACTCTCCAACTCTCTCTCTCACAATCTTCTTCAAGTCTCTCCAACTCTCTCTCTCTCAAGTTTGAATCCTTCTTTCACAATGCACAAGTAGTGAGAATGAGATGATATGAGATACATATATATAGGAGGAGCAACAAATTTTGGGCATAAAGAAGGAGTAATACGCATGCCTTGAGGAGGAGTTACATATGCCATTTAGGGAGGTATACATGCCTTTGTAACTCATGCCATTAAGGAGGTACGCATGCCTTAGTAACTCTTGTCATTAATGAGGCACGCATGCCTTAGCAGCTTATGCCATAAAGGACATAATGTAACATATGCATTAGAGTGTGTAAGAGGAATTTTTTATGACATGCTTTAATGGGTTTGTAAGAGGAATATGCCATGCTTTTAAAGAGTGCGTAAGAGAGTGTAACATATCCATTAAGTGAGAGAGAGTAACATATGCATTAATTGAGGGGAGTTACATATGACATGATTGAGTGTCGTGATTGAGAACCATGATTGAGAGACATGAATTTCCTTTTAATAATAATATAATAGTATCATAAATGATAATAGTAGTAATAATAATAATAATATTGATGATTAAGTCGAGATTAAACTATTAGGATCGATTAATGATAAGTTAAGTTATTTTCCATCAACTATACTTGATTACCAATTGAAGTAAAGTGATTTACTATTTTTGGAAAGTCATGATTGAAATGATAGACATGACTTTCTATTTTTAGAAAGTCGCTCTAGAATTATTAGAAATGAGATTTTAATCAAGGAAATTCATCCCTTAGCTGTCAATTTTCAACAAACTGTAAATGTTATATAGAGCTATGTATATAAAGCTCCATAAGCAATATTTGTTTGTTTTAAGCATGTCTTTTGTGTTGCATATCGGTAAAGAACACTAAGGACGGTGTTCCCCCAAGGGGGAGGGGTTTGTGACAACCCCAATTATGTAACCTCATTTTGCAATGTAAATAATTTCATAAAAGAATTACGGGTTGAGTTATGGGACACGGATTCCAGGGACTGGATGTTAGAAACAAAAGCCAGAAAAGATTTTCTTACTTTGATAATAGCTTGTGATATATTTGAATTATATTATCTTCTTATATCTTCTTTTCATCAAGCAACTATCAAACCATAAAGAGCATGAAGATCACAAGAACAATAGAACACAATATGTAGGCTTTCAACTAGGGCAAAACTCCTCTCCTAGGGGAAAACCCAGTCAAAATTCTCTTGTTCTTATAGAACCAAGTCAAAATGAGACATCCAAGACCTCTAGACCAAGACAAAGATTCCCTCCTAACACCAAGTCAGCCCTCCAAAGAATTCTCTCCAAACAAGACAAGGCTTCCAAAAGTCAACGAAGATCAATGCTTCAAAGTTTTGTCTCAATCAAGGTTTTCGCCTCCACTTTAGGTCTGCAATTTCAGCCTGCAACTTTGGAACTGCAATCTGCCCAAAAACCCTAGAAAACTTGCACATGGGAGCTGCAACAAGATAAATTTCAGATCTTTGACTTTGCTAGGGCTTCTCTCTCCTTCATTAGGGCTACTCCTCTTTCTTCTACCTTCGCACTTCATTTCTATTGCAGATTGAAGATGTGAGTGATATCTGTCCTAAAAGGTCGAAGTCTTCTCCAATATATACCTTTTCCAATAGGTCGAATAGCCACATCAAAGCCGACTTGTCACAGGTAGGGCCGACTTGGTCTTGGAGGCAAATCTAACTTTCTTGACTCAAAATATTTTTTCTTTCTTCATATAAATAGGCCAAGAAGGGTCTAATACATATGGCAAAAATTCTTGACTCATAACAAACCCTAGAAGCATGAAATGCATGCTTTGACCTAGGAGACAAATAAAAGAGCATGAAACCCATGCTTGACAATAATTTTCTTTTTCTTCTTTTTCACTTTTTACAGTAAATATACAATGATATAAATACATAGACAATTATGAAGAATGAGCATAGTTACATTTTTCAACACAAGGGAGGTTGCTTTCCTGGATGGTATGACCTTCCTTAAGGCAATAAAATCTGAGTTGTTGGGACAGCCATTAAAGGTTGGTTGTTGTATGTCTTAAGGGACCGGTTCATGAATTTAATGGAACTGTAAGAAGTACGCAAGACCATGCACTATTGAAAGAAGAGGGAAGCAAGAAGAGTGTTGAGAATTCAATAGGGAAATGAATATGTTAATTCTCTTAACTTGATAATTGTTTGTGTTACCTTTTACTTATTAGCTTTGTTCGTTATTATTCCAATGTGCAATACATCAAACAGCTACCAAAACAGTAAGAACAGTGACACAGTATATAGGCGACAAGCCAAGGCCACAACCCCTCCTCTTGAGGGGAAAACCCATAAATCTCTTATTTATCTTTCAGATCTTTCAATTGGCGAATACCATGACCTAGACTCAGACAAATACCCTCCAAGATCAAGTCTACCACGTCCTCCTGTTGCAATATCTTCGACCTCACAGTAGATCCGAAATTCTTCTCCCCAGCAACTGTTGTTGCTTCTCTAGGAGACTTCGATCTCCCTCTAATTGCCTTCCTCTTGACATCGCTTGCCTTGACTTGAGTCCTAGGGCTAGTAGGATGCCCTAAGAGACTTCGCTTGCCTTCCCTTCTCTTCCGCTTCCAAAATCGAACCCCGAAAGATCCAGCGCAGAAACCCTAACTTCGATCTTCCCAGAAGAATAGATAAGGCCCAGAAACACTTCGACTTCCTCTTCTTCGCACTTCCTTCTTCGACTTCTCCTTCTACTTCTTCCAACTTCCTTCTTCGACTTCTCCTTCTACTTCTTTGCATAAGAGATGAGAGAATGAGTGATACAAATGGAGGACGAGTTCTTATATATAGGCTTCCTCAAGGGTGGACGTGGCTCTTCATGTAGGCCGACATGATCTTGGAGGCATTTTGACACTTTCAAGACAAAATAAATTTTTCTTTACAATTTACAATGTGCCCATAAGGTCTTCCATATATGATAATGACTCTTCTACCTAGGACAAATCCTAGATGCACTCAATGGGTGCTTGACCTATAAAATAAAAGAACTTGAGCATGAAACCCATGCTCCAATAATAATAATAATTTCTTTTCCATTTTATATTTACAAGAATACATTTCATACTGTTAAAATTGGCAACTAGGGCCAAACTCCACATGGGTCATCTTATTTATGACAGCTGATATTTTTCTTGGATTCCTCTCTCCAAGAGGTGTAGGATGATCTAAAGATCATCTAATTCTGACATGTACAAATGAAGTTATGAATTTATTTTGATTATGGTCAAATTGTCAAGGTCGTCCAACAAACTTATGTAGGCTCAGAAACCCAACAGTCACATCTATTCATCCTCAACGTTGCACATAAATAGAAGGTGACTTAGCCTCATTTGGACACACTCATCTTCACACTTCTCTCTCTCTCCTCATTGATTGGGTACGGATTTCTGGGCCTCTCTCTCTCCACACGTCTGAAATTTCAAGAGAGCGAAATTTCAAGAGGCCAAAATTTCAGGAGAGCAAAATTTCAGGAGACCGAATTTCTGGACAGTTTGACCAAGCGTTGACCAGCATGCGTTGACCTCCTTTGACTACGTTTTTGTGAGGGCTATCTCTGTTTGGGCAGGCCACATTTCTGGGCACAGAAATCGAGGCTAAACGTTGATTGTTGACCAACGTTGACTGCAACTATGGCTGACCGCAAGTGGGTTGTTTGACCAGACTTTGACTGGGTTGAATTTGACTGTTTTGAGGGCTGTTTTATCTTGTTGTTTGGAGGCCGAAGTTGACCGATTTGCTAAGGGTCAAATCTACCCTGTTGACCAGCATTGACTTTTCTGGTTAGGGCTCTTTTGTTGCTGTTATAAATTATCAGATTTGTAAATTGTACTATCTCTCTCTGTTGAACTATTGAAGACTAAAAGAAGATTTGATCAAGGGTTTCCCCACATTGGGGTTTGTCCCTGGCTGGTGCCACATCTTGTGTCCTCTTGTCTTGGCTTGTCTTCTACTGTTTATGTTTATGTTCTATCTGCGTTTTACTATCATGTTGATGTGATTGCTAATCTGAATATTGATACTGGGCTAATAAAGAAATTGAAGTAAAATTGTTCTAAAGCATAGAACATACCATTGTTTCCTAAAATTAACATGGTATCAGCGCTGAGGTGAAGACAAAGCCCAAGCAAGAGTGAAAGAGCAATCACCAAAGACAGTTGGGCAAGGACAAAAGGTTCAATGGGTTCCTCATCCTACTTCCCGGCTAAAGACAAGCTCCATGATAAATATGACTATCATGGATGGTAGATGTCTCTTGATTTGACTTTGGAAGAAAAAGAAGTGATGGACTATGTGCAGGGTAAAATCCCTTAACCTCCTTCAAATGCACCGGTTGCTGCGAAGACCAAGTACAATAGGGATGAAGTCAAAGCAAAGAAGATTATCAGGGATTCCATTGGCAAGCATTTGGTGGCCTACATCTCCGAATTCAAGACCTCCAAGGAGATCTACGATAGGTTGGTCGGCATGTTCAAGCTTAGTAATGCTAATCAAATTCTATTCCTCAAGAATAAGTTGACGGATATTAAGAAGGGCAAGGACGAGGATATTCAATCCTATTTCTTGAGGATTACTGAGATCAAGAATGATCTACTCTCAATTGGACAAGTCATTCCTGACAAGGAACTTACTCTCACCACCCTTACAGGACTCCCACCTAAGTGGTATGTATCTAGAACCACTTTCCTCAACAATGATCGAATTCCAGGGTTTGAAGAATTGATGTCGAGATGCATTCAAGAAGAAACAAGAATGGTGGAGCAAGAAATGCCTTCTAATAGAAGCAACCCCACTGCATTCTCCGCTCATGCCAAAAGGATAAATAATGCAGGGTCTAAAGGTCATTTCCATGGAAACCCTGGATCTAAGGGAGGAAGGAAGGGAAGGTGTTTTGTTTGCAATAATTTTGGCCACTATGCAAGGGAGTGTCCAAATAGAAGGGACACATCACATGATGATGATCACAATCATTCCAGGGGCAACTTCAACAACAACGATCAAAGGAATGGAAGGTCCAATGGCAAAGGAATCAAGGAACTCCAAGTAGGAAGAATCAAATGTTGTTAACAATAAGCAAAAAGAGTACTATCTTATATCGGGCCTCTCCACTACCTCTCCTCCAGACACTTTGGGAAATTGGCTAATTGATAGTGGTGCCTCAAGGCACTTCACCGGATATAAGGAAGCCCTCTCTAATCTGATAGAAAAGGATACAAACTTGGAGATCATCCTTGGAGACGATGCCACCTATCCCGTGAAGGGAGTAGGGAATGTTACCCTTCAATTGAATCAAGGTAACACTATTCATTTGCAAGAAGTACTATATGTACTTGATCTCAAGAAGAACCTGGTGTCCATTTCAGCCATGGAGGACAAAGGATTCAAGGTGGCATTCATTGATGGAAAGGTACATGTTTGGAAAAGAAATTTTAAAGATGCTTTTACTCTTGGGTTCAGGGTTGACACTTTGTATCAAGTTGGAGGAAGTCCATTGGGAGCCATGTCTTGCGACACATCTCTACAATCTGAACTATGGCACCGAAGGTTTGCCCATCTTCATTATAAGGCCCTACCCGATGTGAGACAAATGGTGACAGGTATGCCCGAGTTCAAAGTAGAGCATGAAGGTGTATGTTCAGAATGTGCCGAAGGAAAACTTACAAAGGGACCATTCCCCTCAAGTAATAGCAAGACCACAAATATATTGCAATTGATCCACTCCGACATATCTGGTATGATGCCCGTAAACTCTTTGGGAAGATACTTATATTATCTCACCTTTACGGATGATTATTCTCGCAAGACCTAGATCTACTTTTTGAAGAAGAAGGATGAAGTGTTCACCTGGTTTCGACACTTCAAAGCCTTGAACGAAAACCAATCCAAGAAGAAAATCAAGATATTGAGGACTGATAATGGGACCAAGTACGAATCCAATGAATTCCAAGATTATTTTAGAGAAGTTGCCATTAAGAGGGAGACTACAACGCCATACACTCCTGAGCAGAATGGTATGGCTGAAAGGAAGAATCGCTTTATTGTAGAAGCAGTTTGTGCCATGCTTCATGATCAAGGTCTTTCGAAGTTCCTATGGGCTGACGCTGCAAATATCACCATGTATGTTCAAAACTGATGCCCTCAACAAGCATTGGACTCCAAGACTCCCGAAGAAATGTTTACTAGTAAGAAACCTGATGTCTCTCATTTTAGAATTTTTGGAAGTCTCGTATATTTTCATGTGCCGAAAGAGAAAAGAAGTAAATTGGGTGCATCTCGGAAGAAAGGAATCTTTGGGGGCATTAGTAAAAATTTTAAGGGACATAGAATTTATGTGGTTGGTCAAAAGGAAGTTGAGATAAGTCATGATGTCACCTTTGACGAAGATATGGCCTCAGGAATATCAACAACCTTCCTATCCTAAGAAAGGACAAAGAAGCTGACACTAGAAATCAAGGTGCAAAAGAAGACAAAACGATGCCTAATGTTGATAAACCTATGGATCCTATTAATCCTCCTCCTCATGAGCCCTCCTCCTCCAAAAGGAGAACCTCATGGCTTAGGGAGACTCTCGAAGACGCTGAGAGACACATTGCACCAAGGGGGACTTTCAGTGAAAGCAAGAAGCCGAGCAGGTATCAAGGATATTTGACCGCCATGAGCACTATCATTCAAAATGAGCCTTCATCATTCGAAGAAGTCGTGAAGCATCAAGTATGGAAGGATGCTATGAATGAAGAATACGAGTCAATTATGAAGAATGATGTCTACGATGTGGTCCCTAGGCCCCAGGACAAACCGGTTGTCACCTCTAAGTGTTTCTACAAAATCAAGCATGGAGTTGATGGAAGTGCAGACCCTCTCATTCACAAATGTAAGAGGGAGTTAGCTTCTAAATTTGAGATGAAGGACCTAGGACCGATGCACTATTTTTAGGGTTGGAGGTCTGGCAAAAGCCAGGTGAAATTTTCCTCTCTCAAGGAAAAAATGTTGTGAAGATATTGGAAAGATTTGGGATGGTGGACTGCAAGCCTGTGACTACTCCAATGGAACTTAACTTTAAGAAGTTATGTGGTAGTGTTGTTGGACCTGAATTGGGAAATGCTTCAGAGTATCATCAACTCATAGGAGCACTGATGTTCTTGGTGAACTCCCATCTGGACATATGTTTTGCAATTAACACATTGAGCCAATATATGGTTGAGCCTCATCATATACATTGGATTGGTGCCAAGAATCTTCTGAGATATCTTCGGGGCACAATCACTCATGGACTGAGATACACTGCCGAAGATGTGAGGCTGCATGGTTATTCTGATGCTGATTGGGCTGGCAGTGTGGTGGATCGCAAGAGCACTTTTGTATGTTGTTTTTCTTTGGGTTCTGCTTTGATATCCTGGATGAGCAGGAAGCAGAAATTGGTTTCCTTGAGCACCGTCAAGGCTGGCTACATAGTTGCTAGTATGGCCACCTATGAAGTTGTCTGGTTGAGGAAGCTCTTCAGTGAGCTGTTTGGACATGTGTTGGATACCACTGTGATCCTCTGCGACAACCAAAGTGGGATCCGATTATCAAAGAATCCCATGTTTCATGATCGCTCCAAGCATATAGATATTAGGTACCACTTTATCCAGGATATGGTACAACGAGGAGCAATAAGGCTCCATCACATTGGGACTGATGAGCAGGTCGCCGATATTCTGACAAGGCATTGGGGAAGGTCAAGTTCTTGGCCTTTCGAAAACGACTTGGAGTCGTGGAGAGACCCTCTTATGAGGGTCTTGTATGAGATGGACATTGAGCTTTGGGAGCTCCGGGGGCTTGGGGTACTTCTTGGAGCGATGAGCAACCATAGGGTGAGTGGTTCAGCCTTCCCCTAGTGGTTTGTTGTGTACAGGGTGAGTGGTTCAGCCTTCCCATATGATACCCCTTAGCGACATGTAGGCAGGATGAGTGGTTCATCCTTCTCCTGTTGAGACATCCTACCCATGCAGTCTGGGACTCATGGGAAGTACCTCTCATTTGGCCAATGAGTAGGGAAATGAGGATAGGGACCATAGTACTACCGATGGACGCATCGTGTACTACCGTACTCCCTATGCTAGGATGACCGATATTGATCTGGGATCAATTGGAACTGACTTCGGGTCAATAAGAGTGGTATGAGAGACATCCTACCCATGCAGTCTGGGACTCATGGGAAGTACCTCTCATTTGGCTAATGAGTAGGGAAATGAGGATAGGGACCATAGAACTACCGATGGACGCATCGTGTACTACCGTACTCCCTATGCTAGGATGACCAATATTGATCTGGGATTAATTGGAACTGACTTCGGGTCAATAAGAGTGGTATGAGACACTCTCTTTTGATTGGAACTGACTTCGGGTCAGTAAGAGTGGTATGAGACACTCTCTTTTGATTGGGACTGACTTCGGGTCAGTAAAGAATGGTATGATACATTCTCGATCACTTCTTCTTCTTCATAGTTCAACAGAGCAGAGCAGTGCAGAGTAGTGCATTGATGGCAGAGATAGTACAGATTGGCAGATGGATTAGCAGATGGAGTTCTCCCTAGTTGAGAGGGAGTGTTAAAATTGGCAACTAGAGCCAAACTCCACATGGGTCATCTTATTTATGACAGCTGATATTTTTCTTGGATTCCTCTCTCCGAGAGGTGTAGGATTGATCTAAAGATCATCCGATTCTGACATGTACAAATGAAGTTATGAATTTATTTTGATTATGGTCAAATTGTCAAGGTCGGCCAGCAAACTTATGTAGGCTCAGAAGCCCAACAGTCACGTCTATTCATCCTCAATGTTGCATATAAATAGAAGGTGACTTAGCCTCATTTGGACACACTCATCTTCACACTTCTCTCTCTCTCCTCATTGATTGGGTATGGATTTCTAGGCCTCTCTCTCTCCACACGTCCGAAATTTCAGAAGGTCAAAATTTCGGGAGGTCGAAATTTTAGGAGGCTGAAATTTCAGGAGACCAAATTTTTGGACAGTTTGACCAAGCATTGACCAACATGTGTTGACCTCCTTTGACTGCGTTTTTGTGAGGGCTATCTTTGTTTGGGCAGGCCGCATTTCTAGGCACAAAAATCGAGGCTAAACGTTGATAGTTGACCAGCATTAACTGCAGCTAGGGCTGACCGCAGGTGGGCTGTTTGACCAAACTTTGACTCGGTTGAATTTGATTGTTTTGAGGGTTGTTTTATCTTGTTGTTTGGAGGCCGAAGTTGACTGAAGCTGACCGATTCGCTAAGGGTCAAATCTACCCTGTTGACCAGCGTTGACTCTTCTAGTTAGGGCTCTTTTGCTGCTGTTATAAATTATTGGATTTGTAAATTGTACTCTCTCTGTGTTGAACTATTGAAGACTAAAAGAAGATTTGATCAAGGGTTTCCCCACATTGGGGTTTATCCCTGGCTAATGCCACATCTTGTGTCCTCTTGTCTTGGCTTATCTTCTACTGCTTATGTTTATGTTCTATCTGCATTTTACTATCATGTTGATGTTATTTCTAATCTGAATATTGATATTGGGCTAATAAAAAAATTGAAGTAAAATTGCTCTACAGCATGGAACATACCATTGTTGCCTAAAATTAACACATACTTATGAAGACCAAACCTAGTTACACATTTTTCAACACTCTCTTAACTAGGGAGTTATTCATAAGAGGTCTGTGGTTATTCTCAATCTGAAGAGATCTCATAAGAAGAGTCGGATTGGTAACCCATCTGTCTAGCATCATATTAACCAGCATTGTCACATAGCAAGGCCTTGACTAATAGCTCTATCTCTCCACAAGGTCAGAGCACAACGCTGACGAGACCAATGATGTATAGACACCATCCTCATTGTCTCCCAAGGTACATACTCCACCCGGGTGTTCACAAAGTATGACCTCCCATTGGACTATTCTTATCTTGGGTAGCTAATCCTCAAAGAATATCGGTCCACGACTACTCTTGTCTTGAATGCCCTAACAAATTATCAAAGAGTATCGAATGTCAGATGGTTACCCAATCCTCCATTCTTTCTTCCCAAGTGAAGACAAGAATGTAGTGTCTATCTCTCCCTCTCAATTAGGGAGGGCAAATCCACCAAACCAAGCTTGTCCCTTAAGTATACAAGCTTCTTGTTTAGAAGTGATTTCATCAATATGTCAGCTACCTATTCATCAGTGGAGATATACCGTAGTTGCAGCACACCATTTTGTACTAGCTCTCGAATATAGTGATACTTGTTGTTGATGTGCTTTGTCTTTCCATGAAACACTGGATTCTCAGACAAACGAAAACAATTGGTGTTATCACAAAGTATCACTGTAGGGTTCATCGGTCCTTCAAACAAGTCAGATAGCAGCTTCCTTAACCATACTGCTTCTCTGCATACTTCACATGCTACAACATATTTAGCCTCAGCACTACTCAAAGCAACAATGTCTTGCTTTCTACTCCTCCATGAGACAATGGAGGATCCTAAACTGAAACATCCTCCCGGAGTGCTTCTTCCATCCTATTCACTGCCTCCCCAATTGGAATCTGTATAACCAATTGATTGGACATCATTCCTTCAATCATATTTCAAACAGTAGTTGATGGTTCCTCGCAGATATCTCAAAATATGCTTTGCTGCTATCCAATGATCATGCTTCGGCTCCACTTGGAATTGACTGAGTACATTTACTGCAAAACATAAGTCTGGTCGAGTATTCACCAAGTACATCAATGAGCCAACAAGTTGTCTATACCTAGAAGGATCCACAGGGCTTGATTTGGAACTCCTCAGTTTTTTCAAATTTGTGATCATCAAAGTGGTCATAGGTTTACAGTCCATCATGTCGAACTTCTTTAGAATCTTGATCACATACTTTCCTTGACCCAAATAGATTTCATTCGATCCTTGCCAAACTTCTAGTCCCAAATACTAATGCATCTGCCCAAGATCCTTCATGTCAAATTTTGCTACCAATGCATCTACCCAAGATCCTTCATGTCAAATTTTGCTACCAGTTGCTTCTTACATTCTTCAACGCGACCTTCTACACCTGTCAAGAGAAGATCATCTACATACAGAAGAATAATTACAGGTTCATTATTTTCAACCTTAATATAAAGGTTCGAGTCAGTAGAACTTTTTGTGAAGCCTATTTGTGAAGCCTATTCTTTGGAGGTATGCATGCCGTTGGTGCTTGCTTGAGGCCATATAATGCTTCCTTCAATGTGCAAACATATGCCTTTCTATCTTTGACTTCAAATCCCAAGGGTTGTTCTATATAGACTTCTTCATCTATGGTGCCTGTTGTCGCGCAGATTGACACGACAACGCTCAGACCGGGGGCTGTCACTCTGATCCCCGATCCCTCCGTTTAAGCCTGTCTCCCGCGGCTAAGGGGGGTAGTCCCTGTGAGATGATGAGACCAACTGTCGACCAGTTGGTTGGGAGACGCGAGACACGATATGAAAAGCACTAGATGGATTTTATTAATTTAGCAGACCAGTGCCTTGAGAGATCGTGGTTAAAACGATTACTTGTTAAATGATATAAAAATATGGACCATGAACAGCAATCATCTATCATCAGCTAAATCACAATGCTCTTAGAATGACCAAAACAATATCCAATAATTGAGAATTTTCAAAAAATGAATACTTTAAACAACCACGAATCATAAACCATTAACCAGATATCAATTTCGCATCTCGACTTGAAATTTTTAAATCTCAGCATGAAAGATGATAAATCCCGAAAATCACTGGATCTGACGAAGAAAATTTTCCACAAAAAATTTTATACTTTTTCAAAATTTTTTTTTTTTTTTAATCTTTTTTCAAATTTTTTTTTTTTCAATATTATAAAAATTAAAATTAAAAATCTAAAAAATTCAAAATTTAAAATCTATTCTAAAACTAAATTATATTAAAACTATTAAACTAAATCAAAATTTAAATAAATCTTTTTTTTTTTTTTTTATAAAAATCCTAAAAAGAAAAAATCTAAAATCTAACTAATATCTAAAACATTAAAAACTAACACATAAAATAAAAACTATACAAAACTAAAAATTAAATTGAAATCCAAATTTCAATCTACGCTAACCCTTTTTTTTTTTTTCTTATATATATTATAAAACCAAATCGAAGTTTATGAAACGAAACTAATTAAAACCAAAAAAAAAAAAAAAAACTAAAACGAAGTCTAACTGAAACTATCGTGACCACATAATACAAAAACGACTGAATGATACAAGAAACTAAGGCCCGAGATTCTGGACGTGAGCAAGGCTTAGGTAGGAAAAAATTTCGCACTTCACGCAGCAGAGGAAATGTCGATACGTTTTGGATTTCCCTTGGTTTGTTGACTGGCAGGTTGCACACGGGTCTGAAACGGAATGAACAGCAGCAGATATCATGCGTATTACTTCGGTGAGAACCCGTCAAAGAAGGGAAAGCGTGGATCGGAAAGCTGGCTATTCCGCCCAGGAAACAAGTAACAACAGGAAGCGTTCCGGATGGCAATAAGGAGACACATGAGAGGACACAGCTAGCAGGCGGAGAGACTGACAGCGATTTAAAAAATCGATTTGAGCTTGCGTATGTAAAGACGGCGGCAATGAAACAGTGCTTACCTGAGAACGGCTGAGGCTCACCTTCGTCTCAATCTTTTCCGTCTGGCGTGAAAACCTGAATGATCGATGACGGATTCAACAAGTAGAACATACTGCGTAGCCAGAACTCTGACGGCGGCCCGAAGAAAAGATCCTTATGCAGGCCTGAGTGTTTGTAAATGAAATGATCGACCCCAGATTCGCTGCCTAAATGAAACTGGAGCCTTCACGCAATATACACTTCGCTGTTTCACTTGAACGTTGGACGTGGTGAGCAAATGATTCACCCAGTCAATGCGCTGCGTCCTCAGATTAGTTAAATAAGTGAATATTCATTTATTAGCCCGTATTAAAATGCAGGTTGAGGCTCCCAACAGTCGCTTGTCCAGAAATCTTATGCCTGTAGATACAAGAAAACTGAGAACCCTAATCAAAACTGTACAAAGCAAAATCTTGAAATCTGAACCCCTAGAATAGCGAATTAATTTACAGATTTGACCCCTTAACAGCCAGATTTATTCATAAGCACAGAAATGTTTTAAAGAACAGAAATTTCAGACTGTCACTGTGAGGAACTTCAGAAAATCTCTCATGCAAAATTAGAAAAATAAACCGAATGATAAACCCAGGATCAAATCCAACTGGGCTCAACAGAAAATGCTTGCGGGAATTGGCTGGTTCAGCCGAGAACTTCCCCAAACGCCCACAAAATTCCTTCAGAAAATGTTTTCTGCACAGCTCAAAACAACTGTCAATAAAGAGGGCAAAAATGCTGCTAGATCTCAGGAAGTAATGGAGATACCTGCCACTACTTCAAAAACCCTAACAGCACCCAAACCCCAGCAAGTGAACAAGATACCTGTGCTCACAATACTCTACAAAAAGCTATTATTAACGGCTGAAAATAACATATGCAGAAAATGAAACAATCTCACAGCATTTTAAGAGAGTAACACCAGCAAGATATGGACTCCAAAGTCTTCTTTTATTAACCAGAAACAGATTTACAAGAGAGCTTCTTCAGTACCAGACTCACAGATCCAATGAATTGAAATGACCACATAAGACCCTATATAAAGGAAATGATCCCAACGGCTAGTTCGAGTGATCCATGTAGAAATGATCTCGACCGTTGATGAGGATCAAGACATCTCTTGATCTCATCCGTCGATTTATTCACTTAAAATATTATTATTTTATTAGTTAGGGTTTTTTTAATTTTTTATTATTTTTTTATTTATTTCATATTTTAAATTTTTAAATTTTTAAATTTTTTTTTTATTATTTTTTATTTATCTCATTTTTTTAATTTTTAAATTTTTAAATTTTTTATTATTTATTATTTTATAAAAATTTTAAATTTCTTAATTTTTATTTATTTTATTATTTTATTTCATTTTTTAAATGGATCATCGAACTAAGCCTTCGGAAACATCACCTAGGACCTAGGACTTAGGACTCACGAGGGGATTTAAAACATTTTCAACCCTCAAGACACATTTCATGATGACTTTTTACAATTTACATCTCAAGGGGACAAACCCATTTAACATAGACCCTCACAACTCACCCAGTTCTGCGACACAACTATAACCTAGCAGATCAACACACTAGGATTCTCCTAAAATTCCAATGACAAAATCCATCCCGGCTTTGGGGTCAGGTTTGAAGGAAAACTCTGCCGATCCATGGATCGGTGAGACAAAAAACCTTCCGGGACGTAGATTACCACTAGAAAGTTAGGTCCACCTAGGCAATTCACATACACGACTCATATCTGCTAAGATTATTTACAATTAATACATGCAGACTAGGTTTACAATCAAAATAATGAAACTGCTGATGACTGCAGGATGGCACGGATATGTCGATCAGGTGCTGCCCCTTTTTGCCAAGAAAAGGGTGGTGTACTGCATGGGTAGTTGACCGGTACTGGTCAACATCTGACTCTACTTGGGGACACGTCGCTGCTTACAGGAATGTGAGAATCCAGAATCTGCATCCATACAACACAAAAATAAGTAGCGTCCATCCAAAAATCATCATATAACATTAAGCACAGGAAAGATAAAAGCTCTTCATTTATTGACTATCTAAAGCAGAAATAAAAATGCGGAAAAAGCAAGGAGTAGGGTTAGAAATACGATACAAAAGATGCCCCATGGCATCAGATGTGTTCAATATAGTGCATACTGAGCATTTGCCTGCTTTCAGGCAAATCTGTCGGCTGCTTGTCGGATGTGCCATGTCCAATTTTGCATATGGTAGGACTCTTTCCTATCCGAAAATCAAGCTGCTCACGGCCGTCTGATGAATCAAATCTTCTTCTTATTTTCTTTCTCTTACGTTTTTTCTTTCTGGCAGGTTGAATTACTGATGACCTGGAACTTTCTGTTTCAAAACTATCAGATGAAGTATTCGTGATATGTCTTTCTTTAGCCCGCATCTGATCTTTATCATTCTTAAGTCTATCCGGATCACCTTCAATTAACCATCTTTCAATCGAATCAATAACCTCCTCATAATAAAATGGAGCTTGTTGCAGCACATGAGAAGGCTCCTGATCCATTGATGTCACCTGGTTTCTTTCATCTTCCAATTGCTGAAACCTTTGAACCTGTATTTTAATGGAATCCATCTGACTAGAGTGTTCAACCTTTATAGCATTGATTTGTCTGACATGGTGTTCTTCCATGTCTTTTATCATTTTATTGTTCTTTTCCTTTATGTCCATCAAGTAATGCTGCATGAAATTTATTTCTTCTTTATGATTCACTTGCATGTCAGCCAACTGATTATTATGATTGAACGTCATGATAGTCATTTCCTCTTCCATAGTTAGTAACTTGTTTTGCATAGAGTCAATTTCCCTATCATGATCAGCTTTCATGGTCACCATATTTTCCTCTAAGACTGACATCTTGCTATGCATGTTTCCAATTTCTGTTTCATATTTAGTTTTCATGGCCTCAATTTCTTTAGCATGCTGATTTTGCGTGACCTCAATCTCCCTATTACGTTTTTCCAGGTGGGTGCATAAAGTTTTCACATCATTGACATAACTAGTTTGATTGATTTCCATATTTCTCACCAGCATCATTAGATCTCGTAAAATTTGCTTTTGCTCTTCCCTTTCATTGTCATTTGTCCCTGATTTTTCACTATCATGAACTTGATCTGCAATATTTCCGGTGGATGACACATTCTGACATGATGAATCGTCTTGGGATCTTTCAGCTGGACCGCTTATCAAAATACTTTCATTCTGTTGCACAATTTTTTTAGAAGTAGAAGGCAAGCTGTTTGGACTATCATATCTATTTTTAAAAGCATCAACAATGTCTTGTAAAGAAGTGCAAAAATCATAGGAAAATTGTTAAACCAATTCAAAGCATCATCTTCTAAAGAAAGGACAAATAGACGCATCTTGATATCATCATGATTAAACTGAGAGGGTCTGCAATATATGATCATGATGCGAATAAACAAGTCTAGATGCCTTTTAGCAGCGATTGGATCACCACCCGAGAAAATAGGTAACTTAGGAATGGCATCTTCCGGAAAATCATGGAGACGTTCAGTAAAACGACATGGCTTAAATGAATAATCCATGATGAATGATAAGGGATTAGATGAATGATAGAACTAGATCTCTGCTCAAGAAAATCAAGAGATGAAAGAAGTGGAGTCGCCACTTCAACAATGAATCTGATTCTAAGATCCAAAAAGGAATCACAAGCAGATATGAGGAAGGCTTCTTGTCTGGGAAAAATGAGAAAGTGGAGTCGCCACCCAAACAAGAAACAAACCGAAGAGATGCTACTGATATGGGATGAAAAGATGCCAAAAATATTGAATCTGCCAGCTCAACTGAGAGATGAGAGATGAGAAGATGAATGTCGATGAAACGCCAGGAACAGAAAAACTCTATCCCCGGCAACGGCGCCAAAAAATGTTGTCGCGCAGATTGACACGACACCGCTCAGACCGGGGGCTGTCACTCTGATCCCCGATCCCTCCGTTTAAGCCTGTCTCCCGCAGCTAAGGGGGGTAGTCCCTATGAGATGATGAGACCAACTGTCGACCAGTTGGTTGGGAGACGCGAGACACGATATGAAAAGCACTAGATGGATTTGATTAATTTAGCAGACCAGTGCCTTGAGAGATTGTGGTTAAAACGATTACTTGTTAAATGATATAAAAATATGGACCATGAACAGCAATCATCTATCATCAGCTAAATCACAATGCTCTTAGAATGACCAAAACGATATCCAGTAATTCAGAATTTTCAAAAAATGAATACTTTAAACAACCACGAATCATAAACCATTAACCAGATATCAATTTCGCATCTCGACTTGAAATTTTTAAATCTCAGCATGAAAGATGATAAATCCCGAAAATCACTGGATCTGACAAAGAAAATTTTCCACAAAAAATTTTATACTTTTTCAAAAATTTTATTTTTTTTTTAATCTTTTTTCAAATTTTTTTTTTTTTCAATATTATAAAAATTAAAATTAAAAATCTAAAAAATTCAAAATTTAAAATCTATTCTAAAACTAAATTATATTAAAACTATTAAACTAAATCAAAATTTAAATAAATCTTTTTTTTTTTTTTTTATAAAAATCCTAAAAAGAAAAAATCTAAAATCTAACTAATATCTAAAACATTAAAAACTAACACATAAAATAAAAACTATACAAAACTAAAAATTAAATTGAAATCCAAATTTCAATCTACGCTAACCCTTTTTTTTTTATTTCTTATATATATTATAAAACCAAATCGAAGTTTATGAAACGAAACTAATTAAAACCAAAAAAAAACTAAAACGAAGTCTAACTAAAACTATCGTGACCACATAAAAAAAAAAAAAAAAAAAAAAAACGACTGAATGATAAAAGATACTAAGGCCCGAGATTCAGGACGTGAGCAAGACTTAGGTAGGAAAAATTTCGCACTTCACGCAGCAGAGGAAATATCGATACGTTTTGGATTTCCCTTGGTTTGTTGACTGGCAGGTTGCACACGGGTCTGAAACGGAATGAACAGCAGCTGATATCATGCGTATTACTTCGGTGAGAAACCGTCAAAGAAGGGAAAGCGTGGATCAGAAAGCTGGCTATTCCGCCCAGGAAACAAGTAACAACAGGAAGCGTTCCGGATGGTAATAAGGAGACACATGAGAGGACACAGCTAGCAGGCGGAGAGACTGACAGCGATTTAAAAACAAAAATCGATTTGAGCTTGCGTATGTAAAGATGGCGGCGATGAAACAGTGCTTACCTGAGAACGGTTGAGGCTCACCTTCGTCTCAATCTTTTCCGTCTGGCGTGAAAACCTGAATGATCGATGACGGATTCAACAAGTAGAACATACTGCGTAGCCAGAACTCTGACGGCGGCCCGAAGAAAAGATCCTTATGCAGGCCTGAGTGTTTGTAAATGAAATGATCGACCCCAGATTTGCTGCCTGAATGAAACTGGAGCCTTCACGCAATATACACTTCGCTGTTTCACTTGAACGTTGGACGTGGTGAGCAAATGATTCACCCAGTCAATGCGCTGCGTCCTCAGATTAGTTAAATAAGTGAATATTCGTTGATTAGCCCGTATTAAAATGCAGGTTGAGGCTCCCAACAGTCGCTTGTCCAGAAATCTTATGCCTGTAGATACAAGAAAACTGAGAACCCTAATCAAAACTGTACAAAGCAAAATCTTGAAATCTGAAACCCTAGAACAGCTAATTAATTTACAGATTTGACCCCTTAACAGCCAGATTTATCCATAAGCACATAAATGTTTTAAAGAACAGAAATTTCAGACTGTCACTGTGAGGAACTTCATAAAATCTCTCATGCAAAATTAGAAAAATAAACCGAATGATAAACCCAGGATCAAATCCAACTGGGCTCAGCAGAAAATGCTTGCGGGAGTTGGCTGGTTCAGCCGAGAACTTCCCCGAACGCCCACAAAATTCCTTCAGAAAATGTTTTCTGCACAGCTCAAAACAACTGTCAATAAAGAGGGCAAAAATGCTGCTAGATCTCAGGAAGTAATGGAGATACCTGCCACTACTTCAGAAACCCTAACAGCACCCAAACCCCAGCAAGTGAACAAGATACCTGCGCTCACAATACTCTACAAAAAGCTATTATTAAAGGCTGAAAATAACATATGCAGAAAATGAAACAATCTCACAGCATTTTAAGAGAGTAACACCAGCAAGATATGGACCCCAAAGTCTTCTTTTATTAACCAGAAACAGATTTACAAGAGAGCTTCTTCAGTACCAGACTCACAGATCCAATGAATTGAAATGACCACCTAAGACCCTATATAAAGGAAATGATCCCAACGGCTAGTTCGAGTGATCCATGTAGAAATGATCTCGACCGTTGATGAGGATCAAGACATCTCTTGATCTCATCCGTCGATTTATTCACTTAAAATATTATTATTTTATTTAATTAGGGTTTTTGTTTTCTTGTGTTTACAGGTATAGGGTTTTGATAAATTTCTCAGAGTTTCTGGAGCGAGAGAAACTGAGAATTTTTTGAGCTCCTCATTTGTCGAAAACTGTTCATAAAGACCTCCGCCATCTGATATCAGACGCCTCAATCCCAGTGACAAATAAAGATTTTAATTCCAAATTTTTGAGGGTCATCACAGTTTTGGTATACGCCTGGATTTTTCACTGAGAAATAAGCTCCTGAATGGGATCTGCGTGAGAGATCACGCCATCCTGCAATCGCTGCCGAATTTCTTTTGGTTAGCAGACAAAATCGTGCCCAGTCTCCTTTCACGAGAACAAGCAGCGGCTTCAGCGTGTATACATCTGAGAGGCTCTGCGTATCATCGTATTTTCTTGGGCCTGCGTTAGATTTTTTTGTCTGAGCCAGGGTCACGACTTCTGGCATTCATCAATTCGTAAGACCGTGGATCGCCTCAAGTTGCAGCACATTTAAATTTCAGTGGCCAGATATAAGGCGTTCAAGCGCCAGAGGGCAGACGACGTGGATGAAACCGCATTTTGTCAACACACCGGCCATCAAACTGAAGACGCCCACGCAATTTGCTTGAATCACTGCTGCCTGATTGGCTGGAAGTGGCAGGCTCTTAAGTAATCTTCATCCGCCATCGAAACGTCAGGCTGCTTGCAAACTTCAGGCGTGAAACTATTCTGCCCCAGGTAATAGAACCGGTTTCAAACGACTTCACCCTCGGGCCAGGTAACATCTCTCATAAGCCTGCGTTTTTTGTTTCAGCTGTATTCTCCCATTACGATCGTATTTCCATAGTCTATTTCATGATTTTGGTCGTTTCTCATCAAGTCGTTTAGAAGCAATATGCGTGTAGCGTAAGGGAATTTTGATATGCGTTTGATTTACATTAGGTTTGAATTCTTTCCTTTTAGCTAGCTTTTGTTATTTAAATTTTTAGGAATCAATTTTGTTTTGATTTTAGAATAAAGTTTAACTTAGATCCAATCTTAGTTTAGGTCTTGTTAGGTTTTATTTTGGCTTAGCGATTTAAATTTTATTAAGTTTTAGTTTCATTTTAAATAGTTTTTTTTATTTTTTTTTTATTTATTTTTTTTAATATAAAATCAAAAAAAAAAAAAAAAAAATTAAAAAAGTATAAAAAAATTTTGGAAAATTTTTCCTCGTCAGATCCAGTCATTTTCGGGATTTATCATCTTTCATGCTGAGATCTAAAATTTTCAAGTCGAGATGCGAATATGATATCTGGTTAATAATTCATGATTCTCGTGGTGGTTTAAGGCTTTCATCTTTTCAAAATTTTCAGTTGCTGGATATCGTTTTGGTCATTTTAAGAGCATTGTGATTTAGCTGATGACAAATGATTGTTGTTCACAGTTTATGTTTCTATATCATCTAACAAGTAATCGTTTTAATAACAATCTCTTAAGGCACTGGTCTGCTAAATTAATCAAATCATTTTAGTGCTTATTTTAATCGTGTCTCATGTCTCCCAACCAACTAGTCGACAGTTGGTCTCATCATCTCACAGGGACTACCCCCCTTAGCCGCGGGAGACAGGCTTAAACAGAGGGATCGGGGATCAGAGTGACAGCCCCCGGTCTGAGGGTTGTCGTGTCAATCTGTGCGACAACAGTGCCATTCAGAAACGTGGTATTGACATCCATTTGGTGGATGTTCCATCCCATCGATGCTGCCAAAGAGACTAATGATCGAATCGTTGTATATCTTGTTGTTGGAGCAAATGTTTCTTCATAGTCGATGCCTTCAAGTTGAGAGAAACCTCTAGCCACAAATCTTGCTTTATACTTACCTATACTTCCATCAGCTACATGCATTATCTTATAGATCCACTTGGAAGCAACCAAAGATTTGTCTTCGGGCCTACGTACGATCTCCCAAACTCCATTCTTCATTATAGATTGATACTCTTCATTCATGGCATCCTTCCATTCTTGATGTTGTAGAATCTATAGCCTCTTCAAAGGTGGATGGTTCTGCTTCTATTAATTTTGTCATGTATGTAGCATAACCAGAATATTTCTTGGGTCTCTTACTTTCTCTAAATGATCCTTGTGCTGCCCCATGACCTTCTACATCAAGTAGTGTGGATTTCAACCAATTAGGTCTTTTCCTTGTTTCTGGAATGACCATGGGTTGAACAGGTTCACTTGGCCCTTCTTCTTCATGGTGTGATCCTTCTCCTTCCTTGTCAATTTCCTCCTCAAATATCGGAAGTTCTTCGTCATCAGAATCTATGGAAAGTTCTTTTGACTTCTTGAATGCTATACTCTCATCAAATATGACATCACGACTAACTTCAATGTGATGTCCATCTTTCATATAGATTTTATAGGCCTTTGATGAGTTACTATACCCAACAAATATTCCCTTCATACCGAAAGGATCCAACTTCTTTCTTTTGTCCTTTGGTATATGAATATATACAGGACACCCAAAGCTTCGGAGATGATCTACAGATGGCTTTTTCCCAGTGAACACTTCTTCTGAAGTCTTGTTATCTAGAGATTTGTGAGGACATCGATTTTGAATGTAGACCATTGTCTTTGTTGCCTCTCCACACAGAAACTTAGGTAGATCTTGATCATGTAACATTACTTTTACACTTTCTTCAATAGATCTGTTCTTTCTTTCGGCGACTCCATTTTGTTCGGGATTGTATGGGACTATCAGCTCCCTCTTAATCCCAGACTCCTTACAGAATGCTATAATCTCTTTGGATGTATATTCTCCTCCATTATCAGATCTCAGTATCTTGATTCTTCTTTCTGTAAGGTTCTCCACTTCAACCTTGAATTCTTGAAATTTTGTAAATAATTCATCCTTGGTTTTCACTAAGTAAACCTAGGTTTTTCTTGAATGATCATCTATGAATGTGACATAGTATAGATGGCCTCCAAGAGATTTTGGAGTCATAGGGCCACACACATTAGAGTGAATGAGATCCAAGATTTCTTTCGATTGCGGCGCACTGCTTCCAAATGGTCTCTTGGTATTCTTGCCCAATGCACATCCCTTGCAGACACCTTCATGATCCTCCTTCAAATTCGATATTCCATCTACTATGGAACTTAAAGTTGGAAGTATTTTGAAATGTAGATGACCAAACCTTCGATGCCAAAGTTCACATGGACTAATCTCAATGTGAACTAGGGCTTGGTTTATGGGAGATATTAATTTGTAAAGCCTTCCTTCTCGGATACCAATAAATTTCGCTTGATCTATGCTCGAGTCTTTTCACCAAACAACTACTTTTCCATCAATGAAGGCTACTCTATCTACTTTGTCTTCTAAACTTGAAATAGAAAGTAAATTTTTGTGCAAACCTGGAACAAATATAATGTTGTTGAGGTGGATGTTGCTTCCATCTTCGAGTTTTATGGAAGTTGATCCAATTCCCTTCACCGAATAGCTTTTGTTGTCTCCAAGTTCCACATAATAAGCAGATTTTCCTTTTGATAAGGTCTTTAATTGGTTGGAGTGACCAGTCATGTGCCTTGATGCACCATTATCAATTACCTAGATGTCTTCGTCTTGGAATGTACCAGAGAGAGCCGAGAAGAGACCTTCATCCCTTTCATTGATTGATGCCTTCTTTGAAGAGAATAAGAAACTCCATGCTTCCTTGATACCTTTCTTGAGATGGCTTGCAATTTTCTTGATGAACTTCTTCATTGTAGAGGAGATCTTCATGATGCCCTTAGAGAACCAAAGCTCTGATACCATGTTGAGAATTCAATAGGGCAATGAATATGTTAATTCTCTTAACTTGATAACTGTTTGTGTTACCTTTTACTTATTAGCTTTGTTCGTTATTATTCCAATGTGCAATACATCAAATAGCTACCAAAACAATAAGAACAATGACACAGTATATAGGCTGCAAGCCAGGGCCAAAACCCCTCCTCTTGAGGGGAAAACCCATAAATCTCTTCTTTATCTTTCAGATCTTTCAATTGACGAATACCATGACCTAGACTCAGAAAAATACCCTCCAAGATCAAGTCTACCACGACCTCCTATTGCAATATCTTCGACCTCCCAATAGATCCGAAATTCTGCTCCCCAGCAACTGTTGTTGCTTCTCTAGGAGACTTCGATCTCCCTCTAATAGCCTTCCTCTTGACTTCGCTTGCCTTGACTTGAGTCCTAGGGCTAGTAGAATGCCCTAAGAGACCTTCGCTTGCCTTCCCTTCTCTTTTGCTTCCAAAATCGAACCCCAAAAGATCCAACGCAGAAACCCTAACTTCGATCTTCCCAGAAGAATAGATAAGGCCCAGAAACACTTCGACTTCCTCTTCTTTGCACTTCCTTCTTCGACTTCTCCTTCTTCTACTTCTTCGCATAAGAGATGAGAGAGTGAGTGATCCAAATGGAGGACGAGTTCTTCTTATATATAGGCTTCCTCAAGGGTGGATGTGGCTCTTCATGTAGGTCGACTTGACAGCGCCTTAGGCCGACTTGATAGCTCCTTAGGCCTACTTGATATTGGAGGTATTTTGACACTTTCAAAGACAAAATAAATTTTTCTTTACAATTTACAATGTGCCCATAGGGTCTCCCATACATGATAATGACTCTTCTACCTAGGACAAATCCTAGAAGCACTCAATGTGTGCTTGACCAATAGAGTAAAAGAACTTGGGCATGAAACCCATGCTCCAATAATAATAATAATAATAATTTCTTTTCCATTTTATATTTACAAGAATACATTTCATACTTATGAAGACCAAACCTAGTTACACATTTTTCAACAAAGAGAACCTTGAATTACATGCAGGGGTGGCAGCGTTGCTGAAGGAGAAGATCAAGGCCCGCAAAAGGTATGGGCTATTGGTTAAGCATAACCAGCAAGTAACAAAGAGGAATACGTGGCTCACTTGCCATGGGTTGGCAAGACCTTCTGGAAATGTCATCAGAGTGTATACAAAGCAGAAGACGGCTCGCACAATAGGGGAACTTAGAGAAGAGAATTGGGGAAGAACAAAATAGACGGATGAAAGAAGCAGAAGAAAGGGTAAGTGTTAAGTTATGGTATGTTCTATGCTTATAACAGTTTACTTCTTTTTCTTATTATATTCCACCGATTAGCAATCACATGTACATAAAGTAAAGTGCAGATAGAACATTAAACAATCGACAGAAAACAAGCCAAGACAAGAGACACAAGATGTGGCGGCTAGCCAGGGACAAACCCCACAATGTGTGGGGAAACCCTTTGATCAAATCTTCTTTTATCTTCAATAATTCAGCAGAGAGAAATAGTACAATAAATCTGATTCATATCAGCAGTAGCAAACCCTAGATCAGTAGCATCAGCATTAGCGGCTTCATTATCAAACTAGGGCAGACCATATCTCACAAACCGACAGTCAGATTGACTTCATTCCACCACCAAAAGTTTCGGCTTCCAGAGGAGGTTCAGATGAACCTACAGCGCAGTTCAGATGAGGAGATCTTCTAGGCCACGCAAGTCAATCTTTACTTCTGCAGTTGCAACTTCAGTTTCAGCAGTTTCTGGCTTCAAACTAGGGCAGTCGATATCTTGCAAACCGTTCGTCGGATTGACTTCATTCCACCACCAAAAGTTGCGGCTTTCAAAGGAGGTTCAGATGAACCTACAGCGCAGTTCCAAAGAGGAGATCTTCTAGGCCACGCAAGTCAATCTTTACTTCTGCAGTTGCAGCTTCAATTTCAGCAGTTTCCGGCTTCAAACTAGGGCAGTCAATATCTTGCAAACCGTTCATCGGATTGACTTCATTCCACCACCAAAAGTTGCGGCTTTCAGAGGAGGTTCAGATGAACCTACAGCGCAGTTCCAAAGAGGAGATCTTCTAGGCCACGCAAGTCAATCTTTACTTCTGCAGTTGCAGCTTCAATTTCAACAGCTTCCGGCTTCACATGTGTGAGAGAGAGAGACCCATTTCAGCACAGTAGAGAAGAGACTCATATCTGCGCAGTAGAGAGAGAGAGATGTGATGAGATGAGTGAGTCTAAATGAGGAAAAGTCCTCTTATATTTATACACAACGTTGGTGGGTGAATAGATGCAACTGTTGGGCTTCTGAGCCTACATGAGTTGTAGGTCGGCTTGATAATAATTCCATAATCAAAATAAATTCATATCTTCATGAATATTTATCAGAATTGGATGATCTTTATATCAATCCTACACCTCTCGACGAGAGAATCTAATAAAAATATTATTAGCCATGAATAAGATGACCCACATGAAGTTTTGCCCTGGTTGCCAATTTTAACAGTAAGCAAGAGAAGCTTGGAAAAAGAAGAATGCAGAGAACATGAGCAACATTCTGATGGCAAGAGATGTCAGGGAGGAAATCACTTCGAGGTGGGGAAGAAATCGCCTCTTGAGTCCCCATTGGCCGGAGGGTGGAGATGGTGATTCTTGGAAAATCCCTAAAGGGCTACAGCGAAGGAATTATTCTTGGGAAAATTTCTGGAATGTTTCTGGATGGCTTCCTTGTTGTATGTTTGATTTGTATTGTTCTGGATTCCCTAGGTTGGGTGGAATCATGGTGTTGAGTTTTGCAGGGTGGAGACAATGAGTCTCTGGATTCCCTGTGTATTTTGTTGCTCACGATTCTACTGAAGAGTGGAGACAGTGAGTCTCTGGATTCCCTGCACCTTGTTGATTACAACTCGGTTGAAGGGTGGAGACAATGAGTCTCTGGATTCCCTATGTATTTTGATGCTCGTGATTCTACTGAAGGGTGGAGACGGTGAGTCTTTGCATTCCCTGCACCTTGTTGGTTACAACTCAGTTTTAGTGTGGAGAGGGTCAGTCTCTAGATTCCATGTGCATCATTGACTACCACTCAGTTGGAGGGTGGATGCAGAAGGATCTTTGGAGTCCTAGGAGCAACTAGAGTTGGTGTTTGTAGCCTTGAGCAACAGACCCCTCAATCCCTGGAATATGGCTTGGGGGTGATAGCTGCAAGGGAGAATTGGTTGCAACTATCTATGGTTGGGGGATAGTCTTAGTCCCAGACTCAATTGCCCAAAGACTTATAAGTGCTTCTTAAGTATGTCTTCTGATAATGAATGTGTAATACATCTCTAGTTTGAAATGGTGTTGTTGTGCAAATACATGATTATATTATTAGTATTACACAAATTGATTAACATATTGTGCAATGTCTGAAAGGCATTAGAATAGCCTATGAGAAGCTTGATTTACTTACAGTAATATTCAGTATGAGAACTTCTTGTTACAGCATGATGATTACATAAACGATAACTTGCACCAGCATGGCTGATGTTACAAGGTGATAATGCTGAGGATTTTCCTCTGTCCTTATTCTCATCAATCTAAGATCTCATATGAGGGACCTCTTCGAGCCCTCAATGATGCACATCATGATGTTACTCAAGATTTGGTCAAATATATCTGTATGTTGTGTTGTGTAAAGCATGTCTTCTTGAGCTTGGTTATAACCTTGAATAGTTGGTTATAGTCTTGTGTTGAATGTGGTTGGCACCTTGTCTGGAGAAATCATCCACGGGTCCTTGCAAATAGCCAAGTTGTTTGGGAACCCATTACAAGCTCTGCTTCTTGGTCCATCATACAAGAAGTGCCCAAGTAGGTGCACATAATTACTTGTATGTTTATTGTAGGCCCTGGGTTGCATTGTGGTGTGTAATGTGATCATTGGAGGCCTTCAAGAGTCACCAAGCCTGTAGTAGAAGGTGACTGACAACCATTGATGTAGCTATGGTTGGAGTTCCCTGTCCCTAAAAAGGGAGTGCTTGTAAGCCCGCAATCTTATTTATTAGGTGCCTCTCCATAAGGCTCTTGCTTGAATTCGGACCTAAAGAAGGGATTCCATGTTTCCTTGAAGAGTGTTGATCTCCTAGTGGCCCGCTTGGCACCATGTGCTTCATGGTGGTTGTTATATGCTCGTGGCACTTATTGGGTCCTCAAATGGGACATGGAGAACTCTATGCCGAGATCTGTTAGATCCAGGTAATATACTAGAGATCCTAGGAACTGCAAATCCTTGAGGGACTGGATAGATAAGTCGTTGGCCTGTATGAACAAGTCCCTGACCAAAGATCCTCGTTATAGACACTGTGAACCTGGAGAGAGTAACTCAAACGTAAGCTCAAAAGGGATAGCACCAGAGGGTGTCTTAGCAAACCCCAATGGTCGTGGTGGAACTTTGACACAAGTCTAGACGTTTGTAGAATCACCGCAACCGGGCCATGATAGACTCCTTTGTAAATGGCGTATAGTGCAAAAAGGGGGCAAACCCTCATGGAAACCACCGGATGCAAGAGCGAACATGTTGCTCATGGCCCGAGTTCCAGCCAAAAGCTTCATCTGCGGGCTACGAGTGAAATTGTGCTACGAGTGGTGTTGTTGCAATTCAGACATGAACTTAACCTTATAGCCTTGGTCGATTAAACCTTATTTGCATGGCGTAACAAAAAGCCTCGTCATGGAAGCAGCAGGTTGAATGTTTTGATTATGCCTTATCGCAAAAGGGAAGAGTGGAAGGCGTACCTTAAGAGTTATAATCCCATAAGATCTATCCCAGAGATTAGTTCCCCAGATACATGGAGTGGGGTGCATGTTAATGAGAAGCTAGGGTAATGGGGCCAGCGCAACTAGCCCATAAAGTCAATCTTGGAGATTAGTTCCCCATGTGCATGAAACGGGGTGCACGTTGATGAGGAGTCAGGGTAATCAGGCCGTAAATTCTATCTTGGAGATTAGTTTCCTGATGCATGAGGCGGGGCATGTGTTGGTAAGGGGTCGGGGTAACGGGGCCAGGGTAACCATCCCATAAAATCTATCCCGGAGACTATTCTCTGGAGGAAAAAGCAAAGTTGCATCGAGAGTTTTCACTAGGTAGCGCACCAAGTGTTTTCACCAGGTAGGTAGCACACCGGGAGTTCTAGTCAGGTAATGAACCTAGAGTTTTAGTTGGGTAGTGCACTAGGAATTTTAACTGAGTAGCACACCAAGAATTCTAGCCAGGTAACAAAACCGGGAGTTGTAGCCAGGATAACGGTCGATTTAACACCAAAAATGGCGATTGGCCGTGATTGGATCAGGAAGGCAATGAACAGGTCGGCAGCCATTAACAATTTTCCATGTGGCACTGGAAGGTTAACCAGGTGGCATAGCCACGTGGGTTCTACGTGGCAGGGTCGATGACATGGCACCCCCTGATTTGTCGAAAATTTAAAAGATCATAACTTTTCATCCAGAGGACGGATTTGTTAAATAATGCAACTAGGGTCAAATTCCACTTTGGACAACTCATTTGATGGAGATAATTATTGCGTTGAATTCCTCTTTTCGAGAGGACCAAAATTGACCTAAATATCACTCAAATCGGACAAGAAGTGTGTTTCTTAATTGAAGTCCACACATGTGCAAATTGTAAAGGTCAGCTACACCATCATGTTGGCTCATGAAGCCTAAAAGTCATGTCTTTTCACCCACATGAATTCATATAAATACAAGAGACCTCAAACCTCATTTGGCACTTCATCACCTCACAACACATCTTCTCTCTCCTCTTCCTATTGGTTCGTACAGCTCAAATTTGAAGGATTTCTCTCACATGTGCGAAGGACAAGTGGTTGTTTCTGATTGGGACGAGTTGCAGGACGTTGACCAATGTCAACTTGGTCATTATTGGCATGTTTTGACTGCGTTTTTGGGTGAATCCTTTTTGTTCCAACAGGCCGTGGCTATTGGTGCTAATTCAAAGCAATTTGTGCTACTTGACCAAAGCCCTAATCACAGACTTTGACCGCAGGCTACTCCTCTATGTTGACCAAGTTTGACTGGTCCTAATTGCATTGTTTTGGGCTCATTTTGTTCAGCTAAGAAGGCTGCATAAATTGCTCTGGGATCGACCTCCTTTGAAGACCATTTGACTATTGTCCTATCTCTGGTTAGGGCACACTTTAACAACAATTGACTATTGTTGACTTGAGCAGATTTCAGGAAGATCAGATTTGACCACAGTTGACTCCATCTCTCCTGGATAGTTGCTTGGCATATTGACATTATTTGGATATTGAAATTGGATATTGGATGATGTACTCTTTCTTTGTTGAACATTTGAAGACAATCTAATAAGAAGAAGATTTGCAAGGGTTTTCCCCATAGTGGGTTTTGCCCTGGTCATTGACCAAAAATTCGTGTCTCTTGACTCTTGGTTGTCTTTCATTGTGCATTTGTTTAATTGTTCTATCTACTATTGCTCTACTATCATTGGATAATTGAAGAAGTAAAATTGTTAAATTGGATGTTATTGGATATTGCTGAAGTGATAGTTGCAGCATAGAACAAATTGATGAAAAATTAACAGATTAGGGTAAAATTTTATATCACCGAATCATCTCATCGAGATGAACACAATGGTGATACTATCTCAAGTTCTGGAGAAAAAAAAAGGTTTATTATCCCATCTCTCTAATTATTACAAGGGATATTGGACTAGCAAGTGAACACTTTCCATCGAGGTTAAGGTGCGGGGGTGTTTACAGGCTATTCAAGATATTCGGATGAGTCACATATGTGAAGGTCAAAAGGTGATAGACTCGATGTTTTGTGATTGGATATTGTAGACATGTAGATCAGCCACATGAGCAGAGATGCGGAAGCGAAACCCATTTATTGTCTGTGAAAGATTGACCATGAAGGTCGAATTCTGATAAGTCTAGGTCATGCTTTCATTTTGGTTGCAGTTAGAACCCGATGTGCTAATGACAAAATGAATGATGATCGAACAATAAAGAAAGGAATACAAGTTCCATGAATGGGCATAATAAGTAATTAGTGCCAAGCTCCATTGAACACGTTCATTTTTTCACTACAGACTTTTTGACTATGTCCAAAATCGACATTTAATAGTCTAGTATAATAAATATTGCTCAGACTGCTATTTGTTCTGATAAAGGTAGAGGACTACATATATATTCCTCCACTTACAATAATAAAATTGACTTATAGACACCAAGATCACGTCATGGGTTGAGGTTAACAATGATCAAAAGGAACTAATCCTTGTGAAAACATTCGATGCAAAGGACAACCTATTTAACCCTAGGGTTTGAAGGATAAAACCCTAGTACAAGATTTGGAATACTGAATGTCAGAGGAAGATCTAGGGGATGAATAAACCCTAGCCCTACAAGTCATACAAGGAAGAAAGTTATATCATTGATGTTAAGAACTAAAATGAGATTGTAGGTAGATTTCAGTAAGGAAGCAAGGATCAAGAGGGAGTCGACAATTCCATATATCTCTTAATCAAAAGATAACTTATATTCTTCTCCTAACTTATATTCTTCTCCTTTGATTAATTTTATTCTTTTCATTAACATCCCTTTGTCTTTGTAATTTTTTTACTCAATTATAATTCCATGGTATACTGAATGAGATTGCAGGAACATTGTATTGATACAAAGCTTCAGAAAGAAAAAAGCAAAATTTGTGACTAGAAAGATCTCCCAAGTAAGAGGGAGTAGCAGTAGTAAAAAGGATTGTTTTCGTAACAGAGGAAGCAACCAGGATAACCACAAGGAAGACCTACTTCAGCTTCAGAAGGAGTTAGCCTCAGAAATTAAGATGAAGGATTTTGACCTTATATATTATTTCTTGGAAATGTTAATTTGGCAACTCAAGGACAAATTCTCTCCTTTGGACAACCTTCCTCGTCTAGAGAAGACCCTCTTTGCCCTTCGAAGAATTTAATTTGGTCAAGGAAAAATATATTTTTAATGTGAAAACCCACACGTGCACAAAAGTTCAGGTCGGCCTAGAAGTCAAATTGGGTCTCCTCCAACACATATAAATAGACCTAATCCCACATCACTTTGGAGCATCACATCACAAGCATCTTCTTCTCTCTTCTTTGGATTGGTTCATACAGGTCTGCAATTGAGAGGTCTGAGCTCACACATGCAAAGGGATAAAGGCTACTTCTGAAATTTTGCGTTGACTTTTTGTTTGGGTGACTGTTGACCAAGTTTGACTTGGTATTTTGACTCACTTTAACTTGCAAAAGTTCGATCTTTGGAGGCTGAGTTTTTCTATGGAGGAACTAAGATTTTTTGGGCTACTTTGACTATTATTGACCATTGACTTTGACCTCTAAAATCTAAAGTTAACCACAGGGTTCTTCTCTCTCCTTTGACCAAGTTTGACCGAGTTGTTTGGGACTATTTTGACTAAGGTTTAACCAACTTGGAAGGCCGAATATTTTAACTGATGACCAAGCTCCTTTGAGGCAGTTTGACCGTTGACTTGTGGATTGGTTAGGGCATCTTTGGTTGTTGTTGACTGTGGTAGAATTGCAGACTTTGACTTGTTGACTAGATTTGACTTTGAGGCTCATCTATTGGATATTGGATGATTGATCTCTTCGATAGTCAAAGAATTGACTTTGACTCTTTTTGTTGATGAATTAAATTATTGTATCTCTCTACTGAACATTTGATGACAATCTAATAGAAGAAGAATTTGCAAGGGTTTTCCCCCTTGTGGGGTGGGGTTTTTCCCTGGTCTTTGACCAAATCTTGTGTCTCTTGTCATTGCTCCCGATTGTCTTCTATTGTACATTGCATTTATTGTTCTATCTACAATTGCTATTTATCATTGGAAGATTAAATTTGATTGCTAATTGAAGAAAACATTGGGCTAAGTGATTGTAATAGCATAGAACAGTGGAAAATTAACAGGAAATACATTGTTTAGTTTTGTATGGACTACAATTCCATATCTATGGACCAGATATTTGCTATACAAATGAACACCTCATGGTACATTGGGTGTAGCAAAGTGATATTTATGTTGTGTTGAAGAAAGTGTAACTAGGTTCAGTCTTCATAAATGTACTTTTGATAGTTGTATTTATTCAAGAAAAGAATTATTAATTTTTGTTATATTTATCAATGAGTTTCTTGCTCATTGAAATAGGTCTAGCACATGTCAAAGTGCTATAGGTGAGTCAAAGAGTCAAAAGAAAATGTTGAAGACCCTTAAGGGCATGTTACACCATGTATATATTTGTATAAGAGTCAAAGAATATCCCTCCAAGCAAATACAAGTCCTCTCCATGCAACGATGTCACCAAAAGGAGCAAAAACGATGAAGAAAATTCAAGTCAGCCTACTATCCTCAAGTCGGCCTAAGGGATGGACAGTCCTCTATATATAGAGGTTGTCCACTCCTCCAACGAAAAGGTAACTCACCTCTGAAATCAGCGAGCAAGAGAAGTCAAGAAAAGAGTGAAAGAAGCCAAGTATAAGGAGCCTCTAATGCAATGAAGAAGGAGAAGACAAGGCCGAAGTTTAAGGGGTTGTTCTAAGGATCAAACACAGCCACACGTGCAAGAAAAAGAGGCCTCTCTGCAGTCATAATAGCAGCAGCATATCAGTCCCATATCTCTCATTGTTTGGGCTAGTAACTTAGGCCTATAAGGCCTCCCACTAGAGCGAAGAAGAGGCTCTCCCAAGCGAAGATAGGAGTCAAATATTCAAGGAAACCTCCCACACATGCGAGAAACTAGGGTTGTTGTGCTGTCACATCAAGCCTACAACTACACATCAAGAAGAAACTTGGTTAGTCAAGAAAAGGAAGGTGTCTCCATAGGTGAAGGATCTCAATAAGTATAAAAGCCAAGTATCTCCTCTAGAGCTCACATACACAAGGTCTATCTCCTGTCAAAGAAGCAAGAAGGAGGACGAAGTGTCGGTGAACGAAGTGCCGGAAGGAGGACGAATTTGGCTTGTGCTTGGAGGATATTCTTGTCAAGGGTCTAGGGTTTGGCATTGATCAATAAGAAGCTTCAATAAGAGGAATTTACGAAAGGGTTTTCCTCTCTAAGAGAGAGAGGTTTTGTCCTGGCAGAGAGCCAACATCTTGTGTTCTTCTTCTTATGTTTTTGATAGCAGTTTGATGAAGTAAACACACATTCATTAATAAGAAGAGAAGAAGATTAAGCTAACAAGATAAATTGTAAAAGAGCTTCACAAATTGTTATCAAGTCTAGAAGAATCCTACTATATCTAATTTCCCTAGATTCTTCAACATGGTATCGGAGCTAAGGTGACACATCAAGGAAAGGGCATCTCAAGAACACTCATAAGGTGACTCATCAAGGAAGAACATCTCAAGAATATCTACAAGGTTGAAGCATCAAGCCAAGAAGTCTCAATCACATCAAGGACAAAAAGGTCTACCATCTATCATTCATAAAGGAAAAGCATCATCAAACAAGTCCATTTGGAGGAAGCAACTTGAAGAACATCAAGATCTAAGGAAGGCAAGCCATCAAGTCTTCAAGAAGAAAGCAAGTCCACTACATCTCAAACTCTATCAAGTAAGTATATGTCCCCTCTTGAATATACCTCAATGTCTTTTTGCAAGGAAAGCAACAAATTGGTTGGGACCACTAACTTCCTTGCATGGAAGAAGAGGACTGATTTACTTCTCAAAGAGAATGAACTTCTAGACCACATCAAAGGGAATATCACTATCCCTGCTAAGGAACAAACTCAAGCCTTAGCCAAGTACAATAAGGATGAGACAAGAGCTCAAAGGATTCTAATAGAATCCATCAAAGACTCTCTCATTCCTTATGTCTCCAAATTTGAAACCTCAAAAGAAATCTATGACAAGCTAATAGAGCTATTCTCGGTAAGCATAGCTGGAGAAGTGATATCTCTACGAAATGATTTGTACAAGATGAAGATATCAAAGGAAGGAATAGCTCCATACTTCATGAAGATCTCTGAGATGAGGGATCAACTTCAAGAGCTAGGAGAAGTCATGTCTGACAGAGAAATGACAATTGTAGTACTCAATGCTCTACCTGAGGATTGGGGCAACTTCACATCAAGCATAAATGCCAAGAAGGAAGCTACTCCACTAAGTGAACTATGGTCTCTATGCAAGATAGAGGAAACTAGACTCAAAGCAAAGGATGATGTGGGATCAAAGGAGCAAGCATTTGCTACCATGGCCAAGAGAAAGGGAAAATTTGGCAAATTTGGTCCACGAAGAACAAGCAATAGAGATATGTCCAAAGTCCAATGCTTTGGATGCCAAGAATATGGACACTACAAAAGGGATTGTCCTAAACTTAAGAAGGACAACAACAACAAAAGAAAAAGGGAAGAAGCTCATGTAACTCAAGAAGTGAAAGAAGAAGACAAGAAGCAGAAGAAGGAAGATCCTCCAGATCTCTACTATGACTAAGTCAACCTCTTTACTTAAAGTCTTCTTTCAAAGTTTTGAGTAGTATAGGAGCATGTAGAAATAGAATAGAATGCATGGTTAAAGATATCTTCTAGAATATAGGAGCATGGTAGATATAGCTCAAGATATTCATGTACAAGGAACATACCTATTATAGGACCTCATCCACAATGAAAGAATAATTGATCATGATTAAAAAATCTTAGAAGGCCTTCATCATCAAAAAGAAGAAACATTTGCAAGATCCTCTAGATCTCTACTATGACTAAGTCAACCTCTTTACTTAAAGTCTTCTTTCAAAGTTTTGAGTAGTATAAGAGCATGTAGGAATAGAATAGAATGCATGGTTAAAGATATCTTCTAGAATATAGGAGCATGGTAGATATAGCTCAAGATATTCATGTACAAGGAGCATACCTATTATAGGACCTCATCCACAATGAAAGAATAATTGATCATGATTAAAAAATCTTAGAAGGCCTTCATCATCAAAAAGAAGAAACATTTGCAAGGTAAGGATCTTCAAGATCCTCTAATAGAATCTTCAAAAGAAGGTTCATAAACAAGAGTAGATGTCTCATTGGATTCCCATTCATGGGATTCAAGAAAAGGATGATATGTAGGCAAGAAAAGATGAAGCAAGAAAGGCCACACCAAGGACAATCAAATGAAGCCAAGATGATCAAAGAAGAATCAAGATGAGGTATGTATGCATCAAAGTTAAGTCATGTCATCATATATATTATTGAGTCATGGGAATAGTTTTATGGCATGATCAAGTATAAAAGGATCTCTTTCACCAATGACATGCTTGAAGACATGTACTGCAATGCAATGAAGGTCAACATAAAGAAGTGCTCCCATAAGGAGTATAAGGTGGTTGACTAATCATCCAAAAGGAAGCAAATGAAGAAAGAGATCAAGCATGTGAAGAACACCATGGTCACAAAGAATCACTATCTGACAAGATCCATTAAAGACATCTCTCGAAAGAAGGCATGACAACTCTAACAAAGGAAGAAAAAGATCAAAGGACCCTTGGGCCTTGACACCTATGAAGGCCTTGGAGATAGTAAGGTGCAGATAATTGATTCAAATCTACAAAGATGTCATGATGAAGAAGCCATCCAGCAAAAGCACCATTTGATGTTGAAGCAATATCAAGATGAAGTCATGAAGGGCTACTAAATCAAAGTATGGGAACAAGCAAGTACAACTAAGCATCCATAAGTATTCTGAAGCATAGACAAGATGACAAAGGAGTATCCAGATGACAAAAGGACCTGATATATATCAAGAAGGCCACTTTCCACGAAGGGAGCAATGACATGACAAACCAGGAAGGAAAGTGATCGATGGTCGATGCCCTACCAAGAAGAATTTCAAACAAAGACTTCATGACATCAAAGGAAAGAAGGAGATCAAGCAGTTGAAGGACCCATGAAAAAGAAGTTGTTGATGAATGGACAAGTCCCTAGTTAAGAGGGAGTTCTAACAAGTTCCCAACTACAAAGGAGCTTGGGCAAGTTCCTTGTCAGAGGAAACTTGGGCATGTCTTCCTCAATTAAGAGGAAGAGATAGACACAACATTCTTGTCTTCACTTGGGAAGAAAGAATGGGAGGATTGGGTAATCATTTGGCATCTGATACTCTTTGAGGATGTGTAGGGCATCCAAGACAAGAATAGGCAAGAGGATCGATATTCTTTGAGGGTTGGGAACCCAAGGCAAGAATAGTCCTAGAAGGTCATACTTAGTGAACACCCGGGTGGGTATGTACCTTGAGAGACAATGACTAAGGTGTCTATAAGTCATTGGTCTCGCCAATATTGTGCTCTAATCTTATGAGAGATAGATTTGTTAGTCAAGGCCTTGCTATGAACAATGTTGGTTACTATGATGCTATAACAAATGGATTGCCAATCTAGTTTCTCTTATGTGAATTCTTCAAGATTGAAAAATAGCCAAACACCTTGTAATGATTTATGAATACCTCCCTAGTTAAGAGGGAGTGTTGAAGAAAGTGTAACTAGGTTCGGTCTTCATAAATGTACTTTTGATATTTGTATTTATTCAAGAAAAGAAATATTATTTTTTGTTATATTTATCAATGAGTTTCTTGCTCATTGAAATAGGTCTAGCACATGTCAAAGTGCTATAGGTGAGTCAAAGAGTCAAAAGAAAATGTTGAAGACCCTTAAGGGCATGTTACACCATGTATATATTTGTATAAGAGTCAAAGAATATCCCTCCAAGCAAAGACAAGTCCTCTCCATGCAACAACGTCACCAAAAGGAGCAAAAACGATGAAGAAAATTCAAGTCAGCCTATTGTCCTCAAGTCGGCCTCAAGTCGGCCTAAGGGACGGACAGTCCTCTATATATAGAGGTTGTCCACTCCTCCAACGAAAAGGGAACTCACCTCTGAAATCAGCGAGCAAGAGAAGTCAAGAAAAGAGTGAAAGAAGCCAAGTATAAGGAGCCTCTAGTGCAGCGAAGAAGGAGAAGACAAGACCGAAGTTTAAGGGGTTGTTCTAAGAGTCAAACACAGCCACACGTGCAAGAAAAAGAGGCCTCTCTGCAGTCATAATAGCAGCAGCATATCAGTCCCATATCTCTCATTGTTTGGGCTAGTAACTTAGGCCTATAAGGCCTCCCATTAGAGCGAAGAAGAGGCTCTCCCAAGTGAAGATAGAAGGAGTCAAATATTCAAGGAAACCTCCCACGCATGCAAGAAACTAGGGTTGTTGTGTTGTCACATCAAGCCTACAACTACACATAAAGAAGAAACTCGGTTAGTCAAGAAAAGGAAGGTGTCTCCATAGGTGAAGGATCTCAATAAGTATAAAAGCCAAGTATCTCCTCTAGAGCTCACATAGACAAGGTCTATCTCCAGTCAAAGAAGCAAGAAGGAGGACGAAGTGTCGGGGAACGAAGTGCCGGAAGAAGGAGGACGAAGTGTCGGAAAACAAAGTGCAGGAAGGAGGAAGGATTTGACTTGTGCTTGGAGGATATTCTTGTCAAGGGTCTAGGGTTTGGCATTGATCAATAAGAAGCTTCAATAAGAGAAATTTACAAAAGGGTTTTCCTCTCTAAGAGAGAGAGGTTTTGCCCTGGCAAAGAGCCAACATCTTGTCTTCTTGTTTTTATGTTTTTGATAGGAGTTTGATGAAGTAAACACACATGCATTAATAAGAAGAGAAGAAGATTAAGCTAACAAGATAAATTGTAAAAAAGCTTCACAAATTGTTATCAAGTCTAGCAGAATCCTATTATATCTAATTGCCCTAGATTCTTCAACATGTTGTACATTGGATGTGTCTGATGAGACGAAGTGGGTCTTTGCAGCAACATTACAAGTCATGAAGCAATGACAGGATCACTTCATCTGAGACATGGATCAAGAGGAGCAATAGAGCTCTAGTACATATCCACAAATGAGTAGATTGTGGACAAAGACGAGCTTAGTATGATGTTGAATGTCTCCCTCATTAAAAGAAATGATGAGGTATTTGTAGAATTTAGTAGACCATCTCCTAAAGCCATAAAGGACTTTGGTTGGGTCATAAAGGACTTTGACCAAGAAGAGATGGATAAATTCACCTTTGAAGCCAAAAGGACTTGGCTAGGTCAACCAAAAGTGAATGTTCTAGGGAAACTATACGATTGGACAAATCTCCTTAGAAGCCAAAAGGAAATTGCTGCCAGAAGGATTTGGCTATGTTGACCAAAGGAAATAGATGAAATTCACCTTTGATACCAAAAGGACTTGGGTAAGTCACAAAGGACTTTGAACAGAAAGGTGCATGGTCAAAGGCAATTTCTCTTGAGAAGTTGAAAAAATTTGATGCCTAGGGTAGGTCATGACCAAAAGAGTTGACATATTTGCCTGAGGAGCCATAAAGGATTTTGGCCTACCCTGGATATTTGAAAAACATGTGTTTCCTAATTCAGGATAAGATTATTTTATAGACATGCTTCAATATGACAAGCTCATGAAACTTTTCTTAAGGAAGGAGAATTTTCAGCGAAGGGAAATATGTTGCAGGACAATACCTTGCACGCTAAGAGGGAGTGTTGGTTTTTGTGTAGCATCAGGAAGTATTTCCGCATGCCAAAAAGGACCCCTAAGTTGGCCAAAGAAAAATATTAGATATGGAAATTAAAACTATTAATTTGAGCTTCATGCAGGCCCCAAAGTGACAAGTTGGCCCTGCCAATGAATGGGTGTGACCCTTGGTCAAAACCCATCTCATTTGACTCATAAATACTCAATTCAACTTCACAAATGGAATAATTCAAATCATCATCACATCTACTATTCTTTTGTTCACACGTGTGAGTTAAGGAGGAAGATTTCTGAGGTTTGAAGCTACTCGTTGACCATCATTGACCTGCTCTATTTTGACCGAGATTCAAACCATGTTTGGATTGTTGTTTGACTGATTTTTGGACAAGTTTGACCATGGAGGAAGGAGGTTGTTTTGACTGTAGAAATTCGGCCCCCATTAAACATAGTTGACCAGAATTCACTTTCATGCTTTTTGGAGAGTTTGACTGTTGAATTGTGTAGCTTGAGAGGTACTCCACAAGCCTAGTGAGATGGGTTTGTGTGAGTTTGGTCACAAAAAGGGTTTGTGGGAAAAGAACCCAAGCGAAAGGGTTTTAGACCCATGATGGGGTTTAAAATCTAAAGAAGGAATTAAAAAGAAGATTAAAAGGAAAAATTAATTCCCAAGGTCTAGAGGATCAAAACCCCTAAGTTCTAGAGGGTTCCTAAGAGGCCTAATTAAGAGATTATTTAAGGAGGCCTTAGGATCAAGGCTAGACACATCAAGTGGGAGGAGCTCATTTGATCAAGAAATTGTCGCTATGTAGCCTTAGAAGGAGGTTTGGATACTTCAGGTCGCAGCACCTTTAGGGAGGACGAATGGAGGAGCAAGAAGGGTTCCTTCTAGGTCATTTTGCCCCAAGGGGAGGACTGTTTCCTCATGAAGTTCGTGCCTCGGAGAAGGTAGGATCTGCGTAAGAAGAGGACGTCGTAAAGGGCTACTAGGAGGCCGAGATCTAATTATGCACAAGTAAATTCATCCTCAAGTGGCAGCGAGACTATGGAGAGTTTGGACAGCCAAGGAGCTTAGTAAGGCAAGGCCAATATCCCTGTTCTGTAAGGGGTAAGGGGTCGTAGTTCTATAGAGAGGGCCAAGCCTCAAATACAAGGTCATAATGCATGTTTGCTCAAAAGAAAGACACCCTAGAAGCCTCAGCCACAACACAGGTATAGGAGGGCTAATAAGGCCGAGATAAGGGTTTTTCCTGGCCTAGTAATGATAGTCGAAGAGCTGAAATTAGGAAGAGACCTTGTTGTAGGTTACAACAGTACAAATAGGAGGCCGAAGTTGTGATCAGGTTTGTTGTAGGGTTACCATGTATGCCGATGCCAAGGAGGACTGATTCTAGAGTGGAGAAGGTTGTCGTAAAGGGTTTAGTACAGCAAACGCTAAGCCCTAGTTGAGGGTTTCTTCAAGAACAAATCAAATCCCTAGTTATATTCCTAAGCAACCAAATTTTGAGCACAGGGATGAGAGATCAGACCCTAATGAGAAAGTAAGTTATCTCAGTATGGAAGGTCGCATTCCTCTAGGGTTGTGCAAATGTAGCAGAATAGGAGAGGTTGCAGACTATGTTGGACAGAAGTGCAAATAGGACAAATGTGTTGGAACTGATTTGTAAAGAAGAAGAGTATGCTTAAAGTGATGAGATGGATGACCTAAGAATGGTCAGGATGTTCATTATTAGTGGTTGTACATGGGAACCTAGATCTGTGCAATTTGAGGAGTCAAATTGCATAACAAGGGGCAGATATTTGAAGCCCTAGATCAGTCAAGATTCTGACTAAAGATGGGCAGATCTGAAAGTTGAGAAGTAGTGCAGGATGCAATGCAGAATTGGAGGTCCCGGTTTGGGACTGTTGGTGGCAGCTTAAGAATAGATTGGAGGACTGTTAGTAGTTGTCACATTGTACCCTAAGTGTAGGACTTGTGAAGGACAACAAGTCTGCTAAGAGAGGCAATGTATTGGAGGTAAAGGGTCGCAGACTTTGAAGCACTAGAGGAGCAACCAAAAGGGTTTAATAAATCAGCCCTAGTTCACTATGTAGAGAAGGACTTCTACGGTGGAAAGAGGGCAACCTCCAAGCCCTAGACTTGCCATTATTATAGTAGCAGAAGAAGGCAGAAGTGGGCAGACCAAAGGGTTGTTCACAAACAGAGTTGTGAACAGTTGATCAAAGACCCTATGTGTTGTAGACCTTGAAGGACAAAGGAGGCAACTAGAGGGCAGAGTTTATTGAGCCGAGTTCAGTGACCTAAAGGAGAAAAGTTCATTGATAGAGGCAGATTGAGGAGCTACAGAATGAGAGGCAACAGAACCCACCAGATGTGTTCAGGACATGTGAATTGAAAGGGTTGTGTGTGACCACCATCAACAAGTAGGTCAAGTATTGTCTTCTCCAGGGTAGATTGGTGGTCAAAGTGACTGACACCAAGCCCTAGTTGCATCCTTGTATCAGGAGAATTGTAAAGGGCCATGATACCTGGTACGGGAGCCCTAAGATTGTTGTATTCTAGTTTGTAATATAACATGTAGTACGTTTGAAAAGTTAAAAATTGTCATGTGCACTAGTTGATTCACTGATGTGTGTGGATTCCGTTGTGCAAAGTACTATTGTTGTGGCACTTGAGTGTGTTTGTGTTAGAGATTCTAAGACCAAACCCAGATTCTTGAGTGTTGTGGAAATTCAACATTGACCAGCTTCGAGACGCTGTTATTTTGACTAGGTTTGACTAGTATTTTTGAATTTGAATTGGGCTCAAATTCCTAGAAAGGTTCTGAATTATACTATTAAAGAATTATTCTCCTAAGAAGAAAAGTTTGCTGGGTTTTTCCCAAGGTTGGGTTTTCCCAGGGCAAATTTGTTGTCTCTCGATGTTTGGTTGTCTCTTTATGATTCTATTGTTAATATTGCATTATTGTTGAGATTTTCTATGTATAATTGCTTAATGACATAAGATAACTTGATTAAGGATCATTGGAAGTAATTATCAGATTAGAAGATCAATCTCTTATAAGAAAAATCAACAGTCAAATCATGTTTATAACAGCCCAACTATGCCTCCATTATACTATTCGGACCCTCTTCATTGTTAACCCTAACTCCATCGCCTAATTAGGAATGTATTGGTCATGCCAATTCACCATCCCTCAAATTCTCAAGATATCATAAACAACTTTTCTAGGGTTTTCCTCTTGTGACAAAGAAGATCCAGCCTAAACTGTGAAGAAGAGTTGTTGTGGTGATGGTGGGCAACCTTCTTAAGTGCCTCTAGGGTTCCACTTCATTTAGGGATTTGAATATATTTGAGTACAGATCTTGGAGGTAACACTTAGCAGGAGTTAAGATTTTGTCTTCAACATATCTAAATATGTTTCATCCAAGATTCCAAAGTTCCGAACTTCATATTTATTTGAGGGAAGATCCAATTGAGATCGCTATGGTTTAATAATTGCTTTGTTAGGACCTTAAAGCAACCTCTTCACCCAAAATGTTATCCAAAAGAAGTTATCCCATTTGAATCAAATATTAAAAACTCAATTGGTTGACGGTCAGAATGATTACAGTAAATCTTTATCAAGCAAGGAACTGGTTTTTAAGATGATCTGTCTGGCAGTTGTAATCTTTTTGCAAGACTCATCTCACATTATTCTCATTTTTGAAGCCTTTTGTCTAGTCTAGAAATTGATTTTGCCTTGCGACATTACTTCTTCAAATTCCTCTTCCCCAAAATTATGAACTAGAAGATTGACTGGACTGTGAAAATTTCAAAATAGAAATCCTACTGTAGTGATAATATTATTTCTTCTACTTATTAACTCATAAATAAGTTATTAACAGTGTTCTTACGGTGAATATCAAAATAAATTCTACTACAGTCTTCACAAATAAAATTCTAAAAGCGCAAGCAATAACAACACACAAATAACCACAATGACACAATTAATTCTGGACAATCGTCCCCGGAAAAATCCAATGTGGGAAAACCAGTGCAATGGATAAGGGTTTCTTTATTATTCTTCAGCAAAAATCTCTTGTACAATATACAACCAATAGAATAGAAGTGAGAAAATGTACAGACGCTTCCTGACAAATCTCTGATCCAGGAGAAGTGCTCCTCAGCCCTCTGAATCCCTCTGTGTCTTCCTGCGTCACTTTTCCTCACGTTGGCCCAACATCAGACGGCTCACGCAGTCCCAGCGTCAACCTGCCTTGCGCTGGCTCTCCCTGCGCTGCGTCTTCTTGCCTTGTACCTCCCAACTGATGCTGACGCTGATGCCCTCTCTCTCTTTCTCACCTGCAACTCTCCCTCTGATTCGATTTTCTCTTGCTGAACTTCGACCAATGAGAAAATCAATCTTACTCAGGTAACTGAGTATCTGCCTCTCGTGAGTTCTCCAAGTGCCCATCAAGCCTCCTCTTATAATCCTCTCGTTGATCAATCAACGGCTCAAATTAGACCCTAATCAATGGCTAGGATCATATTGACTTGATCTCTGCCTTCTTCTAGGAGTTTCACCCACAGTTTAGATTATTATTTTAATTTCCTAAGTTTAGACTTAGGGTCCCATTAAAAATAATTAATTATTTTAATAAAACTGTCTCTTGATGGAATTTTCCAAAACAATTTCTGGGTATTGGCGAATGCATGTGTCTAAGCCTCCCTGCAAATTTTGAGACTTAGAGCACATCCGATGCTACCAGAAATCAACACTCCCTCTTAGCAAGAAATGTACTCTAGCAATGCAATCATCTGAAGCATCACTCTAACTTCATAACATCGTGCTCTACGTTGCTGATGTCTGACCTGTTGTCCATCAACCACTGCGCAAATGTTGCATATGTACTGTTACTGACCCTGCCACTGTCAACGCTGCATCTGTACTGCAACTCCCTTTGAATTTCTACATCCGTGTTGTTGTTGGCACTACCACTGCCAACTGCCCTGCACTGCAAACTGATGCTGCTATTGAAATGGATTCTCTTCCATACCCATCTGCTCTCTGAATTGAGTGAACTTAGCCCTTTTGAGATCCTTTGTGAGTATGTCTGCTACCTGATCTCCTGTGGGGACATATTGTAGTTGTACTGCCCCACGTTAAACACGGTCTTTGATAAAGTGACATCTTATATCTATGTGTTTCAACCGATCATGAAATACTGGATTCTCAAAGAGTTTGATACAACTCTGATTATCACAGTAAACCCTGGTCGCTTCCATCCTTTTTCTAAACAAGCTCACAAGCAATTTTCTGAGCCATATAGCTTCGCACGTAGTTGTGTTGGTCGCCATATATTCTGCTTCTGCTGAGCTCGGGGCTATCGATTTATGATTTCCTACTGCACCAAGATATCATCCCCGATCCAACACTGAAGCAGTACCCCGAGGTACTTTTTCGGTCAATGAACTAACTGCCCAATCTACATCTGTGAACCCATTCAATCTGACGTCCTCCCATCGGGAGTATTTCAAACCATATCCGATTGTTCCGCACACATACCTAAGAATGTGTCTAGCTGTCGCCCAATGCACCCTTTTTGGTTTCACCATGAACTAACTAAGAGTGTTGACAGCGAAGCAAATGTCCAGCCTAGTGTTGACCAGATACATGAGTGACCCAATGAGTTGCATGTACAAGGTGGGATCTACTTCCTTGTTTCCTGATACATCTATTTTCTGACAGTTGGTGATCATGGGAGTAGCCATGGGTCGACAATCCTGCATTCTGAATCTCTTCAGAATTTCTGTAGCAAATATTCCTTGTCCAAGGAAGATATGCTACAGAAATTCTGAAGAGATTCCCCATTCTTATGCCAAACTTCCAATCCTAAAAAATAATACATCAACCCCATGTCCTTCATGTCGAATTCAGCTTCAAGATTCTTCTTGCAATCCTGTATGAGCCTGGATGACCTAGTTAGGAACAAGTCATCTACATATAATACCAGAATAAGTGGCTCATTCTCTACCATCAAATAGTAGAGATTGGGATCAACATCACTCTTGACAAATCCCAACTGCTGCAAGTAACTATCAATCCGACCATACCATGCTCTAGGTGCCTTCTTGAGCCCATACAGGGCTTTCTTTAATCTGCAAACATGATTTCTCTTCTCATGAGTTTCGAAGCCTTCGGGTTGTTCTATATACACCTCCTCTTCTATCACCCCATTCAAGAATGTTGTCTTGACATCCATCTGGTGAATCTCCCATCCCATTTGAGCTACTAGGGATATAACGGATCTGATAGAGGTGTATCGAGCAACTAGGGCAAAGGTCTCTTCATAGTCTATTCCTTCTTTCTGAGCATACCCCTTTGCCACGAACCTAGCCTTGTACTTCTCTATACTGCCATCTGCAGCATACTTGATCTTGTAGATCCATCGTGATCCTACAACTGATCTATCTTCTGGTCTAGGTACTACTTCCCAAACATCATTCGTCATGATAGAGTTGTATTCTTCTACCATGGCATCCACCCATACTTGGTGTTAAACAGCTTCCTAAAAGCTAGAGTGTTCTTCAACCTGAGCTACCAATGCCTGGTATCTGTCAAGTTGCCTACGCAACCTTTTCTCGGTTCTAGGAGCTCCAACAAACTCCTCTACATCCCTCAGTGTTTATCGTACTTCTCTGTTGGTTCTACCACTGGTGGTGGGAGGCTCAATCAACTCCTCCTGATCCTGCTATTCCATCTGCTCAGAACCATCTGGATTTCCTCCTTCTGAGGAGATACTGGTATTGGTCACTATACTCGATCCAAGTGTTTGTCCTACTGCCTATCCTCCTTGCTGCTCCTGGACCAGTGGAACATCTCCTGACTGATCTTCTGCAGGCATCTCACGAGATTCCCTGAAAGCTCTATCTTCCATGAACTTTGCATCTCGTCTTACTACAATCTCCCTGTTGCTAAGAATGTAGATTTGTATGCCTTTGAGGTCTCGTTGTATCCTACGAGATATCCCTTATCTGCAGTCTAATCCAGTTTATTGTGCTTCTCGTCTGGAATGTGACAAGAAGCCACGCTTCTGAATATCCTGAGATGACTGACTTCTGCCTTCTTCCCTGTGAAGACCCTTTCGGGCATTTTCTTCCCCAATGCTTTATGAGGAGTTCTATTCTGGATATATATTGTTGTGTTGCAAGCTTCTACCCATAGATACCTAGGTAGATCTTGATCATACAACATAGCTTTGGCTGCCCCAACAATAGTTCTATTTTTCCGTTCTGCTACTCCATTCTGCTTCGAATTATATGGAGTTGTCCACTCTCTTTTGATGCCCTCCTTTGCGCAAAAATCTGTGAAGTCTTTGTCCATATATTCTCCACCATTATCTGAACGCAATACCTGTAACTTTTTCCCTGTCATATTTTCATCAAGAGCTTTAAACTCTCGAAAACGATCAAAGACCTCGGCCTTAGTCTTTAAGAAATAGATCCAGGTTTTTCTGGAGTGATCATCAATAAACATGACAAAGTATTCGCCACCACTAAGAGCTCTTGTGGACATAGGACCATAGATATCTAAGTGTATCAATCCTAATACACATTCTGCTCTATTGTTACTTCTGGAAAAAGTTGTTTTAGCGTACTTCCCTAGTACACACCCTCTGCATAAGTCATCATGTTCACTACTAAGGATTGGTACTCCTATAACAGTCTCTTTGAGCATCCTCAGTGCTCCATGGTGTAAATGTCCCATTCGCCTGTGCCATAATTCATTTCATTCCTTTTCACCATCATAGTTGTTGTCTATAAGTGCCATTGGAGACTCAAGCTGCAACCTATACAATTTGTTGCTATGAGTTCCAATTTGTCTTTTCTTCTTCCAACTTGGATGCTTGACATATACTTTCTTTCCAATGAAGTATACATCGTATCCCTTGTCCTGTAACTGGGACACTGAAATCAGATTCATTCCTAATCCCGGCACATGCAGAACATTGGTGGCTTGGATGTTGGTTCCTGCTTCTGTCTGAAATGTTATGGTGCCCCTCCCTATTGGAGTACACTTTGTCTGATTTCCCATTGTAATATGAAAATCCATTTGTTCTTCTTGATAGCTCGAGAAATATTCTCGTACTCTAGTCATATGAGTTGAAGCCCCACTATCAATATACCAAACATCTGCTAACGCTGACGCTGAACTTGCTAGGCATGTGAATTCTTCTAGTCTAGAAGCCAATTCTGAGTTACTTTGAATATCCATCTTTGTGTTGTTTTCTGACGCTATCCTACCCCAGCAACTGTTGTAGAATAAATTGCGTCCTTTCCTGAGAACTACGCAATTCTCTAGGGTTTCGATTTTCTGCCTTTGCAGTAATTTCGAACTCCCTTCTTTTCCTCAATGAGGGCTCTTCAGTTTGCACTCCTGCTTAACCTTGCTTTGATTCCATGTGAAAAATTCAAAATAGAAATCCTACAATAGTGATAATATTATTTCTTCTACTTATTAACTCAGAAATAAGTTATTCACAATGTTCTTACGGTGAATATCAAAATAAATTCTACTGCAGTCTTCACAAATAAAATTCTAAAAGAGAATGCAATAACAACACAAGAATAACCACAATGACAATTAATTTTGGACAATCGTCCTCGAAAAAACCCAATGTGGGAAAACCGGTGCAACAGATGAGGGTTTCTTTATATTCTTCAGCAAAAAACTCTTGTACAATATACAACCAATAGAACAGAAGTGAGAAAATTTACAGACACTTCCTGACAAATCTTTGATCCAGGAGAAGTGCTCCTCAGCCCTCTGAATCCCTTTGCATCTTCCTGCGTCACTTTTCCTCACGCTAGCCCAGTGCTAGACTGCTCACGCAGTCCCAACGTCAACCTGCCTTGCGCTGCCTCTTTCTGCGTCACATTTTTGTGTTGGCTCTCCCTGCTCTGCTTCTTCTTGCCTTGCCCTCCCGACAGATGTTGATGTCGCCTCTCTCTTTCTCACCTGCAACCAATGTTGCACGAAGCGGGGACGCAGAAGCGTCATTTTCCAAAAATCTAGGAAGCGAAGCGTCTGCTATATATATATATATATATATATATATATATATTATATTTTTTTGCATTTATACTCAAAACAAACATCCCAAATACCAAATTAGTTGTAGAAGACATGAAAACATGCATATTTTTGCATAAATCAAGATAGATATAACATCCATTGTACATTAATGATTAATTATTCGAGCATCAACCATTTAGATGCATCAACCATCTAGAATCTAGATTCTTCTCCTCTTATCTAGCCTTTGCCTCTACCTCGATTGTCTAGGGATATTAGTCAACATTGCCCAATTTTGATCAAACTACCTAATTCAAGACTTAAAATATGGTAGAAAATGCTTAACATGCTTGATCGATGATTTTGACTTGATTGAAAGGTAATTTTTTGCTAAGGGCATGCCGCGTGACAAAGGAGTTCAACAATTAACACCACCAACACTAGGGTACATATAGGGCTTGGTGCTCTTGATTAAATGCTAATCGCATACCTTCATACTTGATATAATCTAATGAAATGCCACAATCCCATTGATCATGAATTCCTGAAAACTGTTAAGTCTGCTGAATTTTGAATAAGATATGAAATTCTATTTTTTCCATATGAAGTCCAATGAGGCTGGAACCACTCTCAAACATCCTGAGTCATTTCATGGTAATGTTAAAAATTTAAGTAAAAGGATGAAAATGAAAAATAAAGGAGAATGTCACTTTTACTTTAAGAATTTAACATTACCATGAGGGAGCATCTGCTATATTTATATTTTTTTATATTTTTTTTGCCTTCATTCCTCACCCTAACCCAAGGTGGACCCACCCCCAACAAGCAAACTCACCTAAAATTTAAAAAAAAAAAATTGAAAAAAAAAACGATTTTCTAAACAGCACGGCGCTTTTCCGGAATCGTACGGAAGCGTACGCTTCGCCCTCCGAAGCGCCACACTTCGTACTGCCGAAGCGCCGTACGAAGCGCGCTTTGGAGGAAAGCTTCTGAAATTTCCAGGAAGCGTCCAAAACAGGCGGAAGCGCACTTCCGGGGACGCTTCCTGGATGCATCCGCACGGGATGCGCTTCGGGCCTTGGAACCAGGGGGGACGCTTCCTGCAACATTGCCTGCAACTCTCCCTCTGATTCGATTTTCTCTTGCCGAACTTCGACCAGTGAGAAAATCGATCTTACTCGAGTAACTGAGTATCTGTCTCTCGTGAGTTCTCCAAGTGCCCATCAAGCCTCCTCTTATAATCCTTTCGTTGATCAATCAAAGGCCCAGATTAGATTCTAATCAATGGCTAGGATCATATTGACTTGATCTCTGCCTTCTTCTAGAAGTTTCACCCACAATTTAGATTAATACCCATTAATTATTTTAATTTCCTAAGTTTAGACTTAGGATCCCATTAAAAATAATTAATTATTTTAATAAAACTGTTTCTGGGTGGAATTTCCCAAAACGATTTATGGGTATTGGAGAATGCATGTGTCTAAGCCTCCCTGCAAATTTTGAGACTTAGAGCACATCCGATGCTACCAAAAATCAACATGGACAACAAAATCTCACAATAATTTTTACATTCAAAGATTGACTGGACAATGAAATCTCACAAGAATTTTTACATTCTCGACTATGGACTAGGTAATCACTTCAACTTCCATATTACTTGTCCAAGATGCTCTGTTCTTAGGTAGTTGATTAATAAAGATATGCTTCGCTAAACTTTCCCTGTTTGTCACTTGTCGAAGTTCTTTCTACCAAGATCGTGAGTTACAGTGATTTCAGTTATGCACCATTATGGGCATCTTCATTGAGGCAAGCTGATTCATCCAACATTCAAGCTAAAAATAAATGGAGGTTTTGAACATAAAATAACAAACTTGCATCAACAACATTTTGCTAAATGACACACAAATCAGACTAACACCAATAGCCCCCTCTTTTTCCCATTTTATATTCTCATATTTGTATACTGTTAACAGCATCAGAGATAAGCATACCACTTGAAGCACACTATTATAATAGTTTTACAAAACAAAAAGAAATACTCACAGTTGGGCGCCTTGTACGGCGGTAGACTTTTTCAAGTGTAGCAATCTGCACTTTTTTCATCCGTTTCTTCCTATTCCACTGCGCTTGATTGACAAACATTGGAACCTCAGCGTCACTCTCTGATGCCTCTTTTAATGTAGGATCTATGGGTTTTCTATCAGATCCAGATGACCCTACATTATCTTTATCAGGCTTAACGGAAGATTGAGCTGACCCAATGTTATCTTTCACAGGTTGAATTAGAAGCAACTCAGGAGGAGGATTCCGCAGCAAATCAAGAACTATTTCTCTGTCAAGGCCTAATTCTTCTGCAAGCTTTTTAACCTGCCGAGCAGAAAACTTGGATCAGTTGATCTAGGACTTGGTAAACAAGAGACTGAAATAAAAAATAGATGTACAATGATGCCAATCACAACTAAAGCTTCTCACTTACACTAACTTTACGGCGCCCAACCTCCAGAGCTGCAGCCAATATCTGAAGTTGCCAGTTTTCTAATTTCAATGGTGGATACTCATCCAGTGCTTCCTCGTCATCATCTATATCAGATATTGCTTCATTCAACTCTTCTTCAAATTTAGAGACTTCCTCCTCAGTAATCATATCATTCTCATCATCATCAGATAACTGATCTTTTTCCAGATCCTTCTCTAATTGGCTAAACAAGGCCTCCAAAGCATCTTCATCTAGAGAGTCCTCATCTTCTTCATTCTTTCGTGCCTTCTGGAAAAGATAGTCCTAGTTGTATTAATTCATAGTATATCCCCGACATGGTGTTGAAAATGAAATGTGTGATCATTGACACTTAATATTAACACTGATCAACCTCCTCCTCTGTTTGGTCAAGCTTGAGAATTATTACTGTTAATAAAAGGCATATCGAAATAGTAAACATACTAATAGCATCTCTAACATAATATTTTTGATGTTAAAACACAAAACCCTAAACCATGGAACTGCAATATATTGTCAATGAACTAAAGCCATCCATAACTAAATTAGTCGAGGTTAGATGTCAATCTGGTAAGACAACCAAAATTTAACAGTTTGTGAATGTAAGCAAGTATGAGATGGGGCACCATTACTTCTCCACGGCTCCAAATTTCCTACCCGTGTTGGGAAGGGGCAATGGTTAAAACAGTACCTGCACATTTTCTTGTACTCTTACTTCTTCAAAAATCTAGCAAAATAAATGTATTGTTGAATCTGATCATAGATCTCAACATCAATTAAAAATACTGATCCTTTGTATTATTCTAATAGCATTTCAATGCCATTTTAATATATTTTTACATCCATATTTTTGCATTTCCCCAACCTTGAATCTATCAAAGCTATCATTGACAAACGAAGTGGGTTGTAGGACCCTTCCATACCATAAATATACAGTTAATGTTTAAGACTACATTCAAAATATTTAGGAATGCCTCGAAATTTTAATAGAATTACTTCATATTGTTTTGATATTTTCATCTTTCTGACCCTTTAAACTTTAAAAACCCGATGTCGATGATTTCAAAGGCCTTTTGTTTCATTTTGAAATGGATAGATAGGCCTTTTTGTACATCATAGTCATAAATGTTACATATTTCATAGTAAGAAAACACCTACACAAGCTTTTGAACCTTTTGAAGTATTTCCAGAAGTTTCAACTCATCCTGTAAAACTTTTGAACAGCAGAGGAATTTTTTCATCCATCAATGGGCGTTGAACAGATTTAAGAATGTATTGTCTTCAATGATTTAAAAGGAGAAGCATAAGGTTTTCTTGTTGAAATGATTTAATATTTTAATTGTGTCAGGTCAACCTTTCCTGTGATTTCTGTTTTAGATTGTTGAAAGCTTAACCTCCAATTTTATCTTAGATTTGAGCTTATTGTGTGGATTTTAAATATTCTCATAGATTATTCTCAATTTTATTATTATTTATATTTTGTATCTAATGCATATTTTCCATATATATTGCATTTAGTTTCACCGCCGTAGTTTCCCTTTATTTGGGGCTCACCATATCAACCAAGTTGCTCAAATTTTACATATTGTGACTTTGGAGAAATGCCAAAGAACACATGAAATAAAACGTGTATTAATATGGGATATTATGTTTTAAATGACTAACTTTATGTACTCCCACGGGCACTTATCACTGATCGTACTAATTTTCTTTTGTCCCATTGACCTACCTTTTTGGTCATTTGTTGAACATTAATATTACTATTTCATCTTAATTTATTCAACAAAGGTCAAGTGATATACAATATGTATACACATTTCTATTACAAAGTGGTGCTTCAACATAAGTTGGATTTGAAGCTTAAAAAATAAAAGTAAATGATCTAAATTACTACATTTGTGTCATATGAGTAAGTGCTATTTTGTGAGGTTGAAGGATCCCACTGAGGAAAAATCCATCAAGTATAAGCCACGGCACTGGTCAAAGACCATATGGTCAAGTTGGAGAGTTGGTGGAGGTCAAAACTGTTGAGAAATCTAGGGCAGCTTAGTTAGGGCTTATTTAATTTGATTTCTCTTTAACTTTGATAGTTGCTTGTGATATTCTTAATAGGTTTTTCTTCTTCTTGTTATTATTATAATCTTGATCATCAAACAGCGACCAAAACATGAAAATCATTATAGACAAATGGACACCAGATGCAGGCACTTAGCCAGGGTAAAACCCCTATGAAGGGGAAAACCTAGTCAAACTCTTCTACTAGAAAACTCAAATCAAATTGAGACAATCTTGACCTAAGACAAAGACCTTATCTCCATCCATCAAGTCAGCCCTCAAGAATTTACCTTCAAGATAATGCAGAATCAAATAGGCCTTTGGTCCATCAAATCATCTATCAAACTAACCAATTATGGCTTCAGTTCTTCTGCAATTTGGTTTGTAATCATAATCTTGTACCTTCATCCTACAAAACTTCAATCCCTTCACACGTGTGACAGAAAAGACAAAGATTAGACTTCTTTCTTTTTCGCTTGGTTTCCCTTCTCTTTCTGGTTATGAAATAGGCTCTTTTATGATATTCGCACTTCATCCTTTCTTCTTTAGTTGCAAATACAAGTGACGTCAAATAGGTCGAGTTCATTTGCTATTTATAGTGGTTGGAGTCTGTACTTTGAGGCCCACATGATGAGCTTGGGGCCGACTTGATGGAGGAGGTTTTACATGACCAGTAGTAAATTTTTCTTGATTTAAGAAACCCAATAAGAGTCTATAAGATGACAAGGACTCAACACTAGAAGCCTACAACGGAGGCTTTGAACTAGAAATGAATGAAGCATGAAGCCCATGCTTATAAATAATTTCCTTTTCTTAAATAAATTTTCTTTTTCTTTCTTTTGACAAATATATGACTGAAATACAATTAGGAAGACCGACACTAGTTACATTCTTCAACACTCCCTCTTAACTAGGGAGGTATTTATAATTACATATATACATAGGTACATGGATGATCTCAAAATGATATGTTCTATAAATAGTCACAGCACACGCAATGCTATAAATTAGATACTTGATCAAGGTATCTAACCGGTTGAGACTAGGGTGTGTTCCAAGCTTTAGCCACTATAGGTACCATCAGGTTTCAGCTCTAACACCAACCCAGGGATTTAGGTATCGTATCCAAGGTCGGAGCTATACAAGACCAATGATACCCTCTCCACTTCAAGATCTAGACATCATCATAGGCTAGCTAGATGTCCTCCCCAGCATCTTGTCGCCCCAAGATGCTTCATCTCTCCCTATCAACTAAATCAAATATATCCATTAGTCCAAGCATGCTTCCAAAAATGTTCAACCTTCTTATGTAGAGATCTACCTATACAATCACAACCCCAATTCGTAACAGACTTTCAAATATATACAAGTTAGCACAAACCTTCGGGGTCCTTAATCCTTCTGATGTTGCTTAGATCATCATCATATTATCCAAACACATCTCGTCGGAAGCTTTCTTCTTTAACTTCTTCAGCAGCACCAAACTCAGCCTCAGCACTCCTCAACACAATCAAGTCTTTGTTTGCAACTTCATGAATCCATCCATTCTTTGATCTCATTCTTTCTTCAAGGTCTTCACTATAGTTGTCACAATATGTCCTCCCTCTTAACTGGGGAGATATACACTTTCTTTAATCAAGCTTCCTCTCAGCTTAGGGAGATCAACAACTTTATTCTTCAATTATACAGGCTCTTTCTTTCGCATTACCACATCATCGGAGAACTTCAACCTTCTGATACATCATTCCTTCTATCCTAACTTGGCAAAAAGGTCACCAACAAATACTTCAAGATTCTCATAGCTTCCTCTCTTCATCATGCTCAGTCATCTTTAATTAAGAGGTAGATGAACATCTTCAACGTCTTGAAGATTATGTACTTGCAAATCTTTAAGAACGAGTACAACCAAGTACAAATATATAGGAGCATGAAGTTAACAAAATAGGATTAGCATGTTATTGCAATGGGAATATCAAAATAATCAAACTTTAGATATCAAAACCTAAACCTAGTTAGGTTGATAATCAATAAGGGTTACATCTTTTATACCCTAAACTTTCTCATCCATTTATGCTAGGGTTTTTGTCACAAACCCTAGATTCCATATTTAAGACTAAAGCCTTAGATGTCAACAACTATATCGAGTTAGCATTTCAATCATAATGAAAGCATTTCTATATCTAGGGTTTTATTATCATGCCCTAGAATTTTATATCAAATTCTACTAGGGTTTTATCGTAAACCCTAGACACAAACATCAAAATTTTAACATTAGATATACAACAACTTGACCAAGCTAGGGTTTCAATAAAACGGAAGCACATACACCGAGGATTTCATTCCTAGGATCTTTTATTAATTGATTCAAGGGTTTCGTCATAAACCCTAATTTAATAAACCCTAAAAATCTATGGTTTCTTCCTATAACCTAGATATCAACGAAAAACCCTAAAAAGGCTAGGGTTTCATACATCAAGAGATTATAGACTTTATCAACAAACCCTAAGAAGATTGGGGTTTTACAGTGAACCCTAAAGGTTAGGGTTTTACCAAAGTAAACAAAAGAGAGTATGACAAGCGTTGATTTAATCTAGAGATCAATCACCCTAACAAGAATCTTTATGATTCAAAACCTTAAAAATAAGAAAGTTAGTAATACAAGGTAAATTTCAAAAGTGATCGTACTTTTTAATGAAGAAGTTCAGCGACAAATCCTGTGGTCTTAGATATAACTTGAGTTGCTCCATTTACAAAACTTGTGGGGTTTCATTATTGAAGGGCTCCCTCTGAATTATGACAACGTTTTCATGGTTCATTTCCTTATGTGTCAACTTGTACCCAAGGATCCAACTTGATTTATCAAGTCACCACACCTGCAATATTTATTGACAAGCACAACCAAAATATACAAGTACAATAACATAATATTTATCTAGGGTTTTCTTAGAGAATGAATTCCAAGGGATTTTGAGTACAAAGTAGTAAGTACTACAAATCCTATTTTCATAAAAGATTATCACATACCTACAAACCCTAAATATTATGAATTAGAATTTAGGGTTTCTTAGAGGGAACTAGAGAATTCAGATAAGAGTTTCTGTATATTTTATCTAGGGTTTACAATCCTTGGATATTAACATTCTTCATTACGAAAAAACTTGCAAACCCTAGAAGCAACTAAACCCTAAAAACATTTCATACTAGAATCTAAACAAATGATCATGCTCTACTTACCTCAAGATTACATACCTTTGTCTCTCATGCTTGATATTCCTTTGAGCTTCTTGTTAGTTTTTGTAGCATCAGAGGTATTCTAGTCTTGAAACTTTGTGGAGAGGCTAGAACATAGGAGTTCTCCAAAACCCAGAAATCGTTTCCGGAAATTCCACCTAGAGATGGCTCAATTAGATTATTAGCCAATTTTTAAATATTTCCTAAGTCTAAACTTAGGAAAAGAGGTTAATTAATCAGTATTAACTTAGAAAGGTGTGAATCATCTAGAAACTGACACAGATCAACAATAAAATAATCTCAGCCCTTGATTGAGTTTTAATCTTGGTCGTTGGAGTCCCAACAGGAGATTATAAGAAGTCGATGGGTAGATGGAGAGATACACTTGTGAGACAAGATTTGTTGTCGCTCACATTGTACAGGCACGGTGCAACAACGACTCAGGACGGAAGTTGTCACTCTGATCCCCACCCACTCCGTTCTAGTTGTCTCCCAACAACAAGCTATGGGGGGTAGTCTCTATGGAAGATGGAAATGAAAGACTCGTTGGCAACCAACAAGTCTGGGAGATGTAATTGAATGGCTTAGCCACTTGGTTGATTTAGCAAGATTTATAAATTAGATTAGATTTAAATGTGAGACCAGTGCCTTATGGAGTCAATTTCTTGTTTTATATCAATTAAGCCATTGCTTGAATTCTTAACTATCTTATATGCTATGCAAATCCTAAAACTTAGGTGTAATGCAGAATCTTGGTTGATTTTAAGTTAGATGCCTATTCTAAGTGTAACATTCCTCTTAACTATTTTGGAACTAGTCTCTAGAGTAGGTTGTGTGATAGAAGCCAACGTGAAGCAAGCAGAGGGTTGATTATCGATACTTCCACCTATGTTCTAACCACCTAATGCCTCTGGCGCTGCAAAGAATGTGGCTCGGACAATTGCAAGGTCACTGTGTTAACCACTAAAGAGGTGCTAGGCTCCTCAAGCTAGATGAGAAAGGGTGGCCCTAAATGTCTATCAACCAAGCTTATGCCTGGAGGTAAGTTATTAGATGCAAGACTAGCTTAGAATGATATGCAAGGTGAATGAGTGATTCTTAAGGTAAGATTGTTTAAGTGTTCTTTAAGTACTTAGTTATGATTTGCTCTTAAATTATATCAACAAGTACTTATCAATGAGATACAATCTTAACCACAAGAAAATGTGCCAAGTTATCAAGTGCCAACGAGAGATAAAAATGCCCACGATACAATTATTCAATAATCACAAGATGTATGCTCTAAGATTGCCAAGGATTCTCAATAACCATAAACCAATGATGTCAAAAGAGAACAAGATCGCTTATCCACTTAGAACACTTAGCCAATGATTTTCAATACAAGATGCCAATCAATTAGAAGGATGTCGAAATATTGTAATTTGATCACAACCAATTAGATTCTTAGAAGCTCAAGATCACAATCTCTCCATGATGCACAATTGAAACAAGTTACTTTAATGTCAATGCCCAAATATCTTAAACCATTCAACACAATTATGAGATTAGAGCTTAATGCTTCAAGTGCTTTATGAGTGAGCCTATTAGTGCAAATTTTATAACATTTAGAGATCATGAACGAACTCACAAGAGACATGCAAATATTAGTACTCTTATCCAAGATTACCAATGCCAATGATCTTCTTCACAATAACAAAGCATGAGCTAGAGAAAGCACTTCAAGTTACTTATGATCTAATGATATTCAATGAGTAAGTAGGCCTTATGACAGCAGTGCATTACTTGTGAAATCAGTGAGCTAATTAGTGTCAAATGCCAAAACAGTCCTAAACTTTCAATCTCTCTTAGTATAGAATGTAAACAATGAGGAGACACTTATGTCACTGATATAATTTCAAACCTTATGATGCATATATGACAGTCACCAGAACTTGAAATCTTACTCAAACAATAATGCCAAATTTATCCAATTAGTTCCTTAATGTGTGAAGCACTTTATGAATGATTTTTTAGAACATTTTCATAAGTATTTTATCACTGATATGAATTAGTTCTCTTGTTGAAGCAAAACAGTGAGGGGACTTAGGGTTTAAAGATCAAACACTTAGGCTCTAAGTGTAGAAGAAACTTGCCCAATTGCCCAAAATTTTCTCTAGCGACTGGAACACCTACAACACCAAAGATTATGCTCAACACCTCTGCAAAACACACCAATACTCAGTCCAGAAATTGACAAATTACCCACATAGGCAAAGAGAGCAAAGGAAGAGAGCTAGAAGGCCAACAATGAGCCAAGGAAAGACTGCGGCTAAGGGAAAGGAGGCATTTTAGGCCTGCCGAGAGGAGAAAGACCCCACAAGGGGCTGTTGTGAAGGGAGAAAGCCCTTGATTGGGTCTGCGGCAGAGGGAAGAAGGCCTATTTAGGCTTGCGGCTTCAAGGGGGAGCCCTCAAAGGGCCACGGCAAGGGAGAGGAGGGTTGCCAAGAGCAACGGAGGAGGACGGAGGCATAAGGAGGCTAAGCAGAGGGGAGGAGGAGGCAAGACGAAGGAGGAAAGGAGCAGTGAAGGAGGAAGAGGGAAAGCCAAGGGGAAGGGGAGGCTTGCAGCAGGCCTAGGAGGGCTGGAAGAAGGTCGTAAGCCCTGCGGCCAAGCCTAAAGGCCTAAAAAGGTTGATGTCAAGGCTGATGGGGCCCACAGCAAGGAAGAAGAGGCCAGATTTGGCCTGTGGCTAGGCCTAGAAGGGGACGTTGGGCCTAGAGACCAAAAAAAAATCGAAACCCTTTCCTAAAATTCAATTTTGATTCAGATCAGCAATTTGTCCAATTTCCTTTGATGTTGGCGCTGTCAAAATTCTAGAGACTATATCTTACCCTCAAGGACCTCGATCTAGCTCCAACCCCGCAAATCTTCTTGAATTTCACTTGCACAAATGAAAATAAAATGCCCAAAACCCCAATATCTACAAAAATTTGAAAATACAATCCCAAACCCCAGCTAATGCAAAACAAGGGTTAGAAAAAATTCTTTACAAAATTTATTCTACAAAAATAATTTACAAATTATATACAAATATACAATGCTTGAAAGATTTTTTGAAGAATAATTTATTTTATAAAATTTGGCAATGGCTTGATGTATTTCGAAAGATAGATATTAACCACAGCCTTAGCGAAGTGAGAAAATCACATAAATTTCCCGGAGCCCAAACAAGGTCAGCCTATGCCCACAGTCTGTGAACTTGGAGCCCAAAGGTCAGGGAACCTACAAACTCTATATATTCCTTAAGAGAAAATTGTTAGATCATACAATGAATCGGATCACCTAAGATAAGCCCAAAACTTACCAATAGATTGTTCCTATCATCTACAAACGAAATAACAATTCATATAACATTGAAGCACAATATAGGAAACCACATACACAACACATACCAAAGATCAATGAGATATAGACACCATGAACTGTACCCCAAAGTCTTTTATTATGAGATTCAAACGTTCCCAGCAGAATAGTGGTGGCTTCAAACCCACTTTACAGAATTTTACATCAGCCAAAGACTACAATAGAAGCTCAATAGCCTTCTATTTATAGAGGAAATCCCTCCAAGTGGAAAATAACGGCTAGTTGGCTTGATCCCCGTCAAAATAATCTCAATTGTCGATAAATATTTGATCATCTTTTAATCTCTGTCGTCGAAAATACTTATTTTTGAGGAATTTTCGAATTTCACATTAAAACCATTTTTTATTAATCCAAAAATAATTATTTTGGACTAATTTCCTCAAAAATGTAACTTCGACTTAACCACCAAGGTCCAAAGGCTTAATTTTTCTTAAAATATCCAATTTTGCCTTGGTGGGGTACCTCCAAAATTTGACTTCCTCATGACCCACGAATTTTTTGGTCATTTTCCACTTGGATAAATTAATCTCTAATTTTAATTTTTTGACTCTAAATTAATTAATTTTCTAGCTTAGGATTTAATTTTTATTTTGCCAAAAAAATTAATTAATTGACACTTGAAGGGATTATTTATTTTTCCACTCTCAAATACTTTAGCCATGGTGTCTGATTGCGAGGGACCATGCACTAAAATATTTTTTACATTAGATAATTACATTTCAACCCTCAAAAGGGGATACCCGTTCGTTATAGACCTTCATAATATTTACCCAATTCTGCGACACAATATGATCTAGTAGACCAAGTGATTTGTAATAAAATAATTTAGCCAAATAGCTTAAATTATTCCCAAATCACTTTTACAACAGACTTGACTAAGAAAAATATGACTCACCTAAGACATCGAAAATAAACTTCACCCTAGCTTTGTGGTTTAAACTGGAGGGAAAAAACTCTTCCGATTAGCCGTGTTTAGAAACACGGGCAATCGATAAGGTTATAAAACCTCCTAGGATTAAATTTGTCGCAAAAATCATAGGCTTACCTAGGTTGTGACATAATTATACAGTCCTACTAGCATCATTTACATTACAAATTTGCAGAATGGGTTTACGATGACATGATAAGTTGTTCGCTGATGATTCTGATCTTTTGAAAAAATTGGCACAACTGCTTCCTTGGAACTATGACAAACAATGTGCAACAAGATCCATTTCCTTGGGCAGTTTGATTCTCCAGAGAGCAACAGTAGTTGCCGAAAGAGTTCGAGCCAGAGAAGGGAAGCAAAGTCAGAGAGGGGCAGAGACAGTGAGTCCGAAGGAGTTTTTTCAATTTTAGAGAGTCAAAAAGAGGAGTCCCAGATTTTCTCCAAGAGGCTGCGCAGGGGCCGCAGGGCCTCAAGAGGGCAATTTGATACAACTAAAGAGGAGCTTGTTTTCAGTTACAGAGGCCGAGAATATTTTCCAGAGTGTCGGAGAGACAATTTCTCAGTTAGCAGCAGGCAGGACTGCTAGATTGGCAGCTAATTCAGGTAGAGTGTGAGGGACTGCACTAGGGTGACACAAGGCCTACGCAAAGCTAGTTGGACAGCTAGTTTTTTAGGGGCATTCAAGTGTCTGGATTGCTAGGAGAGAGGGTAATTTCCCTCCAATAATTTTTGCCAATATTCCTCTTAGATAGATTCGCCAGTTTGGCGATTTTTATTGTACTCAGAATTTCTCACTACTGCTTAATAATAAAAACCCTCAGTTGTTGCACCGGTTTTCCCAAGTTGGGTTTTTCCAACGAATTTTGTCCAAAAATAACGGTGTTATATTTTTTTTGTGTGTGTGCCAGTATTTTCTCAGTTTCCAGTTTACCTTTCGTAGTATTTTAATTTGTGAAGATTGCAGTGTGATTAATTCGTTGTAGTCATAGCAATACACTAAATAATTAATTTATCAGTTAGAAGAATTAATTCCAGTTGCTACAATAGAATTTCGGTGGTGAAATTTTCACACGGTATCAGAGCGATTTTGATCATACGGGAAGCTTAGAAGTAGAAGCAAAAAAATTCGCAATGATTTTTTCTAGGAGTTGCGCAATGCCTAGCCAGGCAGTGCAAATTGTTGGGCAGTTCGATTTTTCAATGTAGGATTGGCAGAAAAAATCGACTTGCTAGTTAAGTGATTCCAGCAGGCAGAGGAAGCACCAACAGCTCAGTAATTTTCGCTGAGCAAATTCCTATTTGGGCGCAAAAGGGTTTTGCAACAGTTTTGCTAGAGCATAATCAATGTCCGGTGGAAGAGGAAGTGCACACACAGAGGGAAATTTCTCTCAGAGGGTTTCTAGCCTAGAAATTCAAATTTCCAGTTGCAGTTGGTAGTAGCTACAAGTAGCTCTTCTCACTCCAAAAGGGAGTGTGAATAGCAGATTCAGCAGCGGAGCAAGTGAAAGAGGGAGTTTTTCGTTTCAGTTTCAAAGATGACCACAGTTGCGCTTAGAGATCAGGATAGGCTGGAGGGAGCCTCCAACTATCTCATCTAGAAGGCAAGGATGTTATTCATGTGTGATGAATATGCACTGAAGACCTATGCAGATAATGTGTCGCATTACCGACCGATGCAGATCAGTTGAAGGAACACAAGAAAAAGATGGCAAAGTCGAAGCAAATGATCCTAGATGGAGTCTGGGACCATATAGTCTCGCATATATCTGGCAAGGACAGTGCCAAACATATGTGGGATGCTCTCGCTCAGCGATATCAAAATCCTTCCGAGCAGCAGAAGATGTTCCTGCAGGTGAAGCCGAGAAACATCAAGATGCCGAAGGGTGAAGGCATAGACCCTTCCTCACCAGAATTCATGAAATTCAGGATCAGTTTACAGCCGTTAAGGAAGCACCTCAACCTACAGAGCTTGTGTGTTTGGCCCTAAATAGTGTCTTAGAGGAATGGCAAGTCTTTGTTCAAAGTATCTTGGGACGAGACACATTAGAGTGGGGCAGGATGTGGTCAAACTTGCAGCGGGAGGAGATGAGGTGAGCTCTAGTAAAGAGCTCCATCAGCGGAAGTAGCAACAAGGGTTTAGAGGGTGAGAAAGAGGAGGAGAATGTGGCCCTAGCATCAAAGGGTCTCAGTTAGGGACAGGAGAAGAAGAAAAAGAAGGACCTATCTAAGGTCAAGTGCTTCAGGTGTGGCGAGTTTGGCCACTATAGTACCCAGTGTCCTCTCAGGAAGAAGGACAAGCAAGAGAAGCAGGACTAGGCAGCAGCATCCGCAGAGATAGACAAGTCCTCCAGGTTGGAGAAAGACTTCGCCATGTTTGCAGCTATACCTCTAGTGGTGAGGTGGGGCAATATGGAGATATAGTCCCAAAATTGCAGAGGAGACTTGGGCAAGGTCCAGTGTAGGACCATATCCTTGCTACGGGGGGCCCATAGTGTTCAGTAGCAGGATGGATCAGTATCAGTGATGCAATCAAATTCTTGAGTGACAGTTGCAGTCAAGTGCTGAGTAGCGTAGAGCAATGTTGACAGCAGAGCATGAGGCTCAATAGCAGAGTTAGTAGCAGCGCAGAATCCTTAGTGGGCGGTGCAAAGGCTAGTAGCAGTCAGGACTCAGGAGACAAATGTATCATGAGATACAATTGATTTATTATTTCGGATGCTTCTCAGATGCTGGAGTTGTCGTAGCAGCAACAATAGTTGAGAGGGAGTTGCAATGTAGATGCAGAGTTGTCAGCAGTACAGTGCAGTGTCAGCAGCGGTACAAATGCAACATCAGAGTTGTGCAATAGTTGGCAAGCAATGGCAAGCAGTCACAATGGCCAGACATCAGCAGCATGTATGGAGGATGATGCAGAGACAGAGTGTTGTAGCAGCAGTATAGCACTAGAACACCTTCCTCGCTAAGAGGGAGTGTTAGTGTTTGTAGCATCGGAGGTGTTCTAGACTCGAAACTTTGTGGAGAGGTTACCAAAACCCATAAATAATTTCTAGAAATTCAATTTAGAGATGGTTCAATTAGAATATTAGCCAATTTTTAAATATTTTCGAAGTCTAAACTTAGGAAAAGTGGTTAATTAATCAGTATTAATTGAGAAAGGTGTGAATCATCTAGAAACTCACACTGACTGACAAGGAAATAATCTCAGCCCTTGATTAAGTTTTAATCTTGATCATTGGATTCTTTGTTACCGCTCAAACTAGCAGGGGTACTAGGAAGGGATCCTATAGAGCAAATACTAGGTCAAGGGCAACGATGGAGCAATAGCCACTGTCACCTCAGCTAAGGCTTTTTGCTCTTTACGGACTTTCACTTATGGGAGGAGACCCGATATGATGGAATCACGAGAATATATCATCAATGATAAGATAAGTGGGTGATTCCTAGACCTATTCACAAGAGAGACTCAATGAGATAGGTTGCTTGCTTTGAAAGCAAGATGATAGGCTCTCTAAAAAGGGCTAAGAGGGTTTTTGAGGTTAGGGTTTGAGAATATATCTTATCAAAGAAGCCCCTAGACTCAAAAGGCCCTATGAATGCTTGGCTTCTAAGTGATATTTATGGAATTGGAGTCAAAAAGTTGCGGGACAACAAAGGGCCAAGTGGACCCAAAATTAGGTCAAGTTTATGGAGTTGGTCAACCAAGTATGCACTTGACCTAATTAGGGAGGGGTAGAGGATCAAAGAAAAAATCTTCTTTTGATGATTTAATGCTATGATCCCAATGACGTCATTATCCAATGGGAAACTAGGGGCAAGAATTGATCTTCAAGCTAGGGCTTGAAATATCTCAAGATCCCACTGTCAGAATTTCGTGAGATTTGGAGGGCCCCTAGAGGATACACCAGCGCAATTGTGGGCAAGGGATCAAATTCTTTTGATGGCTAAATCATGAGAAAAGTGATGCCCTAGGTGACCTATGGAGGCTAGGCCTAAAAAAAGAGGGGAAGGTGAGAGAAATTCTCTTTGAAAATGATCACTTATGGAAGGATCAATGCCTTATCCTTTGGGGAAGATGGAGTTAAGATGAAATTTATGATTTAGAGGAACTACAACCAATCAAGGAGCCTTCTAGACAACTTCGCATGGCAATTAGGGCATGATAGTAGCTGCTAGAAGAATTTATACTTCAAAGTGCAATAATTGATGACTTATCGAGATGTTCAATAGAAACAAACTCTAGGAACATTCACCCTTTCACACATGATACATGAGATGATGCAACGCTACAAAAGATTAAATTTCCACAATTTCGCATAAGAAAAGCAGTAAATTTCAGACCTAGTATAGTGAAAATCCCAACAACATTCATGTATTAAAGCAAATAACAAGAATAGACATGAAAAGATTACTTACATGTGTAAAAGAGTATATCCAATCACCAAATTATGCCAATAATAAAGCTCCAAGACAAGAGAGAGATATCCAAACATCAAAATTCATCCATAACATCCAAAATCCTCCTCCAAAAGGGAATGTGAAATTCTCAAGAAGCTACTAAGATGCAAATCCAAGTGATGATGATGAAAATGAATCACCTCACTTGTATTTATACAATCTCTAATGAATTCGAATGGCCTAATTTGGACTAGTAATGACCCAAAAATAAAATAATGTGCATAATAACAATACTTTTGGTGACAAGCCCACCAAATAGCTCAATAACATAAAGATAAGCCTCTCAAGAGGGCAGAATGATCAACATAATGAGTCGTTGGGCCTTTGAAGAGGCCTAATGAAGTCCAAGGGGTGCCATGATGTGAAAATGGACTCCCAACATAGTAGAAAAGCGGTGGGCCCCTTGTTTTTCAGGCAAGGGCTTGTGGTGCTCCCAAGTGGGTGTGGGGGCACAAGGGCATCCTCATGGGTCTCCAAGTGGATCGAAAATGAATGCATGTAGACCGTATGTAAGGGCAAGGATGATGATATAAATCCTCCCACTGCAGCAGGAGACATCCTCTAGACCCTGGAACATCTACCAAGTGTATGGTGCAAGTGTGAAGTCAGTTGGGCATGGCGATCCAGGTGCATCAACCTCATCCAACAAGGTGGAACACGAGCAATCAATGATCGGTGTTGGGGATCCATGAAGTAGTCTCTGCTATGGTGGAGGCCCATGGCTCTCAACACTCACCCTACAAGTGCCAATGTGGCCCTCAGGAGGGTTAGGACCCCGTATAGGGAGACCAAGCCCCAAATGGAAACCCACCTGCAATCCTGCATAAGATCCAATGCGTCCCCTTGCCCTCCAATACAACAAACCATTAGAATAATCAAGTAAAAGAACTTACAAGTCATGGAATCAATGGGACACTTCATGGTGGCATGTCCTTCCATAGCGGGCTTTGGCATGTATAAGTGTCTCCAAGCTCAATAAGGGGTTAACCAAGGACCCTATTAGGTGGTTTCAGCCTTTAAAAGGGGTGACATGTCCAAAGGACATCCCTCAAGTGGTAGGTGGCAAATGATAAAGGGGTGGAATGGAGTGGGGATCAGGGGAATCATCCAGACCACATGTTATGGTACAGAGTAGCTATGATAAAGGAAAGCCCACACCTGGGTATATGAGTGTAGGAGGAAGAAAATCATGGTACATGAATTACCCTAGCCTTTGTTTTCCACCCTTCTTCATATGCCTTTTGCTTTGATTGATTTTCCTTCATAATTGCTAGGGGCTTCAGGGGATGAGAGCATGTTGTGTGGTATATAGCAGTGGACACCCCCTAAAAGTGGGGCAATTCATTGCCCACTAGGGGTTGGGACAATCATGGGTTCCTTCATGATGGAGGGGGCTCATTTAGGGCCCATAGGAACCAGGGTGATGGCCATGGATAAAGGATAGAGCTCATGTTTGGCTTTTGCCCACGTGCTAAATTTGTATGTCCCGGCCATCTTTTGCATTTTGTGGTACATTTCTTGTTGAGAGTGGCCAAACTACGATTTTTCTTTTCTTTTTAGCTGTATCAACCTTCGGGCATCATTCTCGGGCATCATTCCAAGGCCAACCCAAGGTGTGGACAATGAAAGGGAGAATAAACCTATGTGGACCAATTGGACACATGTGGAATTGGATGGAAAAAGAGATGAATGGGGCTAAAATGAGTGGAAGGGATTGATGTATATGGTGTCGGAAAGGGGGACCACGCAACCAAAATTGGGATTTCCCATGTAGTGTCGACCCTGAAGTTAATGGTCAGTAAAGGAGATCCCATGGGACTAGGATACAAGGTTAACTGGGGAATCGGTCAGTGGAGACAAGAGTACAGACCTAGTCCACTCTTTTCGCCGAATCCCCCCACCAATCCATACCCCAAAGTGCTTGTTACCACTCAAACTAGGAGGGGTCCTAAAAGGGGATCCTTGAAGGGCTACTACTAGGTCAATGGAAACAATGGAGCAATAGCCCACTGTCACCTCGGCCAAAGCTCCCTACTCTTTACAGACTTTAACTGATGGGAGGAGACCTATTATAATAAGGATCACGAAAATGAATGGATCAATGATAAGATGAGAGGTGATCCTAGAAGCCTATTCACAAGAGAGGCTCAGATATATGGCTTGCTTGCTTTGAAAATAAGATGAAAGGCTCTCTAGGAAGGGCTTAGGGAAATTCTAAGAGCTATGGTTTGAGTATATGACTTGTTAAGAAGACTCTTAGCTCCTAAAATCCTTGTGGAAACTTGGATTCCAAGTGGTCTTTGTGAAATCGGCTACAATAAGTTGTGGGACCACATGGGACCAAGTGGACCCAGAATTAGGTCAAGGGGATGGAATTTATCAACCAAAGGTGTGCTTAACCTAATTGAGGAGGAGAAAGGGATTAAAGGAGGAATTTTCTTTGAATTTGATGCAATAATCCCAATGAGGTCACTAGCCAAAGGAAACCTAGGGCAAGAAATGGTCCTCGAGCTAGGGCTTGCAATATCTCGAGATCCCACTGTCGGATTTGCCTCAAATTTGGAGGGCCTCTAGAGAAAACTCCAGCGCAGTTGTGGACCAAAAATCAAAGTATTTAGATGGCTAGATTGTGAGATAAGTGATGCCCTAGGTGACCTATGCAGGCTAGGCCTAGAAAGAAAGAGAAGGTGAAGAAAAATATTCTTTAAAGTGATCACCAGTGGAAGACCAGTGCCTTTCTCTATAGGAGAGATGGAGTCATGGATAAATTAGATTTTGGCTTGATTTCAACTTATCAAGGAGAACTAGAACACGCTTCGCTAGGTTTAGGGCTAGTTTGAAGCAGCTTCAAGGTCTGTATACTTCGTTTCTCTATAGGAGAGATGGAGTCATGGATAAATTAGATTTTGGCTTGATTTCAACTTATCAAGGAGGACTAGAACACGCTTCGCTAGGCTTAGGGCTAGTTTGAAGCAGCTTCAAGGTCTGTATACTTCGTTTAGCATAATTCGATGGCTTATCAAGAGAAATATTTATCCCTAAAAACATTCATTCATTCATTGCATGGCCCAATCCTGATACAACACCATTTAGAAACTTAATTTCCCCAACCTCACATAAATTGATGCAGTAAATAGGCCCTAGAATAGCGAAATTACCAACATCATGATGCAGCAAAATTACATTAAAAAATAGCATTTTAAAGGTACTTACATGCAAGAAGAATATATCCAGACATCTAATTTGCCAACAAGAGAAGCTCCAAGACAAAAAAGATTTAACCAAACATCAAAATTCATCCAAAAATCCAAAAATCCCCTCCAAAGAATGCGAAATTCTCAAAAGAGCTAATGATCAATCCAAGTGATGATGCTAAAATGAATTCACATCACTTCTATTTATACACTTCTAATGAGTTTGATTTAGCTAGTTAGGCCTACATTAGCCCCTACAATAAAATAATGTGCAAACTATCAAACTTTTGGTGACAAGCCCGCCAAACTAATTCATAAACAAAAGAATAAGCCTCTCAAGAGGTCGAATAATGGATAGTGCATGTCGTTGGGCCTTGGAGCAGGCCTAATAGAGTCCATATGCGCCATAATGTGTAGTTGAACTTCCAAAAGCAATGGACAAGGGGTTGGCCCCTTGTAATAACCTATGGTGCTCCAAATGACATGTGGGGGCACACAAGTGCCCTCATGGCTCTCCAAACAAATCAAAGATGCCTGTAGATCGCCTGCAAGGGCAAGGATGATGGTGTAGGTGATGCCACATCATCATGCAAGTCCTGGATCATCTGCCAAGTGTATGGTGCAACTTTGGGGCCAGCTGGACATGATGGATCAGGTGCACCTTCCTCATCCAATAAGTGAACCATGAGCAATCTCTAGGTCAAGACCCCGTATAGGGAGACCAAACCCAAATGGAGACCACCTACAATCCTGCATAAGATCCAATGCGTCCCCATGCCTTCCAGCACACCAAGTCATTAAAGAAACCAAGTAAAAGAGTTTATAAACCATGGATAACAAGTGAGCACTTCATAATGGCATGCCCTTCCATAGTGGGCTTTGACATGTGCTAATGTCTCCCAGCTCCAAATAGGGTTAACCAGGCATCCTATTAAGTGGTTTTTACCTCTTAAGGGGGTGGTACGTCCGTGGTACATCCTTCAAATGGTAGTGTCATGTGGCATAATGATGGAATGGACTAGGAAATGAAAGGGGACAACTTGGATAACATGCCATGGTACAAGGGTAGCTAATAAAAGGGAAGCCCACACTTGGGTAAATAATGTGTAGGAGGGAGCAATCGTGGTGCATGAATTACCCCGACCTTGATTTTTCCACCCTTCTTCATATGCCTTTTGCCTTTTTATGATTTTCTTTGGTTAACTACTTGGGGCTCTAGGTAATGAGAGCATGATGCGTAAAGTATAGCAGTGGATACCCCCTTATAAGGTGGGGTAGTTCATCGCCCACCAGGGGTTGGGACAATCATGGGTTCCTGAATGATAAAGGAGGCTCATCAAGGGCCATGTAGGAACCAAGGTGATGCCCATGGAATGGGGTAGAGCTCATGTCATGGCTTTTGCCCACGTGTTAAATGTTTTTGTCTCGACCATCTTTTGCATTTTGTGGTACAATTTCCTATTGAATGTGGCCAATTATGATTTTTCTTTTTCTTTTCGCTGCATCAACCTTCGGGCATCATTCCAGACCCGACCTAAGATGTGCGGCAAGGGGAGGGGGTGGCTGACCCTATGTGGACCCAGAGGAGGAATGTGGACCTAGGTGGGAGGAGAGATGATTTTGGGTGTAATTAGCGGAAAGGGAGTAATATATGTGAATCGGGGAGCAGGACCACGCAACCAAAATTATGGTTTCCCAAGCAATACCATCCCTAAAACGAATACGTCAGTAAAAGAGATCCCACAGGACTAGGGTGCAAGGTTAACATCCCAAAAGAGACCAGGGGGACAAAAGCATGGACCTAGACAACTCTTTCTGCCAAAACCCCCCATTAATCCATGCCCAAAGTTTCCATGATAAATAAACTAGAATACTCAATTACCAAATAACAAGGCATACCTTTAGATTTGGGAGGCCCACCTTCAAACATACGATCATGACAAATGGATGAGGGACCACATGGTTGGCTTAGGTGGCAAAGAAATGGCACATCGAGCTAGTTGGTGGCTACAAGGGGTTGTTGGTTGCCGGCTGAGGACCATCATGGAGAAAAAATTTCTCCTAGAGACATCACCCACAAAATCGTAAGTAAATCTGGCTCCAACTGGGACATGATCTCTCGGAAAAGTGGCAAAGCTACTCGAAAGGGAGGTCATGAGAACAACAACAATCTTTTGGTTACCGTAGACTCATTATCTGCACATATCAAAGACTAAACGCATGGGGCAGCATGTTTTTATGGTGTCTTATGATCACCCATGCTTAGTGTTAGGCCATAAAATCAACAGAAAAATAAAAATATGCAAATTTTAATCTAAATGCAGCTAATCTACCATGAGAAATATCATATGTCATTAGTTCTAATGTGAAAATCAGCATGCAATGCATCCTACCCTAACATGCATATGGTAAAAAACTAATACTAAGTGTAATCTTAAAACTAGTGCAACCAACATATCATCAGAGTAATATAAATATGTTAGTCTATATAACTAATCATGTAGCAATGCCAAAGCGAATGTGGACAGAATCACATGGATGACAAGGACAGTGGGAGGAAGGAAAATAGAATGCCCACACATGGATGATCATGTGAGAAGAGGAAAGAAAAGGATGTAATCCAGTCCATGAGATCCTCTCTTCCAGCGAAAATATAGAGATGTCGATGATTAGGCTCATAAACTTTTGATAGATGGAAACCTCAGGCATATTATTTCCATTATGGTCCTTATCATTTATGTCATATTTTATGGCCTCTATAGGATTATGATTAGTAGGCAAGGGAGAATGATGAGACGGAAAAACACTAGGTTGCCTATGATGATCATACCAAAAAGGGTGGATTATAAATTGATCATATGACATAATCTTGAGGGTGTGTCAAAGGAGATGAAATATAGTCAATGAGGGGTTCTTCCTTGACACCATACTCAGAAGGGGGAAAGGGCTCATGGTCACTTTGAAAAGGGCCAAGGGAATCATTTGTGGAAGACTTGAATGTTGATTGAGGTAGGAACAGATGTGCTTTAGGCCTCAAATTTTGTAGGGAGGCTTGGGCACATGTATTCCAAAGAACCCAGAAAGCGTTTTGGGAAATTCCATCTAGAGACAATTTTATTAAAATAATTAATATTTTTTAATGGGACCCTAAGTCTAAACTTAGGAAATTAAAAATATTAATGGGCATTAATCTAATTATGGGTGTAACTTCTAGAAGAAGACGGAGATCAAGCCAAAATGATCTGAGCTTTTGATTAGGAGTTAATCTAGGTCATTGGTTGTCCAACAGAAAGATATAAGAAGGGGCTTGAGGGTCATTTGGAAAATACATTGAGAGATCAAGAGATCGAATTTCTGAAGTGAGAAGTTCTCAGGAGGAAGTTCTGATCGAGGAGATTTCTTGCAGTTGAGGGGCAAGGATAGCATCCGGAGAGAGAGATTTTCTCAGCCAGAGAATCATCAGCAGAGAGAGGCAGAGAGTGATCCAGTAGCCCAGACGCAGAGGCTGACACAGGGCCACGCAGAGGCAGCGCAAAGGGTGAGAGAGAGTCTGAGATTTTGCTGAGGAGAGTCAGTTTTAGAAGCCGGGAGTCGGGGTGTGAGACCAGGAGGCTGAGAGTAGAGACTCCGGGTAGCAAATCGATCAGCAGACTGGGTGACGCAAAGCCTAGAGAGGTTGACACAGAGACTGTGTGAGGACTGCGCAGAGCAGCGTAGGGCCTGCCAAAGGCACTTCATTCAGTATCCAGATCAGTCGGGATTTTCTCAATGATTGTGTGAGGTAATCTCACAGATATTTATGTCAGTATTTCTCTCTCTGTAATTGAATAACCTAAGAGGTATTCAGAGATGTATTCAGAATTTGCTACTGCTTAATAATAAAAACCCTCATATCTACTTCACCGGTTTTCCCACATTGGGTTTTTCCGGGGACATTTGTCCAAGAACAACTGTGTCATTTGTGTGTATCTTTCGTTATTGCTCAATTTCTTGTTTCAGCATATTATTTATTGGTGTAGGTTGCAGTGTATGTATTTCGAAGTTTGTCGTAGGAAACTGCAAATAACTTGTTCATGTAAATCTAACAAATAGAAGAAATATCATTAGTGTTGCAGTAGGAATTCCCGGGTTTAAGGAATTTTCACATGATATCGGAGGTATAGGTGAAGCAAAAAGAGCAGAGCTGGTAGATCCAGTGCTGGGCAGAAGAGGGAGTTCGAAAAAGCTGCAGGAGGCAACAACTCGAAACTCCAGAGGGGTTGCGCAATCCAAGCTGGGAGTGCAAATTTTCGAGGCAGTCTCTCTCCGAGAGAGTCGACGGAGAGAAGGACTTCCAGTTCGAATTTTTGCCAGGGCAGAGGGAGCAACGCTGAAGCCTCAGTGTGAGGAGAGCTGGTGGGATGCAAATTTTTCTACAGGTAGTTTTGCTGGGCGGAAGATCGTTAGAAGAAAGATGAGAAGCACAGTTGAGGGAATTTCTTCCTCAGAGAATTCCTAGCCAAGGAATTTGAATTCTCTAGAGTTGAGCAGCAGCAAGGGGCAACATTTTTACTAGCTCCAACAGGGAGTGCGTAGGCTAGCCCAGCAACAGCACAGAGGAGAGAGGAGGTCATTCGACTTTCTATTTGTTGGCAGAAATGGCAACCAGTGGCTTGAGGGATCAGGACAGGTTGGATGGAGCATCCAACTACGTCATCTAGAAGGCTAGAATGTCATTCCTTCTAGATGAGCATGCCCTCAAGACATACGTCCACAGCGTGGTGGCTGAACTAGCAAATCCAGATCCGCTGAAGAAGTACAAGGCAGAGATGGCGAAGGCTAAGAGGATGATCCTGGATGGAGTCAAAGATCACGTGGTGTGTCACGTTGCTAGCAGAGGGACTGCTAAAGAGATGTGGGATGCCTTGGCAACGCTATATCAAGGATCTTCCGAGCAGCGGAAGATGTACTTGGAGCAAAAGTTGAGATCTGTTCAGATGCAGAAGGGGGAGCGTGTCGATCCATTCCTCACGAAGATTAAGTAGACTCGTGATGAATTGTTTGTTGCAGGGCATACACCTCAAGATTCAGAGTTGGTTAAACTAGCCCTCAATTCTGTCTCAAATGAGTGGCAAGTCTTTGTCCAGAGTATCCTGGGCAGAGCAGCATTGTCGAATTGGGATGAGATGTGGGCAACTATAAAACAAGAGGAACTGAGGAGAGACATGGTCAAGGTCAAACTTGACGGAAGCAGTAGCAGTAGTGGGTCGAAGCCCAAGGAGGAGGAGGATAATGTAGCCCTTGCATCGAAGGGACAACAGGAGCAGCGGAGACGTAAGAAGGACATCTCAAAGATCAAGTGTTTCAGGTGTGGTGAGATGGGTCACTATGCTACACAGTGTCCTCTCAGGAAGAAGGAAAAAGATGAGAAACATGATCCAAAGGTTGCGCCCGCGAAGATCAAAGAGGAGGAGTTTGCCATGACAGTCGAGATACCTCCAGGAGGGAGGTGGGCTAATTTGGAGTTGTAGTTTGAAAGAGCTACAAATGGGCAGGATCCTTGAGGAGTCCACCTCTTGGATCAATACCTTGCTACGGGAGCCCAGACCAGGAGTAGCAGGATGGACTAGTGTCGGATGGTGCTAAGGAGTGTCGAGAGACAGTTGCAACTTGCAGTAGCTAAGAGCGCCAGAGACTGAACAACGCAGAGCAGAGTTGGCAGCAGTGCAGATGGCACAGAGCAGAGGTCAGCAGCAGCGCAGTATATTCAAAGGGTCAACGCAGAGACTAGTCGCAGTCAAGCTTCAGCATTCACATGGTATCATACTAAACACAGTTAATCAAGTAATTTTAGATTTTTTCCCATTGTTATCAGCAACAGTTTGCAGGGCAGTGGCAGTGCTAGCAGTAGCACAGATACAACACTTAAGAGGGAGTTGTAGTATGGATGCAGTGTTGATAGTGGCAGTGTCAGTAGCAATACAGTTGCAGCAGCAGCACAGTAGTTGGTGGACAACATGTCAGACATCAGCAGCGTAGAGGACGATGCTTCAGAGTCAGAGCAGTATGCAGCAGCAGTATATTGTTAGAGCACATTCCTTGCTAAGAGGGTGTGTTGATTTGGGGTATCATCGGATGTGCTCTAGGCCTCAAATTTTGCAGAGAGGCTTGGGCACGTGTGTTCCAAATAACCCAGAAAGCGTTTTGGCAGATTCCACCCAGAGACAATTTTATTAAAATAATTAATATTTTTTAATGGGACCCTAAGTCTAAACTTAGGAAATTAAAAATATCAATGGGTATTAATCTACTTGTGGGTGTAACTCCTAGAAGAAGACGAAGATCAAGCCAAAATGATTTGATCCTTTGATTAGAAGTTAATCTAGGTCGTTGGTTGTCCAACGAAAGATATAAGAAGGGGCTTGAGGATCATTTCGAAAACACACCGAGAGATCAAGAGATCAAATTTCTGAAGTGAGAAGTTCTCAGTAGGAAGTTCTGATCGAGGAGATTTCTTGCAGTTGAGGGGCAAGAATAGCATCTAGAGAGAGATTTTCTCAGATGAAGAATCATCAGCAGAGAGAGGCAGAGAGTGATCCAGTAGCCCAGACGCGGAGGCTGACGCAGGGCCACGCAGAGGCAGCGCAAAGGGTGAGAGAGACTCCGAGATTTTGTTGAGGAGAGTCACTTTAGAAGCTAGGAGTCGGGGTGGGAGATCGAGAGGCTGAGAGCAGAGACTCCATGCAGCAAATTGATCAGCAGACTGGGTGACGCAGAGCAAGAGAGGTTGACGCAGAGACTACGTGAGGACTGCGCAGAGCAGCGTAGGGACTGGGTGACGCAGAGCAAGAGAGGTTGACACAGAGACTACGTGAGGACTGCGCAGAGCAGCGTTGGGCCTGCTAGAGGCACTTCATTCAGTATCCGAATCAGCCAGGGTTTTCTCAGTGATTGTGTGAGGTAATCTCACAGATCTTTCTGCCAGTATTTCTCTCTCTGTAACTGAATAACCTGAGAGGTATTCAAATATGTATTCAGAATTTGCTACTACTTAATAATAAAAACCCTTAGATCTGCTGCATCAGTTTTCCCGCATTGGGTTTTTCTGGGACATTTGTCCAAAAACAACTGTGTCATCTGTGTGTATCTTTCTCTATTGTTGAGTTTCTTGTTTCGGCATATTATTTATGGTGTAGGCTGCAGTGTATGTATTTCGATGTTTGTCGTAGGAAACTGCAAATTACTTGTTCGTGTAAATCTAACAAGTAGAAGAAATATCATCAGTGTTGCAGTAGGAATTCCCGGGCTTAAGGAATTTTCACATTAAAGTGATGAACAAAAGGATAAGGCAAAGGGGAGGGTGAAGTACTATATTCAACGAGTTTTTCTTCCTCAAAATCATCCTTTTCATGTAAGGGAAAATAATGACCCTTCTTCTCAAGGGTATCGATGAATATGTCATCATAAATAATGCCTAAGAGAAAGGGGAGACCACTCTCAACCTCATCTTCCTTGTCGGTGTCATAAATGGGAGCACAATCAAATTGAGGACCAACAATTTCCCATTTCTCCTTTTCAATGTGGAAGTAATCTTCAATGTCATCTTCCAAGGGGCTAATGGGGTCACCTTCTTCAAGGTTCTCAAAAGGAGATTCATTGAGAGTAATATCCTTGAGAAAGGTAAGGTTAGTCTCAACTTCACTTTCCATGGACTCATCCTTCCCAACACAGGTGTTCTCAAAATCATTCTTTTCATCATGTGGACCCAAGGAGGACTCATCTTCCCATTCATCACTTAGATTCTCAAGGTCTTGATGATGCTCGATGAAGCCTTCCTCTTGAATGCTCAATGCAGGGCATACTTGAAAATGCCTAAGAAAGCCATCAACAAACTCCTCAATAGATGAGATGCTCCTAGGTTCGTGATTTTGCAACCATGAGTTATGACCATAGAGAGAACTAAAGAATAACAACATAAGGACATCCTGGTGGACCACTTTCTCCTTTGAAGTATGTGCATTAAATCTTTCCACATGGTCAATCGCAGAGCTTGGGTCACCATAAAACACGGGTACCCCATTTACCATTCTTCCTTTGACATGATTAGGGTGCCTAAGGACGCTAGCGATGTCCAAAGCGGGAAAATCATCAAAGAAAGACACCTTACTTCAGGTATACATGTAAATTTTGTAGGAGTCACTAAGGTGATTTTAAAGATGCCCAGAAAAATGCATGCTTCACCCTACAAGCATCAACCTTAGAATATAATTAAGAACTAGGGCTTCGTTCGTCCAATGGAGTCACCAATAATGATATGTCAATGTGTCATATGGGAACAAAACACACGTTTCGTGTCCCCGACAACGACGCCAAAATGTTACCGCTCAAACTAGCAGGGGTCCTAAAAGGGGATCCTTGAAGGGCTACTACTAGGTCAAGGGAAACAATGGAGCAATAGCCCATTGTCACCTCGGCTAAAGCTCCCTACTCTTTACGAACTTTCACCGATGGGAGGAGACCCGTTATAATAAGGATCATGAAAATAAATGGATCAATGATAGGATGAGAGGTGATCCTAGAATCCTATTCACAAGAGAGGCTCAAATATATGGCTTGCTTGCTTTGAAAGTAAGATGAAAGGCTCTCTAGGAAGTGCTTAAGGGAATTCTAAGAGCTAGGGTTTGAGTATATGACTTGTCAAGAAGACTCTTAGCTCCTAAAATCCTTGTGGAAACTTGGATTCCAAGTGGTCTTCGTGAAATTGGCTTCAATAAGTTGTGGGACCACACGGGACCAAGTGGACCAGAATTAGGTCAAGGCAATGGAATTTGTCAACCAAAGGTGTGCTTAACCTAATTGAGGGGGAGAAAGGGATTAAAGGAGGAATTTTCTTTGAATTTGATGCAGTAATCCCAATGAGGTCCCTAGCCAAAGGAAATGTAGGGCAAGAAACGGCCCTCGAGCTCGGGCTTGCAATATCTCAAGATCCCACTGTTAGAATTGCCTCAAATTTGGAGGGCCTTCAGAGAAAACTCCAGCGCAGTTGTGGACCAAAAATTGAAATATTTGGATGGCTAGATTGTGAGATAAGTGATGCTCTAGGTGACCTAAGCAGGCCTAAAAAGAAAGAGAGAAGGTGAAGAAAAATATTCTTTAAAGTGATCACCAGTGGAAGACCAGTGCCTTGCTCTTTGGGAGAGATGGAGTCATGGATAAATTAGAGTTTGGCTCGATTTCAACTTATCAAGGAGGCCTAGAAGACACTTCGCTAGGCTTAGGGCTAGTTTGAAGCAGCTTCAAGGTCTTTATACTTCGTTTAGCATAATTCGATGACTTATCAAGAGAAATAGTTATCCCTAGGAACATTCATTCATTCATTGCATGGCCCAATCATGATACAACACCATTTAGAAACTTAATTTCCACAACCTCGCATAAATTGATGCAGTAAATAAGCCCTAGAATAGTGAAATTCCCAACATCATGATGCAGCAAAATTACATAACAAAATAGCATTTTAAAGGTACTTACATGCAAGAAGAATATATCCAATCATCAAATTTGCCAACAAGAGAAGCTCTAAGACAAAGAAGATTTAACCAAACATCAAAATTCATCCATTCATCCAAAAATCTCCTCCAAAGAATGTGAAATTCTCACAAGAGCTAATGATCAATCCAAGTGATGATGCTAAAATGAATTCACATCACTTGTATTTATACACTTCTAATGAGTTTGATTTAGCTAATTAGGCCTACAATAGCCCCTACAATAAAATAATGTGCAAAATAACTAACTTTTAGTGACAAGCCCACCAAACTAGCTCATAAACAAAAGAATAAGCCTCTCAAGAGGTCGAGTAATGGATAGTGCGTGTCGTCGGCCTTTGGAGGAAGCCTAATGGAGTCCATATGTGCCATAATGTGTAGTTGAACTCCCAAAAGCAATGGACAAGGGGTTGGCCCCTTGTAGTAACCTATGGTGCTCCAAATGACATGTGGGGGTACACAAGTGTCCTCATGGGTCTCCAAACAAATTGAAGATGCATGTAGATCGCCTGCAAGGGCTAGGATGATGGTGTAGGTGATGCCACATCATTGTGCAAATCTCGGATCATCTACCAAGTGTATGGTGCAACTCTGGGGCCAGCTGGGCCTGATGGATCAGGGACATCTTCCTCGTCCAATAAGTGAACCACGAGCAATCTCTGAATAGTTGTTGGGATCCATGGAGTGTTGTCTGGTATTGTGGAGGCCCATGGCTCTCTTCACACACCCTACATGTGCCAATGTAGCCCTCTGGGGTCAGGACCTCGTATAGGAAGACCAAACCCAAATGGAAACCAATTGCAATCCTGCATAAGATCTAATGCGTTTGTGTGCCTTCCAGCACACCAAGTCATTAAAGAAATCAAGTAAAAGAGTTTATAAATCAAGGATAATGGCATGCCCTTCCATAGTGGGCTTTGGCATGTACTAATGTCTTCCAACTCCAAATAGGATTAACCAGGCATCCTATTAGGTGGTTTCTACCTCTAAAGGGGGTGGTATGTCCGTGGTACATCCTTCAAATGGTGGTGTCATGTGGCATAATGATGGAATGGACTAGGGAATGAAAGGGGGCAACCTGGATCACATGCCATGGTACAAGGGTAGCTAATAAAAGGTAAGCCCACACTCGGGTAAATAATGTGTAAGAGGGAGCAATTGTGGTGCATGAGTTACCCCGACCTTTATTTTTCCACCCTTCTTCATATGCCTTTTGCCTTTTTATGATTTTCTTTGGTTAACTTCTCGGGGCTCTAGGTAATGAGAGCATGATGCGTAAAATATAGCAGTGGATACCCCCTTATAAGGTGGGGCAGTTCATCGCTCACCAAGGGTTGGGACAATCATGGGTTCCTGAATGATAAAGGAGGCTTATCAAGGGCCATGTAGGAACCAGGGTGATGGCCATGTAATGGGGTAGAGCTCATGCCATGGCTTTTGCCCACGTGCTGCTAAATGTATTTGTCCCAGCCATATTTTGCATTTTGTGGTACAATTTCCAGTTGAATGTGACCAATTATGCTTTTTCATTTTCTTTTAGCTGCATCAACCTCCGAGCATCATTCCAGGCTCGACCCAATATGTGGGGCAAGGGGAAGGGGTCGTTGACCCTCTGTGGACCCAGAGGAGGAATATGGACCCAAGTGGGGAGAAGAGATGATTGGGGGTGTAATGAGCAAAAGAGGAGTAATATATGCAAATCAGGGAGCGGGACCACGCAATTAAAATTAGGGTTTCCCGTGTAGTACCATCCCTAAAACCAATAGGTCAATAAAAGAGATCCCACGGGACTAGGGTGTAAGGTTAACATCCCAAAAGAGACCTAGGGGCAAGAGCACAGACCTAGACCACTCTTTCCGCCGAATTCCCCCATTAATCCATGCCCAAAGTTTCCATGATAAACAAACTAGAATACTCAATTACCAAATAACAAAGCATACCTTTAGGTTCGGGAGGCCCACCTTCAAACATACGATCATGACCGCTGGGTGAGGGACCACATGGTTGGCTCAGGTGGTAGAGAAATGGCACATCGAACTAGTTGGTGGTTGCGAGGGGTTGCTGGCTATCGAATGAGGACCATCATGGAGAAAAAAATTATCCTCAGAACATCACCCACAAAATGGTGGGTTATAGTGCCCATGACAAGGAAAATTACTCAACTATACCAACGAAAAGCCATACCTTTGGGGTCGAAAGGCCCACCTTCAAACATACAATCATAACAAGTGGAAGAGGGACCACATGGTTGGCTCAGGTGGTGGAGATAATGGCACATCGTGCTATCTAGTGGTTGCAAAGGGTTGTTGGTTGTCGGCTGAGGAACATCTAGGAGAAATAAAATTCTCCTATATACACTACCCACAGGTGGTGGGTAACAGTCCCAACAGGAGATTATAAGAAGAAGTCGATGGGTAGATGGAGAGATACACTTGTGAGACAAGAGATCGATTTCCTTGGGCAGTTTAATTCTCCAGAGAGCAACAGCAATTGTCGAAAGAGTTCAAACTAGAGAAGGGAAGCAGAGTCAAAAAGGGGCAAAGACAATGAGTCTGGAGGAATTTTTCCAGTTCTGGAGAGTCAGAAAGAGGAGGTTGAGATTTTCTCCAAGAGGCTACACAGGGGCAACGCAAAGCCTCAAGAAGGCAATTTGATCCAGCTGAAGAGGAGCTCATTTTTAGTTCCAAAGGCCGGGAATATTTTCCAAAGTGCCAGAGAGATAGTTTTTTAGTTAGCAGCAAGCAGGACTGCCAAATTGGCAGTTGATTCAAGCAGTGCATTTGAGGGACTGCGCTAGGGTGACGTAGGGCCTACACAGAGTTGGTTGGACGGCTAGTTTTTCAAGGGCAATCAAGTGTCGGGATTGCTCGAAGAGAGGGTAATTTCCCTCAGATAATTTTTGCCAGTATTCCTCTTAGATAGATTTGCCAGTTTGCCGATTTTTATTGTACTCAGAATTTCTCACTGTTGCTTAATAATAAAAACCCTCAACTGCTGCACCGGTTTTCCCAAGTTGGGTTTTTCCAGGGACTTCTGTTTATAAATAATGGTGTTATATTTTTGTGTGTGTGTGCCAGTATTTTCTCAGTTTCCAGTTTATCTTCCACAGTATTTTAATTTGTGAAGATTACAGTGTGATTAATTCATTGTTGTCATAGCAATAAACTGAATAATTAATTTATAAGTTAGAAGAATTAATATTCTAGTTGTTGCAATAGAATTTCGGTGATGAAATTTTCACACTTGTTTCCCTTTTCTTGCAAACTGGAGACAAATTATTAGAAAACTAAAACATGAAGAGTACAATCAATACTTACTTGAGTTAGCTAAGGTCTTCAAGTTGATGCCCAAAATGCTAGATATCTTCTCTTGACTGTAGTAGAGGTTTTCAGGAATAGGTTGTTACATATTTCCAAATAGACCTCTCCTTGGTCTAAATTGCTTGCTTTTAAGACAAAGATAATATGCTTGCTTGTAGACCTTGAACCTATTCATCATTCCACAAATTACAAGACTTCAAAAGACTGAGATTACATCCCACTTCAAAACAAGTCTTATTATGTCAAGTACCGTGATTTTTTTAAGTCGGTTTTTAATGCTACTGTGGAGACTCATCCTCTTGTATACAGGGCTTTTTCTATAGATGTGCACAAGTATTACTTTACAGGGACCTTATCTCCTTCAAATATTACAGCGACTGTGGCTTTTATAACAAGCTTATAAATTATAAAAGTTTGTCGAACCCGCGCTCCTGAGAACCCTAGCGCGCGAGCGCGCTGCCTTGGCCGCCATCAGAACTCTGGTTCGCGCCCCTCTCTTTCCTGATGGCCCCTCCGGAGGCTCCACCGGAGGAGGTCGCTCAGCAGCTGGCTTTCTCAGCTCTTGTTAGCTCCTTGCCGCCTCAACGAGCTCGCCCAGCCATTTCAAAATTTGTAAAAAAAATAGAAGGATTACAAGAGGTTTCCCTTCCTCCTACTCTGCCTAGAATGGCTGCACTTGCTTTGGCCGAAAAGGGTCTGATAGGGCAATTCACTGGTCTTTGGCCCTCACCTAAAACTGTTCAGAGGTGGGTGGAAAGAAATTGGTCGGACAAAATCCAAGGGAAAATTGCTATTAGATTCTGTGGGAAGGGTTACTTCACCTTCCACTTCGAGACAAAGAATGACAAGGATCTGATATTTCGCAATGGGCCATATTTTATGGACTCCAGAGGTCTGTACTTAAACAAGTGGACGCCAGATTTCGATCCAGAGCTTGATATTCCTAATGCGGTTCCTGTTTGGGTTCGCCTCCCCCATCTCCCATTACACTGCTGGGGAGATGAATCTGTGCGAGCCATCGGAAATGCAGTCGGCAAATATATTGACAGAAGCGAGCCAAGAGACAACATGCAAGCATGTGCCCATATCTGCGTCGAGGTCGACCTGGGCAAAGGACTTCCAGAAGCCATCAAGATCAAAGTCGATGAATGGTCGCACATACAACAGCTCGATTACGAACAGATCCCCTTCAAGTGTAAGGTATGTCACGAGTATGGTCATTTTGCTAATCGTTGTACTAAGATCATTAATGTGGATAATAATACTCAAGAACAGCAATGGGAAGTGGTAAAAAAAAAATCAACCCCTAGTCCCTCTTTACCCAATGAACCTGGTCCCTCCTCTCATAAAACCTCTGCCCAAATCCCATCTCCTCCGCCTTCCCCTCCTCATCAATCTCAATCCCCTGGATTTGGAAAATCCCTTCAATCTCCTCCATCCTCCAACCCCTTCCATGTTCTTTCCCTCCCTGAAGATGACCCTACTCCTTCGAACCCTCCTGATCATCCCTCTTCCCCTCACTCTATGACTGCCCTTCCTCCCCTCTTAATTGAACCCCTCCCCCCTAGAATAACCCGAAGCAACTCCAAGGATCAGGGATCTTCCTTTGATGGCCAAAAGAAGCCGGGGAGAAAGACTACAAAACAGCATAGGGATGAAAACGCGCAGAAAGACATAGCCCTTGGTCTGCAGAATCCAATAGAATCTTACATTCAGGGCACAAAAGATCAAGAAGTAGCAAGTAGAGACAAGGGAGGCAGAGCACCTCCTCGAATCACAGGTCTGAAATGATTAAAATACTTTCTTGGAACAGTAGGGGACTTGGGCACCCCTCTAAAATCAATGCTCTAACAGATCTTATAGTGCAGGAGAAACCATCCATCATATTACTACAGGAAACAAAGCAAAGAGAATCAGAAATCAACAAGATCATTGGAAAGTATAAATATTACAAAGGAAGCATATGCGAAGCTAGAGGAGCTTCTGGAGGAATTACCACCATCTGGAACCAAAATGATTGGCAAAGTGAAGCTGAGCTAATCGATCAGCATTGGATAAAAACAATTCTGAGAAATAATATCAGCAATCAACAGATTGTCATCTTTAATGTATATGTTCCCAATCATTACAGGGATAAAGAAATCTGTTGGGAAGCTCTTAGTAATCACATTATGGAAGAAGACAATAGCAACATCATAGTAGGCGGCGACTTCAACTTAATTCTGCATGCTAATGAAAAGCGAGGGGGGAATTTTCTGCCAGATCCTTTCAGGAACCAAATGGAAAATATAATGCACACTGGTGATCTGATAGATATAGCTCCAAAAAATCGCAAGTTCACATGGAGCAATCGAAGGCTGGGCAGCCACAATATCATGGAGAGGCTGGATCGATTCTTGGTTAATATCTCCCTCCTGTCAACCTTCTCATCTGTAAACTCTGCCATTTTACCCTTTGCCGTTTCAGACCACTATCCAATCACACTCGCATTGAATACTCACTGCGCCCTTGGTCCGCTTCCATTTAAATACAATCATATTTGGAGCGATCATCAAGCTGCCCGAAACATCATCCAGCTCACCTGGGGACAGCATATTGAAGGTTCCCCAGGCTACATATGGGAGAACAAATTAAAGAATGTGCAAAAAGCGCTTAGATACTGGGCCAAATCGCACTATAAGGAGCCAGAACAGGAAAAACATGAGCTAAAACTTCAAATTGCTGAACTTCAATGCACAATAGAACAAAAGGAATACTGCCATAACGAAAAAGTCCAAGAAGAAGAGTTGTACAATAAATTGAGCAAAATTAAAAGGCAGGAGGAAGAAAAGTGGCGTATCAAATCAAGGCAAATATGGCTGGAAAGTGGGGACAAGAATACCTCCTTCTTTCATAAACAAGCCACTGCAAGACAAGTCAGAAACACCATAACTGCCATTACGGACAGCACAGGGACTCAACATGTGGAACAAATAGATATCAAAGAAGCAGCCACAGAACATTTTAAGGACCTTTTAACCGAAGCACAGGAGGAAGAATCTTATGATGATTTGCTACAACATTTGCATTCTAAAGTCACAGATGATCTGAATAAAAACCTGACAGCAGAAATAAAAGAGGAAGAAATAGTTGAAGCAATCTGGAGCCTCCAGCCCAACAAGGCACCTGGACCGGATGGTTTCCCGATTTGTTTTTACAGGGACTACTGGGAGTTGATAAAGAAGGACCTCATAAAATACATCAAGTGGATCCAAAAAAAAGGCAAAATAGGTGGATATACAAATTCTACCCACTTGGCCCTCATTCCTAAGGAGAACCGCCCATCCAATTTCTCTCGCTTCAGGCCTATATCTTTATGCAATTCATCATACAAAATTTTCACTAAAATCATAGCCTCTCGGCTCAAACCTCTTCTACCGATGCTGATCTCAGAAAACCAAGGAGGCTTTATGGCTAATAGACAAATTTCAGACTCTATTCTTCTAGTTCAAGAGGCCATACACTCAAGTCATGCAAGGAATGAGAAAGGCTTCATTCTGAAACTAGATCTGGCCAATGCCTTTGACAGGGTAAGGCATTCATTTTTATTTGCAGTTCTTCAAAGGATGGGCTTCTCACCTCTCCTTATTAATGTCATAAGAGCCTGCATCTCTGGACCTTGGATCGCTCCCCTCATCAACGGAAGACCCGGACCCTCCTTTCAATCCTCAAGAGGACTAAGGCAAGGTTGCCCCTTATCCCCTTATCTCTTCATCCTCATGGCAGAATCATTTAGTTGTGCCCTTGACCAAAAGAGGCAGTCAGGCCTCATTACGGGCATCAAGTTTGAAGATGGCATTAAAAATATAAACCACTCTCAATTTGCCGATGACACCCTTCTGCTAGGGGGGGCGACCACCATTATTGCAAGAAGATTCAAGTCCCTGCTTGACAAGTTTATGAGATATTCAGGAGGTCAAATAAATCACCTTAAAAGTTGTATTTATGGATGGAATGCTTCATCCCAAATGATACATAGCATTGCCAACGTTTTTGGTGTCCCCTGCAAGTTAAATTGGGACTGTTTCAGTTACTTGGGAATGCCGGTAACCATAGGGAAAGCAAAGACTGGAGTCTGGGACTTAACGCTAGACAAAATGAAAAGGAAAGTTCAGAAATGGGGAACTCTGTGGCTCAATCCAGCTGGGCGACAGGTTCTTCTAAAATCAGGTCTCTCCTCCCTCCCCTTATATCAGTTTTCTCTGGCCCAAGCTCCAGCTTCATTCCACCGAAAAATGGATAGCATCCTCAGATTTTTTCTATGGCAAGGGGGCAAGAATGAAAAGAAAAAATACAACCTAGTAAATTGGAAACAGGTCATTCAAAGTCCAGAGAATGGAGGTCTTGGCATCAGGTCCCCATCTCTTATGAATTTAGCATTTGGTGGGAAATTGATTTGGAGACTAATGGACAATCAACCTGCATGGTGGAAAAAAGTCCTAGAATCAAAATATCTTAATCAGTCAAGAACGCAAATTCTCACTTCTGAGATCCCCAACAGACACTGTACAAAGATATGGAAACTTTGTAAAAAAGCCATCGTCTTCATGGCGCAAAATGTTTCCAAAGTGCCAAAAGGAGGCGAAACGGTGAACTTTGGTTCGGACAAAATCATGGGGAACCCTCCCATAAACAGTCTTCCAGGTATGGACCCTATAATTCATTATCTTCAAAGTAAAGGCATATCTAACCTGAGTCAAATCTCTCAATGGAATGTATCATCTAATGCCTGGGTACAATGGGAATTTCCACCCATACCCCACCATCTTAAAGGTAGCTTTGATTCTCTTTGCAACTGTCTGCACAGTATTGCACCCACCATTAAAGGTGAAAAGGATGAGTTTCGTTGGGACCCTTCAGGAACAAATTATTCCATCAAAGCAGGATACAGCTACTTGAGTAGCAAGGAACACCCCACTGCTGTTTGGGCTCACGGGAAGATTTTAAAAAGAGCTGAAGCAATTCCAAAGATCAAATTTTTCATGTGGACACTTCTGCATGGTAAACTTTTAACTGCAAAGAATCTCAGGAAAAGAGGCATTTTCGGACCCTCTAGGTGTCCCAACTGTCAAGCGGCGGAGGAATCCATACAGCACTTATTTATTTCTTGTCCCTTTGCAGCATCATCCCCTCTGCACCCCCTATTTGGAATTCCCAACATTCTATTGATGAAGCCTTAAACAACTGGAGGAGAAATTATCCTTGGCAATCAGCGAAGCAAAATCCAGCTAAAAGAGTTTGGAACGCCATTCCTTTTGCTCTTCTGTGGCGCATATGGATCGCTCGAAATAGTATGATCTTCCGAGATAAAACAACTACAATCAGGCACATTCTCATTAAAGCATCAAGCCTTGCCTCGGAAACTATAGCATCTAAGATAACAAAGAGAATCGATCCCGTCAGCCTATGGGCAGAGGAGCGAAATTTTATTTGGAATCTTATAGACAGGTCCAGCAACATTTCAACAACAAAGATCAGTAAGTTCAGAGGCAAAGCCGACAACCCTGAATGGAAAATCCGCCTCACAAAAGACGAGTTCAGTAAATGGCTCCTTTCAAAGAAATCTCACTCTTTATTCTTTGACGGAGCTTCTAAATCTAATCCGGGAGCTGCCGGCGCAGGGGGCATCATTCTTGATCCTTTAGGCGCACCTGTGTCCTCCTTTGAATGGGGTTTGGGAAATCTAAGCAACAACCGAGCTGAAGCTCTGGGTCTTTACCAAGGTATCTTACAGCTTCAGAACCAAGGGATCAACAAAGCCCTCATTTTTGGCGACTCGGCTATAATAATCAGTTTAATGAATAGCAACAGACAAGCATCCAATCTTTTTCTCCATCAAATCATCAGTCGTTGTAAAAATCTGCTGTCTCAGGACCTGGAATACCATTTCTTACATGTCCTACGATCCAACAACCAAGAAGCGGATAAGAGAGCTAGCCAGGCCAACTCTCGGGAAAAAGGAAGCCTCTTATGCAATCATGCGAGCCTGCACCAATTCATCCCCTGATTCACATGATTGTCCCAAATCGCCTCTCTCCAATGAACTGCGCCTCTGTCATTAAGGACTCTGACCAAATCCAATACACTTTTGATTCCCTCTGCAGCAAATCTCTGTCTACGCAGTTGAATCTCATTCTTGAAGATTTTGAAACAGCAAATTGGATCTTAATCAGCAGAACTCGTGATCTCCGACAGCCATCCTGAGGCCTCCAACGCCCGACATATCAGCCATATCACCATTTACTAGATGTACTGCAAAACCAGTCTGCTGCTGTCCCAATTCATAAGAATTTATACTTGTTCTAGTATCTTACAAGCGAACAGTAAAGGCATTTTTGTGTATTGCCACAATGAAATACAGTCACAAGCAACTACTGTGATTTCATCTATTGTAAAACCGGAGCTTAGTCTCCTCCAACTTTTTTGAATATAACAAGCAACCAATTTTGTAAAAAAAAAAAAAAAAAACAAGCTTATAAATTATAATGCCTCTCAAATGATTTTGTCCTAGTCCTTTTGATACTTGCACCTTTCGCTGGTTTCTAGTCTTTGTAATTTCGATTTTTTGAGATACATTCAGATTCTTAATTTTAGATAGAACTTCGCTCTTCATAGATCTCAGTCTTGATTTCTACTTCAAGTGAATTCTTTGTTGGCTACACGGATTATCTCTGGTCCTCAAATTAAATGACTCGGTCACTTTGATCTAGTATAGAACCCATGATAACCTCTCAAGATTGATTTCAGAGACTAAATTTTAAGCATAGAACTTTACGTTATCCCACAATGGATTCAACCTTGTCTAGGTTATAGATCTAGCCTTTCTGACCTGACAAATATGCTACAAGTCCCCTTTAGGTACTTCAACACACTGTTGATAATATCGGCTATATATCGGCGATATTCGAAAATATCGGGATATTTTCGGCAAAACGATATATCGCTGAGAAAATATCGCGATATTTTCTGTTTTGAAAATATCGCGATATTTTCGATTTTGAAAATATCGCAATATTTTCGGTTTATTGGCAAATATCGGCAAAATATCATGATATTTTGAAAATATCGGCAAAATATTGGCTATGTTTAAAATTTTGAAAAAATTATTTTTTATGCTTGCCAATATTTGCCGATATTTTCGCCGATATTGCCGAGAAGATGTTTTCTGGACCCTCATCGATATTTTGCCGATACCGATATTTTCAACACTGCTTAGTTCAACCTATAAGCTTAGGTCTGCGACCTGATTTAGTTGTATAGACTTGTAATTGTGCCCAGAAATATGCTCTTTTAAAGCTCGGATTTCATTCTAGGAGTTTTGCCTTCAAGACTGTCCTTTAACCCTACAAATTGTGATCTTTTAGCTGCCTTTTATGTCATTGACCTTAGCTTTGATACCATGTTGAGAAATCTAGGGCAGCTTAGTTAGGGCTTATTTAATTTGATTTCTCTTTATCTTTGATAGTCGCTTGTGATATTCTTATTAGGTTTTTCTTCTTATTATTATTATTATATTCTTGATCATCAAACAGCTACCAAAACATAAAAATCATTAAAGACAAATGGGCAACAGATGTTGGCACTCAGCCAGGGAAAAACCCCTATGATCGGGAAAACCCAGTCAAACTTTTCTACTAGAAACTTCAAATCAAATTGAGACAATCTTGACCTAAGACAAAGACCTTACCTCCATGAATCAAGTCGGCCCTCAAGAATTTACCTTCAACATAATGCAGAATCAAATAGGCCTTTGGTCCATCGAATCATCTATCAAACTAACCAATTAGGGCTTTCGTCCTTTTACAATTTGGTCTGTAATCATAATCTTGTACCTTTGTCCTGCAAAGCTTCAATCCCTTCACGTGTGACAGAAAAGACAAAGACTGGGCTTCTTTCTTTTTCACTTGGTTTCCCTTCTCTTTCTAGTTATGAAATAGGCTCTTTTATGATATTCACATTTCATCCTTTCTTCTTAAGTTGCAGATCCAAGTGATGTCAAATAGGTCGAGTTAATTCGCTATTTACAGTGGTTGGAGTCTGTACTTTGAGGCCGACATGATAAGCGTGGGACCGACTTGATGAATGAGGTTTTACATGACCAATAATAATTTTTTCTTAACTTAAGAAGCCCAAGAAGGATCTATAAGATGACAACAACTCAACCCTAGAAGCCTAAAATGGAGGCTTTGACCTAGAAATGAATGAAGCATGAAACCCATGCTTATAAACAATTCCCCTTTTATAAATAAATTTTCTCTTTCTTTCTTTTGACAAATATATGACTCAAATACAATTATGAAGACTGACACGAGTTACATTCTTCAACAAAAACCCCAAGTTGCAAAGTTATGAGCAAAAGACAAAGCAAGGTTGAAAGAGGCATAAGCTTATTAGCCAAAGTTGCAAGATGGACACAAGACCACAACCCCAAGTTTGTGAGCACAACTCAAATTTACAAGAACAATTGAAGATGTGTAATTCCTAGTTCCAAAAAAGAGAAGGCCTACCACTCGAGATGCAGAGATGAAGACTCGTTTTGTCAAAATTTGAAAAATTTCAAACCAATATAGTAAGGGCATAAAACACACAATGCACACTTATGGAAAACAGAATTCTGAACAATATGCAAGTTGCAAAACATACTACAAAATATGACAAAATCCCACAACAACTTACTTGTGTATCTAAACACTGCCACAATCACACACAAATTTAAAGTAATTTGAAATCAGTGCGGTTCAAGTTCTCTTTAGGAAGAAACCTTAATCAAAGCAACTCAAATTGTTGAAAAAAAAATGTTTGTGAATCTATTTGAATTTCGATGGTCTCGACTACAAGTCGATACAAGGGAAAGGGAGGGAATCCAAACAAAATAGGAATAATTGTAGAGAGCTAGGGTAATTTTTGCCCTATAATCTCTTAGGGTATTAAGACTTTAAATAAAAATTCCAATTGCAACAGAAAAAATAAATAAATAAATAAATCAAGAAGTCAATGTATTCTTCAGTGAACTTTAGCAATAGGCAAAACAGAAGATATCCAATGAATCAAACTAGTGCACTATATTTATCAATCCAATCCACATAACCAATAGTTCATAAAAAATCACACAGCAATACGCTCCTTAAACAGAACCCGATGTACAGCAAACCCTAACCACAATCCACAATTGCAGAGATACAACCAACTTGGACTAGATAAAACTATTGCGGGTTCCAAACCAAACTTTGAAAACCATCTTCGTACTACAAAAAACAACTACAATATGGACTCTTCCTTTCGGATGAAAACGTTGATCTGCTTGTCCACATAATCCATTGCGGAGTCAATTTGGGCCTCAAACAACCTTCGAAAGCCTCCACAGATACCCTCGCTGCCCAAACCCTTGCTTCCTTCAACTCTTAAAATCCTCGTTTGCCTAGATTCAGAGATTTGTTGCTTCAGATAGTAAGATTCAGCCTGTTACAATTGACTTAGGGCCTTCAAACACAAACTGTGCCAGAACTACGTTTTTTGTGCCCTCGACAGTCTCGTCTACTTCAAGGAAGAATACTCTCTTGACTTCAACCTTAGGAGGAGATTTCAGCCAAACTTCCTTCCTCGCAAACTTCAAGAATAATCAAAGGACCTCACTGCTTCCTCAGTGATATTATTATTCCCATGAAAAGGATCAAGATCACAGAGAACTTCACTGCCCTTCTAGAAAGCTTTCCTGTGCCAGAATAAGAGCCAATCAAGAACTTTCGCTGCCTTACAGATGATTGCCCTGTGCCAGGACAGAATTACAAGAAAACCTCACTCTCCTAGATGATGTTTATTGTGCCAAGATCAAGAACCAAAAAGTCCTAAAAAAATTCGATGTCTTCCAATAGTTTTCTTGTGCCCAGAACAAAGACAATCCAACAAAGAATTTCACTCCTCCTTCAGAAAATAATCTTGCGCCAAATTAGAGATAAAAAGGGAACGGTGTCAACTAGAGTGGAATCTTTCACCACCAAATAGACAAAAGGAAAAAGGGTCTTAAAACCCTCAAAGCTAATGCTCAAGAAACAAATGAAATTGATCCACACTTGATGCTTCAAAATGAATTCAACCTTCTTCTATTTATAGATTTCCTAGAGGGGCCTCTTCTTCTTAAATGATTGAATAAACTTTACTCCAAACCCCAATTTTGGGTTTCTTTGCCCATCTACCCTAAAACTCACCCAGACTTTGGGTATTTTGGGAGTTTTCCCTTTTATTGAGGACTCTAGCCTACGGGAATTTATAGGGTATTCCGTCCCTTTGACAATTAATTTCTAGGGAACATTACAATAACTGAAGAAAGAGAGGAGGTTAGCTCAACTAGAAAATGGTTTACAAGAGCTCCAAATAGTAACCAACGAGATGACCAAAATACTCACCAAAGCAATGGCCTTCAAGATCCCTTTGGGACAACTTCAGGTCAACTACCATTAACTCCCACTAGAGACAAATAACCATATACCACAATCTCATAGGATCTGCCAAGTGTGCCACCTTTACAAACCAGAGATGGAGATGCATCTTATTTTATGATGTCCCTTATACTATGAGACCAGAGGATGTTAATACTACCTCTATCAAGATTAATGGGGCTCCCTCCTTACTGTCTTTCGGTACCAGGACTAGAGATGCTTAGCTCTCCTCGTCGGTGATATCTTCTGGCAAAGATTTTAGCTCTTGCATGCCATGCCCCAACATCGGATGACCAAACTGATCACCTCATACTTCCCTGATGATCCGTCATATTGGAGCAACAAATGGCACAACAAAGATCCCGATAGAAAAATGGTGAGACCCCTGATTTCTCCTTAGCCTCCACATTTGGCAGGCCAACTAATGTTATCAAGACCAATTTTACGATACCAACCCATGCATCAAGCCACATGTTCTCATAGCATTAGAGAGATCAACTTCAAACAAATTCAAATTAGAGCACCTCCACCTATCAGATTACTTCCCAAACCCAGAGGAGCAACCAAATATCCATTTGAGGTTTCCTTCTTTCAACCTCAGATGCTAGAAGTATACTTTGCTCACACATTCCCCCGAAGATCATACAGTCAGACCCCCAAATAGTTCCAGAGGACTTTGTCAACAAGCCAATGCCCTGTTCTACCCCCTCACCATCTGCCATCAAACTCAATAGACCTTGACAGCATCAACCTCATCATCTAATCACTCTCTCTCTCTCACTCCCTCTCTTGACAAGTTCTTAAGTTGTCCAAACTCACATAATGTTTTGTATCACCATACCTTTGCCACAATTTATACATATGTTTTGATTTTATATTTATGTAAGGTGTCTATTATTTTTGACATTTCTAGGAGTTGCACTTCAACTCCCACATTGTATTCATACTAGTTATACTCTTCAATCCCATTGACCTACTTTTGTGGTCATTCGTCGAACCCTAATATAATTAGCTTATCTACCAAAAACGATTTTTAAAGTTCCATTGAGCACTAATCCCATGACTTGTAGCACCCAAATTCCTTTTAATCAATTTCATATAATTTCAACATCAATCACCTCCCTTTTTATTCAGCAAATCCCATTTCAAGTAGTGGTCAATCTAGATCAATCCTTCTAATGGAAGCATCAATGTCAAGACTCAGAACATGTGCATTATTGTGATCAACATTTTTAGTGTTTGAGTATATCAATGTATTGCAAAACTACATCCAAACAAAGCTTACATTGTTTGCCATTCAAACCCTTGATAAAACATATATGAAATCCATGTATGTAGAAGCCAAAGGGAAATGCATGAAGACTTGCCTCTCTATTGCAAAAATTTCAAACAAATCAGCCAAACTTGATCCACACAACAAGAAGCTTGACAAAAATTAGAAGTGAAAATCGACCAATGCCATTCAAAACTTTAATGTTGTGGATGGAAAAAAATCAACCTTGCAATAGAGTGAGAAATCCCAGAATCTTAGCTATACTAAGGATATGTTTCCTAGGGAGCCCAACATTTCTTAAGCTGCATCCATGCTAATTCAGGCCACAAAGACTCGTCCTATAACTTTCAAAGAGTACTCGTACAGAAAATTTTAATACTTTTCTATTATTGGACCTTGTGATGACTCTCAAAGAAAAGATGCAATTTGACTTAGAGGTCCATCACAACTATATTTTAAAGATAATAAAGGTAATCAGGTCAATAGTGGAGATGATGAAGTTTTCAAAAATTCTATAAGATTTGTTTGCAAAAATTGCATATCTAGCTCTTACATAAAGACCATAGAGTAATGGAAAGTCAAGTATGCCTAGGTAATCCATGGCAATAGTACGTTCATAATGCAAATTCCAATGCTGAAATTTGTTCTCTTTATTATATAACCAATGAACTTTCTACAACTTTTGCATTTGTTTTTCATACATAACACTATTATTGTTTATCACCCGGATGCGGGTGTCTTTAATTGTCCCTTGCAATGGCACGCGCCATGCCAGCTGTAAGCACCAGCCATCGCCGGCGTCTGTACAAGAGAGCCTGTACAGAAATCAGAGGATTAATGCAGTGTTTAATGGCTCTTCGTCTGCGAATTGAGCGGGAGGAACTCGCTTTAATGACCAGAATGGCGGTTCAGGCTTGGGTAGGAGAGGGGCGAAAGGCCCAAGGCCTCTCCCCCGTGCTAAGACAGAAGGCTCACTGTTATATGGGTTTCCACCGGCTGGCCCCTGCACAGAATTTCCTTATTCCGACTTTCAGCATTTGGTATGAAGGCGGCCTGACTGTAATTTCTCTTTGGCTGCTCGAGTATCTGGTTATTTTCATTCTCCAAGCTATGTCGCGCCTCAGAGGGGTCCCAAGACGCGGCGGAAGAACGGGTACCCGCGTAATTCTGGATGATCTGTATCCAATCCCGCCCATTTCTGCAGAGCCCCCTTCATCTTCTAGCTCAGAGCAAGAGTGTCTCCTTCCTCAGGGCACTTATCAGACATTCAGGTTTCGGTTTCCCAGTTGTCTCGTCCGTCCTGAAGTTGTGGTTACCTTCACTGTTTTTATCTCAGAAGAGGATCCTGAACGTTCCACCTCAAGCTCCCCTTCAGTGGAATTCGTCCAGGATTGCGACATCCTTCTGGCTGATCAGAATGGCGTGATGCATCGAGTTCGCAGGCCAGTTCCCCAGCAAGCTGCTCAGGACCTTTCGGGCTTTGATGCTCCTGTAGAAGAACTCCAGCCACTTCCATTTTCCAATGCAGAGAGGAACGTCGGCAGAACTTGGGCTCCAAGACTGGGCTCGACCAGCCACGCTGCCTCAGTAGAAGAGGTCCCGCCACCGCCTGCTTCAAAAATGGAGGTCGAGGACTTAATTGATGAGGATTCGCCAATTCCGGAATACCAGACTCAGCATGAAGATGACTCGGTGATTTGGCTCGGCCCACCCAGCCCAGACAATGGAAGGCAGGAGGCCTCCTCCCACCAGCCAATCTAATCACGGGTGCTCTGTTCTAGTTTTTTTACAGTCTTAAAGCTGAATCTTAGGATATGGTTTTTGATCTTTTTTGTAGTCCATGGCTTCAGCAATCTTTCATCTAAGCTTAATGGTTCATATTGTAACCTGGCTCTGTCAAGCCAGTCAGACTACAGTTTTTGTAATTTTGAGTCAAGGATGTCAAAGGTCCAAAAACTCTACTGGACTAGGTCTCATGTCTCGGTTAAAGCTGGTTATGCTTGAGGACAGGCTTCGGCCTCCTCGCTGATTGTATTCCCCTGTAAATATTTTCTTTTTCTTAATATAGCAGTAGACCTTACTTAGAAAAAAAAAAAACACTATCATTGTTTATCAAATAAGCTTCAAGATATCAAAATTGCAGAAGGAATAGTTAAATGAGCAACTTTTGGCTTGGTAAAGAAATTGGACCATTTTAAATTGCTTGCTCTATTACAATGCGGATCTATTTTCATGCTCTTCAACAATGTAAAAGTCTGAAGTGGAGAAAATAGGTATGGGGAATGCATAAAAGAGATCCACATATATACTTGGATAAATTTCATAAGAAAGATCTAAACCATATTAAATTGACAATCTAGGAAATACAGTTATAGGGCCAAGAATGTTACTTATCACATCAAAACTATTTATACCACGCATAAATAGTTACTCTTGCGACATAATTCTAAAGTGGAATAATTTATTATGATTAGGTTCAATATTGTCATCATCATCTTACAAAGGAGTAAACAAAATGTATTGACCATATAAACTTGAACTCATCTAATGTCTCTTGAGTAATGCTTGGAGTAAGTGAATTCTATTACAAAGTGATCTGTGAATAACTGCATAAGCAAAGGCACAACCACAGAGATCTAAACAAAAACTACAATGAGTGTGTTCCTCATGCTTCTTTCACCATATAAAAAGGCTTAGGTGACTTGATTTTAGGGCATTCCTTTATTTCGTCATCATGGAATTAAAAATGATCAATTGTTTTTAATTATTTAGGTGACTTGATTTTACAACATAAGATCCTTTCTTTTGTCACCCTGGAATTAAACAAATGATCAGTTGTTCTCATTACTTCGTCTTGAACCATAAACTGAAGATTATGTTGATGTTCCATCAAATGCATTCCTATGATCAGCTCACTAAAAAAACATTTTTTATATTTTTCTTCAATGCATTTCTTATTTGTTATTCCATGAAGCTCAATATCTCATGGATAGCATGAGATCAAAATATTATTTGAGAATAGTGCCTAACTTATCCAGTATTCACAACAAAGTGGAGCTTTTATTGCATAATTTGCATCATGGTGAATGAAGTCAAATAAATTGCGCTAATGCCACATTTTGATTCAATCATTCAAACTTACATCAAATTAATCAAACAAAGGAGTCACGGACCTAATGCCTCATTTGATGTAATGATTCACTCTTATATGATGGTGCTTGATGCTCATATAATATAAGGAATTTATGACTAGCGATAGACCAACTTCCCTTAAATTCAAGTAAACAAAACTACAGTTTAATAATAAACTCATAATTACTAGTTTACTATGTTGCAAGAAATGCTTAGCTATGCAGCATTCCAATACCCGAAACACCTAGAAATGTAGAAACCAGTATGAAACATCTTGGAAGCATCACCAACCATATCTTATGGTGTTTCCCAATTTGGAAGCATCATATAGTACAACCAACGACGTTTCCAAGGTTTTCAGCGAGTTTGGGCTGTGTTTCAGGCAATTTTTTGGAAGTTTGTGGGCCCACACAAACACCCATGAGGCGCATGGTACCCATAGAGAGCCTAAAAATACTTGAAGAAGAAATAACGAAGACATCTAATTAGTTTATAAACCTAGTTAATTAATTTTGACATTCATTTAAAAAAAATGAAATTGGAAATATCTAGAAATCTTAACAGCCTCTCTTTTCCTATAAGAAAGTGCTTCAGATCACTCATTCTTCACACTTTCTTCAACAAGAGGAGCTTCCTACAGCAGCAGCAACCATTTTATTTATATATTGGAGAATTGGGGGCAAGCTTTGGTGCATTCCCAGCAGCAGCAACAAGAAGGTTGTGGGCAGCCCTATATTTGGTGAGCGGATTTATTTACTATTTTTGCAGCATCCATGTTTTCTCAAAGTGTGATTTCTCATGTCACTAGAGCTCTTCAAGCAAGAAAGCAGAGAGAATACTATCCTCTTTAAAAGTATGTTTACTAAGCTCAAGCAAATGGGCAATCAGTGTTCATATGACTGGACGTGTAATTTTAATTTATGCAACAACGGTAAGATCTACAAGGGGTCTTACATAAGAGTTAAGTCACATATTTTTCATAAATGGTAAAGGGTGATGATGTTTGTGCACACACCAGAAATATGGAGGCGGGGGCCAAATTTGACAAAGAGAATAATGATGTTCAAAAGTTGAAAGAGCAAAGAAGCAATATTGGTAGGAATACTTGCTTGGTTGCTGGTAATGGGCCAAGGATGGTCCATGAAACAAAGAAGAGGAGGCTGGCATAGGTTCACGAATAGACATCAAACATTTCGACTGCAGGTAAAAATAGCAAATTAATGGATGCTCAACAATCAATGGAGAAAAGAAGCCAAGACCAAGAGTGGCCAGAGCCATCTCTACTTGCAATATCCCTTTTAACATGGTTTGGATCCCCCATTGGCAGGATTTGGTGAGGGTAATTAACACAACCCCTCAAGGTATCAAGGAGCCAAACTATGAAAAATCAGAATAGTTTTGCTCAAGAAAGAGAGGCAATTGCTTGAGGATGTTTCAAGACCAATTCATAGCTCATTGAGTAGCTCAGGGGTTTAAATTATTTTAGATAGATGGACTAATATATAGCATAGGCCATTGATCGATGTCATTGCATCATCACAAAAAGATGTAATGCTTTTGAGAGCAAAAGATTGTCCGGGTGAGGTAAAAGATGGTAATTTCATTTCTGAACACTTAATTGTTGCTATTGAGCAAGTAGCCCTAGAAAATGCAGTGCAAGTCATCATGGATAAAGCGCCTATTTGCAACAATGCGAGCATGATTATTGAGGGTAAATACAATCATATTTTTTGGACTTTTTGTGCTGTCCATATTTTAATTCTGATTTTAGAAGAGATTGAGGCTTAAACTACATGGATTCATAAGGTCACAAGGCAGGCTAGAGTGACCATAAAATTCATCACCAAACACCACCAATCTCAAGCAATATATTGAGAACACTCCAAATTGGAATTGCTCAAAGTTGTTGATGTTGAAATTCAATTACAAGTTGAATTTCTGATCTTGACAATTATTTGTGAAGGTGTTATTGTTGTTTTAGCCCTTCTTTATTCTTCAACAAACAATTATACTTTAACAATTTAACCATTCAAGTACAAGATAAATAAAGATCACAGTGCACAAGAGACAAGAGACACCAGAAATTAGGCCAGCAGCCAGGGCAAAACCCACAAGGGGAAAACCCAGCAGTCTTTTCTTATAGAATCAATTCAACAAGAGACATCAAAATCATAGACAAACTGACCAGTATAGAAGCAAGATGACTATTCACCAAGATCCAAGTCAACCCTCCAGCATACCAAGACAAGGTGCCTTCAAATTTGTCCACAAAAGAGGTCTGATGTAGTCTGTCACAGGTCTCCAAGAGGGCCGAATTTCGGCCTCTATCTCAGCCACAGAACTCGGGTATCATTACAGAATTATGTGCCTCAGACTTCGCATGCTCTACAGAAAATGTGCCACAGAAAGAGACTTCGCATGCCTCAGAATATGCACCACACAAAGACTTCGCATGCCTCAGAAGATGTACCACAGAAAGACTTTGCATGCCTCAGAAGATGTCTCAGATATTCAAACAGACTTTGGCCTCCTTGTTTACTAGAGCGAAGGCTAAAAGAGATGAATATTAGCTTCTGATTTCGACCTCCAAGAATCCTTCTTCGTTTCAGATCAGATGTGAGTGTGTGTGATGATCTCCAAATGAGGGATGCAAATGTGCTATATATATAGTCTTCTCCACCAGCGAATGGGTGCAACATGTAGCTGAGTCAGCTTTGAGGGGTAGGAGGGCCGATTTGGCATCTTGGTGAGACAAATGACACTAGACAAATTTCAAATTTATTTCTTTTGCAAAGGCCATGAAGAACATGCCCTTCTAAATTTTCTTTTGACCAATACAAAGCATGAAGAACATGCTTGACAATAAAAATAATAATAATTTTATTTGTTCAAAATACATCAATAATTTGTTATTATGAAGACCGACCATAGCTACATACTTCAACAGTTGAGACGAGATATACCTCAAACTTTATCATGTTGCACAATCATATTGAAGCCAAATGTGCATTAATGTGTATGGTGGTGGGTGTGGCTTGAGCTGAGAAGAGACCAACAAATTCAAAGAGGGGAAGCATGATGCAAAGGGTGTTGATTGATAAGGATCGATGGAGCAAGATAAATTTCTTGCTCAGGTTCACATTACCTGCATTTGAGTTTATCCAAGAGGCAAATGCAGACAAACCTTCTTGAAAGAGATTTATGATGACATGGATACCATGGTTGAGAAAACCGTGAAATTATTACACAAGAGGCTCCCACTCTTCTTTTTGTTGGTGCTGGTTTTGCAAAGTGTGTGAGGTCCATCATTTTTGCGAGGTGGAGTGTTTTTAACACTCCATTGCATGCTTTGGCACATGATCTAAATCCAAACTTCTACAATGAAGAACTCATTGTTCAAAGAAATGGGCTAAAGGGACACCCCACATAAAGACAAGGAGTTGTCCAATGGCGTGAAGAAAGCCTTCCAAAGGTTGTTTCCAGCTTCTATACAAAGTTCAAAAAGAAAGTGAGGGAAAATTTTGCTTGTTTTGTTGTTGAATTAGAGGATTTTGCAGACATATCATCTTTGAGTGAGACAAGGACTATGGACCTATTTAAATAGTGATCTGTAAATGAGGGATTTGTAGCCCATTTGCTTCACCAACACAAATATTGTGCAGAATTATCTTTCTATTATCTATTTCAATCTTGGGCAAAGTGTTGTATTCTCAAAAAGACCACTAGGCCTCTATCCTCTACCCTGTACAAAGGCCTCTCTCCTTCTCCTGGCTACAAGGCCTTCTCTCAATACAGCCTGCACAAAACAACCAACCTGGAAATAACTACCAGCTCAATAGCAAACAATGCTTTGCAAACACTTTAAATTTAGTGACCAAACACCAATGCTAATCTCCACTACGCCAATGCACTCTCTCTTCAGCATTAATGGCTACAGCCAGACTCTTCAATTTCTGAATTGGAAAAACAAGGTAGTGAGAAGTTTAATTATGTACCTAGTATATTTCTAAAATGCAAGAACCATATCTCTTTATACCAAGAGATTTACCCATTCCAGATGAACTCTATCAGTATAACCATGTGCGTGAATTCTCTTACTCCCTATACCGAACCACTAGTTACAGCCACTACTTGTACACTAGTTAAAATTGAAATGAGAGCTGCACCGAAACAACAAGTTAAAGAATGAAGAAGAAACCAGCGTTGAAAATATCGGTATTGGCAAAATATCGGCGAGGGTCCAGAAAATATCTTATCGGCAAAATATCAGCAAATATCGGCAAGCATAAAAAATGCATAATATATTCATTTTTTCAAATTTTTAAACATATAAAGCAATAACAACATGAAATAAACACATTGGCACATAAATATGAAGAAAGCACTGATATATATGATGTCAAATAGAAATGATACATCAAAGGCGATACCAAATCATGTTGATCCCTGATAATTGTCCATTCAAGGACTCAAATGTGGAGAACCAATACAAAATAACATCACATATATAAAAGTATCTCATCATCATGAGTTATATGTAGCATAACAAATAAAACTAGTAGCTATCTTGCTGAAATCACTTCCCTCTCCCCCTTTTACGGGAAAACATGATGGGTTGTTTGCCAGGCCTGCCCCTAGTAGTAGAAGGCCCTGACCCTGCCTCTGCACCTAATGTCAAATAATGAGTGCTAGGTATGGAGTTGTGCTCTCCTATATCTATAGCAGATGGTGTTGATGTTGATGCTCCCACAGTGTCCTCCTCCTCCTCCTCCTCCTCCTCTTGCTCCTCCTCTGAGTGCTGCTCCTCCTTCGAGTCCTCCTCTTGCTACCCCTGTTCTAATGGATCATCTGGCTCTAACCATGAAGGTGACTCCTCCAAGATGGGCTCCTCAGACTCCACCCTCCACTGAGACAATACATCAATATTGTCTAAGGAAATGGCATCTGGATCCATTGGTGCTTCTATTTGCCTCACTCGAAGTCGGATGTTGTAATGCACATACACTAAATCATTGAGGCGTGCGAACTCCAACCTGTAAGAGTGTCAAAAAAACTAATGAGTCTTGACTCTTGACTCTTGACACTTGAAGGTCATAAATTAAAAATTAAAAATTACAATAAGTGTAATTGCTCAACTGAAGGTTGGAGCTCAAAGTTATACCTGTTGCGCTTTTTTGCGTGTATTTTCTCAAATACACTCCAATTGCGCTCACACCCTGAAGAGCTACATGTTTGACTCAAGATTCGTATGGCCAATTTTTGCAAATTTGGTGCCCTTGCACCATAGCTTCGCCACCAAATATCTACAACAAAATAAAGAAATAAAAAATTCAAAAACTTAAAACATAATTAAACTTTCAAATAAAAGTTACATAATTGAATTTTAAAAAAATAGAATTATAAGTAAGGAAATTCTAAATTGAAAATTCTAATTTCTAATGAGTAATGACTTGTCACTTACGTGGCATGAAGAGGGTCCTTTCCCTAATAGCATCATCAAAGCCAAATAGGCCAACACAATCTCGATAATACTGTATCTCGCGATTGATTTTGCTACGAAGCTCAGGATCAGGTACCATCCTATGAATATAAGAATGGAGCCCTTCCATCACCTCGCCATCAAAATCAAAGCCACATTTGTATGAAAATGCGGGGTTGAGGAAGAGTGTTGCTGCATGAATGGGTCGATGAAGCATCCCTGTCCACCGACTATCAATCACATCCCATAACATCATCTGCCTATCAAGGCCAATAGAACCCTTGTCTGCATAATAAGAACGAATGGCCTCCTTGGCCCTATCCATGCCCTCATACAAATAAGCCATTGCAGGCTTCTCCCCATCTACCAATCTAAGAACCTTTACTATAGGTTCACTAACTGAGCATGCTTCTTCTACTCCACGCCAAAACGTCTCAGAGTACACCATTTTTGCAATGGCTTTCCCGTCCTGTCTCTTGTTGTATCTACAATTACACCAGTCATCAGACACAAACATTTGCTTCAACTCGCACTGACATCGAAGCAAGGACTGAAGAGTAATAAAGTTTGTGGCAAAACGTGTGATCACATGACGCCGCAACTCCTTGTTTCTAGTGAACCTCCTCATGAGGCTAAGAACAAAAGCATGGTTATAAATAAACTTGGGGACGCTTCTAGCCATATCAACCGCCTCCTTGATGAAGGAGAGTTTCCCCATATCCTCAAGCAACAAATCGAGACAATGTGCTACACATGGAGTCCAGAACAATGTGTGATGCCTCTCCATAAGCATCTTGCCGGCAGACACATAATTCGCTGCATTGTCTGTTATGACTTGCACCACATTTTGCACACCAATCTCCCAAATGAACCCATCTAACAATTCACATATCGTTGTTGCATCTTTGATATGTTTTGATGCGTCCAACGATTTAATAAACATGGTACCTTTAGGACAATGTACCAAGAAATTTAGAAGGGTCCTAACCTTCCTATCTGTCCAACCATCAGACATCACTGTGCATCCAGTAACTTCCCATGTTTTTTTCAACTCCAACAATCTAGAGTTGATGTCCTGCTTTTCTGCTTGAAGAATTGACCCCCGCAACTCCTCATATGTAGCACTTTTGTACCCTGGGCCCACAACAGCGATAGCATCACACATTGGCTGCCAAAATGGATTGGTTTTGGTGATGCTGAGAGGTAAGTCGCTCCAGAAAATACACCTCCCCATGACTCTATCTGCTTCTTGCTTCTTCTTCTTTTTTAACAAGCGATTTTATGCCAGGTTGTGATCCATGTCCTATTCGTGGAAAAAAAAATGATGACCTCGCACTAGCAATAGCAGGTGATGATGTGCCAGCTGTGGAGCCCCTCCCACTACCCTCAACATCAAAATCAGGAGAAGATATCCCGAAAGATCTACCTGCACGTTCAGCCTTGTTTCTTTCTGTCTCTTCCTTCTTTCTATCTTTTTCATCAATTGCCTCAAGAGCTTTTTGTATAAGCTTCGGACTAGAAACTGTACAAATCCCAACATCATGTCCTCTAAGTCTAGCCAAATGGTATTTCAGTCGTGTAACCCCTCTTGTCATCCTGGTCCCACACAATTTGCATGTAAGATATGCCCGATTTGTCCCACCATCACGGTTCCCATACTCCCAAAATGGGTCCAAGGCTTTTGGCATATTTGAATTTTGTAGTGGGTAATTCAAACCTAGGGCACCAAAAAAAACAATTGGAATTAATAACTTAATAAGTAATAACCACATCATTTTACAAAATAGTTTTTTTGCTACATTATTTGCAATTTTGCAATGTGAATTCAATGAAAAACCATAAATGACAATAAGAGGGTGTATTTGAAAGTTAAAAAAAAACATGGAGTTTGCTCTCCAAATATGGAGAAAAGTTAAAACCCTTGCATTTGCTCATGGGCATGAAAATCATAGCAAATGGAAAAAAAACAAGCAAAATGATTGTAGGCAAATAGGCAAGCAAAAATAATCCTAAAACTAACAAAAAATTCATTAACATAGGGGTTTATTTGAACATACCTGTTAATGGAAGAAATGAAATTGTCTCACTGTTCTTCAAGCTTAGATCAACAAAATCTTCGTTGTTGGTGGCGATAATAGCTATTCAACGCTCAAACCCTCCTTGGCAGCAAGCACATAGCTCTCCCCTTCCTTCTCCAGCAATCAGAAATGAAAATGATTGAAAAAAAAACAAAATCGGACTTTTATAGCCGCGTGGCAATTTTTCACTGTCTCCGGGCGATTTTTTGCATCGTCGCGCGATATTTTCCCGAAATATCGCCGATATTTCGGAAATATCGCGATATTTTCGGGGAGACAAAATATCGCGATATTTTCTCGGCGATATTTCGTCTCCCCGAAAATATTGCGATATTTACGAAAATCGGCGATATCTCGGCGATATTATATACACTGGAAGAAACTGCTCTTGAAATTGCAATTAAAAATCAAGCTTCTCAATGCTCATTTTTAGATGTAGGATTTTTAGTGAGTTCCTTACGTGGCTCCACTAGATTTACCATTAATAAAGAGAAAATTGTATTTGTTTTTGTAGCATCTTCCATGTTAATTGTTCCAACTTCCTTGTTGCTAGATCCAGGGTTGTTTCCCACAATAGTAAGGAATCGTCAAAATAATAAGGAGCTTGCCTACCCCTCTCAACCTTCTATAGTAGTGGAACTCCTATATATGTCTCCTTGCTAAAAAATAGCCTTTTGATATGGGAAAAAGAATGCCTTACAAGTACCCACCAAATTCCTCTCAACAAGATAGTTCAGCAATGTAGTGAAATCGACTGACAATGTAAATTCACCCAAGGAAAGATGTGAAGTCGTTCAAGCATGTGGGAAATGACACAACCAATTGGAAAAATGCCCCAAGCAAGTGGAAAACGCACTAGGTAAGTGGGAAAACATCCTAGGCAATTGAAAAAGTTAAAAACATCCCAGGCAAGTGGAAAATGTCCCAGGTAAGTGGGGAATCATCCCAGGCAATTGGGAAACGTCCCAATCATGTTTAGAGTTGCCCAAGGAATGAGGAATTGTCCTTGTTGTATATACAGCCACCCAAGGAGTGAGAAATTGACCCAATTGTGTATAAAATTGCCCCCAAGGAGTGAGGAATTATCCTTGATGTGTATAGAGTTGCCCAGGGAACAAGGATTCACTAAAAGGAATATGACTTTGCCTAGTAGTGACTAATGGCTCAAAGGGAAAGTGAAATTGCAAAATAAGGGGGAGATTGAGCCTGTGGGACTGAGAAATTTGCCCAACAGCTAGAATTAAACCGAATTATAAACTCCTACAAGATTGCAACAGCCAAATAACAATGTCCAATAATATCCAATGTCAAAAATTAAACAACAGTGGTGGAAAGAGAGCTGTTAGAATATCCAGTTACTCATAAACTACTACAAGTTTGAATGAAAACTCCAATGCTACAGAGATAAATGAAATCTTAGCTCACTAACGAACACAACAACCACTAAAATATTCATAGAAACCATTAAAAATGGACATGTTAGATAAATAAAAAAACACATGGAGACATTATTTACCCTGGGAACCCAAATGGGAAAACCAAGTTTGAATGGGAACTCAACCTTTCATTCAGCCATCTCCAGTTACAAGGTTGTTCCTTCTTCTCTCCTTCGCCAAAAAGACCCTTTGAGAATGAACCTCCGTGAAAAATTAAGGAAAGTTGGGGTAATGGGAAGGCCAACAGGCTAACCTTTCATTTCCCATTCCTCGGCTTAGTCTCTCCTTTTTCCCCTTTCATTATTTTTTCCTTTTGTTTCATTCCACATCACAATTGCATTGTCTTTTACATGGTTTACTAACCGTCATAAATTGCTAGATTAAACTTGCAAGAACTAAGTCTTACACCCATTCATCAATTCAGATCAATTTCGAATCAAATAGTGGACTTGTCATGGGGCAAATGGTCTATATTTGCAAATCCTTGCCACTCATATTCTATCACAAGTGGCAAGCTCTTCATCAGCAAAAAGGAATTGGACCACCTATGGTTTCATTCATCTGTGAAGAACAACATATTGGAATCACAAAAGGCTAAGGATCTTGTATATGTGCATTCAAACCTACACCTTGTGTCTCGTCGGGGTGAAGAATATACAAGTGGACCTCATAAAGACTGGGATGTGGATCCAGAGTGCACAAACTTGGAACTCAGTGGACCTTAAAAAGACTAGGATGTGGACCCAAAGTGCACAAACTTGGAACTCTCTCTTGCTGCTCTCAATATTAGTAGTGATGCAATTGGAAGTGGAGCTACCTCATCCTCCAATCCAAGCTCCAATTCTACTGAACAAAAATCTTGTTCTATTTTTGTTGATGAAGATGAAGATGAGATGGATATGTGATTGTATTTATCTTTAGCTCATGTTTGATTTCATTTTCAACACATATAGCCTCATATATAAAGGTTGATTTTGGATGTGCGGCCTCATTTATAAAGTGTAATTTTGGATTTTGCACCATATAATCATCTATGGGAGTTAATATAGACATGGATTCCTTTTAAAATGTCAATTATTTGTATAATTCTTATTTTCTTTCAAGATAATGTGACATTATATATGTGTGTGTGTGTGTGTGATTTTGCATTAGGAACCTAATCTTCAAAACTAGATATACAAATGTTAAAAAATGAGGAGCACTAGGGTTTCATGCTTTGATTGCAGGCTTTGTTGTCACTGAACGTTGGTATGATCCTGGTGCTCATGGAGGTTGCTTCCTTCCTCGTGCTCTATGCATTGGGTGTGATTGTACGTGGCTGTTGTTTAGGACGTATTGTCTAAAGTTCTGGAGCAAAGAATGGTTGTATGTCATTCAATTTTTTGTCAATGGACATGTCAATGCCCTTCCTCTCCATATGTGGTTGTTGTGTGTGTGATGGTTACTAGATCGGGTTTGTCTTGTTAAGGAGAACTCCAATCCTTTTTTGTGGAGTTTTGTTTGGTCAGCATCGCATTCAAAGTTGGCAGTCTACGCCTTTATCATGTTGTGTAGCCGAAAACGTGTAATGTGGGGTTCGTCCCTTGAGAATTTCTGGAGGCAAAACCCTGCACAAATGATCTGTGTTGTGGTTCTGCAATCTATCTTCTCAGATCTGGTAGAAAAACTTGTTCTTTCTACAGATCTGGGGGAGTTTTATTAGGTCCCCTTTAAATCTCTAAAGATGGGGGGTAAATCTCAAAAATTGGAGGGGAATGATAACTGCGAATCAGATCTGGTAAAGAAGGCATCTTTTCAAGTTTTTATGAAAACCCTTGATGGGAAATCGATTATTATATGGGTTTTTGTTGGGGATCTAGTGCAAGATTTGAAGCACAAGGTCCTAGAAAAGGGAATTCCAACGAAGCTACAAAGTTTGATTTTTGCAAGGAAATCAATGCAAGATGCCATCCAGCTATAAGAATATGGCATGGAACAAGACTCATCTATCATCATAAACCTAAGGTTGCGTGGAGAATGTCCTAGATCCAATAACACTAAGGGACCAGTTTTGTTTAAGGATGTGGTAAATAGAAAGGCTAAGACACAAAATAAATCTAGTCAAATCCCCAATATTAGAAGACCCTACATCATAGAAAAGATGAATTAGGTTCCAGCGATGGCAGTTAACCTTCCTGAGGTTAATGCACTTTACAACGATTTTCATTCTCGAGTAGTTATATGCAGATTCAACGGATTCTAGCCCAAATCATAGGATCTACATCAGTGGGTTTTCTCCACCTAGACTGCAAATTGTGAAATTCGAGAACCCCACCCAAATCAACCACTGCATCAACTAATTAAATTTCTCCTATTTGTTAATTACTAAAATAAATTATTTACTGCTTCCTACAGCAAATATCGAAGCTAATACAACTGCAGCCTTCACTTAATTAATTAATTTGCCCAAAACAAGAACAAAACAATAGAGAAAGATACACACAAGTGACACAGTATTTTTTGGACAAATGTCCTCAGAAAAACCCAATGCGAGAAAACCGGTGCAGCAGATCTGAGGGTTTTTATTATTATGGAAAAGTATTTTGAATACAACTCTGGATGCCCTCCCAACAATCTCGTTACAGAGAAAATTACTTGGCAAGAAAGACTGGTAAGAATAGCTCACTCAACATTGTTGATCCCGACTGATCCGGCAACTAAATGTTGAAGTTTCTAAGTTTACTTAGTTTAAAAAACCTTCATGCACTTTTTCTGATTTATTCCTACCTACTTGTTATTTTTCTTTAACAAGTTATTTACAAAGTAAATACTGAAAATAAACACCAGTGCATGCTCAACATATTACAAATCAGCAACTAAAAGAAACAAGAACAAACACACCATATGACACCATTATTTTTGGACCAATGTCCCCGGAAAAACCCAATGCAGGAAAACCGATGTAGCTATCTGAGGGTTTTCTTATTAAGCAATATCAGAGTACAATCTGGGTGTTGAAACTGGCCTACCCAACAGAGAATTTCCTTAGCAGTAATACATCTCTGTTTCAGACAAATCTACTGGCTGAAACCCCGGATGATCCTTCCAGCAGCTACTTAGCACCAATCTGCCCCTGAAACCCCAGCATCTGCCCAATCTGGACTGCGTCAGCCTCTCCTAGCCCAGTGTTGGCCCTACGTCAGTCTATCTTGGCCTGCATCAACCCCAGGAGGCCCTGCGTCAACGCTTTGAGCCTCTGCGTTAACTACGCTAGCCCCTCTAGTGCTCTGTGCAGCACTTAGTTGCCTCTGCGTGGCCCTGCGTGAGCATGCGCTACTCCTGCGTCTCTCTCTCTGGCTGCTCTGCTGCTGTACCAGCACAATCTTTGCCTCTCTGTCTCTCTGTACTCAATGCCCCTCAGATGCTCTCCCGATCACTGATTCAATCTCTCTTAGCAAACCCGCTCTAGAGAATAGAATGACTGATCACTCTGGTGTATCTCCAAGTGACCCTCAAGCCTCCTCTTATACTTTTCCTGTTGACATCTCAACGGCCGAGATTAAGTCCCTAATCAACGGCTAAGATTAGATCTTGCTTGATCCATGTCTTTTGGACCACTCTAACACAGATTCATATTAATACACATTAATATTTTATTTTCTCTAAGTTTAGACTTAGGGACTCCATTAAAAATATTAATTATTTTAATATCTCCTGATCTGTTTAGAATCTTCCCAAACCCTTTCTGGGTATTGGGGATCTCATGTGCCCCAACCTCTCCACCAAATTTCATGGCCAGAGCACATCCGATGCTACCCCAAATCAACACTCCCTCTTAGCGAGGATTGTGCTCTAGCAATACTCCTCACTGAGTATTACTCTGATCATCTGCCATCAGTACCTGTGCTAATGCTAGGCCTTCCTGCCCAACATTCTCTGCGCTGTTGTATCCTGTATTGTTGCCCATGGTTCTGCCACTGTCGCTGCTGCATCTGTATAACAGCTCCCTCTGCATCCATGCTATTGCTGGTCCTTTCTCCCAGCACTACATCAGTGTTGCTGCTGGTCCTTTCTCCTAGCACTGCATCCGCACTGCACCTCCTCTCATCATGTTGCATCGTGTTGCCCACTGCTGCACTGCAACTTAGTTACTGCACAGATGTCTAAAATCCAGAATCATTTCCCTATACGGAGGGGATACATGGAGTGAAATCATTTTACTCGAAAAATTTAAAGTGAAGTTCAAGAAGTCCTAATGATGGATCCCTGTTGGGATTTGAAACGTTGACGAAAATGGTTTTTATTGTGGGTCCTCCTGTAACTAAGTCAAAAGAGAAGTAAGTAACTGATCTCCCAACTGACCTCCCTGTTGGGCTAGAGACACCCACTGATGTTGAAGCTCCCTCTGCCGCTGACAAGTGTTTCCTCTCTGACCTCTGCATTGTTGCCACAACTCTCCTGCATCTCGCACTGTTGCACACCTCTCTGTGTCGTCCTGCACTGATGCAACACTCATGTGCCTCTCGCACTGCTGCAGCCTGCTAGCCTCGCGATGTCAGCTCCATCTGCATCCGTCTCTACCCACCCAGCCAATCTTGCTACTCCTTGTCAGGGCTCCCGTAGCAAGGTCTAATCCAAGAGGCTAGGTACCTCAATGATCCTGCCCCTCATCGCTTGTAGTCCACCTGAATCCAGCTCGATGTCTCCCCACTTCCTCTCAAGTGGCGTGTGTGCACTCATGGCACAGTCATCGTCTGTCAAAACTTCCTTCTTTGGCCGTGCTGGTTCTGCCTTAGTCTTAGAAGACTCTCCCTTACTCTTCTTCCTTGGGCACTGGGTCGCATAATGACCCATCTCCCCACAGTGGAAGCACTTGATCTTGGAGAGATCTTTCTTCTTCCGCTTCTCTTGCTTTCCCTCAGATGTTAGGGCCACATCATCCTCCTCCTGCTTGACCTTTATTCCTTTGTCACTACTCCCTGTCTTCGACTTCCATCTGATCTCTTCCTGGCGAAGAGCTGCCCACATCTCGTCCCAAGGTGGGAGAGTCCCTCTGCCCAAGATACTCTGGACAAACACTTCCCAATCTTCTGAGACAGCATTCAGGGATGTCCTCACCATAAACTCTTGATCCGGTGTCGCTCCTATAGCAGTCAATTGGTCTCGAATCTCATTCAGTCCTCTGAGGAAGGTGTCAATTGATTGACCCTTATTCATCTGATGCGACCTCATCTGGTTCTCGAGCAGCATTCTTCTCTGCACGGAAGTATGCTGGTACAGGTTCTTGAGAGCCTCCCACATCTCAACTGACGTTTCCTTCTTGGCTATATGTGGTACCACATGATCCTTGACCCTGTCAAGGATAATGCACTTGCCCCTCGCCATCACCTCTTCGTACTTGTCATTATCATTGGGGTCAATTAGGATAGCTATAACCTTCAAGGCAAAGTTCTTGACACGATTCCTGTCAAGCACTGATAAGATTCTGGCCTTCCAGACTGCGAAGTTCGATGCTCCGTCCAGTGTATCCTGGTCTCTTACCCGTGTAGTGCCATGACACTCCTCTACTTCCCTCCTGGAAGTTCTCTGTTCAACTCCTCTGAGTCTCTACTTCCCATCTGGAAGTTCTCTTCTAGACTCCCTCTGAGTCTTGATTTCCCTCCTGGAAATCCTTTTGTCGCTTGTCGAAATGCCCCCCACACTGATCGTCTTGTGCAACTACACTGCTGGTCCAGGTTCCTCGGTTGGAAACCCTCGGTAACAACTCCTCTGGCCCTACTCTGTCAGGAACTGTTCTGACTATAGTACCTCACCAGCTCCACTCTGCAATATTTCTGCAGCCTTCTAGACTCCAGCAACTGCCTCTCTGTGAACTGCGTCAACCCCTCTCTGCGTCACCCCAGATGGGTCTGCGTCAGCCCCTCTTTGCCTCACGCTGGGTCTGCGTCACCCTAGATGGGTCTGCGTCAACCTTGGGATGCCCTGCGTTAGCCCTCTAGCCCTCTGCGTCAGCAACACTGGCCTCTCTGAGGCTCTGTGCAGCTCCCGACTTCTTCTGCGTGGCTCTGGCTGGCTCTGCATCACACTTCTTGGCTTCTGCGCTGCTAGAAACAGCTTTTGTCACCTCGGGACAACTGTTTTTTGCTGTTATTGCTCCGCTTCGCTGATGTCTTTTAGTCCTCATGTGATCTGCAATCACCCTCTAATACCATGTTGAAGTTTCTAAGTTTACTTAGTTTAGAAACCTTTCATGCACTTTTTTTGATTTATTCCTACCTACTTGTTATTTTTCTTTAACAAGTTATTTACAAAGTAAATACTAAAAATAAACACCAGTGCATGCTCAACATATTACAGATCAACAACTAAAAGAAACAAGAACAAACACACCACATGACACCATTATTTTTGGACCAATGTCCCCGGAAAAACCCAATGCGGGAAAATCGGTGCAGTTATCTGAGGGTTTTCTTATTAAGCAATATCATAGTACAATCTGGGTGTTGAAATTGGCCTACCCAACAAAGAATTTCCTTCGCAGTAATACCTCTCCGTTTCAAACAAATCTACTCGTTAAAACCCCGGATAATCCTTCCGGCAGCTACTCAGCACCAATCTGCCCCTCAAACCCCAGCGTCTACCCAATCTGGACTGTGTCAGCCTCTCCTAGCCCAGCGCTGGCCATGCGTCAACCCCAGGAGGCCCTGCGTCAACTCTCTAAGCCTCTGCGTCAACTACATTGGTCCCTCTGGTGCTCTGCGCAGCACTTAGCTACCTCTGTGTGGCTCTGCGTGAGCACTAGCTGCTGCTGCGTCTCTCTCTCTCTCGCTGCTCTGTTGTTGTCCCGGCACTATCTCTGCCTCTCTAAGTCTCTGTATTCAATGCCCCTCAGCTGCTCTCCCGATCACTGATTCTATCTCTCTTAGCAAACCCCGCTCTAGAGAATAGAATGACTGATCACTCTGGTGTATCTCCAAGTGACCCTCAAGCCTCCTCTTATACTTTTCATGTTGACATCTTAACGACCGAGATTAAGTCCTAATCAACAGCTAAGATTAGATCTGGCTTGATCCGTGTCTTTTGGACCACTCTAACACAGATTCATATTAATACACATTAATATTTTATTTTCCCTAAGTTTAGACTTAGGGACTCCATTAAAAATATTAATTATTTTAATATATCCTGATCTGTTTAGAATCTGCCCAAACCCTTTCTGTGTATTGGAGATCTCATGTGCCCCAACCTCTCCACCAAATTTCGTGGATAGAGCACATCCGATGCTACCCAAAATCAACACTAAATTGCGAGTTCCCCGGCTACTTCTGCGTGGGCCCTGAGTCAGCCCAATTAAGAATCAATCTGCCTTCAAGAGCCTTTTCTGGCCCTCCCGACTCAAAAATGACAGCTCCTCCAGCAAATACGAACCTCTGCACTAGAAGTTGTTGTGCTGCTCTGCGTGGGGCCTGCGTGAGCCCTTCTTGGCTCTGCGTTACCCTCTCTGCCCTCTGCGATGCCTCCTCTATGTGTCTTTCTGCCCCTCTGCTGAGTATTCTTGGCTCCGAAGAAGATCCTCCAACCAAAACTCTCTCTGCCCCTCTGCCACAGCTCACTATTGAAATCCTCCCGGCAGTTGCTCAGCTTCATAAAATCGAACTTGTGAACTCTCTGTGTGTCTTCCAAGTGACCCTCAAGCTTCCTTAAATAATCTCCTTGTTGACATTCAACGGCCCAAATTAGAAGCTAATCAATGGAACTTAAGATCATTTTTGCTTGACCCTTGTCTTCTTCTAGAAGTTACACCCACAATTTATATTAATACCTTTTAATTATTTTATTTTCCTAAGTTTAGACTTAGAGTCCCACTAAAAATAATTAATTATTTTAATAAAATTGTTTTTGGATGGAATTTGCCAAAAAGCTTTCTGGGTTCTTTAGAATACATGTGCCCAAGCCTCCCTGCAAAATTTGAGACTTAGAGCACATTTGATGCTACCAGAAATCAACAAAAAGAGGGTCCATGGTTTTGGGGTAGTGCAGGCCTCTTTATGACCCCATGGTTCCCGGTCGTTTCCAAAATGTCGGTTTGGGTCAGATTACATAATCTCCCCCTCCATTTTTGCATCACAAAGTATTAGAAGGAATTGGAAATACTTTGGGGAAGTTTATAAAGTTGGATCTGGATAGAGCCATAAAAGGAATTTTTACTTTTGCCAAGATCTGTGTAGAGGTAGACCTTAGTAAAGGTTTACCTGATCGCATACTTCTGATTCATAACAGCTTTCAGTGGACCCATCCTTTAGATTTTGAAAACATGGCATTTAGATGTCATATTTGTCTTCAAACAAGACATTTACAAAACATGTATCCTTAGGCAAAGAAAGAGCCAAAAGGAAAAAAAGAAACAGGCCCAAAAGCTAAAGGGATGGCAATTCTCAGAATAGCATCTCTCCAAAGCAAAGGATGAAGAAAATATGGAGAATTCTACAAGTATTGTTGATCGGAATCTACAAGAAACACTAGTGGAAGGAGGAGTTGGGCATGCAGGAACTACCGTTCCAAGCTCGAAAATTAATGAAGCAACAGAAACCACAATTCCAATGCAGCAGAATGAAAAGATCTCCCTTGAAAAGGGGACAGGTGGCATCAAAAGAATCCATGTATCAGAGAGTTCGGATTTAGATAAAGAAGTCCCTATGAATGCGGAAAAGAATTAGTCAGCTATTATAACTGCCACTCCCAACCATGGTGGTTGGCGAAAAGTGGAGAAAAAGAAGGGCAGAAAAGGGTAGCTAAGTGCTTTCACACTTAGCTCCCAAATGTATTTTTTATTTGTGTTTCTCTTTTATAGTTTTGGCACCAATCATTTCATGGTTGGTATGATCAAATATTTTTTAACATCTACAAAAGTGTAATTTTGTTCTTTGAATAAAATTGTGATTTTTCCTCGGAAAAAAATATGATTTTGCATTTACCAAATATAAAGGCTGATTCTGGATGTATAGCCTCATTTATAAAGTATAAATTTGAATTTTGTGTCATGTAATCATCTATGAGAGTTAATATAGACATGGTTTGTGATTTTGCATTTTTTGTATACTATGTTTCCCCTAATGTACCAATTTTTTGGGGGAGGTGTGGGGTCATGTTTCCAAGCATTCTTGCTTCAAAAACTAATACATGTTTCTGCATTTCATGCAACTTAGCCAGTTTATAAGGATTGCACCTTTTTGTGTTATGTTATATTTTTAGCGTCATGCTAGCTGCCTTATATTGGAAGTCTTCCATTAAAATGTACCAATTCGTGTAGCCATTTTTATTGACAGTCTTGCATTTAAATGTATTCCACCATCCATGTCATGCTAGCCACCTTATATTAATATTTTTGCATTTAAATTATCAGTGTTATATCATTGATTACTCATCTTATAATATTACTCTAATTTTTTATGGCTTCCATTTCATTCATTTCTATATAATTATTGATAACCAAGTAGTCATTTCCCTCCATGGGTGGGCCTTAAGGTACAAGCACCATAAAATTTGAATAATATCAATATGATTATGTGAGAACTCTACAAATACAACTCCACAATAAATTGAAAAGTGATCAATAATTTTGATTTTTCAAGATGCAAATTTAGATTTTCGCATCACTTGATGCAAATCAGCTTTACCAGACTCTTCCGAGTATTTTGATCCTGTGCTTGACTCTGCATTTTGAGGAAACTAAGTTGAGTTATCTCTTCTAAGTCGACTCAACCCTGAGTTACTCGCAATTTTTCACTCACGAGTATGCAAGTCAAACACAAGTCAGATTGACTTGGCAAGTCTGATTCATCTGTCTCATGAGTTAGACTTGGTAGCCTCTCTATGAAGGCACAGAATAACAAAAAAGCACTCATTTTTCTTGTTTAACTGACCCCATTTTGTGCATACAACCAGCAGACCTGTCACTTTATAGTATTGAGTATCATCTGTGCACTTCGAGACAATTTATTGAAATTTTGCATTTTATGGACGATGCAAACTTTCAACTTAGTGAGGGAAAAAAACTTCTGAAACTTCGTATATTTTTAAATTTTTAGGGGTTTCTCGAGTCAACTTTAAAGTATTCTGAGTCGGAATCAACTCTTACTCGTTGGCCTCGATGAGTCATTATCCAAGTCAAGTCCAGTAGTTTTGACTCATACCCAAATACCAGCTTTGATAATAGATCAAATGCGATTAAAAACAGCTACATGCCAACATGTATAACATGTTTACAAGACATTCCATTTGTGAGATACAATTGATCATTGAAGAGCTTAAGACAATGCTCGGTTAATCAAAAGCCAAAAAATGAAAAACAGGACTCTTTTGAAACTATCCAGTGTTGGGTCTCAGGACACCACATATCTCCACAATGGTATGATATTGTCCAATTTGGGCCTAAGCCCTTATGGGTTTGTTTTTGGGCTTTACCCCAAAAGGCCTCATTCCAATGGAGATATTTGTTCATCCTTATATACCCATGATCCTTCCCACTTCAATCACTTCTAATCAATGTGGGACATTGTTCGTATACCCAACAATCCTCCCCTCGAACAAAGGACCATCGAGCCTCCCCTCAAACCATCCACAGGATTCTCCCCTCTCTACCAACCAGGATTCTCCGCTTCAATGCGTTGGTGGCTCACGCCTTACATGGTAGCACCACCGGTCTCGAGAGCTTGCTCCATCCCAGGTCAACTCCTCTTCACCGTGTTGGTAGGCAAGACACGTCCATGAAGAATCCGGAGCACACCGCCTGTTTAACCGAGCTCATCCACAGGCTTACGGGGGCTCACCATCTTTGTTTCGACATTCCGAGGATTCATCCACTTGGGTAACCTCGAACTTGGCTCCGATACCACTTGTTGGGTCTCAAGACACCACATATCTCCACAATGGTATGATATTGTCCAATTTGGGCCTAAGCCCTTATGGGTTTGTTTTTGGGCTTTACCCCAAAAGGCCTCATTCCAATGGAGATATTTGTTCATCCTTATATACCCATGATCCTTCCCACTTCAATCACTTCTAATCAATGTGGGACATTGTTCGTATACCCAACATCCAGTACTTTTAGTGATAATAAATAACTGGATCTTTTCCCTGTAAGTTATCCTGGTTGAAACAATATAAGTTCATTTCACCTTGAAAACAACCCTTCACTGATGGGAAAGTTTTCAACCAAAATAATTATAAGATTGGACTTAACATTTTCTTTTAATTGGGGTATACCTTGCTAGTAACATATTATCCGTGGGGACTCGGAAGTCAGAAGCAGCCTCTGATTCCATTGACCACAGTTACATTACCTGACAAAGGAAATGGGTATTTGTAGCTGCAAGAGTTCCATTAACCGAAGGTATTAATAGATAGTACTTAGTCCAACTGTAGAACAGGACCATCTAGCCTATTACTAATCAAATAAGGACACAATTCCAATCCCATAGAGAATATATGTCTCAGACAACAGAGTGACCTTGTGAATAAATTTCACAGTAATAAACCAAAACTCAAATGGGTTGTTCGGTAAATCCCGTCTTTCAGCAGTTTGACTAATAATCAGGACATTCAATTTTCAAGGTAGGCATGCAAAGTTTAAATTTTATGTAATCTTCTCCATATAAAGGAGGATTACCATGTTAATGCAGAGTTTGGGTTCAAAGCTCCCGACAAATCAAGTAAAAGCATTTATCTCTACGAAAAAACAAGAGAAAGGAAATGTTCCATTGAATGCATTGGGCCTCCAGGGAAACTAAGAAGAAATTGTAAAAGATACCTTGGTTTTTGAGGAAGAAAGTGGTCTGTTGCGCCGAGAAGCTGCAACTTGAAATTGAGTAACGTAGCGAGCTTGCAGAGAACACGGCCACCATCTCCATGTCCACCGAACGCTTTGCAGAGAATGTCTATGCGATAAAGGTGACCGCCCTGGACTTAATATTGCTAGTGGCGGTGGAGAGGAAGAATGAGTCATGACCATTGTTGTTATCTTCATTCTCCCAGCGTTATGTCAAATGTCCATTCAAAGTTTAACCCTTCAATTCCCTCGAGGCATTCAAATCTTAAAACCCTTTAAATATCGATATGGAGGATATTGCAAAACTGAACCACAGCTAACAATGCAAACTACACTCTACTGTCATTATGTAGTAAATAGAGAAGGCTGAACCTCGGAGCTTTCAAATCTAAAACCCTTTGAATACCGATATCCAGGATATTGCAAAATTTAACTCCAACGAACAATTCAAATTACTTTATACTTCGTTTATTCGATATATGAAGAGTAAAGATTTTTATTGTTTAATTAGGAATTAACTTGTATAAGTATTTAAAAGTTTGGAAATAACGGGTTGTGTATTTTTTTGCTTGTGAGACAGTGGAATCGGAAAAATATTTCATTTTGGAATGTGATACTTTCAAATACAGTTACAATAGTATGTTAACATCAGTTTCTTGGCATTGTCTTTTCAGTGAGGGCACTCTTAGAAGGTTGGATCAGCTCATTTCATCATTAATTTGAATAATAAGAGGATTGAGTTGCAAAAGGCAAAAAGCAGAGAAAGCTAGTGATCTCATAGACTATATCTAGTCTCATGGATGTTAAAATTTCATTTTCATTTTTATGATGAGGCATCATGAAACGATTGTAATTATTACAAAATGTTCATTTTAAAGTGTTAACGTTGTGTAAAATGTATTCCTTATGATATTTTCTTTGTGGATATGGTGTCCAATGTATTACTTACTATATTTTTTTGTATGAGATTTTCTTTGTGGATATGGTGTCTTTACTATATATTTTTTTGTGGATATGGTGTTTTTACGATATATTTTTTTGTGGATATAGTGTACAATGTATTGCTTATGAGATTACTTACTATATTTTTTTGTATGAGATTTTCTTTGTGGATATGGTGTCTTTACGATATATTTTTTTTGAGGATATGGTGTTTTTATGATATATTTTTTTGTGGATATAGTGTACAATGTATTGCTTATGATATTAAAATAGGGATTATATAGTAGCGAGTAGTATATCTCCTATTTAATTTAAATATAGTTAAATTAAATTAAAAAATAATAAATATAAAAAATTTATCACAAAATTAAAACAATTAATAAAATATTATATTGTTAAATGTCATCATCAAAAATTAAGAATATGATTAATTAATATTGTTTATATTAACATATATACACTTTAATATATTTTTTATTTTTTATTTTTTATATATATTTATGTATTTTATTTTTAATTAATATTTTTTTAATAATTAAATTTATTGAAATATGTTTTTAATATAATAATAAGGTATCTTAAATTGAAAATAAAGAGAAGAAATTAAAATTCATGAAAATGGAAATAATAGAAAAATGAATAAAATAAATAAATAAATTAGTAACTAAAACATGGAAGTTACTAAAGAGCCTATAGTATAATAAGACTTTAACTAATCACCTTGCAAAAAAAAAATAAGAAAAAGCGAATTCTCAATGTTAAACTATGGATAAGTGGCAGAATTTTTTGATCAAAGCAAAATTGAATGGTAATACCATGTTGTATAATAAGCTAAAATTTAGTTATTTTTAAATATTATGAGTAAAAATAAAGGTAGTTAGATATTTTTGAAGTTTATGAAGTTTATTTGTTATCTATGAAGCTATTGTGTAAATTATGGATTACACTGTTTTATTAATTTAATTAATATGATTGTTAATATAAAATAAAGTTATTGTTTAATAAGATAACAATGATGCATAATATTTGTAAAATGTATTCATTTATTATTGTAAATCATGTAATTTAATGGTAAAATTAGTACACCTTAGATTATGAGTTATATCCTCACTATATAATATACATGATTTTAAATCAATTATTTTTCATAGTATGGAAGGGACAAACGTAAGAATGTATGTTGTTTGTGTATAAAAATATAATTTTAAGGTATCAGATTAATCACATATCAAATTGATGTATAAGACTTTTTAGTTTGTGGGACAATGAGATCCCCTTTGTGTAATGATTTGACTACTTAACTATGTAGGTGTACATACACCTACTCCTCTCTAGATTCGAACTCATGACCTCCAAAAAAGAATCACGTTTATAAGTTTTGGAAAGTTGTTACCTTAATATGTTCAAATTATTATTTCAAGGTAAAGTTTGTTATTAGGTCTTCAATTTTAATCTAATTAAGGTTTAAGTTCAACTAAGTCTCACCAAATTACCAAATATTATTGTGGCATTATTGTGGCTAGTGATTAAACTAACCTCCATCTAAATATTTCAAAGAAAAAAAAAGATATATCGAATTGTTTTCCTTAAAATGTATATGTATATATTTGCTTATAATATAAAATCTTTATCTGATTCGAACACACAATCACAATATCAATTCGGTATCAATCCATGTGAAGAAGACTATCTAAGGGTGCGAAGAAATGGTGAAGATCAAGGAGCCACAGGTCATCAAGAAAGAATTCAATTTTGTTATCTATAGCCACAGGTAATACCTTCAGACAAATAGGATCCTTTCAAATCTTCAACAAAAATAATAAGCTTCCAGTATAATGATTGTAGATCTTACGAAAGTGCTAAGTGACGAGGAGCTAGAAATGGAGGCTCCCCCTTAAAGGACAAATGCAAAGGAGACTCTAGTAACTGAAGAAGGAGAACGAATAGAGCTACAGGAGCGCGCGGGCCTAGGGTAAGAAAGTTAGGGTTTGCTGAAGTGCTGCAGTCGGTCGCTGTTACCGGCCTGCCGTTTCACTGTAACGGATCAACGGAGTCGATCACGCGCCGTCTAACATCCGTCGTTGTTTACCTCAACTGCTGGCTGTCATGGAGGGTCACATGGAGGTGGATCTCGTGGATTATTCCGAGGATCCATTGGAGGACCATATTATATTTGGTAACCCTAATTTTGCTGCGCCGGTTACCGCCCCCCTGACTGTTACGGAACCGTTTTCTCTCGACACTTCGCCGGTGGTCGCACTCCCAAATCCGTTCATCAACCATTTCGACTCTGCCCACCCTCCTGCATCGACGCCTGGCCTTGAAGCCCCACCGCTATCTCCTGGTACGGCTCAGCTTCTCTCTACCTTTTCCCCTCATATTCTGTCTTTCGATCAGCCCCCTCCCTTGCCCTCTGATCTCCCGACTTCATCGGTGGACACCCCGGTGAAGGGATCTCAAACCCTACCGGAATCTGGGATTCGACCCTCTGGATGTTTTGGTACCCCGGCTGTAAATGTCAAACCCTCGAAACCCATCCCCCCTGAAGGTGTAAAAAACCCCTTTGTCGATCACCCGTCGGCGCCTCGCACAAAGAAGAGGAAATCCAGGTGTATCAGAGCGACGACCAAAGATATCACTATCTCCTTCGGAGACCCATCAGCTTTAGGGGAAGCTGTGACCATGGCTAGAACGGTCTTGGTAGGACATGTGCGGGGACGTGCCTATTCAGCAAGCCGACTGACGCAATGGGTAAAGGAAATCTGGGGAGCCCTGCTCAAAGAACTTCCGGAGGTACATGTTCTCCCCCGAGGGTGGTTCTCCCTCCATTTCGCGAAGGAGGTCTATACGGATTTAGTACTGGCAAAATACTGGCACATTGAAATGGCACCAGTTCTGCTAAAGAGGTGGAGTCCCCTCTTTGACCCAGAGCGCGAACAGATTGGTGCAGGACCCCTGTGGGTGCGTTTGCCTGGACTGCCACTACAGTATTGGAGTGAGGAAGCACTCATAAGGATTGGTAACGCATTGGGCACGTATCTGGATCATGATCGCACGTATGAAGAATCTAAGAAGCGAACCCTAGCTCGCGTGCTGGTTCATTTGGATACGCGTGAGGGATTGGAGGAAAAGATCACTCTGCAATGGGGAAAATACAGCAGGACCCAAATTCTCGATTACGAAGGCGTACCGTTCAGATGCAACCGTTGTCATCAAGTGGGACACCTATTCAAGGACTGCCCGCTGAACAAAAGTCCGGAGGATTCCCCAAAGATCACTCCCACTCCATCTAGAGGCGCATCTCCGGTCATCCTTCGCCCACCGCAGGGGAACACATCAGCACAGGGCTCACCAGTGAAGGCAGGGTCGAAGGGGCTAGGCTCGTCTTCGCCTCCTATGACTAGGGCTCGGGCCGCAGCTGCAGCCGCACAGGCCTCGGGTACTACTCTAAACTCTTCCTCCTTATCTCTTGGTATCTCCTCTGCTTTCGTTACTTCAATTGCATCTTGCACCATGGCTCACTGCACTATCTCACCACCTCCTTTGTGTGCCTCCACTGCCCCTCCTACCTTGCCGCCCTCTTCCTCTACCTCCTCGCTGTCATCAACCAGAAAGTCTACCTCCCACCCTTACTCTCTTCGTCCTCGTACTCACCTTTCGGTCACCTCCGGACCTCAGGTCGGTCTGGGTATTGTCCCCTTGGGACTGGGACCTCTGACCTCCAGAGGCAGAAAATCTGATCTTTCCAAAGCTATCAGGCGGGCTGGGGCGGAGGTCGCATCTGGTCGACAATCCACAATTGATGGGGTCCTTAGAGCAACCTTAACCCCCCGGAGTGGTCCCCCATGAAATGCTTATCATTCAACTGTCGGGGCCTGGCTAGTGCCCCCAAGAAACTAGCCCTCAGGAGACTATTTGAGGTGGAACAGCCTGACATTATTCTCCTCCAAGAGACTCTAGGCTCGGCCGAGGCAATCACACAATCCTTACTCTCACTGGCGACAAGATGGAAGTTCTTGGCAATGGATGCCACTGGTCGATCTGGGGGACTGGCGCTCGGTTATAACCCTAAATCTATCAGGGTCGATTCATCCTGGGGAGGACATGGATTCATGGGAATGGACATTTTCTCTGCAGAACTTGGTCAAGCCTTTCGAATTGTGAATGTATATGGCCCCTGCCACCAAAGGGAGCCCTTTTGGAGGCGGCTCCTTAATCTCACATTATTGGCACCTGACCACACTATTCTGGGGGGAGACCTAAATTTTTCTCTGGGGTTCCGTGAATCATGGGGTTCTATGGCACAGATGGATACCATAACAGAGTTCATGCGAAATACTCTGGAACAGACAAACTTTATTGATATCCCCATGCAGAAACCCATGCCTACATGGAGGAACAGAAGGGTGGGAGCAGCTGCCTTGGCGCGCAGGCTGGACAGATTCCTGCTAAAAGGCCCCCTGCTTCATCATTTACATCTCTATAAACAATGGGTTGGATCGGGGGGTATATCAGATCACTCCCCAATTTTATTAGAGATCTTCGGCCCTCATCATAAGCCAAAAGCCCCCTTCAAATTCAATCACAGCTGGCTTCAGGACCAAGACTTCATGAAATTGGTCACAGAGTACTGGATGGCACACCCCATTGACAGAGAGGCTTCACTGGCCAAGGGATTTTGTAAAAACCTAACTGAGCTGAAGCATATAGTCATTAATTGGGCCAAGGAGAAGTTCACCAAGGAAACCGCTCAGCTCTCACTTGTTGAAGAAGAGTTAAGCTCTCTACTAGACGATCGGAACTTAGGATTTATCTCGGGCGAAGACAAGTCTCGACTGATTGAGTTGGAAAACCAGAGGACTAATATTCTTCGACAAAGGGAGGAATCCATCAGACTGCGTAGCAGAGCTATTTGGCTGAAAGTTGGGGATGAAAACTCAAGGTTCTTTCACAACTACGCAAAGGGAAGGAAAGTGGCAAACACTATATGGAATCTCCCCCTACCCGAAGGAGGCCTTGCAGACTCTTTCAACAAGCTCTCCCAGCTTGGAACATCTCACTTTAGAAGATTGTACAGAAGTCCACCAGGTCCAAATTTGGCAGAGATCCACCAGGTCCAAATTTGGCAGAGATCATTAATGTGGCCACTCACTTCCCTAGATTTGTAACCGAGGAGGACTCGACTGACCTTTTGGCCCCGGTCACTATGGAGGAACTGGAAAGCACACTCAAATGGTTCAAGAAGGACAAGAGTCCTGGGCCGGACGGCTGGACTATCGAATTCTACTTAGCTTTCTTTGACCTGCTGGGACAGGACCTTCTCAGGGTGGTAGAGGAAAGTAGAACATCTGGGTGCTTATATCATGCGATAAACTCTACTTTCATTGCCCTCATCCCCAAATCTGACTCCCCATCCTCCTTTGATGATTTTCGACCCATTTCACTGTGTAATGTTCTATACAAGATTATTTCTAAGATCATTGCTAACAGACTCAAACCCATTCTTTCAAAACACATTGCTCCTCAGCAATTTGCTTTCCTGGAAGATAGACAAATTCATGAAGCCATAGGATCCGCCCAGGAAGCCCTTCACTCCATCTGGTCCAAACACCTTAAATGCATCCTCCTGAAAATTGACCTATCAAAAGCTTTCGACCGAGTCAGCTGGCTATACATTAAGATGCTCCTTATTCATCTGGGCTTCCCTCTTCCTCTCATAAACTGGATCATGGCTTGCATCTCTACTCCCTCGTTCAGCATCCTGATTAATGGCTCGGCTTCCCCTTTTTTTCACTCTGAAAGGGGGCTTCGTCAGGGCTGCCCCTATCACCTCTTCTATTCCTATTGGTCATGGAAGGACTGAGTCGACTAATCAATTCAGCAAAAAGGGAAGGTTCTCTCAGAGGCCTTAAGATCACGGATGAATGCTTCCTCACGCACCTACTGTTCGTGGATGATGTACTCATCCTATTGGATGGTAGCATCAGAGACACATTGACACTTGCCCGCATACTACAACTCTTCTCACAGGCCACAGGCATGATTGTTAATCAAGGAAAATCTACTATAACTCTGGCCCGCACCTCGGTCAATGAATCTCAAACAGCTCGACAGGCTTTCCCTTACATCATTCATCCATTGGACAGGGGTCTAAAGTATCTGGGCTTCTGGTTAAAGCCCACTTGCCAGAAGATTGCAGACTGGGTCTGGCTGGTATCAAAATTGGAAAAAAGACTATCCTGTTGGAGTCATAGATACCTATCCAGGGCAGGACGATTAGTACTCATAAAATCCGTGCTGGAAGCTACTCCGGTGTTCTGGATGGCTCTCGCATGGATTCCAAGACACATTCTGGCTCGCCTACAGCAATTATGTAACAGATATCTCTGGGCAGGAAATCAAGACAAACGTATCTTTGCCTGGATCGGATGGCCGAAGATAGCACTCCCAAAAAAGTGGGGAGGATGGGGACTAAAAGATCTTCCACTTTTTGCACAAGCATTGGCAGCGAAAATGAGCTGGGCATTGCTAACTAGCCAGAGCTTATGGACCCGTCTCTCATACCACAAATATATATGGCCCCTTGGCATAATGGAATGGGTCAGACTACCTAATTGGAACTGTGCTGGGATATCATCTATATGGAAAGCATTACTATTCTCACTGCCCATGATCAGAGACAACTTGGTTTGGAAAATCAGAGATGGCACCCTGGCTAGGATCGGAATCGACCCATGGACGGGCAGCGGAGGAAGACATATTCTGTCTCAAGATTTGGTTGGACATCTACTCGCACGAGATATCAAAGTAATTGCCCAAATTGCAGACAGAGAAAACTCAGACATTTTCCATCAGGCCTGGAGGACAGCACATCAATTAAATCTCCCACAAAGATGGCATCAGGAATGGCAGATTTACAGAGAGGCCCTGATTGAATCTCACATCAGAATCATAGAGGGGCTGGATGAACTGATATGGAACCAGGCTGATAGTGGAATTTACTCTCCAAAGGCGGGCTACATCTTTCTTATTAGCCACAAAAAACCTGAGGTCATCTCGAACTGGTGGCATAGTATATGGAAACTCACTGCAACTCCGCGATCAAAACTCTTCTTCTGGTGTATCCTGAGGAACAAAGTCCCTACAGGCGAATACCTAACGCACAGAGCACAATATGGACCAACCTGGTGCGTGCTATGCAAAGGAGCTACCGAATCCACAGAGCACCTTTTTATGCGTTGCAGGAAGATACAAGAACTGTGGACATCTCTTAAAAACACCATTTCATACTCTGGAAATTGGGAAGGTACAGACCTGACAGAGGCTTGGACTGGATGGGAATCGCGGCACAAAGGATCGAAAATCATCAATCTCCCAATTCTAGTAAGCTGGCATATATGGAAAGCGAGAAATCGCATCATTTTTTATGACAATCCTGTACACTGGCCAATGATGGAGGCAGGAATTGTTGCGGCATTCAGAGAACTACCAGATCCCCCGCCCCCTAAGCTGCGCCACCCTCATCCTCCTCCCCGAATTGATCGAAACACTCCATGGGCTTTCTTTGATGGGGCCGCAAACAGGCAGGGCTGTGGAGGGGGATTTATCATACACAAAAACGAGCATCATTACTACAAAGTGAAAGCGGGACTGGGAATTGGAACGAACAATTTTGCCGAACTCATCACACTTCGTCATTTACTACATTTTGCATTGGGTCATCATTGCACTTGCATAAACATTTACGGGGACTCAAAAATCATCATAAATTGGTTCAACGGCATATCTGATTGTCACATTCACACACTCAGCATTATATTAAACGAAGTATTTGAACTCAAAGCAGCTTTTAACGACATCACATGTTCACATATCTACAGGGAACATAACGAAAGTGCTGACAAACTATCCAAGGAGGCCGCGCTGATGGACAGAGGAGTATGGGAGATCACAGAGGTACAAGGCCAACAGGAGTTCAAGTACTACCACCGACCATACATAGATCCGAGTTATCAGAATGCACCCGGACAATAAATTATCTGAAGAATATCATGGTTTTTTGACAGAAATATATTTTGTAATCACCAAAGCAATATGTATTTTTTTGAAACAGTAAGGTAAAGCCAAAAGGCTTTGTATATAGTTGGTATATATAGCACCAGCAGATTGCCCTGCGAGGTACATCTGATTAGATGGTTATGTTCAGAATCCTTTTTGTAACTAAAAGATAGACTGTGAATAGTGACCTCAGCATATGCGTAAAGCATCTACAATATGTAATTTTCCATATAATGAAAATTACGGATTTTTCCAGTGGAAAAAAAAAAATATAAAATCTTTATCTCAATTCACATTTTATCCGTATTTAATGTATATCATATAAATGAACTACATGTATATTAGGAATATTTGTACATATTTTTGCTTTTTCATTGAAATAATATAATTTGTTTTTAACATATTTTTTATTAATCTGAATATGAATTTATCTTCTTTTTTTTTAATTCATTTATATAAATCTATTTCCAACCAATGAAAACGATAACAATTTAGATGACGTCTCCATATTTTAGTAAATTTTTCTACGGGTCAAACTTATTAAAACACATGGTCATATATTTACGTAATATAGAATGCACAAATATAATAACTTATATTAACTTTCAAGTCTAAAATAATCTAATCAAATACAAATAAATAGATTGTTTATATTTCTTTATATTTTTTATAATATGTAAATGGTTTTCAAAATGCTTCTATTTCCTTTAAACAAATCTATGGCAAGGATTTTAAATGGAAAAGTGTATATTATTCCGTTCCAAGCCACAATGAAATTATGCTAAATTTGTTGAAAGAGACCTAGATATATTAGAAAATTGAAAAGTTAAAATATCATAATTTATTTAAAAATAATAATAAAATATTATTTTTAGTAATTATGGGCAAAGATAAAGATTTACTTAAAAATTTGTAATAAATTTTGTGAAATCTTTCATAAGGAAAAATTACTAAGATAGAAAATCGCATATTTTATTAAAATAAATGAAATACACATGTTTTAATTGCTCATGGCACTTTATAGAAAGTTCACTTTGAACAATACTTGAAAAACAACTCTCCCAAACCACCTCGAATGGGGTATTAGGTTGTGGCAAAGCAAGATTGTAACAGTTTTGGTTAAAAATCCATGTAAAAAATATAAGACCAAGGTCATGGGACACGTATTCCAAGCTGAATGGTGGACAAAACATCCTAGTGGGGTATCACTTCAATTTATTATGGCTAAATGAAATTGGCAAAGACAATGGCAAAGGCTTTGGAAAGGCATGAGACATTAATTGGCATTTTATTTATGAATATAATGGAAGATAGGAGAAAAGGAAGGTGAAAGGTCATAGGTTGCATGTGAGGAGGAATTAAAAGAAAATAATGGAAAATGAAGAAGATAAAGGCGTCATTAATAAAAAGGCTTATGGATCAGTTGGCAAGCTTTTGATCAGTTCAGTTTTGGAGCTCTCTCTCTCTCTCTCTCTCATACTCTTGGACACTTAGAGTTTTCTTAGAGCACTCTTGGAGGACTGTGGCATATTTGGGATTTGGAGCAACAAGGCAAAGGAAAAGCAAGAAAACGCAAGAGGACATCAGGATCAGCAGCTACATCGGATTTGACTTGCAGGTACCGAGTTGCATGTATGATTTCCTCGCTAGTTTTGGCATGCATGGCATATGTATGTGTTTATTTGGTTATGATATGTCATTAGCATGGGGGATTGCCTAGATTGACAGTGATTTTTCCTAGCCTTGCAATTTCCTAGATAGTCATGGTGTTGTGGGTTTTACTTTTGTTTTCTAGTTGGTTTTCTTGTGCCTTAGGTTGTGGGTTGAGTTATTAGTTCCTGGAAGCCTTGGTTGGACGAACGCTCTAGAAGCCCTGTAACATCTTGGGTTGAGTTACTAGTCCTGGAAGCCCTGGTTGGACAAACGCTCTAGAAGCCCTATAATAGCTTGGATTGAGTTACTAGTCCTAGAAGCCTTGGTTGGAAAAACGCTCTGGAAGCCCTTGGTGGGTTGAGTTACTAGTCCTGGAAGCCCTGGTTGGACAAATGCTCTGGAAGTCCGGCGGCAACTGTGAGATGAGTTACTAGTCCTGGAAGCCCTCGTTGGAACAAATGCTCTAGAGCCCTGGACAGCTTAGGTAGAGACTAATCAAGTGATGGTTAATGATGTCCAACATGAGGTGGAATCATTGGTTGAGGGTTGAGGTGGTTTGGCCTCCACAAGTCCTAGATGGATTTGATTGTTTTGTTTTATGAGATCCCACATTCATGTTTGGAATATGGCACCAAGGTGACTGGCTGAAAGAAAGATTTAGTTTAGCCTAGTCTACAGTCGGGTGGTTCGTGGAAGTCCCATACTTGGTTGGCTTATGCAATCATCAATAAGAGCTCTCTTTCTCATTGGTATTTTATGGGTAAATATATGTGTTTATATGTGGCTTATATGGTTGTTATATCCTTGATATTTCTGTTGGTTATATGTTGGTTATGAATGAGTTTTATGACAGTGAAAGTGTGTGGCTCTCAATGTGCTTTGGTTAATCGTTGAATGTACAATGAATGTGTTGCTTAATAGATGGTAATGCAGTTATTGTGATGAGGCAACAATGCTTCTTAGTGATTCTTAGATAAACTTGAGACCCCTATGCTCAAATATGTTGTTTAAACCTATAGGATGCATATTTGTGACATGTTTGACGAAATGTTTGTCATGGCTAGTAGGGGTCCAATCAAGTCCTTGTTCAATTATTTGCATTTGTATCATTGTTTCAATGTTATTTTTCATTTATGGAAGTTTCATGGAGTTCTAGGTAGTGGCTTGAGTCTTGGCCCTGAAAAAGTGGCACAGAATCCAGAGTCACTGGCACAGAACTACCTAGAAAAGTCCCCAATCGCATGCATGCCTTGCTGTGGGAGTGACTAGAGGGTTCCAATCGTATGCATTCCCATGTCAAGGGAGTGATTGAGGCTTTAATGCAGCAAAAAGTCAATTTGTCTCGGGGGCTGGTCACCTGGATGGGTTGGATGGCTCCTGGGGGTTCTGTTGCATGTGTAGAAGGTTAGGTTATCTATGTTCCATCGGTTCCACTTCCTTAACTACTACATAGGGAGTTGAATCATATCATAGTAACTCTTCGTCACATGTTTACCCTGGTTGGTAGGTTACTTGGGTAGATGTAGGAGGAGGGTGTTACAAAAATGCTAGACATGGCAATTGAGATCAACATTGTGGCAAAGTCAGTGATGATGGGAGCAACAATTCATAATGTTGTAACGAGTGCCTTGTATGAGCTCCTTTTCCATCCTCCTTCTTTATAGGTACTACACATCCCCACTCACAACAATGAGTGTGGAACTGATGAATGTTAATGGTCCACATGAGCGAGTTGGATCATCAAGTTGGTGGTTTGGGTGGGTGCATGCAGATGGGATCTTGTGTTGGATAGTGGCTTGGATTTGATCCGTGAGAAAGATGATCACCATGAATGAGGTCATATAAAATGCAAGGTGATTTTGGTGGTTTAGTGGGAATTGGGTAGTGTTCCTACTTCATCAAAGGATTTTTAATTCCCTTAGATAGAAGAGGTATGGGATTTATATGCACGAGGTTCCCCTAGTCTCTGCTCTACTCAAATTCATCCTTTCATTACTCAGATTTGAGACTGGTGCGGAGGGGACATGCAGGTGGAGGGAACCTAAGTTATTAATAGGCCAGTTGGGGAAAGGGTGGGATCCATGGCATCTTCTCAATGCAAAAATAGAGGAAAACATATGGTTGCAGGGGTTGAGAGGTTATGCCTACTCCATGGATCCAGTTCAGTGACAAGTTACAAGAGTTAAGCAGGATATGGAGTGCACCTACAACCAATTTTTATACATGTGTCCTACATAAAGTAGGGTTTCCATTTATGAGGTTGGTGCAACAATGTAGAGATTATGGGAATGTATGTATTCTGAGAGGATCGTAGCAGAGATACAAGGCTAACTTCACGACCCTGGTAATTCTCGAACTAGGGAAATGAAATTTTGTATGCTTGTTGAGATGTATTGACCACGAAAGTTATGGTTTCCCAAGAAATCGCTCTAGAAGGGGTTGAAATCACTAAGATGAAGAAGCAGCTCTCACTTTTTAAAGGTAAGTTTTGAGGCCTTTGTGAAGGGGGTGTTTGAGTTGACTGTCACAATTAAAGACCCCCCAAGATGAGTTGAGCATAAAGAAGACAAGGATGGTTTGAGGAGATCCAAAGGCTCTAGAAAAAACCCCAGCTTGGTACTCGAGAACACGCTTCCGCCCTCTTCTATCCTAGCAAGCACTCCAAGCTCTTAGAAACCCAATGTTATTAAGAAAGAGGTAACTCTAGGCCATCCCTTGGTTTACTACCTCCCATTTGAATATTTTTAATTATGTTTGTGTTTTTTATGCTTCATAGTTATATTAGTCAAGAAACATGGTTGAACCCTCCTATAACATGCAACCATTTTAATCCCAAACTTTATTGGTTCAAACATTTCCAATTTATGCCTATGTTTATCGAGTCTATAATATTTTCTATGTGGACATGTTTAACTCTGCCAAACTTGGTTTCCCATTGTGGCATGCTAGCTTGAACTCTTAGGAGGGCTTGGTTTCCTCAATGGAAAGCCCCCCCTACATACTATGATTTTGTAAATTATGTAATATAAAAGTTTTAATTAGATTAAAAACAAACACTCCCAAACTAGACCAACATTCCAAAAGAGTGACTATTAGCATCATATATCTAACAATCTCTAAGTTATACTATTATAATTCATGAATGTTTTCATAGTGGCCTTGTATTTAAAATCCTTAAGGGTTATCTCAGTTGGTCGAGTCCATGTTTTTAAAGCATCCCTGTTATTGAGAGGTCACAGGTTCAATTCTCTCAACATTCTCGGGGTCAGGCTCTGTGGCTGGGTTGGTAGGAAGTGATCCCTTCAGGCAGATATGTCAAGTACAATTATTTTTTGGACATGGCAGTTATCGATCTCTGGGGACTGTGAACCACACAAGAAAAAAATGGCCTTGTACTTAAAGCAAAGAGAAACATATTTCAATCTTTTAGTTTATTTAAAACTAAATAAGAAAATCATTGCGCAAAGACATTATATCTAAAACTGGATAAAAATATAACATTTTAAGAAAAAAATCAAAGTGAACCTTGTCTCTATCAAGTCTCTAGCCACAAATTCCATTTTTATCAAATCCTTGGGCGCCATTTATAACCCTTATTTTGAAAGTGAATTAGCCAACAAGTTCAATTCCTTATGAACATGCAAGAATGTGAATTTTGTTCAAATATATTTTGAACAAAATTCAAAATATATTTTGTCAACATTCTAAACATGTTATTAAGCTAATCCCTAGATTGCAATACCGTGAATGCCTTGCTCATTATTCATCCACATGATAACTAACAAATAATCCCCAAATATTTATAGATGCTTAAGATTTTTATCCACAGTTAACTTCATAAGAATTTTAAGGGGCATAAACTTAGAAATATCATTTGTTCCACTACCCAAATTACTTTTTAACTTTATAAAATGATCCTCAAATAGATAAACAACTGCCTCAATACCATTATTATTCTTTGATCCTTGACAAGCACCATCAAAGTATTCTCAAGCTAAAGATTTACCTGCCAAAATTTCTCCCAACTGTCTTGCAGTAGACCCTTTAGTATGTGTCCCATAAATGAGTGTGGCAAATGCAAAAGGTTCATCGAGGACCCTACAAGGGAAATATAAGCTTATTATGTTTAGGGACTTGGTATTGCTTCCAACTATAAAGTAAAAATGTATGCTCTATGGAAAGGTTTCATAATAGCCAAAGACATTTGCATGTGATTGATAATAGTGAGAGGAGATTCCAAAACTATAATTAATCACACTATCCACAATTCAGATCCATGAGACTATCCTTTTCTTCCATCAACTTTTATCAAGTCTTACAAGAAAGCAATCGAGAAGTAAATGGGAAAACTATGGTTCAAGTTCAAAATTTGGGCAATTAAAGGTTAACGACACATTATATCAATAATCATCCCCTCACTTATTAAATTGTACCAAGGCTTGTTTAATGGCCTTAAATCGTGGCATGAAAAGCTACAATGAATTCATAAATCATCACATGCCATGAGTTATACACCTTATTAAATATATAATATGTAATGTGAATGGATGGGGGCGCTTCATCTATTTATTACATGCATTAAACTCACATGCTTGTAATCTATTAGAATTAGTTCCTCTAGCTCATTGTGGGAGAATGGCAGCTTTATTGGACAAACATTGTGTGTATTTTAAGCATCTTAGCTAGTTATTTAGTGTTCTTTCTTTTTGTTTGTTATTCGAAGTTTTTCTTGGTACTGTGGATCTTCCAAAGGAACCACTCCCCTAGTAGATCTTCATATACAAGCCTTAAAAGGATTTAGGTTTGCACCAACCATGTAACCAATTGGCTAGGCTAGTTTGTGGTTCTTCGAGTTCGATAACATTTGAGTGCTTGGGACTTCACGAGTGGTATGTTCATAGACAAAAGGGGTATAACATGTTTATTTTGCTAAAGAAATTGGTCATACAAGGCATCAAAAGGACTTTATAGAAGTACAATAAATTGGTCATGTCCACATAAGCCACTAGTAGTACATGCACTACAACATGTCCTCATTTTTCAATATTGCTTAAAAAAATCATGAAATGAAATTTCAAATTACAACATAAGCAACAAAAAATATGGGGTATTTTTTGGAATTAAATAAGAAATTAGTAGTTGTGGAAGTTGAGTGTAGTTTCGTTCAAATTTTGGCTCTCAATTTGTGTAAGGGCATGGCTTCTCACCAAAGCTTGCCAACCAATTCATCTAGGGGAGAATTCGAGGAAGAAAATGTGCACCAATTTGACAAGGATATGGTCACTGTAACCCAAGAAGTTAAACCAACAAATGTAAGTATGGAGAATGCTACTACTTCGTATGTTCTTTGTTAATTTTTCATGTTTTTCAAAATAGTGAGAATATTAGGAATATATCATAGAGTATATAATATTAAGGAGCATTGGGTAAGTTTATATAAGGACAAAGCTAATCTTTATTTTGGGCTTGTAGTAGGATTGTTAATAGATAGTGTAACTATTTGTTTGAGACTTTTTGGGAACATCATATTGATGTATCATTTGTTGCATCTCCTGTTATAGTTTTCTATCAATTTAATTTACCTAGATATTGTTAAAAAATGTATGTGTCCTATGGAACAAAAATATAGCACAAATTTGCAAAACTACCTAAAATATTTATGTTTCTATGTTCAAATACCAAAGCATTGCAATCAATTGTATACCATAGAGAGTCAAAACGAGAATGTCTTCAAATTCTTTCATTTCTCTTCTTTGAAACCAACACCTCAAGTATTCCTTAATTCAATTTCTTTTTCAAATATAATTTGCTCCAATTCACTTACTTTGATTCCTCCAAACATGTAAGGCATATGAGCTCTAGGCAAATAAATGAGTAACGTGTTCCTAATCCTTCATGCAAAGAATACAAATGCTAAAACCAAATGTATTCCTTTATATATAGCAAGTCCCAAGTTGGTTCCTTGTTCATTAATGAAATCCACATAATTTATTTTTTCTTCATTTTAGCTTTTACTTTCCATAAATGACTCCATCACCAAACCTAATCATGAGTGACCAACTCCATCATTACATTATATCCTAATTTGTTTGTATACATGCCTACAATTTTGTTTTTAATCATACCACTTAATCAGGCATCCTTAACGCAAATGTGGCATCTCTTCAATTAAAACCCTTAAGACCCAAAGTCAAAGAATCGTTCCACCCTTGATGCAAAATACTTGGTCAACTATGTGACTAGGAGAAAAATATCCTTTATGTTGTAGTAGATGATTAAGTTGAGGTGGGAGAAAAATAAAGCTATTGTAGCCCACAATTATGCTCATCCCTAGTCTAACTTTGCTATCAATGCATGCTTTCCATGCTAAATATCTTCCAGTGATGGAGAATGATAAATTCAATACATTCCATTAGGAAAACATTTTTTTTATGCCACTACATGGGCTTCTAATTTAATCCAATAACAAGGATAAAGATATATAATTATGAATGATAATATGTTTTCATAGGTTTCCCTTAATGGTCAGGGTCCAAAGGATTTTTATTTTTAAATCCTTTCCAAAGGTGTGAATGTGTTGTATTCCCATCCCCATTTTGGTTTTGGCCTAGATATGAGCTACCACTTTGCCAGATGAAGGCCCATCTTATGACTCTTTCCTCTCTATGAAAAAAATCAAAACAACACATCATAATCCTCTCCAAGACTCCCTTGGAAATGTATGCCAAATAGTGCCAATAGACTAGAAATAATCTCTAATACAAATTTAAGAATCCTTCCACCTCTTGAAAGCCAACTATTGCACCAAAAATGTATCCTTCTTTCACCCATTATTGAGAACTACAAATGAGATTGATGCAATGTAGTACATTATCTAATTAAGCACTACAACACTAAATCCAATATGAATAAATAAAAGTCTCAAATAAAGGTAGCAAGTCCTATGATGGGCTTTTGATAAATCTTGTTTGATAGACATAGCAAGTAACATTTTTACTGCAGTAGTATGCAAACCCTCCCATGTAGACCCTACAACTTATTCTATCTATCTCCCCTTTAAAAACTTGAACGGTTTAGGATCAATTACCTTGGAGAGAATCCTCCTTAGCCTCACAACTAGTGTTTTACATATAATCTTGTAAAATAAACACATAATGTTATTAGCCTGAACTCATCAAAAGATTGAATTTCATCTACTCTTGGAACAAAAGATATAAAAGTTGGGATGAGGAGCCCAAAACCTTGCTATTATGTCCCACCTTTCCACATACACTTAATAAGTCTCCTCTCAACAACTCAAAAAAAACCTAATAAGAATTGAATAGTCAACTCATTAGGACCTGGACTTTTGTATTTATAGAAAGAGGATACAATAATCAATAGCTCATCCTTGAAGACTTCCTTGTACAAATTTAATTATCTTCTAACATCACCATCTAAGGAAAATAAGAAGCCAGTTTAACAACTTTTGGAATATTCACTCCCTCAAGTTCCTTGTAAATAAAATCAAAAGTTATAACACTTAAAGCTACCAAAGCATTTGCAATTTCTCACTATATCACCATTATCGCTTTTCATGTCCAAAATTGTATGAACACTCAAAACTACTAAATAAGTGAAAATTTAGGTATTCTCTTCCCCTAACCCTAGCTATGTAGCACAATTCTTCATTCTTTAATTAGCTTCATGAGCAATGAATGGTTTATTTTTCCTAGTTTATAAATCTTTAGTCTCCACCAATTCCTCCTTAGGAAAACACCTTCAACATTATATCTAAGTATGATATTCAAACATCTCTCAATATCTCTAAGTTTCATAATTGTTCTTGACTCTCTACCCAACCCATTCAATAAATTTTGTTTCCACTTTTCTTACATCAATGCACGATTGGCGAAGGCTTTCAATATTTACTAGAAAAACATCAATGCACGATTGGCGAAGGCTTTCAATATTTACTAGAAAAACCTCAAAAGACAAAACTTGCTTTTAGGGGAACAAAATTTGAATTTAACCTAACCCTGCTAAGCCTTTCCTTTCGAATTAAGGCACCCAACCAAAGATTGTATGGGAATTATGAAATTGAACTTGTTTCTCCCTTCATTTCCTATATATCTACTTGTTTCTTCGTTAAGGTAAGGCCAACAACCTGAGAATCTAATGCTAGAGTGTTGATCTTGTCAAGCAACAATAGAATAACAATGTTGATTCTCAACCAATAAGAGAATCTCATAATATTTAATGACTTTGAAAACTAACTACTAAAAGGATCATTGGAAATTACATTAAATAAATTTCAATGCCTCTTAACCAAAGTCAGGAAATCTTCCTTAGTTAACCACATCGGGTTAAACTTAAATGGATGGGGATGTTTGTCAGAAATGTGTTCTAGTTTTTTCCTAAGTGGAGCGTTAGTTGGATACAACCACAATATTTCAAATGATAATAAACTCCATTGTGTAGTTTTATTAACACCTTGATCTATGCTATCATGCTAAAGGAGGTTAATATTTAGGTAAGGCCCATATAATAGGACATTTTCTCTCAAGGGAGCCATTGCAAAATGATTTAGGAAAAGTTGATGGCAATAATGATTAGAGTAGGTAAAGTTGCTGCTAGGACGAGGTGGTATGTCCTTTGCTTTTTGTTTTCCATGATGATTGATTCACCTCAATCACATAACATCCAATTGATGGTAAGTATGCATGCTCCTCCTAACTATGTCACCTGCTTCAATTTCATTTGGATTTCCTATAAGTTTGAACTTTTGGTTATCCCTATATTGGCTATAGCCTAGCAAGCTTCTTGTAGGGGTAAATACCCACTCCATTTCATTGGGACAAAAGCTAATGCGATTGTTGACACCTTGACGTTCCATCAAACCACAACATCCAACATATCTCACTCTATTAAATCCATTAAGGAGGTGTTGATCGGGAAAAATGGCCTCATCAACATGTAAGGGACACCACCTGGTCGAGAACTTAAAGCAACTCCTTTTCCGTTGAAATGGTGGTTCTGACTAGTTCAATTGGGTCCAGTTACCCTCTCTCTATCTCTACTAACTTAAAGTATGACTTTCACCTACCAATAGAGAAGAGACGTCAGATCGAATCTTCTTGCTGATCAGGCAAGAAAGTGATCCTTAAGCTGACTTTATGGCCCAGCCAAACCACTTTAAAGACTGCCCCTGTATGAGGGGACTTCTAGGATGTAGAAAGTACAACTAAATGCAAAGTATAATCTAAGATGCATATAATCCTATACCTATCTTGATTGAAGGAAGGATTAGTCCTTCTCTCAATCAAGAGCAAGCTAAAAGGAGAGGAAAATAAGCAAAAGCATGTTGAAATTGGAATTAGATAAAGGAAATATATCAGGGAAATAGTTCCAAGATCTAATCCTTGTTTGAGCAAATGTATACAAATAAATGCTTATTAAATAGTTAATAGACATCCAAATGGAAACATCTCCAATTCCCAATAAAACATATGCATAAGAACAAAAATATTTATGCCACAATACTGAAATAGTTCAAATGCATGACATGTAGAAAGTAGGACATCTATAATATTAAATTGTTAGATAGCTAGCAGCTCAAGGAGATAAAGGTTTGTTCTTATGCAATTTCCAGTTTCAAAACTCATTCTTGATTAACCCTGCAAGATAGCTTGACAAGATTTTAAATGAGCATAACAATAAACATTTAACAATAGTGCTAAAGCCAAACCAATATACTCATACATCATAAATGAATTTAAAAAAAATACTGAAGAATTTATTTTCAATAATAGAGAAAGCAATAGTGTTGTGCAACCAATTACATAAATAAATATGATTATAAATATGAATCAAGTTACAAAAACAATAGAGAGTTATAGTAGTGCAAGTCCTCTACTGCCTCAAAAATCGATTCCATGTTTGTAGAAAAGGATCCGATCACATTACAATAGTGTAAATGAGTTTCAACTCCCCTATACAAACAAGTTGTAAACCCAAGCAATCCTCTTCCTCTCTTCCTCCGAGATTCAAATCCCCATAACTCAGCCCATAGATGAGTATTTATACAAAATGGGAAAATATAACAGATTCCCCTTATCTCTCAACAACAAAGTTAGCTACAGCAAAGATGGCTTCAGTTGGAATTCTAGAAAAATGCAGATGAGCACAGTAGAACGGATTGCTCTGTTTAATTTGCACAGTGGTAAAATTATCTCATTGGTTTCATACCGAATAATTGATTCAACAACCTTTTCCTATTAATAGATCAATTTTCCGCCTAGAGGAATTTCATTGGCAATCGTATCATTGGCCTGATCTTGTTTCATTATCGGCCTTTATCGAAATCTCTTTGTCAAAAGAAAACATAATTATTTTTTTTGTAACGAGTTTTTTCTTTTTTAAATGCCGAAAAACAAACTTAAACCATAAAATGTGAAGAACTTTATTTATGCCCAAAACCATATAAATCACGACTTTTTAAATTTATACAACAACGGCCCATAGGAGGCGACAAGTGGAAAACTTTAACAAGTATTAGAGAAATGGATATTGGAACTTTTAACAATGGCAACAATATAAAACTTGTGATGTAAAGAAGTCCTGATGAGGAGTGGACGTGATAACAACATTAAACCATTGTTTATATGCTCATTGGATCCAGAGGAATATCATAAATCGAAGGTTTAAGATATCGAGGTTTTACAATTGTTACCATTTCAAAGTCCTAATATACAGGCAGACACAATGTTCCAATTAGACCATTGTTAATGCGCATATCGAGTTTGACATATCGGAGCCTAAGAAATATCGAAAGTCGGAGGGGGAGGCATATTAGGATATCGACGATGGAGAGATTAACGGAGGTCGGAGTGGGAGGTTATATCGCTATCAGAGATCGGAGGGAGTGTTGTATCATAGATTTGATATCGGAGGTTGAAAAGAGTGATAGCTGATAGGAAGTTTCGATATGGATAAGAGGGGTTTATCGAAGAATCGGAGGGTTGGGAATATCAAAGATCGACGATATGAGGATATCGGAGTATCGAGGATGTCATATATCGAAGGATGGGTGAAAAGAAATATCGGAGGATTCGAGGAACTGTTGTATTAGATTTTTTTAAATGTGTCTCGAAAGGAAATCTCCGATATGCATTACCTCTTATATGCGGGGACGGAAACAATAACGTGGAATGTGGGTCCTCCGACAACCACTTTATTATATTCATTTGATTATTGAAAAGATCCACTTTATGAATTAGACTTTGAATATCAGGGATTTCAAATGAATTCCTCCGATATCAAAGTTATGATATATTAATATGTGCACCACTTGTTTAATGGTTAAGATATTACCTAAAGCCATTTAATTATATCAATCTTGGTCTCGGGGGCTATGTATACAATAAAATATTTATAAAATATAAATTGATTGTTGAATTGAGACTTCTGTGATCCATAACAATTATAAGAAGAGCTTCGGCATAAATCACATATAGAAAGACCTTTGTCGACGCGTTTCGAACCAACAAGTGTGGTTCATGGTCAGGACAAGTTGAAGAAACAGATCCAGCTTAGCAGGTTAAATAGTCTGAGCAGAGACTCCAACGGCTAAATCGAACAACGGCTATTTTTGACCTTAGGACCCAGGTCAAATTATTATTCATTAATTTAATATTATTGTTATTTTTAATATTAATACAAAAAATATTTTTAATGGTTAGTTTTAAAAAATTAATTAATTATTAATTATTAATATATGTATATATATATATATATTAAAGTTATAAAATTAGGTTAAAAAATAAATAAATAAATAAATAAAATACTTTTAGAGGTTAGTTTAAGAAGATAATTTACTTATTTATTTAAATTATTTAATAATATAATAATATGTTGTTAAGGACGAGAAGAATTTCAATGGTTAGCTTAAAAAGTAATTTATTAATTTATTTATTAATAATCATATATATATATATAAAATTAGGGTTAAAAAAATATAAATAAATAATTTAAATGGTTAGTTAGAAAAGGTAATTTATTTAATTTAATTAAAATATTTATTATTATATATTAATAATATAGTCCTAAGGTAAATTTTTTTTTTTTTAATATAACTAATATTATATTAGTAATATAGCCTTGATATTAATATATTAATAATATTAATAGTCAAATTATTATTTATTAATTTAATATTATTATTATTATTCTTATTTATGGAAATAAGTTAAATTAGGTAGAAATATATAGGTAAATAAAATAATTTTAATGGTTAGTTTTAAAAACTTTAATTTAGTTTATTTATTTAAATTATATATATATATTAAAGATATAATATTTGGTTATTAAGATAAAAGTTAGGTGGGAATTAGTTGAATTGAGGACCTAACTTTTTTACAAACAAGGTAAATGAAGGATGCTAGTTAAATCAAATAAATAATAATACTAAAAATCAGCAAATAAATAAATAATAATAATATATATTCGTTAAAATAATAATAATAATAAGTAAATAAATAATATTTATGATAATAAATACCAATATCAATCAGGGAAAAACGGAGCGACACAGGAGAAGGATTGGAAAGAGTCCAGAGCAAGAAGGATAAACCATAGGAGATAGGAAGGCTCCAGGGGAACGACGAAAGCGAAAAAGATGAAGGGGGGGGGGAGACTAAGATGAAAGGGCAGGGATCCAACATCTACTGATCTTCCAGCCGTCATCTCTATTGAGATTGTTAGGCCTTCTTTCGATCTCAATAGCTTCCCTGAGTTTACGATGATGGAACATGGCAACTTTGGCAACAACCTTAGCCTCCTCAATACTAATGTGATGCTTGGTCTTATCCACATGCTCTGCTAGCGCTGAAGACTTGGTTCTCCCATGTCTTAGGTCAGCTGCATGTTCGCTAATCCTCTGATGGATGGAGCGCCCTGTTTCCCCGATGTAGGGGGTCCTACACGAACAAGGGATCAAGTAGACACCCTTCATGTCCTTGGGGTTAACGGGATCTTTAACCGATCGGAGGGAATTATGAATAGTTTTGAGGGGTCTAAATGAAGAGGGAATATCATACCTCTTAAGGATCCGGGCAATCTTGTCCGTGGTTCCTTGGACATATGGAAGGTGGACACCTAGTCGGCGCTCTTTAGGCTCCTTCCTAATAACTGCATTTCTAGATGCTTTAAGGAAAGCCTTCTGACCTAGGCGCCTACTATATCCATTTTCCACAAAGACATCAAGGAGATGGGATTTCTCCTTATCAAAGCTCTCATTATCAGAAATCCTGAGGGCATGAGTAGCGAGGGTGTTAAGGACACCCATCTTCTAAGCAGGGAAATGATGGGAATCAGCATGAAGATACTGCTCAGTATGCGTTTTCTTTCGGAACACAGAGTGGGAGAGATAGCCGTCCTTATTCCTAGAAATAAGAATATCTAGGAAAGGGAGGCAACCATTGACCTCTTTCTCCATGGTGAACTTAATGGCAGAGGACTGACTGTTGAGGTGATTGAAGAAGTGATCCAGCTCCTCTTGGCCATGGGACCAGATGATGTTAGTGTCATCCACATACCTTTTCCAAAGCTTCGGAAAGAGACGAGCCGAGGCTAAAGCTTTGGTTTCGAAATCTTCCATAAAAAAATTCGCAACAATCGGGGAAAGGGTGGAGCCCATGGCAACACCACAAGTCTATTCAAAGAATTCACCCTCGAAACAGAAGAAAGTGGAAGTGAGACAGATCTCAACCAGATGAGCGGTATCGGGATCTGTTAGGCGATAGATCACTTCCAAGGCCTCCTTTATAGGGATGCAAGTATAAAGAGAGACCACATCAAAGCTGACAAGAATGTCCTCAGGGTCCAGCCTAATATCCTTAAGCTCCTTAATGAAGGAAGCAGAGTCTTTAACGAAGGACTCAGTGCGGCCGACAAGGGGCTTAAGTTTGAGAGCAAGGAACTTAGCAAGAAGGTAGGTTGGACCACCAATGGTGTTGACAATAGGCCTCAGAGGGGCCCCTTCCTTGTGGATCTTAGGTAACCCATAGATCCTGTTATCACTTAGAATAAAAATTTTATGCATATAGTCCTTGGTCCTAGTTCAATGTCAAAGGTCTGTGTCATATGGTTTTCGTTTTATGTTTCATACTTAGGATTTGGAGTTTTAAAGGTGTTTGTTTTAAATTATACTCTAATCCTATTGGTTCTCCTCCACCATCATTGTGTTATAAGCCATGTCTTGTCTTATCCTATTCACCAAGTCTTTTCGTGATTTCGCAGCGTAATCATTGTTCAGTCATTTCGCAGCGCGTTATCATTAAGCCGTTTCGCAGCGCATTATTAGAATTTTAAACTAACCGCGCTGCGAAATCGCGGATTCGTGCATTTCGCAGCGAATCTTTCCTAAAGTGTCAAGTCTGTTAATGAGTCACCAATTCTGTCCTCTCATGTCAGTTTTTGTGTACCTCCCGTAGCATGTCTAAGCGCTCATTAGTCATCACTCCACCAATAGATTTGATGAAACGCACAGAAATATCATTCCGATGGATTGTACCGTGCATGGATCTTGATGATGATCGTAAGTGTTACATAAGTGACAAGCTTATCGGATGATGTATTTGAGTTTTCAAGCGAGGCTGTTTTCAAGCGAGCCTGATTACAAGCGAGCCCGAGTTAAAAAGAACTGAACCGCTATTTCAACTGAAGCTGTTGGTCATTGTGAGTGTAAAGATTTCAAAAAGCAAATGGAGAGGAAAGAACACAGATCTGGAAAATGCCAGAGGACCGAACCTGAAGGTTTAGACATAGCATTGAGGGATGAAGGCGTGAAGAAAGCATTCAAAGATGCCGGGTGCTGGAACTTCTGTAAAAAGCTGCAAGGAGGACATGCGCAGGTAACCAAAGAGTTTGCTTTGAACTTCACCGGTTTAAATTCGAAAATAGCTATGTTGGAAGTTCAAGTGTCTCCAGAGGCAATAGCTGCTGTAACAGAAATCCCAAGAGGGCAGCAAGAATGGTTTAAGAACTTTAAATTTGATATGAATCCATGTAAAGAGTTCTTAAAAGAGGCATATGTGAATGAAGACCTAACAAAAGCAGTGCCCAGAAACTATGTTAAGGAGCATTATGCCCTTCTTCTCACCTACATTCAGAAATACTTGACATGTGAAGGAAGATACAATAAGGTCTACTCTTATCATTTCAAGTTGCTTTTACATTTCACTGGGAAGGCTTCCATAGATATTCCTTTTTACTTATTTCGCAGTCTAAGTAAAATGTGTGATAAGGTGCAGCTGAGAAAAGAGGATTGCGAGACTTCTTTATTTCACCATGGTTTGGTTAAATTGTTAGTTTTAGATGGCCTTCAGAAGATAGGCAGAGACTGGAATTCGTTCATCTTCATGGCCGGTTTCCAAAGCAAAACTGGACTTACTCCACAACCAGTTAAAGAGCAACCAGTCAAAGAATTCACGATAGCTGAGCTTCAAAAAGAGGCAAGAGTTAAAAAGCAAGCCAAGTTACAGCAAAGAAAACCAGTAAAACCACTGATCATCAGAGAACAACCTCCTCAGCAATCAACAAAAGAAGAAGCTCAGCATAAGAGGACTGTACCTGAAACAAGTAGGTCTGAAACAGTGTCAAGGGTAAAGACAAGAAGCCAAGTAAGTAAAGAAAAAGGTAAAGCCTTAGCTGTTGAAGAAAGCCCAGTATCTAAGGCAAGCCTGAATGATTTATTGGAAGCCATTGAGTTTGAGCAAATTGAACCAGTGCATATTGATTTGACACAGTCATCACCAGAAAGTACCAAGAAGCCTAAGGCCTCAAAAAGGCTGAAGTTTGATGAACCTGGTGAAGAATTCATCTTCAAACCCAGAAGACCTATTACAAGGAAGCAAGTAAAGGAAGCTGAGAAATTGTCCAGAACAGAGGAAGCCGAAGAATTGCCCAGAACAGAGGAGGCAGAGAAAATTAAGCAAAAAGACACCAACAGAACAGTCATCATATCTCAAGGGGGAAATATTATAGCTATAAAGAATCAGTTAGAAGCAGCTAAACATGATATTGCTCATGTGAAGAATGCCACTAGGGAGTCTGCAGTCAGGTATGCAAATTATCGTAAAGCTGTATTGAAAGGAAGTGAAAACCTAGTAAACCAGGTGGATTCAGTAGCCGATGTTTACACATGGACAGTACCTGCCATTAAAGAGGCCAAACTCCTCAGAAAGATAAACATGCATCTAAGAGCTGAGAATAAAGCTATGAGAAAGAAAGTGGAAGACTTGAAGGCACAGCTAGGCCAGTTAGCTGCTGAATGAAATTGCTGTTCAAAGAAAGGTTTTGTGCCAAATTTTGCTTAGTTTATATTGTTTTGAGGACATGAATATCCCTGCTATATGTATCAAAGACCAAAAGGAGTTTTGGCAATCAAATGTCTAGGCGGTAAATACCTCAGGAAAAAGACAAGCTGTTTAAACAATTCAGCAGTTTCGTAGCGCGCTACGAAACTGCTGTAGGTGTTGATTTTAAACGCAAACAAACAGTTTGGTAAAATGATCGGGAATTTTCTAAAGGAAACACCGGAAGGACATGTAAGAGACCAAATGAAGCTATCACAACCATTCAGATCAAGACAGGTGTACCTTTAAAAAGGTGACATGTTTTGACTCAAGTTTAAAGTTTCTGTTATAAAGCCACTTTATTACCGGTCATTAGGGTTTTGAATGAGTTACATACGAGGGATTTTGGCCTGCACACTTGCCCATCGATGAAGCCTCCAACACATCAGGAACATGGTGATCTCCTATATTTTTGGGTTATTAAAGGGCTAAAGACATGCTGCTGTATATTCGAGCAAGTTATGGAAGACTGGAACCGAAAAGCAAAGGATATCTCCCAACATCACTGAGCAGTTAAAGCATATAGCATCCAAGGCCAACGTGGCTCATCTCAGCCATCTCAACCAAACTGAAAGGAGCCCAGGTGTCAGAGAACAAGAAGGAATCATTCTACGAGGAAGATAGAGTTAGAGTTATAGTCAAATTAGAACTTTTTAGAACTCCAGTTAGCATTAATTGTATTTAATAGTTTGTTGTAAAGAAGATAGGTGTCATCATAGGCAGAATTCGAGTTCCCCTCATGTTGGAGGAGGAAGCTCGAAGTAGTTAGAATAAGGATTTTCTATATATAGCTGGAACATCTATGTAATGAGGGTTGGATATTTGATAAAACAGAGTATTGTTTTGGCTTGTGTAAAAACTCAGTTTCAGTAATATAATTTGCTGCTTTTCTTCTCAGGATTCATACAATATTTCTATGTTCAAGATGTGTGGTTTTACTTTGTCCTTGATGTTTTTACAGTTGTATAAATACACAATCACTCAGAATTCACTTATGCTGCTCTGATTTCTTGTGTGTATTTGTAAACTGTGGTTTTCTATGAGTTGTGTTTTGAGCATCTAAATGCCACATGCCCTGACTTCTATGTAAAAGCAGTGTCATTGTTTACTGAAGTATGATTGACTCCATAAGCCCAATGGAAACCTATGCAATGTTTGTCCAGCCTTCATATTTGTTAATGTTATTTCAAGAGAGTTAGCCATCTTATTTATAGTCAAAATCAATAACCCTTTGAGAGAGCCCTCTCAGGCTAAGGAGGCTAAGCCTTAGTCAAAAGATTGGTGTGAAATAGTTACTTGAAGTCTTCCTGGGTTGCAGCCTTCCAGGGCTTGATTTTGAGATAACAGATCCTAGGAGTAATGGGACTGCTCTCAATGAGTTTGTGGCACAGGGAACTCACCGAGCTACTAGACTTGATGGCGAGAGCAACTGTCCTAGAAATCTTCTTCAGAGGGCTAGGACAGAAGATTTCTAGGACAGTGGCTCTCGCCATCAAGTCTAGTAGCTCGGTGAGTTCCCTGTGCCACAAACTCATTGAGAGCAGTCCCATTACTCCTAGGATCTATGGGTTACCTAAGATCCACAAGGAAGGGGCCCCTCTGAGGCCTATCGTCAACACCATTGGTGGTCCAACCTACCTTCTTGCTAAGTTCCTTGCTCTCAAACTTAAGCCCCTTGTCGGCCGCACTGAGTCCTTCGTTAAAGACTCTGCTTCCTTCATTAAGGATATTAAGGATATTAGGCTGGACCCTGAGGACATTCTTGTCAGCTTTGATGTGGTCTCTCTTTATACTTGCATCCCTATAAAGGAGGCCTTGGAAGTGATCTATCGCCTAACAGATCCCGATACCGCTCATCTGGTTGAGATCTGTCTCACTTCCACTTTCTTCTGTTTCGAGGGTGAATTCTTTGAACAGACTTGTGGTGTTGCCATGGGCTCCCCCCTTTCCCCGATTGTTGCGAATCTTTTTATGGAAGATTTCGAAACCAAAGCTTTAGCCTCGGCTCGTCTCCTTCCGAAGCTTTGGAAAAGGTATGTGGATGACACTAACGTCATCTGGTCCCATGGTCAAGAGGAGCTGGATCACTTCTTCAATCACCTCAACAGTCAGTCCTTTGCCATTAAGTTCACCATGGAGAAAGAGGTCAATGGTTGCCTCCCTTTCCTAGATATTCTTATTTCTAGGAATAAGGACGGTTATCTCTCCCACTCTGTGTTCCGGAAGAAAACGCATACTCAGCAGTATCTTCATGCTGATTCCCATCATTTCCCTGCTCAGAAGATGGGTGTCCTTAACACCCTAGCTACTCGTGCCCTCAGGATTTCTGATAATGAGAGATTTGAAAAGGAGAAATCCCATCTCCTTGATGTCTTTGTGGAAAATGGATATAGTAGGCACCTAGGTCAGAAGGCTTTCCTTAAAGCATCTAGAAATGCAGTTATTAGGAAGGAGCCTAAAGAGCGCCGACTAGGTGTCCACCTTCCATATGTCCAAGGAACCACGGACAAGATTGCCCGGATCCTTAAGAGGTATGATATTCCCTCTTCATTTAGACCCCTCAAAACTATTTGTAATTCCCTCCGATCGGTTAAAGATCCCGTTAACCCCAAGGACATGAAGGGTGTCTACTTGATCCCTTGTTCGTGTGGGACCCCCTACATCGGGGAAACAGGGCGCTCCATCCATCAGAGGATTAACGAACATGCAGTTGACCTAAGACATGGGAGAACCAAGTCTTCAGCGCTAGCAGAGCATGTGGATAAGACCAAGCATCACGTTAGTATTGAGGAGGCTGAGGTTGTTGCCAAAGTTGCCATGTTCCATCATCGTAAACTCAGGGAAGCTATTGAGATCGAAATAAGGCCTAACAATCTCAATAGAGATGACGGCTGGAAGATCAGTAGATGTTGGATCCCTGCCCTTTCATCTTAGTTCCCCCCCCCCCCCCCCCCCCTTTCATCTTTTTCGCTTTCGTCGTTCCCCTGGAGCCTTCCTATCTCCTATGGTTTATCCTTCTTGCTTTGGACTCTTTCCAATCCTTCTCCTGTGTCGCTCCGTTTTTCCCTGATTGATATTGGTATTTATTATCATAAATATTATTTATTTACTTATTATTATTATTATTATTTTTTTTAACGAATATATATTATTATTATTTATTTATTTGCTGATTTTTAGCATTATAATTATTTTTTTTTATTTTTTTTAAACTACCCGTTATATATATATATATATATTATATTATTAAATAATTTAAATAAATAAGTAAATTATCTTTTTAAACTAACCTCTAAAAGTATTTTATTTATTTATTTATTTAACCTAATTTTATAACTTTAATATATATATATATATATATAGATATATATATATATATATATATATATATAATTATTAATTAATTAATTAATTAATTTTTTAAAACTAACCATTAAAAATATTTTTTGTATTAATATTAAAAATAACAATAATATTAAATTAATGAATAATAATTTGACCTGGGTCCTAAGGTCAAAAATAGCTGTTGTTCGATTTAGCCGTTGGAGTCTCTGCTCAGACTATTTAACATGCTAAGCTGAATCTGTTTCTTCAACTTGTCCTGACGATGAACCACAGTTGTTGGTTCGAAACGCGTCGACAAAGGTCTTTCTATATGTGATTTACGCCGAAGCTCTTCTTATAATATAAATTGATATTTACAATTGAAGATTAATTATTTAGAAATAAATAAATTTACGAAATAAAAGTAATGTACAATTTATACATTTTAATAGGCCAAGGTAGTGAAAAATATCCAATCTTCAACTAGGCGCCATTTGCAAACCAAACAACCAAATGAGATCAAAAAAATATGATAGGAAGATAGGAAAATATTGAACTCATTGAAGCAATCCAAATACTCAAAATCCAATAGTAATATGACCAACCATTCAATCAAAGGGTCTCCATAATGAGAATTAAGTCAATAATGGGGGGGTTGTGTTTTTACCACAACAATGGTGACACACTGGGAAGAAATAATTATCTCTGGAAAAATGATGAAACTCTAAGAAAAATGAATAAGGTTAAATAAATCAAAGTGCTAGGATTCAAATTTTAATTAAATCCCAATAACGAATAATAAAGTTTTATCATTTTGTGTATCTTCAAAATTTATTATAAGAGTCATGTCTGACAACAATTATTTAATTGATAACAACTTAAAGAAAAAAAGCTTATCATTGTGTTTAGTAGGAAAGATGAAATCTTGTTGTCATAGGTAGAGTCATTGCTACCAGCAGGCGTCCATAGCCTCGACAGGGTTACCTTTTAGCCCAAAGGAAATGTCAGTATCCCATCTATGTTTAAATATTTCAGAGGAGACATAATTCATTAATAACTCTAAAATCCATTGTCCTGGCTTGGTAACCAAATATTGACAATGCCATTCACAAGCGTTGATGGTCATGAATAAGCTGGCTCGTGATGAGACCTATCATCTTACAACGAATTGTGATAAGCCATTATCTTGGTTTGGTGACTAGATACGATAATGTCATAACCATCAAGACCCATGATCATGGTAGGTTGGCTCATTATGGAGACCCCCTATTTTTCAAGTATTTTACATAACTTTTAATTTACACTCTAATGCTTTTATCATAAATTGGGAGACAAATCTTCTCCTTAAGAGATTGGGATGACTTAGAAGAATTATAAAAATACAAAACTTGTTTGTTGTTTTTTTGTTGCTTTAGCAAGAACTGTTTATAATATAAGTTGTTGCAAAAATAAAATTATCTCTTATCGTATAAAGTGATATTATCAAAATGATAAAGAAAAAAGTTATAATAAGAGTTTCAAATCTGAATCCTAAAGATAACAATTTGATAATTAACTTGGTATTCTTCCTTTTGCCAATGAATTTCATTAAATAAGAGTAAATATTTCCCATATATCAGACCAAAGGTGGGTGGAAAAGGCCCTCCAACTAAAAGGTTGGTAATATCACCAAAAGCACACACAAGGGGATTTTCAAAAGGAAACAAAATGAAATGTCATGAAATCAAATCCGAAAGCAGGAGTGAATAGAAATGCAAACCAAACTAAAATAAAAGTAAACCATTGAAAGCAAAATCATGAAATAGGCATAACTCAAATAAGATAAAAGCAATATCGTGACATAAGGCATTTAAGATCTTGCTATATATTTGTCAAGTAAAATGTTGTCTTGTTTAATGAGTTTCTCATTCATGATTTTATTATAAACAAACTAATGAAGAGTTATGATTAAAAAAATTATTTTAAGAGCTTAACACGGATTTTTATTTCCTTAATCAAGTCTTGTTTTCAAAAATATATAAAAAATGATAAGAAAAACTAAAATTTGAGGAAATCTCCCTGAGTGAGGCTTGAAAAAATGCTCCTTTTAGCATTTGGATTTAGCACAACTGTTTTATTAGCAAAAGCTAAATCAAACCAAAACGTGCAAAAAAGAACAACACAATTCAAGAAAGAAACACTGAAGCAGAAAAGAATAAACTGAAATAAAACACACAAACAGATGATAATAAAAATGCATACCTAGAAGAATTTAATAATAAGTTTACCTCATGGGTCTTCATCTTCCTCCATGTATTTCTTAAAAATGTTTAAAATCATCTTTTTATTCAATCTATAAAACATTAACAAAAAGAAATCTAATATATTCCTAATCCTAATCTAAAAAGAAGTTTAAGACTAGGTGAGATCAAACTTCTAGTGTAACCATTCAAGCGCTTTATTTGTTGCATGTACATAAAAGTCAAAAATCAATTACAAAAGCGCAATTATAATTAAACTAATTAAACTAAATTCATTATGTACATCTAATGCTAAAGTATGTAGAAACATCAACTTCTTTACAAATAACTTCTTTGTATACCATCTCTTTTGGAATGTTCTCTCTGAACTAATATCTATGGGATCATAAAAGTATGAGTGTATATTTGTGAGAGATTGAAAACTATCCAGAGGAGAAGGTAGTAGGTCAGATTGTGTAGAACACTCTCAAGAGTTAAATTTGGTCGACAATGCCTTAGAGAATAAAGAGATATTTGAAATGAGATGAACATTAAGTGAAAATGGAAAAGAAATTTTTCTTGATATTCAACTACATATTCATTATTTTCTATTAATGAATCTCAAGGGTCTTCAATACTAGGATTTTGAACATGTCTGCATAAATATCACAAAAGAAAACATAACAAAAGAATCGAAAGAAAGTGAACAAAACCAAATCGATGTGTACATTATAATTACAAAATAATGCTACAGGGCAACTTTGGAACCTATCATTAAATTCAATAATTGAATTGCCACTAGAAGGACATTCCAACAAAATGTTATAGATTCAAGTTCCCAAAAGACAATTAGAATGAATTGCGTTAGAAACTTACAAAATAGGCTCATCAAAATTCTCAAAATTAAATTCGTGTTCAACAAGAGGAGACAATATTACAACACGTGAATCTTCATGATATGAATTAGTTTTTAATATTAGTGCACTTTGTCCAGAATGAAAAACTTTGTCATCATCATCATGGTATTCATTGTAAATTACCTCACTCTATTGGAAATCAGATGGTTGATCTGAACTAGCAAGATGATAAAATATGTGAGAGGGAGATTCAGGAACATCGTTAATGACTAAAGAGTTATCATCCGAATGAGTGATAATTTCATAATTTTCAGAACTAGTGGTAGAATTGTTTTCAACTAGAAGATTAAAATGATAATCGTTTAATATAACATGATCTGAAAAGATATCTGGATAAAGAAAATAATGACTATCAGAATATAATGTTGATTGAAAAGATTAATCTTGACAATTTGCATTATAATTCTAGCTTAATGAAGCTCTTTCAGTTGTGGAAGTAGAAATTTGTTCTGAATTTTCATAATCTACCTTAGGAGAAGAGAGATTGACATAGTCATTATTTAAATCTTGTTGTTAATTAAATTCTATTGCACCTACTTGCAGATCATAAGAATCATTAGAAACTATTTCAGTGACATTTTCAAATTCTGCATTTATATTTGAAAGATTCATTTCAAAAATCGAAAAATGTTTGTTGCAACTTTTCAAAGATAAAGGTTGTGATCTAATTTCAATCTTAGGCTCAGGCTCAATAAAATTAATTGCAGATTCAAGACTAAGTAATGAATTAGATATATCTTGTTTATCATTTAATTCGGTATCTTCATAATTAGAAGAAACAAGAGAGGAAAAATGCTCAATCAAATCTTCACTTGAAGGTAAATCACATAAATGAAATCTATAACAAAGTGACCAAAATATATTAGAAAATTCTTCTAAAGATTCATCTTCATACATGAAAATATTATCCAATTCTAAACACAAATTATCATAGTTATAATTTTGATGCGCTTTTAGAAATACCTGCATGAAATGGTTCCAAGAATGAATTGATTTTGCTGGTAGTGCTTTGAACCATTGCGTATTCGTTCTCAAAATGTCAGATTAAGAAGCCTACATATCTCATTGTCAGTAGTAATATTGAAAGATTCACATATATTTACAAAATTACAAAGATGATCTAAGGCAGAAAATTTACTCTCACCATCAAACTTCAAACTAGACAAGGACTCAATATGCTTCTTGATCATCCGGTAAGTTTGGATGAGCTGAAAGGCTCAAGGCTCTCCTATTAGCGCCAAAAATGGCCTCATCAACATGTAAGGGAGACCGCCCGGTCGGGAACTTAAAGTAGCTCCTTTTCCGTTGAAATAGTGTTCTAACTGGTTCAATTGGGTCTAGTTACCCTCTCTCTATCTCTACTAGCTTAAAGTATGACTTTCACCTACCAATAGAGAAGAGACATCAGATTGGTTCTTCTTGCTGATCGGGTAAGAAAGTGATCCTTAAGTTGACTTTATGGCCCATCCAAACCACTCTAAAGGCTGCCTCTGTATGAGGGGACTTCTAGGATGCAGAAAGTAGAACTAAATGAAAAGTATAATCTAAGATGCATCTAATCCTAGAGCTACCTTGATTGAAGGAAGGATTAGTCCTTCTCTCAATCAAGAGCAAGCTAAAAGGATAGGAAAATAAATAGAAGCATGTTGAAATTGGAATTAGATAAAGGAAATAGATCAGGGAAATAACTCCAAGATCTAATCCTTGTTTGAGAAAATGTATACAAATAAATTCCTATTAAATAGTTAACAAACATCCAACTTCAAACGTCTCAAATTCCCAATAAAACATATGCATAAGAACGAAAATATTCATGCCACAATACTGAAATAGTTCAAATACATGACATGTAGAAAGCATGACATCTATAAGAATAAATTGTTAGATAGCTAGCAACTCAAGGAGATAAAGGTCCGTTCTTATGCAATTTCCAGTTTCAAAACTCATTCCTGATTAACCCTGCAACATAGCTTGACCATATTTTAAATGAGTATAACAGTGAACATTTAATAATAGTGCTAAAGCCAAACCAATATACTCATACATCATAAATGAATTTAAAAAAAAAATACTGAAGAATTTATTTTCAATAACAGAGCAAGCAGTAGTGCTATGCAACCAATTACAAAAATAAATATTATTATAAAGATGAATCAAGTTACAGAAACAATAGAGAGTTACAATAGTGCAAGTCCTCTACTGCCTCAAAACTCGATTCCCTGTCTGCAGAAAAGGATCCGATCAAATTACAGTGGTGTAAATGAGTTTCAACTCCCCTATACAAATAGGTTGTAAGCCGAAGCAATCCTTTGCATCTCTTCCTTTCGGATTTGAATCCCCATAACTCAACCCACAGATGAGTATTTATAAAAAAAATGGGAAAATATAATAGAATCCCCTTATCTCTCAACAACAAAGTTAGTTACAGCAAAGATGGCTTCAGTTGGAATTCTGGAAAAATGCAGATGAGCATAGTAGAACGAATTGCTCTATTTGATTTGTGCAGTGCTAAAATTATCTCGTCGGTTTCATAGTGAGTAATTGATTCAACAACCTTTTCCTATTAATAGATCCATTTGCCACCTCGAGGAATTTCATTGGCAATCGTATCATTGGTCAGATCTTGTTTCATTATTAGCCTTTATCGGAAGCTCTCTGTCAAAAGAAAACATAATTAGTTTTTTTTTTTTGGTAACGAGCTTTTTCTTTTTTAAATGTCGAAAAACAAACTTAAACCATAAAATGTGAAAAACTATATTTATGCCCAAAGCCATATAAATCACGGTTTTTTTAATTTATACAACCGCTGCCCATAGGAGGTGACAAGCGGTAGGCGTTAATAGGTATCGAAGAGAATATCGAAACTTTCAACAATGGCAATAATATAAAACTTGTGATGTAAAGAAGTCTCGATGAGGAGCAGATGCGATATCAACATTAAACCGATGTTTATGTTCTCATCGGATCCAGAGGAATATCATAAATCAAAGGTTTAAGATATCAAGGGTTTTACAATTGTTACCATTTAAAACTTTTGATATACAGACGGACATGATGTTCCAGTTAGACCATCGTTAATACGCATATCGGGTCTGACATATCGGAGCCTGGCAGATATCAGAAGTTAGAGGGGGGTGTATTGGGATATCAAAGATGGAGAGATTACCAGAGGTTAGAACGAGAGGTTATATCGCTATCGGAGATCAAAGGGAGTGTTGATATTAGACGCTGAAAAGAGTGACAGCCGATAGGAAGTTTCGATATGGATAGGAGGGTTTTATCATAGAATCAGAGGGTTGGGAATATCGGAGATCGACGATATGAGGATATCAGAGTATCAGGGATGTCATATATCGGAGGATGGGTGAAAAGAAATAGTGGAGGATTGAAGGAAGTGTTGAATCAGAGTTTTTAAAATGTGTCTCGAAAAGAAATCTTCGATATGCATTACCTCCGATATGTCGGAGTGGAAACAATGACATGGAATGTGGGTCCTTCGACAATCGGTTTATTATATTCATTTGATTATTGAAAAGAGCCACTTTATTGATTGGACTTTGAATATCGGGGATTTCAAATGAATTCCTCGGATATCAAAGTTCCGATATATTAATATGTGCACCACTTGTTTAATGGTTAAGGTCTTACAAAAGCCATTTAATTATATCAATCTTGGTCTCGTGGCCTATGTATAAAATAAAATATTTGCAAAATATAAATTAAAATTTACAATTAAAAATTAATTATTTACAAATAAATAAATTTATGAAACAAAAGGAATGTACAATTTATACATTTTAATAGGCCAAGGCAGTGAAAAATATCCAATCTCAATTAGGCGTCATTTACAAACCAAATGAGATCAAAAAGTTATGAATGGAAGATAGGAAAATATCGAACTCGTTGAAGCAATCCAAATGCTCAAAATTAAATAGTAATATGACCAACCATTCAATGAAAGGGTCCCCATAATGAGAATTAAGTTAATAATAGGGGGTTGTGTTTTCACCACAACATGAGGACATCAAATTCGAGTAGGTCTATCATGAAGAAGTGGATGTGAACCAATTGGTTCAAGAGTTTTTCCATGACCTTGGCTCTAGTCACACTTATTACACTAAATTCTACCAAATGGTAGAACTCTACTAGCACATGAAGGCTTTCATGACTCACATTTTGTTGTCTAGGGAAGCAAATTAGAAATAGATGCACCAATGGGTTGGAAGTGTTTGACAAGAAAAACGAGCTCTCAATAACTCTTTATTCCTGGTTGATGAGAAAGAATGCCAATGTACTTTTGGTTGAATTGTTGGGGCCTTCCAAGAACGCCCTAATTGTGCTCCATTCTACCTCTGATGTTATTGGTGGGCATAGTCACAACTAGTTATAGGTCTTCTTTCTATGACTTTTTATTTATTTTTTATTTATTTTTTTTTTACAATTTTAGTTTGGTTGTCATTCCTATTTGGAATTAATATTAGACTCCTTAGTTATGACATGCCCAGTTTCCTTATAAATGATCTTGCTTAGTATCAATTTGTAGAACTCTACTAGCACATGAAGGCTTTCACGACTCACATTTTGTTGTCTAGGGAAGCAAATTAGAAATAGATTGACCAATGGGTTGGAAGTGTTTGACAAGAAAACGTGCTCTCGATAACTCTTTATTCCTGGTTGATGAGAAATAATGGCAATGTACTCTTGGTTGAATTGTTGGGGCCTTCCAAGGAAACCCTAATTGTGCTCCATTATACCTCTGATGTTATTAGTGGGCATAGTCACAACTAGTTATAGGTCTTTCTTTTTTTTGTTTTCATTCCTATTTGGAATTAATATTAGACTCGTTAGTTATGACATGCCCAGTTTCCTTATAAACGAGCTTTCTTAGTATCAATTTTGGACATACTTTAATTCTCTACTTTAAGAACTGAAATGACCTAGTTTCCCTCTATGTAGGTTCTAGTGATGTTTTTTCTTTTATCTATATATGTTTTCTCAATACAAAAAGTGGTTTTGGGTTTGCTCTATCAATCACCCATGTTAGGTATGGATGTTTGCTAATGAGATAACATAGTAGTCTTCATGAATCTACTGTATCTATGTATTCTACTTTGACCCTTATAGAATAGCCAAACTTTCTTACAAAAAAAAATGTGCTCTAGTTATAAGAAATTAATATTGTGATTAGATATTCCAATTGCTTCATCCTAGGTTTGATATATGTATACCTAATGTGTAGAAAATCCTGTAGATTCACAAGCTCATGCAATTTACTAAAGCACGGGACAAGAATATACTTCTACTTTCAACCAGCGGAAGCCAATAGATCGATGAAAACAATAATAGCAAGAGGAAGATAAATCAATGGAACATAACACAATAAGTATACGGGGAAAGCCTCAACTCAAAACCCCACTATCTGTATTACATTAAATCATAAATCCAAGATGATAATACAATGCTTGTTCTCACAAGAACAATCCCAACACTAAGTAAAATCAATCTCCAACTCACAAGCAAACTCTTAGCCAACACTTAGCCAATTCTCCAGCTCTCCAAGTCCCTATTTCCTTGCGAAATTCCTATGGCTAATTAGCCCATCTTAAAGGGAAATCAGTGCATCCAAAACTGTGCAATCCCTTATAGGTTTAGTTCCTGATTGCATGCACCATCTGTACAACTCAGAAAATTATGCAACTGATAGTACACTATCCTTGCACTCTAGTCTCAACTGGGTCTTTCTCAGAATCAACATGCATGATTTTCTGATGAGGGAATCTTCAGTTAAGTAGAGTAGCACTAGTGAATGCATTAGTGCACCAACTGACTATTAACTCTCTATTAGTTCCACAAATAGTTTGGAACTAATTCAACTGAACTTAACTCGGTAAACTGAGTTATCTAATTACAACTCACAATTAACTCATCCTGGACCCCTATAATATAGGGAGAACATATACATGACTTCAGAAAGACTTCCAACTCAAAATTCGTAAGCTAATTAAGTTAATTAAACTTGATTAACTATGTACAAGTTGCTATGAGAATAGAATTCGATTTTAATTCTCAGTTTATTTCAAGGACAAATTAAACTGGGATTTTTAGATTCTATTTTTATCATTTCTTGTTGCTATTTTCAATACTCCCTCTCAACAAGAAATGAATTCAACTCGATCTCGATCCTGAACCTTTGGAATGTTCTGCATGCAACACTTCTTTCTAGTGTTATTGGTCCAACAACTCCAAAAAAAAAAAAAAAACATCCAACCTGAATCAAAATGATGCCTCTGCCATCAAAGTCTCTGACTGTTATTGCCTCTGTCGACTGAAAACTCTGCACTTCTGTTGACTCTGCCTTTCTGCGCTATTGTCAACCCTTCTCTATGCTCTTTAGTATTTGACTGCTCTAGCATCTATCACTTTGATATTTGACTACATCAATCCCACTAATTCCTCCCGCTACTATGTACTTTGGGCTCCTGTAGCAAGGTACGATCCATGAGATAAAGCCTCTCAATGGACCTTGCCTAATTTCAGCCCTATTAGGACTGTCACTTCACATTGCCCCACCTCACACCTGGAGGTATGGTTGCATGTCATCCCTCTGCCCACCTAGCTTGAAATTTCCCCCTACTGGAGGTCTCTGCATGAGTGGACGCCTCCACTCGATCTCCTCTCGGCTTCTCTAATTGTGCCTACTCCACAATTGTCTGAGACTGCTTCTTCTCTGCTTGAGTGGATCTCTCAATTCGGTCTCCTCTCAGCTTCTCTAGTTGTGGTTGCTCCACAACATCCTGAAGTTGGATTTGAGGCTTCTTTTGGGGCTGCATGTTGAGTGGTAATTTACTCTCCCTCTCAACCACCAAGTCTCTAACCTTTGCATTGCTCCTTAAGGCTTTGAATGCATCTTGAACATCAAGATCATACATGTTCTTAACCCATGAGCCGATCTGTTTCACCTGTCCCGTGGTGATGTGTCTAAGGAGAACCTTTACCTTACTAAAAACCACATCATGGCCACGGTCTTCCAATACCGCGACTGAAACAAGATTCTTCTTTAGACCTGGAACATACATCACATCTGTGATCCTAAGAGGGGAGCCAGACTCCCTTTGAAAGGTAACCGTACCGATCCTAGTAGCTCTATACCTCTCGTCATCTCCAAACTCTATGCTCTGCTTGAGTTCTTTCTCCTCAAAATCACTAAAGAGATCTCTATTCCCCGTCATATGGAATGAGACACCATTGTCAAGATACCACACGCCTCCCATGGCAGTGCCGGGCATGCATGCAACGAGAGTGAAATGAAATTCAAATTGTGAAGCTAGAGCTTCATCTGCCGTCGCTACTGTCAGCTCCTTCTTGCTTTCTTTCTTCTGTGGGCAATTCTCGGCATAGTGCCCGTGCTCATGACAGTGAAAACACTTGACTTTCGTCAAGTCCATCTTCTTTCCATCCTCCTCACCTTGGGACTTATTTCCCTTGGTCTTCTTTGCCTTACTCGCTAAGGCAAAATCATCTTCCACTTCCTTGGAAGAGGTCATGTCTCTAGTGTTCCTCCTAATCTCCTCCTGCATCAGATCTGACCACAGTCGTTCCCAATTTGGCAGCTTCTCCCGATGATTGACATAGTCCTAATAACTATGCCAACTCTTTGGGAGCCGAACAAGAGCAAGACTCACCATATCATCCTCAGTAACCATGATTCCAACACTTCCAAGTTCATCACGACATTGACTGAACTTGGTCAAGTAATTTTGAATTCAGTTGCCTGCCTCCATCTTGATTTTTTGAAGTTTATCTTTTAGTACCAACTTCCTTTGGTCACTGCTATTATGGAAAATTTCCTTCAATGCTTTCCACATAACATGTGGAGTTTCCTTCCCATTGAGACTCGAGACAATGTGGTCTCGAACTCCCTCAAGTATTATCTGCCTCTCCCTTGCCACACACTTCTTCCATTCGGCCATATTCTGAGCTTTCGATGCTGGTGGCTTAGGAATGTCATGATCAATGAATTCCTTCAAGCCATTATCCTCCAACATGGCCTCCATCCCGTCCTTCTTGGTTATATAATTCGAGTTGCCATCCAAGGCATACTCGAGCCGCAAACTGTAGAATGCCATCTGTCGATCCTAAAGTATGCATTGCAAATTCGAATTTCACTTGTAACCCAAAAAATCAAAACTTCGAAATCTCATCTAGTATATTGTTCTCCACTCTGATACCATGTAGAAAATCCTGTATATTCACAAGCTCGTGCAATTTAATAAAGCACAGGACAAGAATCTACTTCTACTTTCAACCAGCGGAAGCCAATAGATCAATAAAAACAATAATAGCAAGAGGAAAATAAATCAATGGCACATAACACAATAAGTATTAAGGGAATGCCTCAGCTCAAAACCTCACTATTTGTATTGCATTAAATCATAAATCCAAGATGATAATACAATGCTAGTTCTCACAAGAACAATCCCAGCACTTAGTAAAATCAATCTCTAGCTCACAAGCAAACTCTTGGCCAACACTTAGCCAATTCTCCAACTCTCCAAGCCCCTATTTCCTTGCGCAATTCCTATGGATGATTAGCCCATCTTAAAGGGAAACCAATGCATCCAAAACTGCGCAATCCATTCTAGGTTCAGTCCCTGATTGCATGCACCATTTGTACAACTCAGAAAATTATACAACTGATAGTACACTGCCCCTGCACTCTAGTCTCAATTGGGTCTTTCTCAGAATCAACCTGCATCAGTTTCTGATGAGGGAATCTTCAATTAAATGGAGTAGCACTAGTGAATGCATTAGTGCACCAATTGACTGTTAACTCTCTATTAGTTCCAAAAACAGTTTGGAACTAATTTAATTGAACTTAACTCAGTAAACTAAGTTATCTAATTATAACTCACAATTAACTCATCCTGGACCTCTATAATATAGGGAGAACATATACATGACTTCAGAAAGACTTCCAACTCGAAATTCCTATGCTAATTAAGTTAATTAAACTTAATTAACTATTTACAAGTTGCTATGAGAATAGAATTCGATTTTAATTCTCAGTTTAATTCAAGAACAAATTAAACTGGAATTTATGCGTTCTATTTTTATCATTTCTTGTTGCTATTTTCAACAAAATGTAGAATACCATTAGAAACCAAGAATATATCTAAGCACTTGGACACTTCATCCCATTGGTTTGATAAATATGGGCTCCACGTTGACAAGACCTATGACTTTCAACCGATGTATAAATTAATCTACCAACCTTATCAACTTTAATGTCTCTCTTCCATAAATAATGAAGTTAACATCCCCCCTTTCCAACAACCAAACTCTCTTCTTAGACCACTTATAAAGAAAAAAAAAAACCTTATCATAAGGAATTTATTTCTCATCATATGGGCCATATACATTGATCATAATAATGAACATTTCCAAACTTGGTCTACTAAATTATATGCATATACTTGAAAGCACATCAAGTAATTAGTCAAAACAAGGTTTGACCACCAATTTGTAATCAATTCCCTAGAAGGTCCCATAGGATTAATTGCCAAAAATTCCCAACATTTCAAACATTTCCTAAGACTATTAATGAGAACAACCCCACTCCCCATAGTTTACTATAAAATGCACTAACATTACAAGAAGGAATTATCATTTAATGCCATCAAACTAGGGTTGTTTAACTTTAAGAACCACCCTCTACCTCTCCACCTTCCCCCCCTGCACGTGCGCACTCAAAATTTTCTATTGTTTACATCGTTGTATCTTGCTGACAACCTTCTCTTTTGCATGTTTCCTGAAACCCTTTTTATCTATTGATCCAGGACTCATGTCCTTATGTACACCCATCCCTAATCCCCTCAAACAAAACCCATTGCCAACAATATTCAAATTTTTAGGTCTCAAGTCATATCAACCTTTTCCCCTACCACAAATTTTGTCTTCTTCAATATCTAAGAGAGGATTTCCACCTCAGTAGTAAAATCACTTCCCACATGGATATTAGAAAAAGAAATAGAAGAAACAACCCCACTCTCCCCACTTTCATTCACTAAGAGACTCAACGAAAAGTGATAATTTTGACACCCATTTTTACCCTTATAAGGAACCCTAAAAGTTCGCACTCTCTTAGTGAGAGTAGGCCACACCTTCTTTACACTAGAATCCACTACAAAAGTACCATACTCACAAATAGGAGGTAACTTACCAAGATTGTCATGACCATTCAAAATAGACAATGATTGGGCTAGAGGATTGAAATCCTTGTTCAACTCGTTTAGGATTTGTAGGCTCTTAGAGAACTAGGCTCGATTAATGACCATGTCCAATTCTTGTGTTATGTCACCCTCATCCTTGCGATTCACATTAGGGATCTCATCCCCCCCTAATAATACCGACATCAACTTGTTTATCCGTGAATACGTGAACCTAAACCCCCTGAACCTTAATTATTAAACCAAGTTCAAGATATTTCAAGCCCCCATCCTTTTAAGGAGTTATGGTAGATTTCATTTCTAAACCTACCTCTTCTTTCTTCTCCCAAATTTGACAAATGCATGGGTACAAATAGTTTTTTGTGACATGACCATATATGTGCACCGAGCATAACAAAATGGTACATTAACATAATCCAACACTTCAGTATATACTTTATTACCAACCTCAATCTCGAAACACTCCACAAGGAAATTTGTAATGATCCAGATTGGATCATTATATTATTTTTTATCCATCTTGATGCTTTCAAAGTGGAAAATTAGAGGAATCAACTCAGTGGACCAATGGGTTCCAATTCGGCGAATTGGGGTTTGAAAGCTTTTAAAAATAGTTTGATGCATCAGATGACATGTTTTGAGGGCAAAAATTTGTCACTTGTGTGTTGCACCCATAGTGCTATTCTACACATAGAAAGCTTTCCAATGACACAAGAATTGCCTCAATCGAAGACCATGTGAAAAATTTATGTCGCTCGGATGTTGATATTCATGTTTGGTCCACCATGATTTGAGAGGATGTAATATTAGCCCCTGTTATTCATGGAAAATGTGTTAGCCATGTGATCATGATGAATAAGACTCTAGAAAAGTTAATATTGTAACTCCATTTAAGAGTTGAAGCAGTGAAATGTAACCACTAGTAGGCTATCACACTGTGGTATAATTGGGTCAGTGGGAGGAAAAGGGATTCCATTCTATTTGAGTGCATTTTGTTTCGTAGATGAGTAGAGTTGCTAAGAGTATATAGAGAGAGAGAAAATAAATACGATTTGTGCATTGTGGTATCCCATGGGCCACAGGTTTCACTCCTTTGTACTTGCATCCATTTCCATTCAAATAAAAAGAGAGCAAGGGAACCTCACCTTCCAGCTAGGATTTCTCCTGTAAGGGTTTCCCAAGTCATATCATGTGTTATTATGGTTGTGAGTGATTGTATTTATGTTTGTTCTATATTTTCCATATTTCATATATTGTATGCATAAAATAGTAACCTAATAAATCCAAAAGTCTAAGGAAAAATAACCTTCATAGTATAGATTTCGGATTTTAAGTATATTTTTATCAGATCTATTGTGACAAATTGTCCAATGGATATCCACAAGAGTTAAGGGATCACCCAATGTCAATGTCAACCAAAATTTTTGCAACTAATTTCTCAATCACTATAGTTATAATCTGGGTCAAATATAATACTTTTACCTAGTATATTATTCACATATCTTAAGAATTTACTTGTTCAAAATTCAAGTGGTAAGCTTAGTATCTTGACCAAAATCAAAACCTTGGTAGCCATTTCTAAACATGGATCAAAACAAGAATTCCATATATTGAAAGTAAAAAATGCATATGTCTAAAACAACTTCCCCCATCGTAATACAAAGTGAATCCTTCTCTAAGTAGAAGATAAATCCAAACCACCCTTTATTGAAGACATGGAAAGTCAGGCCATAACCTAGAAATAAGCTCCAATACTTTTTTCCTCCAATCATTCATAAATGATGTTTAAAGGTGCCTTATAAAGGATTTTCCTTCTAACCCATTACCTTGGGTATAACTTTCTTCTTTACCAATTTTTGGTGCTTCCATGTATGCACTTCACTCTTAAAACTAGGAAACATAGTCACCCCCCACTTCATCCCAACCAAATAGTTTAAATCAAGGGTTTTTTTCTAATCTCTACCTTGGACCACCTACTTAATAACCATGCGACTAGCAAATGACTAACCTCTAATCAACCACTTGAGATTTGTCCCTTTTGTTCCAATCTCCAAATAACAAGATGAGGAAAAATCTAGAGAAACAACTCCTTCAATGTAGTTTCATTCAACCTAAGTATTGATCTCCATACCATGAATGACACTAAATAAAGATTAACCTGCATATATTGACCATTAATGGACCTAACATAACTAATGTAATTTAACACACCTAGAAACCTACACATATTGTTGTGGCTACAAGGTACTTTATAACATTCACAAATATTCATGATATTATAGTTTAACATACCCAGATATTTGATTAAATGGTAATCAACATTATGATGTAGAAATTGTAGGCAATTATCATATATCAATACAAACAACAATGCCCATAAATAAAAATAATTAAATTCCCATATAGATAGTCATCCAATTTAACACATACATAATAAATTATGATAATACAAGGATTATAACCAAGTGCATGGAAAATACAACAATATACCTAACCAACACTTTCCCATAAAAAGTAATTGCATTTGATATAGAATTATGGCCTCTCCTTGGATACCACAAAGCTATAAATTAACAACATTGGAAACTGCTTTATAAAATAAAGGCAAAATTATGTCTTATGCATTATAAATATAGTTGCAATGACCTATATAAATAAATACCATACAACCCATCACTAAATTTCCCAACCATTATTAATTGTCGGGCTTGTGTCTTCCCTAATAAGCATGTAATTCTTATTTACAACAATACCCGTAAGAATTGGTCATTAACAAATAATATTATAGACCAAATTAATCATCTATTAGAGGTTCACATTAAGGGAAAAAGCTCGAGGAGAGAGTTTTTCCTCCCAAATAGGTGATGACTCAAGCACATGCTACCCACGTGTTGGGAAACAAATGAACAAGGGTGAATTTTCTAGCTATGGTTTTTGTTTCCGCTCAAATTCTAAACATTTTAGCTAGGGAAATGGTATTTTAGCCCATTTTTGTAACAACCCTAGTGAAAAGTTCATGTAATAACAATTAATAAAGGCAAAATAAGACCACGATTGAGGAACACTTATTCCAAGCTGAATGTTGGGCAAAGATATACTAGTAGGCATCACTGGATGTGTTTATGGTTAAGGAAAATTGACAAAGGCTAAGCCAAAGGCATTAAAAGGCAAAAAAGCATTTTTGGCACATTTATTTATGAAAATAAAGGAAATTAGGAGAAAAGTAAGGTGAAAGGTCACACGTTGCATATGAGGAGGAAAGTAATGGAAAATGATGAAATTAGAGGCCTCATTCATAAAAAGGCTTCTAAGGATCAATTCGTAACCTTTTGCCTATTCAAGGTTGGAGCTCTCTCATTATTCTCTCTCGCTCTCTCACTCTTGGTAACTTAGAGTTTTCTTGGAGCACTCTAGCTTTGGATCAAGGAAGGAAAAACAAGGAAAGAAAAATGAAGGAAAGCAAGGATGAAGGAAGGAAAAGAAAGCAAAGAAAAAGGAAGGAAAGCAAGGATCAAGGAAGGAAAAGAAAGCAAAGAAAAAGGAAGGAAAGCAAGGATCAAGGAAGGAAAAGAAAACAAAGAAAAAGGAAGGAAATCAAGGATCAAGGAAGAAGAGGATGATCAAGAAACTTCAGTAGGAATACTTGCAGGTAACATATTGCATTGTGATTTCCTAACTGGTTCAGACATGCATGGCTTTGCATGTTGGTGTATGGTTCTCTTGTTGTCGGTGGCATGGTTTTTTCGGGTTATGACAGTGGTTTTCAGCCTAGCCTTGCCTTTTTTGGATGCCATGGTGTGTTGGGATGTTTATTTCAGTTTTGAGCTTTCGTTTGTCGGAATGACTTCAGAATCCGGGGTGGAGGTGGTCTCAAGGTTCATTCTCAAAGGCATAGGAATCCCTTGACCGGTTTTGGCAGGATATATGGTAAAGCATGAGGGAGGAGTCTCCATTTAGGGCTTAGTGATTTGGGTTTGGATTGCGGTAAAGCCTGAGAGATTGGTCTCGATTTAGGGCATAGTGATCTAGGATTGGATTGTGGTAAACCCTGAGAGACAAGGAGACGGAAAATTCCTCAATGATAGTGATGGATTCTAGATGGCATTCCAAGTTCGGTTTGGTTGTGATCGGAGCACCAATTTGGTGCGATCACGGTTTGGTGAGGGTGGAGGTGGTTTAACCTCTGGAGTCCTTTGGTTGTTTTTGGATTGGTTTTTCCATGAGATCCCACATTCATCCTTGGAATATGGCATGGTGGTGATTGGTTGAAAGAAAGATTTGGTTCAACCATGTCTATAGTCGGGTGGTACGTGGAAGTCCCGAAACTGGTCGGATTTGCCTATGATTAATGAAAGTTAAGTTCTCTTTTTTTTCACTTGTTTATATGTGGATTTAATGGTTTTTATATCTCTGATATTTATATGGTTTTATGTTGGTTATAAGCATGGTCAATTGATCGGTTCATGTCATGGTTATTTCATGTATTTACTTGTAAATGTTAAAATGATGGATGCAAGACCTAGTTGATGTTATAATAGTTCAATAGAGAAGGTTGTGATCATTCTTGTCATGTTTCATAAGTTTTTTCACTCATTCATGCTATGTCTTGTATCCTAGACCTGTAGGTTGTGTTGATGCCAAGTATTTGATAGAATGTCAGTCCCAGTTGGGGATGGTCAGGCTTAGTCCTGAGGTTGTTCTCTGGTTTATTAGCTTTGTCATCATGTATTTGATGAATTGTGAAAGTTATAACAAGTTCTGGGCAGTGGCCAAAATTCTGGGCTAGAAAAGTGCCTTGAATTCCACGGACAATGACATTGGTCTGCTGGGAAAAGCCCTTAAACGTTGGCTTGCAGGCCTATGAGAGCGTCCAGAGGTCCTTGAACACTGGCATGCCTATAGCATGAGAGTTTCAAGAGGTTAAGATGCATAAAAGGACATTGGGACCCAATGTTAGGATGTCTGAGTGACTGAGATGTCTCGTGGGGTTGTTGTTATTGATGTGTAAGGTCTGGTTGATGCATTCCGCTGATTCCATTTCCTTAAGGTCACCAAGGAGGTTGAATCCCTTACAGTGGCCTCTCTCGTCGCATGTTTACCCTGATTGGCGAGTTACTTGGATAGATGTGGGAGGAGGGTGGTTACAATTTACATGAAAACCATCCCACTCACCAACCTCTTTTCCCCCCTAATCCCTGTATAGCACAAGGAATGGGATCCCATTCACTTCGAAATAGTCCTCTATGCCACCCCGCTTCTCTCCAATGCTCCAACACAAGCTAACAAGGATATATCTAATGTTGGGAACTAGGAAAATTTTATTTGTCCAACTACAATGCTCCCCACCATGGTTTCCTTATATGTACATGGAAACAAAGTCATTGCAACAAAATATTTCTCTTCCCCCATCATACATGAATAGTAGAACAAATAAATTATTTTCTTTAGTATCAAATTGATACCTATAAGCCTAGCTTGCAATGCACATACGAGAACAAGCTACATCATAGTAACAAAAAGAACACACATAAACAAAGAAGAAAGGAGTTTCGAGAAGGAATTTCAACCACCTTTCCAATTAGTATTCATGCATATTTACACATAGATGATATAGTTGGAGTAGTTGTACCCGCTCAAACTAATCACTCGTTATGTCTACTATGTGATTTTACTACTTATTACATAGTTTTACATATAGTAAGTATGATGACTTATTACATATGCCTAAGAGGCCCTGCCAATAATACCTCACTCAAGGCTTGCATGCCTACTAAGCTTGTACGATAAATCATGCCCATCTAATAAGATTGGGAAGATAACATATAGCATATAAAACAAAATATTAAGGAGAATTGGAGCTAGACACTTGGCATCATTAATGATATAATATTTATTGACCTCCCTACTTCTGATCCAAATTTAAAGAGGAACACAACAAATTACAGATATAACCATAAATACAAAGATGCAACAGAAATAACACCTCATTTCATTAATATCAAATATTGAAATATGCTTACAAATAGAATGTAAATAAGACTAGCTCGAGTGATGGTAAGTTATCTCTAAGAAGAGATGTGGCAGCTACATGCCTATAAACTGTGTTACAATGAGGCTCAAGGGCGACTTTATTATTGAAAAAACCCTAAACAACCAAAACCCTAACCCCAGGAGATGTAACGCCAAGAGTATGTGGACCTCGTTGGGGTTAGTTGGGCAACCAACTTCCCGGGGTCATAACTTGGTCATATTATCTCCGGTTGGCGCGTACGATACCTTGTTGGAAAGGTCTCTCTGAGTATTACAAGATTTTTTGCAGGCCCATGCCTTTGGCAACAAGCTTGCAACAAACCTCAAAAAAACACTATTTAAGGGCTCAAAACTGCTTTTGAAGTTCAAGACCTAAAAAACCGCTAAAAATAGTAAATGCTGAAATAAGAAAGGAAACAAATGAAACTGACTAGAGGTCTAGGTGGTAGGTGGGTGGACACCAATATTCACCTGGATCATTCCTCTCCCCTTAGGAAGCTATTGCGTGCAAAGCCTCCATGAGGTGAGGAAATTTCTGTTGAACCTAGTCCCTAGTGAGCCACTTGCCTTGGCGCAAGAGTTGGCCAGATTTGACAACCCGATATAGTTGGATCTTTTACTGGTGAGTGTTCCTGACATGTGTGTCCATAATCTGATCAGTTGTGGCATGTTCCATGCAGTCTGGGTTTAACTCTATTGGTGTGAGTTGTTCTTCAATGTCTGATGTGTCCACCAATGGTGGGAAGTATTGTCGAAGGCAGTCAACATTTAACACTGGGTGGAGGCCAAGGAATGGGGGAATATTGAGCTCAAAAGCATTGTTTCCCACAACCTTGGTAATGGTGTAAGGACCATATCAAAGTGGTTTGAGCTTTCGATGGGCTCTGCGAAGGTGTTCTTTCTGAAAATGCAACTAGACTTTGTCACCCACCTCAAACTTGTGTGGCACCCGATGTTGATCATGTCACTGGTTGTAGTTGGAATTTGCCTTCTCCAGGATGTCTTGAACCTGTTGGAGGATGTGTTGTATGCGTTTAATAAATCTTGTCACTTTATCAACCTCATACAATACATCTGTGGATTCTGTCTATGTAGTCGCATGAAGCATGTCAACATCAATCAGACACAATGGTTGAAATCTTAGTCCCACTAGAAAGGGATTTCGACCAATCGAGCTATGGAGAGCTATATTATAACTATGATGCACATATGGAAGATTCTCATCCCAAGTTTTAGGATGTTTGGAGTTGTACATGCAGAGTATGTGCACTATCATCTTATTGACGACCTTCGTTTGGCCATCAGTCTAGGGATGGAAGGCAGTCAATTTGGTGAGCTTGGTGTCCAATAGTGTCCAGAGACTTGACTAGAATGTGCTTAGGAACCTACCATCGCGATCTAATATAATGGTATGCGGGATCCCAAAATACACCCATACCATTCAAAGAAGAGTTTGGTAGTGTCCTTTATTGTGACACTCTTCTTGCAGGCCACCAATATAGCCATCTTAGAAAATTTGTCCACGACCACAAATACACAGTCATTACCATGCTTCGTAGAAGGGAGGCCAGACATATAGTCCATGGATATGGATTCCCATGGCTGGATGGGAGTAGGTAGAGGAGTGGATAGGCCTTGCTTCTTGATGGTTTGCTTGGCGATGGCACAGGCAGTGCAGGGTATGATATATTTACAATCATCCAGTTGCAGTTTGGGCCAATAAAAGTACTTTTGTAGTACATCCACAGTTTTCTCCACACCAAAGTGTCCTATGACCAGACTGTAGTGTGCCTCATAAATAAGCTTGGCACGCTCGTTTGAAGCAACAAAAAGTTGGCCCAGGTAGCATAATAATGTGTCCTAGAGGTGGAAACCAGGAACTTGCTTGTTAACTACTAGCATCTGGTATGTCGAGTCGAACTCTGGATCATTTTTGTATAGTTGCAGCCATCTAGAAGTCTCGTGACCACAAGAGTTGAGAAAAGTAGTCAGTGCTGTAACTGGGGGCCGGCTGAGGCAGTCTGCAACATGATAGGTTCTACCCTTTTTGTATTTAATGTTCAAATTGAATTGTTGCAGATATGTAGACCACTTCTGATGTCAATTGTTCTGTAACTTTCCTTGTGTCTATATAAATTGAAGAGGTCGTTAAACGGTGTAGATGACCGTCTCCTTCCCAAAATGTAGTGCTCCCATTGTCGGCAAGCTTGCATGATGGAATACATCTCTTTATCATAGGTGGGGTACTTTTGAATTGTATCAAAAAATGCCTCACTATGATAGGCCACTTGATGCCCTTGCTCGATGAGGACTCCACCAATAACATAGTCTGAGGCGTTTGTCTCGATTTCAAATGGTTGCTATAGGTATGGCAATGTGAGTACCAGTGCAGAGTAGAGGCGATGCTTCAACTCAACGAATGCCTTTTGTTGGGACTCAGACCAGGAAAAATTTGCTTTCTCCCCGCCCTTAGTAATTTGACTCAAAGGCCAAGTGATATGGGAGGATCCCAACATGAACCTCCGATAGAAATTTGCAAGGTCCAAAACACTGCGAAGTTCTGTTAGAGTGGTCGGGGCTATGTAATCCCGAATGACTTGGATCTTGGTCGGGTCCACATGCACGCCACGCTCATCTATGATGTAACCCAAGTATTGGGCTTACCTCATGCCAAAGGTCCATTTCTCTGAGTTGGCACACATTTTGTGCTGCCGAATTTGAAGGACCTGCTAAATGTGTTGCAAGTGTTCTTCCCAACTCTTGCTAAAGATGAGGATGTCATCCAGATAAACCACCCACAACGAGTTGGTGAAGGGCCGCAAGATGTCATCCATTAGCCTCATAAAAGCAGTAGGGGTGTTTTTCAACCCGAAGGGCATAACCAACCATTCAAAAAGGCCTTCCTTGGATTTAAATGTGATCTTCCATACATCTGTGGGCTATATTGGAACCTTCTGATAACCAGACTTCACATCGATCTTGTTGAAACACTTGGCCCCCTTGAGTTGGTCCAACAGGTCATCAATATGTGGGATTGGATACTGTTCCTGATAGTGATCGTGTTTAGTGCCCAATAATCAATCCGGAGCCTAGAGGTCCCATCCTTCTACTATACAAGTGCATTCGGGCTCCCACGAGGCAAGGAACTTGGTCGGATGTGCCCTTTCTGCAGCAACACCTGGATTTGTCACTTGATCTCTTCATTTTTCATAATGGAGTGACGATATATTGGCCCGTTGGGTAGAGGTGCTGCGGGAGTCAGATCGATTGAATGCTTGACCTGACAATGCAAGGGTACCCCTGTGGGTGAGGAGAAGATGTCCTTATATCCTTCCATGGTTGTATCCACATGCTTCTGCTGCTTGGAGGAACCCTTCCCAGGGGCCATGGATGTGGCTATGAACTTCCCCTTACTTTGAGAGAGAATTAGAAAGAAAAAAATTTCCTAGTGTGGGAGATGACCTTACTGCATTACTTAGTAGAGATTAAAGAGATGGCGATAGGTAGGGCTACCTCCGGTATCCTGTATAACTTAGTACCCAAAGAAATAATAACAGAGTAAGGTCTAGACTCATATACAGGGTGTCGCTTCCATAAGTATGGTTGTCCTAATAATATATCACAAAATTCAAGAGGAGCAACACCACACAATACCTCATCCGTGAAAGGCTTGATGTTGTAGGGAAGGTGGCACTATTGGCTGACGCAAAGATCTCGTGCTTGGTGAAGCCACCCGATGGTATACAGATGTAGATGTGTTGTAGTCGGTAGGCCTAGCTGCTTCACGACCTCTGCTGAAATGAGGTTCTTTTGGCTCCCGCTCTTGGCCAAAGTGGCACTGGGCTTCGCGTCAATGATCTGCTTCCTTTTGTCATTCCCCTTGTTGGGTTCTGACTCAGAGTCGGAACATGCGTCAGACTCAGAAGCCTTCATCTTGGCCACCAGTGACTTCTTGGCTAGACACTTACTTGTGTTGTGAGTGAAGATCTTATGGAACTCACACCACTTTCCCGTGTCCTTCTTTGTCTTCGTGGTGTTGTTCTCTTCTTGCAGCTTCAGTGGTTATCTTGGGTTTCCCACCTTGGCTTTGCCCTTTGCTCTGCGTTTTGGGGTTGCATTTCCCTTGCTTCGGATTCACAGATCCAAAGTCTTGCTTTTATGTTTAAGCTTCTGCTTGATCTTGACAGCGTATTGATACGTCGTGCCAAGCGAGGAGATGTCCAAGAACTCCATCTCATCCTAGATGTAAATGTGCAGGTAGCCGTAGTACTTGAGTACCAAATGTTTCTAAGAATCCTTGATACGAAGGGTATGAAAAACATTGGTAAACTTCGGCACCTCTTGGTTCCTTACATGTCGCAGTCTTGTGCACTTTATGTATTTATCCTCATAGCTGTCGACATCGTAGTACTACTCCTTGATGGCATCCCGGAACGAATCCCAAGTGGGTGCGGCCAAAAATAGTGAGGGTGTACTTTCATCCTTCTACTCACAATAGGTTTCCCACCAATCCTTGATGTGGGGGTCGACTTTAAGAAGAGCAAAAGTAAAATTTTCCAGGCTAGAAAAATCATGAACAGAAAAATATCCTTCTACCAGACTTAACCATTTATCTACGGCGTCCGCATCTCTCTAACCCTCAAATATGGGAATGCCAAAGTTAACTTGTGCCTTAAAGGGTATGGCGCTTCCAAAGTAGCTGATGGAAGTAGATGCATCGCCCTTGGGTAGCCGCTGAAGTATCTGGGCAAAGTTGTCCATCATCGCGTTCCTCTGTCACTCAAGGGCTTCTTCGAGCAAGATTTTGAAAGGATCTCCTGCCCCCTCGTCTTTATTTTCTTCCCCCATGGGAGGCTGTCGAGATTTGCAAGGCTAGTCTGGAAAAGGTCGACCAGTCCAAGCCCTCACTCCTTATATCCTGACCTCGTTAGGGACATGCAAAGAAAATCAGAGAAAGAGTAGACCGCCCTGATACCACTGATCTGAATTTAAACAGGAACATAACAAATTAGAGATATAACCATAAATACAAAGATGCAGCAGAAACAACACTTCATTTCATTAATATCAAATACTGAAATATGCTTACAAATAGAATGGAGATAAGACTAGCTAGGGCGATGGTAGCTTATCTCTGATAAGATATGTGTCGGCTACATGCCTCTCAACTGTGTTACATTGAGGCTCAAGGACCTATTTATTATTGAAAAACATGAGAAAACCCTAAACAACCAAAACCCTACCCCAAGAGATGTAACACCAAGAGTTTATGGTCCCCATTGGGTTTAGTTGGGCAGCCAACTTCCCGGGTCACAACTTGGTCATATTATCTCCGTATGGCGCGTACGGTACATTATTGGAAAGGTCTCTACGAGTACTACAATATTTGTCGCAAACCCTGCTTTTGATTAAGAGCCTGCAACTGACCTCAAAAAAACGTTGTTTAGAGGGTCAAAACTACTCCGGAAGTTCAAGACCCAAAAAAATGCTAAAATAGTAAATGTTGAAATAAAAAAGGAAACAAATGAAACTGACTGGAGGTCCAGGTGGGATAGGTGGGTGGCCACCAATATCCACTTAGATCATTCCTCCCCCCTTAGGAAGCAATGGTCCCCATTACATGCAGAGCCTCCATGAGGTGAGGAAATTTATGTTGAACCTAGTCCCTGGTGAGCCATTTGCCTTGGTGCAGGAGTTGGCTAGATTTCACAACTCGATATAGTTGGATCTTTTACTAGTGAGTGTTCTTTACTTGTGTGACCATAATTCGAATAGTTGTGTCGTGTTCCATGCAGTTTGGGTTTAACTCTCTTGGTGTGAGTTATTCTGCAATGTTTGATGTGTCCAACAATGGTGGGAAGTATGGTTGAAGGCAATCCACATTGAACATTAGGTGCAGGAGAAGGAATGGGGGAATGTTGAGCTAAAAATCATTATCTCCCACAACCTTGGTAATGGTGTAAGGACCATATCAGAGTGGTATGAGCTTCCGATGGGCTTTGATAAGGCATTCTTTCTGCAAATGCAACCAGATTGTCATCCACCTGAAACTTATGTGGCTTCTAATGTTGACCATGTCACTGCTTGTACTTGGTAGTTGACTTCTCCAGGATGTCGTGAACCTGTTGGTGGATGTGTTGGATGCGTTCAATAAATCTTGTCGCTTTATCAACCTCAGACAATACATGTGTGGATTTTGTCTTCGTAGTCGCATGAGGCATGGCAATATGTATCAGACACAATGGTTGAACTCCTAATCCCACTTGAAAGGGACTGCGATCATTCGAGCTATGGAGAGCTCTATTATAACTATGCTGCAAATATGGAAGACTCTTATCCCAGGTTCGAGGATGCTTGGAGTTGTACATGTGGAGTATATGCACTATCATCCTATTGACGACCTCCGTCTGGCCATAAGTCTCGGGACGGAAAGCAGTCGATTTGGTGAGCTTGGTGTCCAGTAGTGTCCAGAGGCTTGACCATAATGGTCACCGGGATCAGAAAATGTACCCATACTCGTTCAAAGAAGAATTTGGCAGTGTCCTCTGCTTTGATACTCTTCTTGTAGGTCGTCAATATATCCATATTTGAAAATTTGTCCATGACCACAAATACACAATCATTACCATGCTTGGTAGAAGGGAGTCCAGACATATAGTCCATGGAGATGGATTCCCATGGCTAGCTGCGAGTAGGCAAAGGAGTATACAAGCCTTGCTTCTTGATGGTTGGATTAGCGATGGCGTAGGCAGTGCAGGATTTGATATATTTCCCAACATCCAGTCGGAGTTCAGGCCAATAAAAGTACTTTTGTAGTAAAACCACATTTTTCTCCACACCAAAGCGTCTTACGACCCGACTCTAGTGCGCCTCCTAAATTAGCTTGGCACACTTGCTTGAAAGAACACAAAGGTGGCCCAAGTAGCATAATAATGCATCTTGGAGGTTGAAATCAGGAACTTGGTTGCCAGCTACTAGCATCTGGTATGTCAAAGCAAACTCTGGATCATTTTGCATAATTGCGGACATCCAGAGTTCTCATGACCACAAGAGTTGAGAACAATAGTCAGTGCTGCAACTAGGGGCCGATTGAGACAGTCTCCAACATGATTGGAGCTACACTTTTTGTATTTAATGTCCAAGTGGAATTGTTGTAGATATGTAGAACACTTTTGATGGTGATCGTTCTGCAACTTCCCTTGTTTATGAGATATTTTTCAGCGTAAATCACATGATATTTCATTTTGTCGGTGTGTTTCGAACCAACCAGTGTGGTTCAACTTGTCCTAACGATGAACCACACTGGTTGGTTCGAAACGTGTCAACAAATGAAATATCATGTGATTTACGCTGAAAAATCTCTCATAAACTTGATATGGATCACAAAAGCCTCAATTTAACAACTTCCCTTGTGTTTGTATAAACTAAAGAGGTGATTGATCGGTGTGGATGACCGTCTCCTTCCCCATATTGTGGTGCTTCAATTGTCGACAATCCTGCACGATGGAATACATGTCTTTATCATAGGTGGGGTACTTCCGAATTGTATCGGAAAGTGTCTCACTATGATAGGCCATTGGATGCTCGTGCTGGTGAGGACTTGAGCAATAGCACAATCTGAGGCGTTTGTCTCGATTTCAAATTACTGTTGCAGGTCTGGCAGTGTGAGTACTAGTGCAGAGCAGAGGCGGTGCTTCAACTCAACGCATGACTTCTATTGGGACTTGGACTAGGAAAACTTTGCTTTCGTCCTACCCATCGTAGTCTGATTCAAAGGCTAAGTGATATGGGAGAATCCCAACACGAACCTCCAATAGAAATTTAAAAGGCCCAAAAATTTGCGAAGCTCCGTTAGTGTAGTCAGGGCTGGCCAATCTCGAATTAGTTGGATTTTGGTTAGGTCCACATGCACACCATGCTCATCTATGATGTAACCCAAGTATTGGACCTGACTCATGCCAAAGGTGCATTTATCCAAGTTGGCACACAATTTGTGTTGCTGAAAGGTTTGAAGGACCTACCAAATGTGTTGCAAGTGTTCTTCCCAACTCTTGCTGAAGATGAGGATGTCGTCCAGATAAACCACCATGAATGAGTTGGTGAAGAGCCACAAGAGCCCATCCATTAGCCTCATAAAAGTAGCAGGGGAATTTGTCAACTCGAAGGGCATAACCAACCATTCAAAAAGGCCTTCCTTGGATTTAAAGGCGGTCTTCCATGCATCTATAACATCTATTGGAACCTGGTGATAACTAGACTATAGATCGATCTTGTTGAAATACTTGGCCCTTTTGAGTTGGTCCAATAGGTCATCAATCCGTGGGATTGGATACCTATTCCTGAAAGTGATTTTGTTTAGTGCCCGATAATCAATGCAGACCCTCTAGGTCCCATCCTTATTCTGTACAAGTGCAATCGGGCTCCCACAAGGCGAGGAACTTGGTTGGATATTCCCTTTTTGCAGCAACTCTTGGATTTACCGCTTGATCTCTTCATTTTCCATAATGTAGTCATGATATATCGGCCCGTTGGGAAGAGGTGCTCCGGGAGCTAGATCGATTGAATGCTTGACCTGGCAATGCAAGGTTACCCCTGTGGGTGAGGAGAAGATGTCCCTATATTCTTCCACGATGATATCGAGTTGCTTCTGTTGCTTGGAGGAACCTTTTCGGGGGGGCATGGATGTGGCTATGACCTTCCCCGTACTTTGAGAGTGAATCTGAAAGAAAACAAATTTCACAGTCTAGGGGATGACGTTACTGTATTGCTTAGCAGAGGTCAAAGAGATGGCGGTAGGTGGGGATACCTCAAGTATCCTCTATAACTTAGTACCCAAATAAATAATAACAGAGATAGGTCTATACTAATATACAACACGTCGCTTCCATAAGTATGGTGGTCCCAATAATACATCACAAAATTCAAGAGGAGAAACATCACACAGTACCTCATCCGTGAAGGGCTTGATGCTGTAGGGAAGGTTACATTGTTGGTTGACGTGAAGGTCTCATCCTTGGTGAAGCCACCCGATGGTATACAACTGCAGATGTGATGTATTCGGTAGGCCCAGCCGTTTCGCGACCTCTGTGGAAACGAGGTTCTTTCGGCTCCCGCTGTCGACAATATACTGCAGTGGAGAACCCTTCACCCACATCTATGAGGGGAATAAGCGCTTTTGGATATTCAGGCTCAATCTTCTAGATCTTGGTGGTGACGACAGTGGCACTGGGGTCCGCGTCAATGATCTTCTTCCCTTTATCATTCCCCTTATCGTGTTTTGACTCAAGTTGGAACATACGTTGGAATCAGAAGCCTTCAGCTCGACCACTAGTGACTTCTTGGCCCGACACTACTTGTGTTGTGAGTGGAGCTCTTATGGAACTCACACCACTTTCACGTGTTCTTCTTTGTCTTCATGGTGTTGTTCTTTGCTTACGGCTTTGGCAGTTTATCCTGGGTCACCCCACCTTGGCTTTGTCCTTTGCTTTGTGGTTTGGGGGCACCTTTCCCTTGCTTTGGATTCGCAAATCCAAAGTCTCGCTTTTTCTATTTAAGCTTCTGATCGATCTTGATAGTGTATCGGTACACCATAGCGAGAGAGGAGATGCCCAAGAACTCCATCTAATATTGAATGTACCCATGTAGGTAGCCGCAGTACATGAGTAACAAATGTTTCTCAGAATCCTTGATACCTAACTTCGTGCGAAGGGTATGAAAAACATTGGTAAACTCTGGTATGTCTTGGTCCCTTCCCTGTTAAAGTGTGGTCCACTTTATGTATTTATCCTCATAGCTCTCGACAGGGTAGTACTGCTCCTTGATGGCGTTCCAGAACGAATCCCAAGTGGGTGTGGCTGAAAATAGTGAGGGCGTACTTTCATCCTTCTACTCACGGTAGGTTTACCACCAGTCCTTGACTTGTACCTTAAAGGGTGTGGCGCTTCCATAATAGCTACTCGAAGTAGATGCGTCGCCCTTGGGTAATCGCTGGAGGATCTGGGCAAAGTTGTCCATCATTGCGTTCCTATGTCGCTCGAGGGATTCTTTGAGCAAGATTTTGAAAGGATATCCTTCCCCCTCGTATTTCTTTTCTTCCCCCATGGGAGGCCGTTAGGATTTGCGAGGACAGTCTTGCAAAGGTTCGACCAGTTCAAGCACTAACTCGTTATATCTCGACCTCGTTGGGGACATGTAAAGAAAAATAGAGAAAGAGCAGATCGCTCTGATACCACTGATATAAATTTAAACAAGAATGAAAAAAATTACAAATATAAACATAAATACAAAGATGTAGCAAAAATAACACTTCATTCCATTAATATGAAATACTAAAATATGCTTACAAACATAATGGAAATAAGATTAGCTCGGGCGATGGTAGCTTATATCTAGGAAGATATGTGGGGCTACATGCCTCTTGATCGTGTTAAAATGAGGCTCAAGGGCCTATTTATTATTGAAAAACATGAGAAAACCCTAAACAACCAAAACCCTAACCCCAGGAGATGTAAGACCAAGGGTCTGTGGGCCCCATTGAGGTTAGATGGGCAACCAACTTCCTGGGGTCATAACTTAGTCATATTAACTCTGTATGGCGCGTACGATACCTTGTTGGAAAGATCTCTCCGAGTACTACAAGATTTTCTACAATCCCTTTCCATTAGCTATGGGCCTGTAGCGAACCTCAAAAAAACATCGTTTAGGGGGTCAAAATTGCTCCAAAAGTTCAGGACCCAAAAAAATACTAAAAATAGTAAATGATGAAATGAACAAGGAAACAAATGAAATTGACTAGAGGTCTACGTGGGATAGGTGGGTGGACACCAATATCCACCAATATCATTCCCCCCCACCCCCCCTTAGGAAGCAATGGTCCCCATTGCATGCAGAGCGTCCATGAGGTGAGGAAATTTTTATTGAATTTGGTCCCTAGTGAGCCACTTGCCTTGGTGCAAGAGTTGGCAACTTTGATAACCTGATATAGTTGTATATTTTGCTGGTGAGTGTTCTTAACCTATGTGTCCATAATCTGATCAATCGTGGCCTATTCCTTGCAGTATGGGTTTAACTCTATTGGTGTAAGTTGTTCTGCAATGTCTGATGTGTCCAACAATGGTGGGAAGTATGGTCGAAGGCAGTCAACATTTAACACTAGGTGGAGACCAAGGAATGAAGGAATGTTGAGCTCAAAATCATTGTTTCCCACAACTTTGGTAATGGTGTAAGGACCATATCGAAGTGGTTTGAGCTTCTGATGGGCTCCAGGAAGGCATTCTTTTTGAAATGCAACCAAACTTTGTCGCCCACCTGAAACTTATGTGGCACCCGATGTTGATCATGTCACTGATTGTACTTGGAATTTGACTTCTCCTGGATGTCGTGAACCTGTTGGTGGATGTGTTGGATGCGTTCAATAAATATGGTCGCTTTATCATCCTAAGACAGTACATGTGTGGATTTTGTCTACGTAGTCGCATGAGGCATGGCAACATCAATCAGACACAATGGTTGAAATACTAGTTTCACTTGAAAGGGACTGTGACCAGTTGATCTATGGAGAGCTCTATTATAATTGTGTTATACATATGGAAGACTCTCATCCTAGGTTCGAGGATGCTTGGAGTTGTACATGCGGAGTATGTGCACTATCATCTTATTGACGACCTCCATTTGGCCACCAATATGGGGATGGAAGGTAGTCGATTTGGTGAGCTTGGTGTCCAATAGTCTCCAGAGGCTTGACCAGAATGTGCTCAGGAACCTGTATCGTGATCTGATATAATGGTGTGCAGGATCCTAAAATATACCCCTACTCGTTCAAAGAAGAGTTTGGCAGTGTTCTTTGTTGTGATACTCTTCTTGCAGGCCGTTAATATAGCCATCTTAGAAAATCTGTCCATGACCACAAATACATGGTCATTATCATGCTTGGTAGAAGGGAGGCCAACCATATAGTCCATGGAGATGGATTCCCATGGTTGGCTGGGAGTAAGGAGAGGAGCGTGCAGGGCTTGCTTCTTGATGGCATAAGTAGTGCAGGATCTGATATATTTCCTAACATCCAGTAGGAGTTTGGGCCAATAAAATTACTTTTGTAGTAAATCTACAATTTTCTCCACACCAAAGTGTCCTGCAAACCAACTGTAGTACACCTCCCAAATCATCTTGATACGCTCGCTTGAAGGAACAAAAAGATGGCCCATGTAGCATAAGAATCCATCATGGAGGTGGAAATTAGGACCTTTCTTGCCAGCTACTAGCATCTGGTTTGTCAAGGTGAACTTCGTGTCATTTTTGTATAGTTGTGACCATCCAAAGGTCTCCTGACCACAAGAGTTGAGAACAGTAGTCAGTGATGCAACTAGGGGTTGGCTAAGGCAGTCTGTAACATGATTGGTGTTACCCTTTTTGTATTTAATGTTGAAGTGGAATTGTTTCAGATATGCATACCACTTCTGATGGTGATCGTTCTGCAACTGCCCTTGTGTCTGTATAAACTGAAGAGGTCGGTGATCGGTGTGGATGATCGTCTCCTTCCCCAGAATGTAGTGCTTCCATTGTTGGCAAGCCTGCATGATGGAATACGTTTCTTTATCATAGGTGGGTTACTTATGAATTGTATCGGAAAGTTTTTCACTATGATAGGCCACTGGATGCCCATGCTGAGTGAGGACTGCACCAATAGCAATGTCCGAGGCATCTGTCTCGATTTCAAATGGTTGTTGCATGTCCGAAGTGCGAGTACTGATGCAGAGTAGAGGCGGTGCTTCAACTTAACGAACGCTTTCTGTTGGGAGTCGGACCAAGAAAAATTTTCTTTCGCCCTACCCTTAGTAGTCTGACTCAAAGGCAAAGTGATATGGGAGAATCCCAATACAAACCTCCGATAGATATTTGCAAGGCCCAAAAAGTTGTGAATCTCCGTTAGAGTGGTTGGGGCTCACCAATCCCGAATGACTTGGATCTTGGTCAGGTCCACATGCATGCCATGCTCATCTATGATGTAACCCAAGTATTGGGCTTGGCTCATGCCAAAGGTGTATTTCTCCAAGTTGGCACACAATTTGTGTTGCTGAAGGGTTTGAAGGACCTAATGAATGTGTTGCAAGTGTTCTTCCAAAATCTTGCTGAAGATGAGGATGTTGTCCAGATAAACCACCACGAACGAGTTGGTGAAGGGTCGCAAGATGCCATCCATTAGGCTCATAAAAGTAGAAGTGACGTTTGTCAACTCAAAGGGCATAACCAACCATTAAAAAAGGGCTTCCTTGGATTTAAAGGCGGTCTTCCATACATATGTGGGCTTTATTGGAACATGGTGATAACCAGACTTTCACATAGATCTTTCTGAAATACTTGCCCCCCTTGAGTTGGTCTAACAGGTTTTCAATCTGTGGGACTGGTTACCTATTCCTAACAATGATTTTGTTTAGTGCCCAATAATCAATGCAGAGCGTCTAGGTCCCATCCTTCTTCTGTACAAGTATAATCAGGCTCTCAAAAGGTGAGGAACTTAGTAGGATGTGCCCTTTCTGTAGCAACTCCTGGATTTGCTGCTTGATCTCTTCATTTTCCAGAATGGAACAACGATATATCAGCCTGTTGGGTAGAGGTGCTCCGAGAGTCATATCGATTGAATTCTTGACCTGACAACGTAAGGGTACCCCTGTGGGTGAGGAGAAGATGTCCATATATTCTTCCACGACTGTATCCGCCTGCTTCTACTACTTGGAGGAAGCCATCCCAGGGGCCATGGATGTGGCTACAACCTTCCCCTTACTTTGAGAATGAATCAGAAAGAAAAAAAAATTCCCAGTCTAGGAGATTACCTTACTACATTTCTCAGTAGATGTCCAAGAGATGGTGGTAGGTGGGGCTACCTCTAGTATCCTATATAACTTAGTACCCAAATAAATAATAACAGAGCGAGGTGTAGGCTCATATACAACATGCCGCTTCCATAAGTATGGTTTTCCTAATAATACATCACAAAATTCAAGAGGAGCAACATCACACAGTACCTCATCCGTGAAGGGATTGATGTTGTAGGGAAAGAAACACTGCTGGCTGACGCAAAGATTTCGTCCTTGGTGAAGCCATGCAATGGTATACGGTTGCAGATGTGTTGTAGTCGGTAGGCCCAACTGCTTCACGACCTTTGCTGAAATGAGGTTCTTTTGGCTCCCGCTGCCGACAATGAACTACATTGGGGAACCCTTCACCCACATTTGTGAGTGCATTAGGTGCCCCCCCTCTTTTGGATATTCAGGCCCAATCTTCTGGATCTTGGTGGTGGCCACAGTGGCAATGGGCTCCACGTCAATGTTCTGCTTCCCTTTTTCATGCCCCTTATCGGGTTTAACTCAGAGTCGGAACATGCGTCAAACTCACAAGCCTTCAGCTTGACTACTAGTGAGTGCTTGGCCCGACACTCACCTTTGTTGTGAATGGAGCTCTTATGGAACTCACACCACTTTCCCGTGTCCTTATTTTTCTTCTTGGTTTGGTTATTTTTTGTGTGGCTTCAACAGGTTATCCTGGGTCATCGTGCCTTGGCTTTGCCCTTTTCTCTGCGGTTTGGGGGCGCCTTTCCCTTGCTTTATATTTGCAAATCCAAAGTCTCGTTTTTT